>OX422140.1:351081743-351681743 GCA_949129095.1 Volucella bombylans
GTGCGTAGGTTCTAACTACATTCCAAGTTTCGTATTCAATTTATTAATCTTATTAAAATTAGTTGGTCGCTAGCTTTTGACACGTTTACGAAATGAACTAGGAGTTCAGCTCTCAAATTTTGATCACCTTCATTTGCAAGCTCAAGTAGTAGTCCCTGTCTCCGAGGTTTTGCCTTTTTGTTTCTTGAATTCTATTTCGTCGATTTTACGTTGCCGTAATACGCTTTTTAGTTTGAATTATAGAATTCAAGTTTGGTATTATAGAATTCAGATGAATATTCTATCAGTGAGTATCGACTCACCAAAGTTTTATCGATTTGAAGGCCAGAACCTGTAAACCTAGGTGGGCAGTTGGATGCAACAGCTTTATATTCAAAGTGTGCCTTGTAGTAGCAAATACTTCGGATCCACGAATCTCTAAAACCAAATTCGTATTATCTGAGATTTTTCCTCCGAAACCAGCTAACGAGGCGCATTTTTTGCCTGATATACTTATAGAGGACTACTGCTGTGGACTCTTGATCAGCAAGATAATAAAATAGCAGGACCACCAGTCTTCTTCCAGGCAAACTATGATTTCTCGAAAAATTATGTATAGACACACTTTTAAGTTCAGAGGCTATCTCATCACCATATAACGAAATTCTAGGCATACAAGTCAGTCCTGATAACCATTCGTCTTTAGTTTTGTACTTTTTTTCGGCACAAATTCATAATATATGTAAGTTCACCTCTTCTTAAAATTTTCCAGAACTCCACAATGGCATTTTGAAAAGTATTTTTACTTCAGTAAATGGATACATCCATGTTTCTATCAATATAGGTACATATAACTTTACAACCCATCTTTTCACCCAGTCTATAGAATACATCTGCCATCCACCAGATACGGGCTTGGACATTCTTCTTCATCTTTTCTCTGCACACCACATATTGTCATAAAATCCATGATAAAAATTCATTTGGTATGTGAGCAATTTAATTTAAACTTTATCCGTTTGTATGAAATATTTGTGCAAGAAAACGGTTCGCTAGGCTTGTGGCCTTCGCATCCATCCATCTACCCAAACCACTCATTCACCACTTCCCATCGAAGCAGACAAACAATAACGCGTTCTCAAAGTTTCCACATTGTTTCGCTTTTATGAGGCTTTTTAGATATGATTAAAAAGTAACTTTTATTGGTGTTGTTGTGTTTTTATGTCCTCTTTCGGACATCCTATGCGAACATACACATATGACCGGTAACTGGACGCTACCAGGAATCTACTAGGACTCTGCTCCGGCGCCCGACTACATATAAGCCATAAAAGCTCAATATTAATAATGAACTGAAATCGTTCTTTATTGTCGCTTCAAAGGAAACCTACGAGTATAGGCAGTGTGCTTGTGTATGTTTGTCAACGATTGGTAGGTCTACAGGATTGAGAAGGACATCGTATCCTCTTAGAGTTGAGGGCTAAGTTTATGGTGTTGGCGCGGTACATAGTTGTAATACGAAGTAATGGAAGAGTTCCAGCAACAACAACAACAAAAAATGTACAAAGAAAAAACTGTAGCACGAAACATACTCGTAGTTTGGGTTCTTTTACAGAACAGAAAGTCAGGGCATGGCAGGGAGGTGTTTTTTATTACCACCTCCGTGTCATCAGTATCAAAGGACATTGCTCCAACCATCGGAGGAGTGGAGAACGAGAAGAAAGAACACTTTCATTACATGGCCGCAGCCGTATCAATAGTGATTTCGGAATTTATACTTCCCTTGGACAGGGTGGAGGAGGTTTCCAACGAAACTAGTAACTTTGTGTTTCTCGGGCATCCACTTGGACCTACTGTTTTGACAAACATTATTAAATTTACGATCGGAAACGGATTACCACAGAGATTTTCTAGATTCAGATTTATTGCGAAGCTTTACTTTTAATTTGGATTTGATTTCGGTAACTCCTGGCACACCCGGTACCCAATACCACCGTTGGTTTCGAGCGGATAATGCAAGTAGTTTCAGCATCACAACAGGAGTGAGCTCATAAAATGTTTTTGGTGACCAAATAGTGATTTGCTGGCGGGAGATTGTGGAAACGGATGCGGTATAAGGGTCAGAGATGATTTGAGAACAATGCTTAGAGCCGCAAAACTTTGACACGATATTGGCTGGTCGATGTGGTTGGTGTGGTCATAGAGAACTCAATATTGATGGAAGGACGGCAATGGTATTTTCGTTAGATTAAGCAAATGATACGAGTAGTCCGAGGACAAGTTTTATTGGCAATAAGGCCTTAACCTTTAACGAGTTTTTTTGCGTAAGTCTGGATTTCATCAGTAAAATTGGGTGAAGAAATCTTGTGGTCTATTAAGCTCATAATCGCATAGAGAGGGTCAGAATGTCGACAGGGTCAAATTGAATTTTCGGGTGGAATCTATCTAGACTACAACGTTTTTTTTTTTTTGTTTTTTTTTTTTACTAAAAATCTCATTACCTCTCTTAAGATACCTTCATTGCACATTGGCATTTAGAGGTAATTTTTTCGAGCTAAGTGCACTTTAAAGACGTCTCCCATTGCACAGCCAGCCCACCTAATTCATTGTATAATGGACTCCTGCATCTAGGAAGTAACAGCGATTTCTTTGCAATTTTCTTGTGTATGTGCATCTGTATCTTTGTATCTCTGACATACATTCCTTCGGTACTTTCTCTGATTGTTTTTACTTTTCTTTCAATTTTACTTCACAACATTTAGTCAGAGGAGGAATAGACGAGACGAGGTAGAAATTTTCGGAAACTATTTTCAAATTGTTTTCAAGTGTTGAAAGCAAATTGGGCGGTAAAAAGATTGTTGCACCAAAACTATTGTCAATGCTTTTACTGCATCAGAGGCGATAACTTTCAAGAGTTAAATTAAGTACTGAGCCATCAAGATTTTCGGAAAATTTTTGGAGGCTCTGAGGGTATTGGATTGAGTTGGAACTCACTACCTGACAGACTGATGACTTATGCATACCCAATTTTCAAAAAGTTTAATTGTTCGACAGGAACAGATTGTTAAAGGCATTTGGAGTTTTGTGAATTGTTTCTATACAATTATTCTAGGCAGTCATACTGAAGATATCTGAATACAATTGATAGGGAATAGAATAATTCGATTCTTGTGAAAATACATTAACAAGTGTCACAGAAGACAACTTATTGTATTTCTATGCCTTGTTGCAATGTCAGTTACAGGAAGCTGTCAGGGCTAAAGTTTGTTTGTAACAGAAAATATATTTTCACCATTGAAAAAGAGAGATGAGTTTGAAAATCAAGACATAGTACTCAATTTGTCGAACGGTAAAATTATACACAGCTCCAGTAACTCTTCAATTTTGGGGCAGTAAGAGGCAATTACCAGAGTATTATGAACTCGAAATTACGGAATTTCTTAAGTATCACTTGTTGAATATTTAGTACAATGTGCCAACGCGACGAAGTGCTGAAGTGAAAAGAAGGCATTACAAAATTTGGCTCTTCTTTTGGGATGTAAAAAAGGGGTATGTCCTTATAAACTAGTGATCAACAGAATTATTAAATAAAAATGATATTCAGATGTAACTGGGGCAAAAGTATTATTATTATGTGAATTGGCTGCCATTTTGTTAGAAATTAAAAAGATTAGGCTCACGAAAAGTTTACTTGAAGGTGTAAAATTGGTAACATTGTGTGGAAAAAATTATATCGGTCCAATGACCATCTTTTGAGCTGATGAGCTTTTGTGCTCGTTATACTGCATTTTGAATTGCTGCTCGCAAAACATCTGGCTCCAAATTTGTTGATTTCTTCTTCAATGTTGGCTTTCAGCACTTGCAAGGTTAGTGGTTTGTTGTGGTAAACGCGAGATTTTAAAAAGCGCCGAAGGAGGAAGTCTGGCGCCGTAAGGTCTAGCGATCTAGCCGGCCAGTTCAAATCGCCAAACGGGAGATAAGACGGCCTGCAGATTGGTGATTCAAAATCTCCATCGTTGCTCGAACTGTGTGAGCGATTGCTCCGTCCTGAAGGAACCAACAATGGTCGAGACCCAATTCAGCAACTTGCGGCAAAAAAACTCGTTTAACATTTGCCTATTCACCAGTTAGAGTTACGGTGGTGCCATTGGTGTTTTCAAAAAAAATAAGGGTCAATCAATTTTTCACTGCAAATATAGTACCGCACCGAACAGTCAAACAGATTCTTTGTGCATTTCATGTGGATTCTCCTTGCTCCAGAAACGAACTTTTTTTTGTTTATTCACGTAACTACAATAAAGTGGAAATGGGCTTCGACGCTCATTATGATTTTGGATACGAAATCATCCTCTTCTTGCACCAGGCTTACCAGAGCATGGGAGTAAGTCAACCTCGCCTGACAGTCAGCAGGTAGCAATTGGTGAATGGTTTGCACTTTACATGGGAACATCTTCAGTTCTTTCACAAAATTCCACTAGCATGCACGATTGATACGCCCGAATGTTCAAATGTCAGGAGTATGCCTACGTACTAAACCACGCCCTGCACACTCCAAACATTCTGCCATGGTACTCTCTTGAGGTATTACTTCGCAAGGCTGGTCAGTATCTATGCTATCTCCTGAGTCTTTGCTGTTTCAGAACGTCATACTTGTTCGATTCGGTGGAGTTCTTTCAGCACACCGGTTATAAACTTACAAATGCCCGCCCAATTCTCCTCTGATCTTAACATATATTCGACGAGGGACGGTAGACTCTGCACGTTTCTTCTTCTTTCTGCGAAACGACTGCAATCAAATATTGCATGCTCCGCATCTTCGTCATTCAGTTTCAGTTTTAAATGCATTTTATTTTCTTAACACTAACTCTTACATTCTACCAAAAAATTCTTAAATGCTAGCTTAAAATTACTTAGCAATCTTAAATTAACTTACTGGCCCCACACAGGCACTCTAAGCTACTCTAAATTCTTATAACTATGTCTTTCGACTTTATTTACATTTTACTTAGAACTATTTATTTTGAATACCTAAGGATAAGAAAAAATATTTGTTAACAAAAACTTAGCATATGGACATAATTTTTTATTTTTAATAAAAACTTAGTATCTAACTTAAAATAAACCTTAGCCTACCTAAACTAACTGTACAATACACACATAAACACACATAGACGGTATACACAATCATATACATATATCAGTATACACCTTTGTATACACTGATATATGTATATGTTTCTTAAATGCTAACCTAAACCTATGTAAGCCGGCCATCGCTGTTTACAGAGAAAACAGATTGGTCAGCTCTGCCTCATTAGTGAGGCTGCTCCGTAATTGACGGAAACGACGACGAATCATCTTCTCCATCATTCAACCACCAGAAATGCTGGTGCTGCCGGACGACATCCCTCTTATCGCGATTCCCCACCGCCCTACTGAACCTGAGGCGATCCACACTGCCGTGTGCGACGTCTCTGTCGTAGTTGAGTCGCCTGTCCCCAGCTGTCCGAGCGACATGGAAGATTAACGGCACCGCTGATCTATCCTGGATCAACCCTTTCTGATCTAGGTAGAGGAATGCTTCCGGTGGAACGAAGCCGTCAAAGCGCACACTCTCGTGGTAAAGGTAATTGGGGTAGTAAGCCCCAGATATCAGGTTATTCGTCGACGTCATTGCTCTTGCAATGTGCCTTCGAGTCAGCTTAATTACGAAGTTGTCCACTCGTATTAGGTTCGCCCTGTTGTAAAGGACCTCATTAGGATAAAATTTTTTGTACTCCGACTCTGGTGTTCTGTACAAGCGAAGACAGGCCCTAAGGCAAGCCCTCTCAAACACCCGAATCTTTTCCATTAAGCTTGCTCGTACATTGAACCACACGGGACAACCAAATACCAGCATGGGCCTGATAAGGGCCATGTAGCAGATTACCTTTACCCTCGCATCGAGTTGGCTGCTATAAAACAGTCTCTTTGTAAGGGCAAAGGCACCTTTAGCTCCGGCCAGAGCAGCATCTACATTTTTGCCAAAATATAGAAACTGATCTAGCCAGATTCCAAGGTATCTGACTACATTTCGACAGGCAAGAGGCTGTCCGTGCTGTCCTATAATCGAGAACTTTCTCCAATGAGGCTCTAGACAACGGCGTCCTAAAGAGAATGGTTTCCGACTTCTGAAAGTTGATTTTCAACTTCCAGTCATCGCAAAATCGTCTTATCTTATCGAAGTCACGCTGCAAGAGAGTATTAATGACCCCGATTTTTGGACCTGTTCTGTACGCTATCAAATCGTCTGCGTACGCAATAGTATGGGGAAGTGAACCTATCAAGTCGCTTGTAAAAATGTTGAATAGGATCGGCGAATTGACCGCGCCTTGCTGAAGACCATTTTTAATTTGAAATATTCCAACAGAAGTCACATCACTATTCTTCACGATGAACTGTCTGTTGGTTAGCATATTATAAAGAATGTACAAGAGTGGTTTACTGATCCCCAACCGAGTCAGCTTATAGAAAAGACCCTCTAACCATACGGTGTCGAAGGCCTTCTCCAAGTCAACAAGGCAGGCACCAGTGCATTGTTTTTTGCCTTTATTCCATTGGATATCGGACACCAGTTTAGACGCGGCATGTGAGATATCATGTCCCGCCTTAAAACCGAATTGATTATCCGGAACTATATGTTTGTCCTCAACCCACCTAGACAGAGCTCTATTGATTACTTTTTCAAAAACCTTACTGATATTCGGAAGGAGACTTATCGACCGGAGATTCGCCGGATTGGATATATCCTTTCCCTTTTTGGGGATAGGTTGAACCACCGCCGTTTTCCAATGCGCTGGATAATGTGCATTATTCATTGCATTATTAAACAGGGTGGTGTAAATGTCCACCGCTTCTAGAGGAAGATGTCGAAGCACGATGTTCGGAATACCATCGGTCCCCACTGATTTCTTAGCCCTGATTGCGTCGAAGATCTCATGGAGTTCTTCCTTCGAAATGAACGGGGGTAGGTCACCCTCTCTGGCAATGACATTATTGGCCGTATTTTCGTCGGTGAACCGGGTGAAACCAGGGCCCTCGGATCGCCAGTTCCCTATTTCATTTCGAATGCAGAAGTCGTGCACCAAGACGCGATTGTCCAGGTCGTAATTAGGGCCAATGTTATCAATGGCCTTATATACTTCCTGGAAAGTGGCCCCTATGGCCTCAACCTTCTCCTGTGGATCCTCGATCACAAAAAAGTCGTCATCATCAGCGGCCTCATTTGGATCAATGCCTGCTATTGTCAGTAACCGTCCGTTGTCTGTTGTCCGGGCTATTTTAAGGCACTGAAGGTCGTTTTGATTTTTTCTCCGAAATAGTTTATTTATTTGCGGAAACATATTCGGGTTGCTGGTGTTTACAGCCCGAACCTTGTTGTTCCAATACAAACTTACAGAAATTCTGTAATTCTCTTTTATTAGCGATTGAATATTTTTAATCGACGACTTCAGTGTCCTAATCTCCGGGTCTTGTCGATCAGTTAACTGTCTGTACAAGTTTTTAAGTCTTGACAGAAGTCTACTTTTCTGTCGGTGCAGTGCGTCAATAGTAGGATTGCGGAACAGGTCTTCGTGAGTCATACGTCGATACCGCGGTATTGTAGTGTCCATAGTTTGTTTAATTTTCTCGTCCATCAAACAACAATGGAACTATCAGCTAGGGTATATACCAGTATATGAGGAACTTAGGCGTATTTGGAGCTGTGGTCAATAAAAGATGTTAAGGTGCTGAATAGTGTTCGTAACAAGTAAACCACACTGTAAAGCGTACGAAAGATAACGACGTAAGTATCTGCAGAAATGCAGCCAAACAACTAGCAGAAATTCTGGACGTCAATATAGTAGATAAAGTAGATGATTGTCACAGAGGATAGACGAGGCATATACTTGAGTGTGGATTTTTCATAAGTGGCAATCCTAGCCGAAAAGTCTTGAGCTTTAGTGGTGGGCAATTTCAATGAGCTATTGTATGTAGCGACATCGATCAAGATAGGATATGTAGATCAATACGACAACGTTAGATTTCACCTTTCCATCTGTCTTCAAAAGAATATATACGCAATCCTTCGTAGGTTTTGAGGCTACTTCGAGAATGGAAGACTAAATGCCGTTAGAAGTCTCGGTAAGGCTTCCATTGACAGTTGGGTTTCATATGAGCGAACCTGCAGATGTCATGACTTCCCAAGTTGTAGTCAAACTAAACGAAAGCTTCCCGAGGTCTCTAAGAAGTCGGCGGCTTTCATGCGGTGCCTCAGGAATGCTAAGCATTTAAATGTGCTGGGCATAAGTTATACCACACCCTTCGACGCTTGCTGTAAAAGTGATGACGGCACCGCGGAGCACTACCTCTGTGAATGCCGGGTACTCGGCGTTGAAGTGGTGGGTGCTGGTACTGTAGACACTTTACCACTGAAGATATTACGCATCCTTATTCGAAAGACTGAATGATTCCATTAACAGGAACTTAAAAGTAATACAATGGACTACGTCTTTATTTGAGTGCGCCGTTGCAACAGAAAAAATTAATAAAAAATTTGTGTTTTTTACATCACTTTATTTTACAATCTAAGCAGATGAAATATTTTACTCTATTTCGAATCAATTCAGCTTCACTGTCCGCTTTCCTGACAAAAGGCAGATTCTCCATTATGCGTATCAACAAGTTCCTCAAGCCCTTCTCTTAAATCATCACTAATATATTGCAAAAAACGCTAAGAAACAAAAAAGTTACAAAACTGGGTGACAGCACCCTTGCTTTTTTAACAGTTTGCCATGGCTTACTTATGTTATCTAGATGCATAACAGCCACATAAATCTATAAAATGAAAGACAACAGGAAGATACTGAGCAGACAACGGATGTTGCTAGCCGCAAAGTATGACATTTTTGAGAGAATACGTTGGTGGTGTTGTCACTCCCCACCTACCTATTTAACTTTAGTAAAAGTAAAAGTTGGCTTTCTCAACCTTAGTCGAGTATTTCATCGGTTTGTGGCCCTCTATGATGATAACGGTGTCGTAACTTAAAGCCAAGCGACATTAGATCAAATCTCAAAATTTGTGCTTATATCGTCTTGTAACAGTAAGGCATAGTCTCTGGTATTTAACATAAACACCCGTCGGGTAGAAATAAGTTTACGGGATGCCCATACATCAATGGGAGCAAGGATACGCCTTGCCATCGCTCTCCGTTCATCCATTGATACCAATTCGCAACTGTGTTGGAGGCACAAGGTCCACCCTTGGTATGAGCCGAGGCCGACCTAAAACCACTTACTGATTTTAGAGTCACAGCACCCAGTACTTATTGCAAATCTACATTGGGCCGAAACCTTCCCCGCGATGTTGGCTTTAAGTCGCTTGGCTTTATTTTACTTATGATAACCTTTCTTCTTCTGCTCTGGAATCTTGTCATCAACATTCGCCTACTGCACGGTTTCAACGATGTGATGTAAGACTCTTTCGTGCTCCTGGTGTAAGAATTAGCCCGTTGCCGAACTTATGCGTGCTTCCAGTTAATTTGCTATAGAGATTCTGATTGACGATGAGTAGTTTCTATAATATTGTGGAATTCGTTTCTCTTATTTTACCCGGCCATAAGGCTCAAGCTGAAGGGATCAGGCATTTCGAACACTCTGTTTCCACTAGAGACAGAGATAATACTCACGTTAAAGTATCCTATTTGATCTTTGTCGGTATATGATACCTAAAAATCGTCAGCAAATAATCCATCCACATCCACCTATTTAAAAAGGCTGCCAAGTGAGTGAATTTTAAATGAAATTTTTCTGAAAATTTGTATGTTAAAAGTTCTTTTGGATTTATTTAAACAATTTACCCTCCAGGATCTGGTTTAGAGGAAAAATAATATTTTGGGGTATTTGTGTAAAAAATGTCGATCAACATTTGGTCGCCCTCAAGTAATAATGTTGCTCTCCATGTAAAGTATATAAATATGTACATACGTCTCCATTAAAAAAAATCCTGAATCCTTTATCTAACCACATTTGTGGTATCCCAAAATCTATTCATAGTTTTACTTACTTTTTCTTGTTTATTTGCAAACAATTTGGCCTTCTGAATACTAAAATATTTTTGTTTTTTGTAAGTTTTCAAAACAAATGTCTGCCAGAGGCGTCTACAATGATTATTTTATAAATTAACTCGAAGAAAATTTTCCTTGCCCCGTCTGTTTGCTTTTCCGACATCCTCTGGGTACACTTTCATGTCGACAATTCGACGAATTTAATAATTCGTTTGGTGGGGGATGGAGGTAATATCTTACAGTTGACCGATCCGATACACTTATTAATGAAGCACTTCTCTAAGTCAGAAAGCGGCGGCGGAGAAATATAGGAAAGGTGCCAACTTGGAGGTTACACTATGGCGCGTAATATTATTATATCGGCGCTATAAAAACCAGTGTGAGGTGATGACTTTACTACCCAACCCACTCTTAAAATTTCACCAAGCCGACTGTGTCTTTCAATATTAAACAATTATGCAAAATAAATTGACGTTATTATTATCCCTCAGTCTAAGTTCATTTATTCAAACGGATACGGTGGGAGGGTAAAGGAAAGGTACAAAAGCAATTAAGTGGACAGCATGCAGACGCTGTTAAAATGATAAAAAAAATACGAGTACACCGAAGGAAAAATAAATCCTCTAAAGGATCAGAAAAGAAAGTAAAGAAGAAAGAGTCTGCCCGAAGAATTATACTCCTAATATGGCTACTCTGGAGGTACCTGATGAGAATTATGAGCTATCCATGGTGTAGAATAGTGTTCATATTACGCGGTCTGCCTTTCAAAGTCCTTAATGGTGCGCACCGTCGGTCGGATGGTCGAAAGGTCGGCGAGAGATGATGAGCTGCTAGGCTCTATGAATTGCACATAATAACATGGAGGCTTTTATGCAAGTTTATCTCGTCGGACACGACAAGGTGTTGTGGGGAAGAAGACAGTAAATGGTAATGCGCGAGAAGGGTGGCGTTTCATTCATTCGTGCAACCTATCCTCCATCAACGAGTGAATTACTGCGACGAACGACGCGAACCTAAAGGATAGTATTTTCTAGTCTAGGGGTGAATACACATTTCATGCTACTATCCTGGTCACATGGCGATGTTTGGCAGGTTAAGTGAGTTCTCACCTTACGTTGTGTGAGTGTTTTTTTTTTCTTAGTTTTGACTCTTTATGTCTTTTGGGGGTGGTAAGACCTAAAACCCCTCAAGGAAGGGTACGTTACCCTTTTGAATACGGTTATCATGGGAAAATGCATAATTACTTGAGATTTATGGAAGGATGAGTTTTAGTTTTTTTTTTTTTTTGTTAATGTACTTTTGCGCCGCACTAAAAGTTTTCCTTCAATTTTCATTTCTTCTTTTGGCTGCGACTCTAAAAGTCTGTTGTACTTTATACGACGCATACACCTTTAGGGCTTCAAAAGATTTGAGAAAGGCAATACTGTGATCGACAGTTTCGTGGGTTGATGGCTTAATTACTGTGTTAAGCAAGCGGCAGATGTAGAGGGGGGTTTAATGATAATTCTCACAGCAGAATGTGTTCTTTTCGGATTTGTTTGGTAAAGAATATTTTAAGGCAATAATAAATTTTGCACATTGAAAGTTGAGGAGATATTGTATATTTGGGGGAAGTCAATCTACGAACTGAGAATTGGATGAGTTATGAATGGAAAAATCGTAGTATCGTTCTAAATGGAGGGTTGCTGATTAAAAATCCATTAAGGTGGCATTTCTTTGTTCAAAATTCATTAGCTAAATGGAATACAAATCTCTGCAAAATGAACAAGAATTCCGCCCAATTACAAAAATATTACTGTTGCAGTGTGGTAGCAAGTGAATTAAAAGCCGCACTCTGCTTAAAGCTAAGCATAATATATTCAATAAATAGTCTTATGTACATTCAGTTTATATAGAAGGAGATTTACGTGGGAAATTCATAGCTAAGGCGGGAGAGTAATTTAACAGATGTTGTTGACAGCTGTCATCTATTGTTAAACGTGGCTGTCTGAGATGTGCTGCCAGATTACATCAGTTACAATATATAATTTTCAGACTGCATGAAACCTTCAGATATACTAACCGTATCCATATTTTGAAGGACATTTTGGAATATTTGGAGATATCGAATGAAACGACGAATAAATTTTCTCGCCCTCAGCAACGCAACCAAAATACTTGATGTTGCTGAGTAACATTCTTCATGTTGCGGCTGCATACCGCTTTACTGAACTGTAGGCTCTTCGCACCGCCATGTGTGACGTTTCTGCCGTAGTTAACTGACCTCATACACCTCATATCAAGGTACAGACATATCTCTGAGGGAAGAAAGTCATCAAAACGTACTCTCTCATGATACATATGATTGGGAAAGTAAGCCCCGGAAATCAAGTCCTTCGTCGAGTTTACTGCTCGAGCAATATGCCTTTGAGTCACCTTAGTGACGAAATTGTCCACTTTTATTATTCAATACCTCACTGGGAAAGACTGTTATGTGCTCAAAACTTGGTGTTCCGTATACGTGAGAGAAAGTTCTAAAGCAAGCCCCTCAATCATCTGAGTCTTTTCAAACAAACTTGCTCTCACGTTAAACCACCCGGGACATTCCTGTATGTACAAGTATTGATCATCTAATAGCCTTGTATCTAACGTATAGAATGGGCGGCAGGCTCCGGCAGAACAGCATCTGTTTGGGAATATTTGGATCTTGACTGCCTCACAATAAAGACCTCTGGTCGCTGGATTTGGTATTATATGAAATTATTGCATATTTGACGTTTTTATTTTATTGGTGGGTGCAATTATTATTCATCGCACCGCTTTGTTTCGGAATTTGCACTCTTCGACTGCACCAATCGATCATTCTTGAACATACAGCATCTTTGTACTTCTTAAAGTATAGATATTGGTCTAGAAGGTGCCAAGGTAGCTAACTACATTTGGACAAGCAAGTGGTCGCGTGTTGCGGCGGTCGTTCTTCGGAGAAAAAAAAGAGAATACTCCTGGGTTGTATTTAATTTTCTAAGAAATTGAATAAATTAATACAATACATTGATAATGATATATATGTATACAAGAGACTTACAATTTTTTCCCGCCCTTCTTGCTTAAAATCCCATCCAAAACACCAAATGAAGTGTTCAGTACTTGACGATAAGCAAAGAGGACATCACACAAGAATAAACATTTAACCTAATACAATAAAATAGAGAAAACTAAAAGACGTAGACACATAATTGAATAAAATGGCGACAACAGTCCCCAGAAAAAAGGCGTTCTAAAAGGAATATTATCTGACTTCTATACGTTGATCTTCAACAGCGAGTCATCGCAATATCATTTCATCATCGGTTACATTGCAAGAAAATATTAATTAATGAACTTGGTCTTCTGAATCTGATTTTCGTGTGATCAAGTCGTCTGCGTACACAATGGCAAGGTAAAGTAAGTTATCTTTGGAGGAAACCTTGCATTAGGCACCAATTGGCCGACTCCCATTGACAGTGACGGGTTTTTACCAACTACAATAAAATCACATCCACCTGAACAGACCAATGTTTGGCTCTCGTTTTGAAGCGCATGCAAACAATATTATATGAAGTGGGCCACTCTCCAAATTGTTCCGATTATCTATCATATCGCGTGAATAATGAAAAAAAAACACGTGTTCCGCATTTTCCGAGACAGTTTCACATATATGGATATATGGAATAACATAATAATATGGAAACAGATATTCCCTGCAAAAGCTAGGTACCGTCAAAAATTGAGTAAAATATTCCTCTTGCTTACTACGGGTTCTTTTTTCGTTGCTTATCCGGCAATTTTGTACATTGTAGATACGACGAGTATTTCATCATGCGAAAAGTTCGAAATGCACAGCCAACTCTTTGTGTGCTAAGACGGTGGATGATGATTTTTCTTTTACTCAAAAATAAATTTTCGATGCAATAATTTATTTACAAAAAAAAAAGAGAGTTGGCTTTGGGGTCTCCCAGATGCACAAATATAAGCTTTCAATAAGAATAATTCCTTTCATTAAAAGAAGAGTACGATTTTAAATCTATACTTTTCCGGTAGCTTAAATCCTTGGTGCAGTACTGAACTAGCTTTTTAGTGGCATTCGTTAAGAAGCAATGTAATGTCCTCCGGCCATAACACATCAACATGGAAGCACTTTAAACCTGGGTATCTTCCCATAAAATGTTTAGTATATTTTCTTTCCTTCAGGTTACCTACCTTACATAAGAGAAGAAGGTCATCTATATGAACAATATAATTAAACTTTAAAAGCTCTTACCTCAACTGAGATATGGCTTCTATTTGGTGCCTATGAAGGTTGCTCCACGTAGGCTTCAGGAGCCATCATTTTCACTTTT
The DNA here is from genome assembly GCA_949129095.1 of Volucella bombylans. Lineage (NCBI taxonomy): Eukaryota > Metazoa > Arthropoda > Insecta > Diptera > Syrphidae > Volucella > Volucella bombylans. The sequence continues at coordinate 351,096,166 of OX422140.1, forward strand.
CGTCATCGCAGGGCTCGATGTTCAGCTTACACTTTATTGCTAGCTCTAACAACTCTTTGAACCTTCCTGATCTGGTCTGTATTGCATAAAGTGGTATTATTTTTAGCAATCGGTGATGTCGCATTTTTAGAACTTTAAGGATATAGGCACCTGGCGTTTAAGAATTTTGATAACGAAGGAGATAAACCTGTGTATGAAACGACTATGTGCCTGCATGTGCATATGTAGCATATGAGTATGTTTATATGATTTGTTTGCCTAACGTTCAAAAAAAATAAATGATTATATGTATGTGGGACTGGACCAGACAAACGAACGATACACTACACACCAGACTTACTCAGAGACAAAGTGCCTGTTTACATTGACGACGGGATGAAAGTCCTCACCATGAACGTTGTGTTCACATTGTCATGGGGTTGAAAGACTTTTTGACAAGTGGAACAATAGAATCGGAGCATTTTTAATTTTTAAATTTGAGCAGTTGGCCTGAAACATACCTTTTTTCCTATTCTTCACACTTTCTTGCTCATCAACGATCAATACTAAAATTAAAAAATATGTCAGAAATAGAACGATATGGAAAAAAAACGACGTTGCTTCACCCAAAAATCCACTTTAAAAATGTATTTTCGGTGGAAGTAATCCTTCTTCTTCCCACTTCAATAAAAAGTGTTCCCTCTCTTTCGGACAATCTTCCTGCCCGTGCCATTGATTGGCCTAGGTTTATTGAGATATTGAGAGCTGGTTGTATTCAGCTAACATTGATTTGTGGAATGTTTCTAGGATATGAAAAAAACTTGAATTTTGATATTATTTGTAGATTTCTCAGCGGAAGCTGGCAAGAACAAACTTTGCTTCACATGAAGCTACATATCACTGAAGGAGTTCGACGACGAAGCATCCTCCCCTTCAACTAGCCACCAAAATTGCTGGTGCTGCTGAGCAACATCCCTCATGTCGCGACTCCCTACCGACCTACTGAACCGGAGACGCTCCGCACTGCCATGTGCGACGTCTCTGTCGTAGTTGAGTCGCCTGTCCGCAGCTGTTCGAGCAACGTGGAAGATTAGCGGCACCGCCAATCTGTCCTGGATCAAAACTTTGCTATCTAGATAGAGGAACGCCTCTGGAGGAATAAAGCCGTCAAAGCGAACTCTCTCGTGATACATATAATTGGGGTAGTAAGCCCCGGAGATCAGGTTGTTCGATGAGGTCATTGCTCTTGCAACGTGCCTTCGAGTCAACTTAATGACGAAACCGCTTTTACACCTCGCAAGTGTTTAATGGTTATTTTCTTTTGAACTGTCATTCAGTGTTGGGAGCAATTTTAGACGAAAGTGCCTATTTACATTGGCGACGGGATGAAAGTCCTCACCATGAACATCGTGTTCGCATTGTCATGGGGTTGAAAGAGTTTTTGACAAGTGGAACACTTGAATCGCAGCATTTTTAATTTTTAAATTTGAGCAGTTGGCTTGAAACATACCTTTTTTCCTATTCTTCACACTTCCTTTCTCATCAACGATCAAAACTAAAATGAAAAAATATGTCAGAAATGGAACGATATGGAAAAAAACGATGTGTTGCACCCGAGAATCCACTTTAGAAATGGATTCTCGGTGGAAGTAACCCTTCTTCTTCCCACTTCAATAAAAAGCATTCCCTCTCTTTCGGACAATTTTCCTGCCCGCGCCAATGTGAAAAGGCACAAAGAGACAATAGTTACAGTAACAAAACGGATGACTTAAAGAAAAGACAGACATGAAACAAACGGAAAAAGAACGACGGGGACAGTTCGCGCCAACGACTGAGAGGAGAAAGACATTGAACAGCAATAGGAAAGTAATTGAATGCTACATTTATTGTATTTATAAAGACAGAACAGAATTGTGTTTAATGAAGTACATATGTATAATAAAGTGAAATGTGTGTTACGAACTAAAAAAGTATATAATCTTTGATTTCTGAAAATAAGTACCACATGTATGTACTCGTATGTAAATCAATTCACTTACTGCAGTCAGCGACATAACCACATTAGCAAATGCCCCACCCGCAATTTGTCAGTTCCCTCTTTTTTTTGTATCCCAATTAAATATCCCTTGCCCATATCTCTTGTTTAATATGGCGGTGCCCTATTTAAAAGGCTCGAGTCTGCCCGCCATCCACTGTCCCCAAATTTGTGTACTTAACCTACTTCGTTAATGTACAAAAGAGCAAGACAAATAAAAAAAATATATAATAAGTTCTGCTAGACACCAAGGAAACGGTATTATCAGGCGATGACACACAAAAACAAAAACAAGTTCATAGATCGGGTGATGTTGGCTACGAGAAAAGAAGTTAGCTTGGGATTTTTCCCAAGAGACGAAAGTCAGTCGGTAGCAGAAAACGAGTCGGTTTGGAGCAAAATGGGAGTTAGTGCAGCGGCCAGAAAAAAATGCGGATAGTTATAGTGAGACAGTTCCGGCAGTAAGAGTTTCGGGCAACTTCAAATGGGATATACGCGGTTCATAAAACTGATAAAAACAATGTTTCTATGAAAGAGAAAAGAAAAGGCATGGAAAAGAAACACGATAAACATTGCTATTGTGGGATAAAACATATTTATAGAAAAACGAAACGTGGAATTCCCCTTTATACACCACAGTTGAAGGATCCCAGTTCAAATGTTCGTCAAGAAGAAAAAAAAAACATAACCGCTTCCAATCGTATCATCTTCTCCTGAAGCTTATTTAAACCAATAGGTTCTTCCAACAATCGCCCCCAGGTTAATATCCAGTACTACTTCTCAGAAAAAGTCTGCAGGCCTGCAGTGAAGACCCATAAGTAATGACAACTAAAGTTCGAGCAAAATCGAAAAAATTGAGAAAAATAGAACGAGTAGAAGCAGGAAGCAGAACCATATCCCTTCTCCCGTCCCCACCCAAATCCTTATGGATTAGGTGGATAAAACAAAAAAGATTGTAAAGTATAATATTTTAAATATGTAATAGGGTAGTGCTTCGTTAATATTTAATTTTATCTTTACCATCTAAATGTCCAAAAATACAGAGAAAAATAAACCTAACCTAAAAGCAGATCATGTTACGGCGATGGAGTGCTCTTCCTCCCGGATCACCATATTGTACAACATATTAACAGGTTTTTCTTATAAAACAATAATAACTCTTCTTGTGAGTTTATAAAATTAAATTTAATGAATCATTGGAATTAAAAAAATAAAAAATAAAGTAAAGAAAAATAATAATAAAATTACAGTAAACTTCTTTTTTTTAGTAACTGCGTTTGTAAAGCTGATTTTAAATGCATACACATACGCAGATTAACATATAGTTGGTCAAAATATAAGTCGAACAGTTGATTATTCTGTGTTTTAACTCAAAAATACATTAGTACCAATATTATATTCGATTTTATTTTATAAATTTTAAAAGATTTGTATTTGTGCTTTTAAGTTATTACATAATATTCAAGTTGTTTTGTAAAACAGTTGTTGCGGAACCAGAAAGCTTTATTCATGTTGTTGGATTGCGGCGAATTCGATTCTGATCAATGTGTTATATGAATGCGAGCGAAAAAAGATATACTGGTCAGCCATAAAAGGGCAGTCGAGAAAAACACATCAAATAAATAAATTCGAATTACAAGAAGAGTTTAGTCTTTTATGTAGGTACTCTGTTGAATTTACTGTTAATATGATTTTGATTGGGACGTCATATATTATCACACGATTTGCATTCGTCGTAAGATCCGTTATCCACTATGACAACTGTAACAATGCATACACTACATCACGCGATTGCTAGCCTTGCGGAAGAGTTAACGGATAATGATAATATTGAAGTTAAGGCGGAGAAATTATCAGACACGTGGAGTGATTTTATTAAAACTCAAAATGAAAAGTACGCATTTCAGCTAGAATCCGATTATGTAGATCCAGATTTAGATTTCGAAGCATATGAGGCAAAATTTTTTAAGGCGTGTGGATTAATGTTAGTTGCTATTCGGACTCGTACAGTTGCACTACCACCGCAGCTTATACCGGTTTTAGGAAATGGAAACGATAATAATACCGACGCTATTCAACGGTTAGGCGAGCAGCAAGCATCATTTTTGCAACAGTTTCGTAGCACTCCACATTCACGTACAAGTTTAACCGTTGTCAGGGAATGTGAACTTCCGAAAATTCACATTCCACCATTTCCTGGATCCTATAAGGATTGGCCCTCATTTAGGGATTTGTTTAAAAGTTCCATAGATTGCAAAACCCAATTGACAAATACGCTGAAATTTCAATATCATAAATCATTTTTACGTGATCAAGCCGCAGACCTTGTATCTCATATTACAGTCAAGCTTGACAGCGGCTCGTAACACACTACGATCGACCGATGCAAATCGTCAATTCGTTTATACAAATCTTTATGAGTCTTCCCCCCTGTAAAATCACGGATCTTAACACTTTTCGAAAGATCTCCGACGGAGCTGACGAGGTTGTAAGAGACTTAGAGGCTCTGAATCGAAGTGAAAGAGATACTTGGTTGATATTCCTTCTATTAAATAAAGTTGATCCGGATACTCGTTATGCATGAGTAGAATCCAGCGTGATAACGTCAATATGTTAATAAATATAGGCTATACTTTAACTGTCTCCGAAAGGGCCACTCATCGAAGAAATACAGATCATCACACAGATGTAATGACTCGCTAGTCCATTCAAACCCTTCTAATTCGTCCGGCAGTTCTGTATTACAAACATCGCAACCTTCTTGGTCCTCTCGTTCTTCGCTACCTCACTCCATAGACACTCAATCTTCATCGTCAAACTTCTCGCCATCTCACTCATCATCGCCTCATACTTCGTCAACCCAATCATCGCATAACCCCTTACTGACTCAGCCGCAACACATCGCACACACTCTCATACTCTGTCAATGTCACTACTTCACAAAATCATTCGCTTGCCTTTATTCCTAATGCGGTTGTTAATGTTTTGGATGTTCAAGATCGATCTCAACCTTGTCACTTGATACTGGACACAGGATCCCAAATATCATTCATCTCGGAAAGTTGTGTTCATCGTCTCGGTCTTAGCAGAAAATCAGTGAATCTAGCTATCTCTGGAATATCATCATCCGGCGGTGGGAAAACTAGTGGTGTTTGTAAAATACAGACTCACTCTCGCATTTCATCTGACAGCATCAATATTACAGCGTATATCCTCCCTATATTAACTTCGTCACTTCCTGCACGTTTACTTGATGTTTCAACATTGATCAAGATAAAGTCGTTAACCTTAGCATTTAACCATTTGATACAACGTCAGTTATCGATACCAATCTTTGAATGTACTCACAAGTGACAAGCTCTTAAGGTATAATGGTTTTCCCATTGCACAATTTTCAATCATTGGGTGGATAGTCGCAGATTCCAATTTTGCTAGTTTCAGTCAAGTTTCTTCATTTAACAGCTTAATCAACATTGACAACACCTTAAAGCTATTTTGGGAATTGGAAGAGACACCATCAGTAGTCAAAGATTCCTCAGCGGAGGACAAGGCTGTAGAAGCGAACTTTTGATCGACAGTCAGCAGATGTGGTGATGGCAGATACTGCGTTCGTTTTGCATTTAAAGTTGATGAGCCAATATTTGGTAACACATATAAACGGGCTTTGTCTCGAATGATGACAGTCGAACGCCGGCTTAAGAAGGATCCATCTCAAAAGAAGCAGTATATCAAATTTATGTGTGAATACTGGCGACTAGGACATATGAGGGAGCTACCCGCTCTCAAGGCAGGTTCTTCATCAGGAAACATATTTTATTTACCACATCATCCTGTCGTCGGTAAAAAACTCGGGTTGTATTCGATGGTTCAGGTAAATTTGGATAGCCGAAACTCAACGTCATCGGGTCGATATCAACGGATTTATTGGAGGGAGGATTCAACGAAGGAAATTCAACATTTCGAGCTATGTACCGTAACGTATGGGACTTCCTGCCTTTCATCGGTGCGAGTTTTACAGCAATTGGCGATGGACTATGCTGAGAAGTTTTCCCTGGTTTCGAAGATTCTCTTCAATGATTTTTATGTATACGACGTCCTTACAGGAGCAGATACTGTGTCAGATCTCATAAGAAGAAGAGACAAATTAAGACAGCTACTTTCCTTAGGTGGCTTACAGTTTAGTAAATGGATTTCTAACTCATCAGCACTGGTAATTTCATTGTCTCTTAATGAAATCAATATGACGTCGCGACTTGAACGAAGTTCTAATTCTGTATCGCAGATATTAGGAATATTTTGGAATCCACATGAAGACAACTTATTGTTTAAGGTCAACTTAGATGAAGTTAATAGAGCTACTAAAAGACAGATTCTCTCCGATGTGACTAGAATCTTTGACCCACTCGTATTGGTGGCACTAATTGTCATATCCTTTAAAGTTATGTTCCAACATCTTCGGCTTCAAAACCTTGGCTGGGTCGATAAATTACCCAAACAGTTCGCCGAGACATTCCTAAAACATCGAAATGATATCCGTGCTCTTAAAGATCTCCCTATTCCTCGGTATATTCCCAACTTCTCCACCTCTCTTGAGCTTCAAGGGTTCTCTGATGCTTCTGTTAAGGCATACGCAGCGGTGGTGTATTGTAGGTATCCAGAGGGAAATGGAAATTATCGTGTTACATTGATGTCAACCAAGACATGCGTCGCGCCACTAAAACAAATTTGGCTGCCTCGAATGGAGCTTTGTGGTGCGTTGCTATTGGCTCGATTGATGAGCTCTATTAAATCAACTCTGCAATTCACAGATCTTCAACTGTATGCATTGTGTAACTCGAGCATAGTTTTAGCATGGCTATCATCGCCACTCTCGCAGATTAAAACCTTTATGGGAAACACACCTTCTGAAATCATTGACATCATACCTCGACATATTTGGAGGCATGTATCATACCACAACTACAGACCTTTCATCTTTGGTGGAATGTATCTGCTTGGTTAAGTCGGGAATTTGATGTGGTGGAAAAATCTATTAATCTGTCTAGTACACTGCAATTGCCGGAGGTTTTTTCGGAAACAAGAATTCAATCCTTTCCTACTAACATCTTACTTAACAAATTTGAAAAACATTTCCTAGATCTAAGCAATCGATCAAACCAACTCTCCAGTTGCAGATAATTAGTGCGTGTTGTTGCCTTTATACAACGATTTGTAGCAAACTGTAAATGGAGGACAACCAGTCACTTAAGCGTGGGACTTTCTTTCGTAGAACAGGAAAGCGCTCGTCACATTTGTTTACGCTTTGCACAAACCCCTCAAAGGAGATCCGTTGGAATTGGATTTCAATAGTAATCCACAATTCGGAGTGTTGCGAGTCGGAGGGAAAATTAACCATGCCCATATAGATATAAATTCTGGAACTCGACATCCAATTATTCTTCCAAAGCAAAGAAAATTTACAAAACTAATTATCTTGGACATCATCGAAAGTTGCATCCAGGAGTAGATGCGCTTTTTGTAATACTTCGACAGACCTATTGGATGCAAAAATCTCGTAAGAAAAGTCATACATGAGTGCATGAAATGTTTTCGGCAACGACAACCAACCAGTCAACAATTTATGGCAAGTCTTCCATTAGAGAGAAAGTCACTCAAGCATATCACTTAGAAAATACCGGATGTGATTACGCAGGACCAGCTTTATCACGGACGTAATCCTCGCAAAACAAAAGTATATATCTACGTATTTGAATGCCTTTCTACGAAGGCTATGCACCTGGAGATGGTGTCAGATCTCTCAACAGAAGGTTTTTTAGCAGCCCCAGGCGGGGCAAATGCTCGAATGTTTTTAGCGACAGAAGAACAAAATTTAAATGATTTGCACAGACTCGTCCTGTCTCAGCATCATAACGAAACAATTTTTCAATCATTGGCACAGGATGGCATCTACTGGCAATTTATCCCCCCTTTTGCTCCACACTTTGAGGGAATATGGGAGTCAGGAATGAGGTCGGTAAAACTGCATTTGAGACGTGTAATGGGTTCTTATATCCTTACACTTGAGCAAATGAATACTCTTCTTGCGCAAATCGAAGCAGTCATAAGCTCTAGCTAGACCTTTATGTTCTACCTCTGACAATGATTTAAATTATTTAACTCCTTCTCATTTTCTCATAGTCCGGCCTTATACGACTCTGCGTGAAGGTAACTTACTGGATGTCCCAGTTGACCGCTTGATGTACTGGGAAATGACGCAAAATATGGTCCAAGAATTTTGGAAAACAACCTTCAACAACACCCCCAAATGGAACCAACAGAGACGAAACTTTCAAGTCGGATATATGGTAGTCATCAAGATTGATAACATGCCACCCGCTAAATGGCAGTTAGGCAGAGTAGTGACGCTGCGGACACCGAATGGAACATTCACAAAAAAATAATTTTTTTTTTAGAAATCAAGCAAATTCCATTTTAAAAAAGAAGTCGGATAAATGGCCCCATTGAATTATTTTCAATTCTCTAACGGGATAGTTGCAATGTTTTCGCGCTTTAATTTGCAGTTGACTTTTTCTGCGTTTAAATGTCAATACCAATCGAAAAATAAAGGCAACATGGAGCGACAACGTGCTTAAATATCATTAGATATCCGAAAAATTGTGATCGAGCATTTTAATAAGGGCAAATCAGTTCGAGAAATTGTAAAAATAATAAAAAGAAATCACTCAACTATCAGAGATAATGTATTATAAAAAGATATAAGACCCACAATATTTAAACAATTTACCAGAATCTGGAAGGCCAAGGAAGATCACTGAAGAAGATGAACCATGGATTGTCAGGCAAGTTCAGAAAAATCCCCATCTAACTGCACCCAAGCTAACAGCCAAAGTTCAAAATTATCTTCAAAAAAAGGTTTATCCTGAAACGATTCGTGTAGTGTTGCGAAAAAAAATCTGCATGGCAGAGTCGCCCGAAAGAAACCGTTCATCAGCACTATGAATAAAATTAAAAGAAAGAAATTTCCCACACATTACCAATACTCGTATAAGGACTGGAAACGTGTAATCTCAATTTATTTCGTTCTGATGAACAGGCTTATGTGTATCAAAAACCTAACGACTAGCTAAAGGAAGAGATCGGTCTTTGTGTGGCATTGTTCGGCTGCTGCTAGACCCGGGAATCTCGTCATCATTGATGAGGTCATGGATCACGGACATACTTAGAAATAATTTGGCACAAAGTGCGGGACAATAAATGATGGTTATTATTTCTATCAAAACAACGATTCCAAGCACTAAGCTCTTAACACCCGATTGTAGCTTCTTTACAATTTTAAATTTAAAAATTTACTGGTAAATGTTTAAGAACATATTTGGACGTACTTGAAAAACCAGCTTAAAAACTACACAATTTGTAGTAAAAAATATTTAGAAACAGCGTTAAAGCTAGAATGGAACAATATTCCTATCTCGCTTTGTGAAAAATTGGTACAATCGATGCAAAAGAGATTAAAAGCAATTAAACAAAATAAGTACAAAAAAAAAACCCACTTTAGTTTGTTTCTTTCTTGTAAAAGTGAAGTGTGCGACTTCTTTTTTGAGCTTAAAATTGGTGGATTAACATTCTTTGTATAATCTGTTTAAATATAATAATCTGAATATTATGTTATGAATTCAAATTATAATTACAAAGCCTTCAAAATGTAAAATATTAAAAAAAATTATATTATACTTGTACAATATAAATATATTTTTGGGACTAAAGTTAAAAACACCATCTGTCCGAGTTCTTTTTTGACCGACTGTGTGTATCATAAATAAAGTCCGGAATTTTTTTTTGTTAATTTTGATAGTAAGCTGTATTTCGTTGAAACAGTAGGTACATCTGATTTTTTTTCCCCGAAATCCGACTACCAGGTTCAGGATTAGTTGTAAGTTTCTAATTGAAAAATGAAGTCAGGCATTATAATAATAATCAATAATAGTTACCTCGATACCCCTTGAATATTTGTAAAATTCCTTACTTGAGATATAATTGTACCTTTTAATTCAGATTACCGGTATTTTTGCTTTCTTGTAAATATTCATTCATTTTGATTGGCCTAGGGAAGTTAATTTAGATACTTACTATTGAGCGGTTAGCGTAAATATGTCATGGGAAGGCAGTCCTTAGTCCTCTTAGTAGCTAAAGTCTAGAGTGAAAGGGCGTTAAAGCATCATTTGGGCAACGATTTGAGGTCTTAGTCACATAACAAATAAAGGGGTAGCTAACCTCAAATTTCTGACTGGACTTAGGTACCACGGAACATTTCCATTTCGTTTTCTCTCCTAAAAAGGTGGAAGTAACTAGGGTAAAGTAAAGCTTGGTCATGGTGCTGTTTCAGAACACATCCGTAAAACTTCGCTCAGTCATCATCGTTGAGTAGGCATGTACAAAAGCATAACATACGGGTAGTTCGGCGAGACAATAGAAAGATCCCCCACCCCCAATCCTGCGAGCTATGTAATAGCACGTAGCTCGACTAGCATACCTTGCGCTACTTGCCGTCCGAACGCACTTCATTTTACGTGGACTGGCTATCGGCTATGCCTGTTATAAAGAAGAAAATAAAATAGAAGGAAAATAATGGGGAAAGGAAAATTATTTCGATACACCTGTTTCCGTCATTATCATGTAATTCGGTATGCTTAGTGGAAGACGAAATGCTCTTCTGACGAAATAATGTAATAACTTCATGACGGTATCATACTGACTGCCTCCCACACTTGTGCTGCGTAGAACATTACCGCTTCAACTACAGAGAGGAATACTTTATATTTGCTGCTATGAATAATGAATTTGTCGTTAAGACATATATTCTAGACGCTGTAAATAGCTATTTTGCACTTCGCCAGCTTCTCCTTGAGATGATTCTCCATATCTAGGCTTTTTATTAGGCAGACACCCAGGTATTATACGAGTATTTGCACTGGTTAACAACTTCAATTGATTCACCATCGTATTTCTAGTTTTCTCTTCATGACCTTCGATTTAGAAAGACTTGCAATCAAATTCCACAGAACAGAATGCCTGTACTCTGTTTGTCATTATCTGCATACAAAGCAGATTTTGGAATTTACTTGGTTACGTTATACCTCACTTTTCTATGTACACGGTGGGGCAAAAGTAATGTTATAATGTGAATGTGTCATAATTTTTGCAAATGACATCAAGTGACATTGTGCTTTGACATTTATGTTGTAAAGTAGAAAATTAGTTGACAATAAGCAATGGAACAATATACATCTGAAGAACGCGTAATTATTGTTACTGCTTATGTTACCAATTTCCGGTCTATTGTTTTAACGCAGTGTGAATTTCGTTATCGTTTTCCTTGTCGTCCTGTACCAAATGCGCTAACAGTCAGCGTTTGGCTGAACGTCTCGTTCAAACTGAGTCCACTACCGATGTCACAAGAAGTGGCTGGCCTTGTATTGCTCATTCAACAGAGAATATCACTGTTGTGATCGAGGACATCCGAGAGAGTAAACATCAACGATGCACACAGTTAGGCAGCACCTGAAGATGTTCCCATGTAAATTGCGAACCGTTCACCAATTGCTACCTGCTGACCATCGAGTGAAGTTAACTAACTTGTATGATCTGTTAAACCTGGAACAAGAGGATGATTTCGTATCCAAAATCATAATGAGCGACGAATCCAATTTCCTCCTAAGTGGCTATGTGAGTAAACAAAATTTACATTTCTGAGGCATGAAGGATCCACATGAAATGCACAAAGAACCATTGCATCCCCTCAAAGTTACTGTTTGTTGCGGCATTTGCAATGAAGAAGTAATTGTCTTATTTTTTAGGACGTCGTCGGCACCCGATGGCTCCCTGGTAAGCGCTACAGACAAGTGTTAAACGATTTTTTTTGCCGCAAGTTGCTGAATTTTGTCCCGAGCATTGTTGGTTTCAGCAGGATGGAGCAATCACTCACACAGTTTGGGCAACGATAGAGATTTTGAATCACAAATTTGTAGGCCATGTTATCTCCCGTTTTTGCGATTTGAATTGCATCCTTTAGGGCTTTTGAAATCCCGCGTTTACCAAAATAAACCAGTAAATTCGCAAAGAAAGCCAACACTGAAGAAAAAATCATTAGATTTGGGAGCCAGATGTTTTGCAGGCAATAATTCAAAGTGCAGTAAAACTGAAGCCCCAAACTGGACCGCAATTCAACCCTTAACGACTTTATAATGAAACCATTATTTCAATATACACAATTCTGGGTGCCTTCGAAATTCCCTACAGACAATACCCGAAGGACGGTGTGTTGAGATCTTACCTGTGGGAAACAACTTGATCCAGCTTGTACATGAGCCTACGCAAGTGTCAGACGTCATCCTGATAAGTACAAGGTCGATGTGCTATCTCTTCTAGGCTCGTGGGACCACTGTGCCATATCAGCTATTTTCTCGTATACTGAGCACACAGTTAGGAAAAGGAAGAATCGAGCGGACTTAACAGTTTCTTTAGGAATTGTAACAGGTCATTATATTTCCCTAAAAACGACGTGAATGCCGCTGCTGATATGATCACTGACACTATCACTCATCAGATGAAGAACATCATAGCATCAGTCCTATAAGACCCAACCTAGAGTGTGAAATTCCAATACGACCAAAATCTGAAGCAAAAAATACTACAATGTCCAAAAAGTAGTAAACATTTTTCGTCAAAAGAAATTCTGCCTCATCCACATTCCCAATGCTTATTTATAATGATATTTCAGCTGTCAGCTCTTTGGACAAGGCCAATCTGCTTGGTGCACACTTTGCGGCCAGCTCAGCACTTCCAGAATGTGCTTTGTCCCCGCCTACACTTGAGTGCCTCGAATCATCGATGGAACGAATCCACTCCCGCACTCTTGTAGTAGCAAGAGTACTTAAAGATCTTAAAAATACACAAATCCGCTGGTCCAGAGGGTTATCTCCCTTTCTTCTGAGGTGGTGTTCGTCCACACTGGCAAAACCTTTGCGTAGGTTTTATCATGGATCTTACTTTTTATGACTCTTTGCGAGCACTTAATATTTCTAAGGCATTTAATAGAGTTTGGCACCAGGCTTGACTACTCTTTTCATCACTGGGTTAGAAATTACCTTTCAGTACGATCAATTCAAATTATCTTGGATTGTTTCAAGTCTGGCATCCACAAAATAAATTCTGGTGTCCCCAGGGATCCATTCTGTCACCGATATTTTTTTTTAATTTTAATCATTGATCTCTTGTCTACAACTTATAATCCAATATACTCGTATTCCTTTGCTGACGACAGTATTCTCTGCTTTTCATATTCGTTCCCGAACTCATATCCCTGCTCTTCGGGTACAGAACTGAAAGCGCGGCGTATGTTAAGCTCAGACAATTCCGATATAAACAGCATTACCAAATGGGGAAACACCCACAGAGTGGAATTTAATGCTTCCAAAACATAATGATGTCGTTAAGGCGAAATTTAAACGTCCAGCCATTATCCATGAATGACAATTGCATCGTCGAAACCGAAAAACTTTCCATTCTCGGTATGTGTGTCAATGACAACCTATGTTGGAACTAATAATATATAAGAAATATTTCACCCCCTCTGACCTGGCTTTCCACATCTAGTCAGATGCCACTATGACTTCCCTGCACCTTGATAGGATCCAAAACCGTGATGTAAAACTATAGGTGGCGCCACTATTACAGAGTCAATCGACGAATTTGAACACCGACGTAACGTGTCTGCTATCTTACCTTGTTCTATCGCTATGCCCACCACCAGTAGCATTCCGCTATGCTATGCTCACCACCAGTAGCATTCCGCTCCTTTAAAACTTTTACAGTAACATCCGTCTCGCTTTGAATGCTCATCAGTATGCCCTCAAGCTAACTTTCGGACGTATATATACTGATTCTTTTCTAAGCCGAACAACTCGCTTATTAGAATGCCCTGCCAAACTCTTTACTTCCTAGTCATTATAACATTCAGACCAAAGTATATCGGTACCTCACTTTCTTTCCTCCCTATTTCGGCTGCGGTCGCGTTGTGTGCTAACATTTTAAGAGTACTCATAACCCCTTGATCGCGCGCTAATTTAAAAAAAAAAGCCTAGAAATCACGGTACTCTTTGGAGTTGGTGGCACCTTTTTGGGCAGCATAACTGGATACATACCATCAAAGCCAGACTTGAAGCCATCAAAGGATGCAGCGAATTTCGAATTCATTTATTTTATTTAATAATGATGTGTCTCTGTACAATATTAAGTTATAATCGACTTTTGATTTGCACAGGTTGCAAAGCAATAAAAACAATTAATAGAACAATTATAATTATAAATAACAATGCATACAAATTATAGTTTAAAATATTACAAAAATAAAGCGAAAAAAAAAATAAAAATAGAAATAGAGAAAGATATGAAAGAAGAAAGAAAGTAGAAAAGTGAGTAAGTCAATGTCAGGTTAAATGTGTTTAAATAATTCCTTTCTAAATCGATTCTCTGTGTTCAGCCTTTTTAAACTTAGAGGAAGTTGATTCCATAGATGAATTGCATGAATAAAAAACTGGCGACTACTAATTAAATATCTGTGTCTTGGCGGTATTGAGTTTAATGTCCTTTCGGATTGCACAAAGCTTAGTTTCGAAAAGAGGTAATGTGATGTTTTGCTTCTTATAATCTTAAAGAATGCGAGGATAGTACGTGTTTCTAACAACGTGTCTAAGGAGCAGCCACTGATTCGTTTTACATAAGAAGAGATGTGATCACAGCGACGGATATTAAAGATATATCTGGAACAGTTGTTAAAGGCGACTTTTAGCTTTCTGGTACTCGTAGATACAGAGTCCATTTTCGAGAAGATTTCACATCCATAAATAATAATAGGTAAAACATATGCCTTAATAAGTTTCAATTTAATTTTGATAGATACATATTGATTGATATAGATATTGGTGGGACTTAATCCACGGAGAATACCATATATTTTGAAAATAATGTGGTTTACATGAGTATTCCAATTTAAACACTCATTAAAGTAAATACCCAGGTTTTTGAATTTTCTCACAAAGTCGATGGTAGTATTGTTAATTTGAAGAAGTGACGAAGTAATATCTACAGACGTTCTATTGAAGGACATAGATTTGGTTTTTAACGGATTTAGGTTTAGATCATTTTTTTTGGACCAGGTATATACGGCATTGATATCTCCGTTCAACCCATTCATTGCAGTTAATTCTTCAGATTTCTTGAAACTTTTCAAAATCTGTACATCATCTGCATAAATATGATGCTCACACCTTTTGATACACTTCTATATGTTATTTATAAATAGTGTGAGTAAGAGCGGACCAAGAACGGAGCCCTGAGGCACACCTGATACAACATTTAGTTCGGTTATGAAGGTAAGATGTAATGAGCTGACAGATGGAGTTCTCAAAAGCAAATTGATTCCTGAGTTGAAATATCAAAATTTCGTGGTTTACTGAGTCAAATGCTTTTGAAAAATCACGTATATCATCACTAACCTTAAGTAAGGCTGTGATGCAGTTATGCTTTTTTCTGAACCCTGATTGAAAATCCGTTAAGAGTTTCATTTCTTCAAGATACTCGTTCATTGGGTTGCTTACAATTTTTTCGAAGGCTTTGCTCCGAAATGGAAGAATTGTAATTGGCCTAAATTCAGTTTTATTTAGTTTAGGAATTGGTACTATTTTTCAATTTTTCCGATCTTTGGGAAATACACTGGTAGTAATGATGGTGTTATAAATATGTGTGATGTGATTGCTTATGGCAGGTAAGAGCATTTTAATTATCGTCGGGTGCACACCATCCAGCCCACTGCTTTTGACCGGATGGAGAAAATAGCATTCACAACACAATTTTCATCAACACATTGTAATGAGAATGTCCGCGCTGGATTCGTATTATTGCGTTCAACGACGGAAAATTCAATCGGCTTTGTTTGGGAACAGGATGCAACAAATTTTCTGTTCAGGTCATTGACATCAACATTTCCTAGAACAAACAGACTCATTGCTAGAACTAATACCGACATCACGGATTGTTTTCCAGAATGCAGAACCGACTGGTTAGTATGAAATTTAGTTTCATAGTACTGTCTTTTACTCTTACGTATTAACGAGGTTATTGAATTACGTATTTCCTTAAAATCATTGTGCATATCGGGACATCTGTAAAGAGTCATCCATAGCCATCTATAGTAAAGAGCGTCGCGTTCTTTTATTTTCTTTTTTATTTCTGACGTGAACCACGGCAAATTACATTGTTTATTCTTTTGGTTTTCACAGGTACTTGCTTGTTAAACAGAAAATCAATATGCTTATTAAAAACAAAAACTTGATCATTAACATTAGACGTACAATTATAATACAATAAATAGTTGAGATTGTGACAATCATCAAGTAAGACAATACATTGACTGACGGAAAGTGATGATATTGTTGAACAAGGCTTCTACCACTAGAGGGAAAAACATGTAGACACAGAACGATTAAGTCATGGTGAGAAAGACCAGGACAAATAATTTGGTCATAGTGTGCTATTAACTCGCTTTGAGAGAGAAGAAAAACATCAAGAAGAGAGGGGGTTTTATTTGAAAAAAGTGTGTGGGATTATTTGTATTTGCTAAATGGAAACCTAGTGAATCAATCATATGAATGAAAGTTCTATTTTTGTTAGCTAGAGTGTCCAAATTAAGATCATCACAAATAACAATTTTAGGATATAGTGGACCCAACTCCTCCAGAATATCTCCTATATGAGTGAAGCTAGCTACATCAGGGGCCACATCATTTTCATCATTTTCAGTAGATTGCTTGACAATTCTGCATTTGTATTCATTTTTTATGTATGGTGCCACTCCCCCACAGTCTTTATCTCTAAGTCGGTCAGCATGAAACATTCTAAAGCCTAAAGCCATTAGTTTTAAATAAGTCTGACTCCATATTAGATTTAGTCCAAGTTTCAGAAACGCCAATTACTATATATCCACGCAGCCATCTCCAAAAAGATAACGCATTTCATCATTTGGGGTGGCCGTGGAGTAGTGGTAGTAGCAAACGCTTCTCACTCGGAGGGTCCAGGTTCGAATCCTGCCCATGGCAAAATCAGTTTTTCATTGTATAATTGGAACTCAGACAAAGAAATTCTGCGTGTGAAGGCATAACACTGACACGTAGATTTGGCTGTTATAAGAGTTTCAAGCAATGAAAAAAATACTGGGAATTATATCTCGAATCACTCTGAGTGAAGAAAAACTCTCCGTCCTATTCGGACTCCCACCCCTGGAGAGCAAACATAGAAACCAAACACACCTGAGTTTCAAACCACTACAAAAACAATTTTCCTTTCTCCTCCTTCTATCTTTCCGCCCGCGCCCTGGACACAGTAAAAGGGTATCAACCCCTTAGGCGCGCGTAAATTATAAAAAAATCAATTTTATGTCTTATGCTTTGCGAATTAACGTGGCATATTTTTAATCCTTCTCTAAATTTTGCCGCAATATTTAAAAGCACCTTTGATTTATCCATGCAACTCCTCCAGGGATCTATGCAAGTCCCCCATTCACTCGAGTTTGACGTGCGCATGATAGAGGAAAAAGAAAAACAAGATACCTTCATATGCTCCGAACACAGAGAGCACGTTCATAAATAACAATTATAAACAAAAATATGAATGACAGAAACCTAACATGACAGTGACTTTTGA
Organism: Volucella bombylans; assembly: GCA_949129095.1. NCBI lineage: Eukaryota > Metazoa > Arthropoda > Insecta > Diptera > Syrphidae > Volucella > Volucella bombylans. The sequence continues at coordinate 351,113,936 of OX422140.1, forward strand.
CAATAATGATAATCTTACTTTAGAAAATAATAAAGAATAGAAAATAACATTGAACGAGAGAAAATGTAAGAGAAAGTAAGAAATATACACAAAGAAAGAAAAATTAAAAGAATAATGAAAAGTAGAAAATTTTATGAGTGTGACAATATTTTGTTTACTGTACGTCATTTTATTCTTTTGAGCTGCTCCAAGTCTTCATCTCTGGTGATTAATGGCAGCCTCCCAATTGTTGTTCCTACATGCACTTGCCCGTTGTTGATGTGTACTGCAGAGACGACGTTCTCTTTTTTCAGTTTCAGAGCGCTCCGTTGGAGTAGGAAATTCTTTTTCGTTAGACTCTCATTTATGTAGATTCTCTGATCAGACTCCAAAGCAATATCTTGTAGTATCAATCCAATTTTATTTTGTTTATACCTAGCTAAACAGCTTCTGAGCAAGATATTTTTCTCATGGGGATCAGAAAACTTCATAATGATAGTACCATCATACGAAGGGAGTTTGCCAGTTGGATTGGAGGGCTTGACTCTGAAAATTTTCTTCAGTGCTGGAACTTTAATTAGTACTGCAAGGCATACTTTGCTCAGCACTTCCTGGAGGTTTCTGTAGCTGGCTCTCCCACCAAAAAACCATCACCACTAAGTTGTTTCCGCTCAAGGTCATCAAGACGAGACTCAAGTTCATTGTAGTGGTTAACTTTACTGAGGATATTTAACTCAATCTCGCTAATTTTGTGGAGAATTCTCTTTTAAATAAGTGGCAGCTTTGAGATTTTACTGTTTATGTCTTCAGAGAAAAGAGTACAACGCCTTTCAATACGGTTCCAAAGTTCTGTTGCACTGAGTGCATTCGTATTCCTTGGAGTGCTGTTCAGTGCAGGTTGTTGAGCCATTTTTGTACGAGTTCTCGATAAGATTTTACTCAATATATAATCTTTAGGTGTAGATTTAAATATGACAAATTTAGGAAGAAAGTAAATGGAACACTACAATGTTTTATGCGCAATGGAAACAGTGTGGTTAAAACAAATGACAGTAATGATCCCGGTTATTAATAAAGAGGCTTACTGAATAGAAATTGAAAAAGACTTAGAGCAAATATTAACACTACTGATCACTATTGAACATGACACTGTTCACTGAAGAACCTCATCTTTCACCGCAAACGATAGCAGCTACCAGATTACAAGACTCACTTGAAACTCCAAATGTAAGAGCCAGGGAAGAGCATATCGAGCTGAGAGTCGATGCTCTTGACGTACAATATTTTGGGTATCATCATTGTATTTCGATTTTTCATATCACTCATCATTGATTGATGTGGAACTCCGCAAACATAATATAAGCTTTCTTCTATATCCATTGGAAATGCAGTTGCAGCCTTGGAATATGAAAGGTTCATCCGAGAAAATCATCGGAAGCCAACCCTTCCAATTGGTGGATAAAGCCGTATGTCACACCTTGACTTAATGGTCAAATCTATTACCCCTGCGAATAATTATTTTTAAACTTTTTAGATTTGAGTCCAGAGTTCTGGGTATAAGGATGCGCCAGCAGATCCTGCGTATTCCTGGGTTGCCCTGGAATCCAGCATTGCCTAGGAGGGCTCCAGTCTGAGAGTTTTGTTTTCCATATTGCAGACTGCCTTTTCTCAGGCACGTGCAGTCATGTTGCGCAAAGTGACCTCAAAAAGCTGTGCAATGCTGTAAAAAGAATTTGAAAACAATTCGTCGTAAACGAATATCGCAAAAGAGTTTACCGGGCCCCATTGCTTTATAACAACATCTTGTGCACAACTTTAGTCAACGCATTGTTTACAGTCTGTGTCTTTAGAACTGTTAAATGATAACAGCCAGCCTTCATGCTATGAAACGTCAAAGAAAAGAAAAATGGTACATTTCCGACGTCCTCGCTTTGGACGTTTCGCGATTTCACCACGGTTCCGTGGTGGACTAAGTCGAACATCGGGCTCATGTAAAGTCTCTTCTGGCTTTGTTTTGTTTGTCAATGGATTCGTCCGCATTACTGATTGGTATACACTGGTACAGCAGCCCTTGTTGGTTTCAGCACCTGTTTCATCCGGATTGTCAGAAGACTTCTTCCTCTGGAAAGGTTCGAAGCTTAAGCTTAAGCTGCTTGTTGATGGCTGTCCTTCAGAGCATTCCGTTTCTGGGGACCGTTCAATCCTTTCGGTGTCGCGAGTCACCCCATCAAAAGCAGAACCCTGAATAATCATCTCGGCTACAAAGATTTTGAAGCTACTGATTCAGCGGCTTGTTGCGGCAGTTTGTTGATTGTGGCTTCTTAAATCAAGGCCACAATTGCAGTTGGGAATACTAGAGCGGATTAACTCTATTACGCTTCATAAACCCCTTTATATGAGTTGACATTTTACACACTTTGAATTTTATGTCTTACCTGGGTCCTTTTCAGAAACGTTGACTCTCACCGTTTCTTGGTACACTTTCATTTTGCCGTCATAGTTCTTCGTTGACAGCTGCATGAGATGAAAACGACGTAGGCCCTATTTAGTCTTAACATTGCGATGGAATTACAGCTCTTAAATACAAATTTCGCTACATAGAAATAGGGATTTACCGAGAATATTCAAACCTTCCTCCCATGTGCTCCAAATCTACTTCCGCTTAACCTTTTACCTTCCAACCGCAGATTCGAAATGGAATTTTTACTGAAACTCAGAGATGCGTGTGTGCTTGTGGCAACTGTGTCATTGAAGCAAATCGAATATGCTGCCACGAACTTTTCCCTTCTTTCGAAAAGAAATAATAATAAGGCCAAAACTTTTGTCCCCCTTATTGAGGAGTTGTTGTATGAGCGTGTTAACGTTTTGGTCACAGATGTATACCACAGCTTCAATGGACACTTTCACACCCAATAGTTAGTAGCAGTCAACTTTCTACTTTCTATCCCACCATCTATCCAGAAGCATGTACGAAATACGTACAAACGTGTTTGAATGTGAATTGCCAAACTTACGGATATGTGTTGCGTCCAATAGTGAAGATATTCTAACGCCACTCTACCATCCAAAGTATCTCAATCCTAAAATACCTTCATCGTATCCATAATATGAAAGAAAAAACTTTCTCTGGTTTCTTCTAAGAAACACACGAACAGAAATGAAACTCATCAGTTTAATTTAAACGTTTTCTCAGTTGGAAATCTTCATAATCCCTCAACCACAATCTGGACCAAGTCGAACAAAAAAAAAATGAAATGAAACTATCTATCTCGCCCTAGATGGTCAGTCTTTGACTCGTGTATCTTTTTCTTTACAAAGAAATAAAAAAAAGAAGAAGACGAAGAAACCTCTAACTAATGCTGCAATGGACATTGTGGCGCTCACAACTACATCTATGTTTCTATGATCCTTCGTTTACACTACGCAGTTGTACTTAAGCATCACCAAGTGGTATAATATAATAATCAATTCAGTCACGTTCTCAAAGTCTTTCATATCCGGAATTAAATGTGGTCCTTGATAATATTAACATTTACTCCTTTGCGGTTTGTTCGTTTCGTATCCAAGAGATGGAGATGGTTTAGCTTTGCTTGTATCACATGTTGCCATAGTTAAATGAACTGTGTCTCTGTGTGATTCTCCCATCACTCTGCCTCTAACCCATATACGTATGAGAATGACTTAGAGAACGACTACCTATTACACCCTCAATCTGAAATATCAAGCACATGTACCACAACAACACCATATACTCGTGCTCATACGACTATGGTTTACATGTCATCACAGGACGATCTCAATATTCTAACGAAGTTATGAAATTTTCAGCAAAAATATCCTGTTTCCCAAATGTCATTTATTATTAAGAGAAGATGGGAACACTGAACTGACAGGAAGAAGGAAAGTTTCACCCTCCAAAGTAAAAAAAAAAAGCACAAATAGGGTAATTGCGACGAGGGTTATAATGGGTGAACTGGACCACGAACAGGGTGTGGTCAAGAAGGTGAAATCTCATTCTCTTAACGACATGAGTAGCACCACACAGTTCCTTTGTGGACGTGTAAGGGTTTTATTGGAGAGAGGGATTCGAACATCATAAGCTTCAAAACCGAGGCACCAGCAATCCCTGAAAAAAAAAAAACATATAATCCAGTACCCGACTGTAGTTCGTGGTTTGAAATCAGGTTTAACCGCAGAGGTACACAGAAAACTAGAGACGATATTGAATCTGTCGAAAATTGGTTGAGAGTTTTGCTGAAAATAAAGATAATAATCGAATTTAGTGAGAAGAGGTCATGCATGCACTGATGGACATGCTTACATGTGTGACCTTGATAGATAGTATTTTCGGGAAGAAAAGGAACTTTTTTATTTTCTTGAGATCGGGTTATACAGTTATACATACTTGTATAACTCTCGATACAATCACGAGGTCAACTAATGTAAGATAGGTTACCGTTTACCATTTGGAAAAGGTCGTGAATTCAGGTAAATTCATTGCAGCTCGTCGAACTTATACAGGTAAATTAAATGTCGAAGCTGGCCCACTAAAAGCCATTCTAACTATTCAAAGAAATAAAATCTCTGTTGAAAATGCATAATAGCAATTGACCGGGAAACTGCTGACAGTCCTATAACTTGGACTGGCCCAGTATCACAACCATATATGAAAGGGACTAAAAAAATGTGACCAACTAGTAGCCTTGGATAATAATGGGTTCACTGCTGCCGACGCTTGCGAAAGATTAAAGAACAGCGATCTTCACATCTGGACATAGAATGTTCCAACCCTTAATAGACCGAGTTTAGACAAACAACTAGCAGAAATCCTCGGCTACTACAAGGCAAATATAACCCCCATCGAAGATGTGCGATGAAATGTTGAAATGATGAAATGGATGCCAAAGGTGATCTGCTGCCTGCTCCTTACAGAAATATTCCCACAAGCTTAAAAAAAGCTCCCACTGTAATCCTCCTGAGCCCGGGTTGCTCCTCTTTTTCAGCTTTTTGATGGCTGGTGACGTACTCTCAGTATGGTGACTACGCTACCATTTCCTCATGGTTTAATAATCAACCAACTGTTGACTATGCTACTAAAGTATACATACGTCCACAATTTTCTGCAAGTTATTGAAAAGACTACTCTTGTCCTTTCTTATTCTTTTTAGCTCAACAAATTGTCTCTTGGAAAAACGTAAAAGATGCTGCTTGCATTTTAATTCCTGCGGCTTCTTCCTTTATGCGCAGTAACACTTCTTCTGCCTCTGCACTGCATCTAGTGCCTCCTCCTTTTATATATACTCCACATCATATCCTGTATTACTTATGGGAGGGTAGTTAGGAGTATAGAGTTGATTCGAATGCTCTCTGGATAGGAGAGCTGCATTGTGATCATATATTGTTTCCGCTTGTGGTAGGAAATGAGTAATTTTAGGGTGTTTCGTCCATTTTTTCTCTACCTATTTGCATTGTGCTCAGGTAGACCATGTAACACCTGCTTATCGTTAATAGATGCAACTTTTTTTCATAATAATATCTAAATATTGGCACATTTATGATGTATAACGAGCCCCGTGCATCAATCAGCGAGTAGTCAATTAAGTTGTTCTGCCGTCCAGCGTTAGCCAGGTTGCTGTATGGATTTTCTTATGTGGGAATCTGGTACTGCTTATTATCATATTTTTAGTTGCCGTACAGTCAGTGAACCGGAAATGGTATCTGCTTTACAATCACTCCGTCAAAGATGCCTTTCTTATAAATTTTGGCATTGAAATTTTCCAGGCCAATCTTAACATCGTAGTTAAAATCCTCTAACTACCTAGGTGCTTCATTGGTGGGTCTAGTCCATATATGGGGCAAGGATAAATAGAGCCAATGAAAACCACTACTTTGGGTCAGAGATTCCCTAATAGAGAGTCAAGACAGTATAATAATATTATACCTAGGTAGGCGTGCACAGATATAAGTATAAAAAAACCTGATAACATCTCGGAATGTCGTCTTGAAAAAAATCAAAATCAAAGCTTGGTCATTAGGTTCCCTTGCCTAAAATAGTATCCATTTGCTATCGTTTTTTCTGTCGAGCGTCTTTTTAAATCCGTTGCCAAATGTCATGGAATTGGGGTATAGATTCCTTGACAATGAGTCAAACTATTTAAGGATTGCCGAAATCACCTTATGAAAGGTTCTTGCTTCCGATGTATATTACTCGTATGTCATAGTCTCTACAATCCTTACCGAATGAAGGCTGCTGTCCCATCAATAAACGAGTTAAAAATCCCTCTGTAAGTGTCGCTTCCAGCTAATTGATTCAGCTAACATCAACCCCTTGAAGATTATACACAATTTGTGATCCTGACAATGTATCTCCTTTCGCGACCATATTTAGACTGCCAGAAATTCTCTCTATTTACATACTAAACAGCAGATTTCTTGTTCCACAGCCTGTATACTCTTTCGAATTAATTTTGCGAAATCTGTGATTTTTTTTCGTCCCCTCGTGTCGGATGAGTCAAATGAATGCCAAATACTCCAAGCCTTCGTCTGCACAAAAAAAAGGAAAAGCGATTGAAGGACCATAGTTAGAATATATGCTCAAGCAAAACATATCTCTACATACTCATACAAATACATATCTCGAATATACGAGACACATTTGGGAATTTGCGAATTTGGCACGTCTTTGCCAAACATACATCGTGGGTAGGGTTGAATCCCTATCCATACCCCTACCACCGTCTATACCACAACCGAGCAGTTCCAGTTCCAACATTATGAACATGGATTTTAAGAAAATTTATTGCGAGATTTACTTTTTTAGTTTTGTATTCCTCGTTTGGTCTTTTGGATATCGGTTAAGTTGTGGCTGCAAGATTATCCTTTTGCGACTAGACAAATTGGCAAACAAAAACTTGAGTAAATCATAATTATGAACGTGATTATTTTGTAAGTAAGGTAAAGCTTTTGTGGGTTTAATGGCACCCCCGAGATAATAGCATCGAGAGTTGATGTCGTTTTCGGTGCCAGTAAGTCCAATAGGGACAAATGCCACAAATGTGGTAATATCCCCCAGTTGCATGAGAGCCAAATTATGTGTAACTACTTGTACTTGTAACTTGTAACTACTCGTAAAAGGACGTGCGTATATTTCAAATCTTAGCTTTCACTGATGGATTACGTTAAGAAATGAGATTTCGTAATATTAAATAGGCCTTTGTGGTACGAGTACTAAGAGGTTTGCTTGAAATTCTGACAGATACGGATAGTGTAGGAGTTCGAAAGGCGATTAGTCGCACTTTGTTTGATAACTAAGTCGGTGGCTACATATTTCTTGAAACAGCATCTAGTTAATATTCAAATAATTCGTCTTCGTACAGAATTACATGAAATCGTCCTATTAAGAGATAGTATTAATTTTTAAAATTATTTTACGATACAGTTGGGTCAGGTTGGAATGATGCTAAATCTGAGATGATCTATGCAGGATTATAGTAGGGGTATGTATGTGACTAGATCTAATGAAAGTATAACTATCTTATCCTTTTCTGTAAAGCTCCTCCGAATGGTATTTTTGTCAAATTTAGTGATAGTCTCTCATCATGACAATTACTTACGTAGTAGAGGCTTTCAGTCGCTGAATAAGGCATTTTTAGTGGATGCAAGTGGTGCAAAGTGGTCTTTTAACGAAGGTCCACTGAAGTTCTAACAAATTTACTTGGATTAGGAGTAAATCTGAATTTCAGTTAACGGGTATCTCCAGCTGCTTACTCCTGAGGCTGAGAAATTATTATACAGGGTGGTCCGGTTTAGGATAGACATATTTTGGGATCTGATTCATTGGTTCTTGTTATGACAAAAATCATATTGGAGGGGGTCTATCTTCAACAGCCACTGTGTTACAGTAGAAGTACAAAAGTAGAAATACATTTTAACAATAGAGATTTGTTTATATAAATGTAAAAGATTGAAGTAATAATCAAGTCTTAAAGTAAACCAAGAATAAACGAAAATAACGTGGAATACTGAACGACGAATAATAAAGTCGACACAGAATAAAGTCGAAAACATTGGATCAACGGTATGAAGTCCTAAGTTACTTTAAGTTTGAAGGGATAATCAATAAAAGAGGCTGGAATCAAATTGTCTATTTATCTCTGCTTCTACTAATTTATATACTTTATTTACATAGAGTAAACATACGATTCGCTATATAAAAGAGAGATACGATTGTTGAGGTTAATGACGTCCCAATGGTGAACACTCTTACTATACGTGCTTCTCTCATTTCACAAACATCACAGGGGAGACACTTAACAGAGATTACGAGGGAGATAGCAACTTTAAAAGCACCCATGAACCATCAATCTAGAAGCAGAGATAGGAGCCGTCATCGTTCGCGCGAGCTACATCTTGGTAACCCTACTCGATCACCTAGCAATACAATACTATTGTTTTTCCTATCGCTTGTTTATGCGTAAAGTGTCTCTTACCAATTTTGTCTACACCTATTTGTTTGTGCGTAATTATACTAAGCGTCCTTTTGTATTACCTTTTCCACTTGTATGTTTTTCCAAAAAACCACTCTGGGGCATCGATGCTGAGTGATCGAGTCAGTCGAGAATAGACAGAGAATTGCAACGGAGCTTAAGACATATTATACTATAATAAAAATATAATAAAAAGAAAAATTAAATTAAGTATCTTTCGTTTTCGCCCCATGACTTAACTAGCGCAGTCGGACTGGAAAAAAAAAATAAAAATCCAGCGAAGGTGAATCAAAAAGTTATTGGAAACAATGATAATAAAAGAAGAAACAATTTAAAAGTTGTGATTAAAAAAAAAAAAGCAATATACAATAATTCAAAATTGAGCAATAATACTGGATTAATTGAAGCACATTCCACGGATTATCGGGTGGCGAATCTTAATTACTTAGCTTCGAAGAACCAACGCTAAACCATTTGGAAGTTGATTGAATCCGCAAGATTAACAACGCTTGGGAAATGTGTGTTTATTTGTTTATTGCTTAGCGGGTGAGTTCAAAGTTTTGATTCTCGTATTTGTGCATTTATCGCTTTCCTATTTCCTTTAACCCTTTCCATGTTTAAAAAAAAACAAAAAAAACGCAGTTAAAGTGGAAGGATTTTGTCTCTTATGTCAGATGCTAGTGGTACCAGTTATGCCAATATTATCCTTAGAGCTATTCGAAACTAGATAGTAGGTCAGGGTAGTGAAGTTCTTACTATGTATGTGACGTCTTTAGATTGGTCTGAAATTAAGAGCAATTTAATTACTCATTTCTCTGATAAACAGAATGAGACTAGTCTCATTCGAGACCTACGCCAGTTAAGACAAAATAATACAAATGTTAAGGAGTTCTACTCGAAAATAATTGGGATTTTTTCCACCATGATGAACTACATAAGAGCTCTTGAACTGCATCCCAACGTCACAAAAGCAAAACAGACCCTATGTGAAGAAATGTCCCTCAACACATTTTTATCTGGCCTAAAAGAACAGTTAGGGTCCAATTAGGGCAATGAGTCCTAGCAAAATAACAGACGCTCTAAAATGTTGTTTTCAGGAACAAAATTCAATGTATTTTCAAAACCAACAACAAAGTAGGTCTCCGACCAATGATAATCCATTCCAATCATATCAAGAGCGACAACCTTCTTGTCGTCCTCCACAGAAATATTTCAGACAAAATTTCACTAATCCCCAATACAGACAAATGTTTAATAGTCAAACAAATTATAGAAATATTTCATATGATCATCAACCTTCCTTTATTCCAAACTCGAATTTCCCACAGCAAACTTCTAGATGGATAAACTACAATCGTCCACAGACATCTTTTTCTTCTAAGAATTTGCAACCACCCCCAAAACCAATGGACACATATAGCGGTAATACCAATAGCAGAAAATTTAGCAACTCCTCTTGAGGAAATGGTTTTAAAAATCCAAAGACAGAAACTTTTAATATACAATCAAATAATAGTAATAATTGCAAAGCGAGCACTCAGAAACATAGTTACAATCAGAATTATACTTACTCTAGAAATTCAGATATAAATCTATTACATGATACTTTTCAAGGCGAAGTAGATGAAGAAAATTTTCATTAGCAAGCCTTGGAGAAAGCATAAATTACTTAGATCTCAATAACTAAACTCCTGCTTATTACCCTATGTAAATATCAAATTATTTGGCCGCAACATGAAGTTTCTAATTGACACAGGCAGTAATATGTCATTTATCGATCCGGGTGTCGTCGATAGCACCATTATTGAGAACATGGATCCGGTTAAGATAAAAACTGTTTTTAAAACTCGTAAGGTAGATAATACTAGAACTAGGCATGAACATAGATCTTCAAAACTCTTGCATAGAAATTAAAAATTTTAGAATACACCTAAACTATAAGCCTAATTTAATATCAGAAACCTATACAACCCCAGGAAACTGTAAAATCATAAGTCGCGTTCCGGTTAGTAAAAAATCTGGTAGTATACACATAAAGCCTATTCAAATTAAAAGTGGTCTCATAATACCTGAGGGAATATACAAATCCGAAAATTGGTATTCGCCGGTAGAAGTTATAAATACATCGGACTGTCCATTGCGTTTTGTCATTGAACAACCAATAGAAGCTCAATCTATTGATGAAAATAATTTTGTCGGAATTCATAACTTCTCCTTTAATAACTATTCAGACTCAAATACAAAATATGATAAAAGTATTCATGATTTAATTAAGCCTGATCACTTAACCACTGAAGAGAAGAACGCAATAGATAAATTATGTAAGAGATACGAACATATTTTCTTTCAAGTGGGGCAAGATTTGACATTTTGCAATCAAATAAAGCACGAAATAAAAACCACTGATGATATCCCTATATACACAAATCATATCGCTTTCCCTATGTACATAGGCAAGAAATCCAAGATCAGATTAGAAAAATGCTCGCTCAGGGAATAATTCGGCATAGTTTCTCCCCATGCTCCTGTCCCATTTGGATTGTACAAAAAAAAAAAAGATGGTACTGGTAAGCAAAAATGGCGGCTAGTCGTAGACTACCGAAAACTTAATGCGAAAACAATTAGTGATAAATACCCGATTCCCAACATTAGTTTAATCTTAGATAAACTCGGCAAATGTAATTATTTCAACACCATAGATCTCGCTTCTGGTTTTCACCAAATAGAGGTGAAAGCCGAAGATATTCCGAAAACAGCATTTTCTGTGGACAGTGGACATTATGAGTGGGTTCGCATGCCTTTTGGCTTGAAAAATGCCCCCTCCACTTTCCAACGTGCTATGGATAATGTATTAAAAGACCTATTAGGAACTGTTTGTCTAATCTTCATTGATGACCTAATAGTATTTTCAACATCTCTACAAGAGCATGTAGAGTGTTTGGATAAAGTTTTTCGTAGACTACAAGAAGTAAATTTAAAAGTCAATGTTGAAAAAATGCGAATTTCTTCGAAAAGAAATTTCGTTCTTAGGGCATTTAGTTACAACTGATGGAGTTAAACCCAACCCGGACAAAATCCATGCAGTTGAAAACTTCCCCATTCCTAAAACAAGTAGGCAAATAAAATCATTTCTTGGACTTTTGGGATATTATCGGAAGTTTATCAAGGACTTCGCAAAGCTAACGAAACCAATGACTGAATGTTTACGAAAGGGTAAAAGTATAAATCTAGATTCGACGTATATAAAATGTTTCGAGTACTGTAAAACTCTCCTCTGTAACGAACCAATTTTGCAATACCCCAATTTTCCAAAACCTTTCATTGTTACTACAGACGCGAGTAACTTTGCAACAGGCGCCGTGCGTTCTCAAGGACCTGTAGGATCGGATAAACCGGTTTGCTACGCAAGCCGCACCTTATCCTAATCCGAACAGAATTATAACATCATCGAAAAAGATCTATTAGCCATAGTATGGGCTACAAAATACTTCCGCCCATACCTGTTTGGAAGAAAATTTCAAATTCTTACTGACCCTTACATGGTTGTTTTCCTTGAGGGAGTCAAATTCGAAGCTCGAGTTTGAGTATGAAATCGTATACAAAAAAGGTAAATGTAATACAAACCCAGATGCTCTGTCTAGAATCGAAATAAATGTTAATGAGACAGTTCAATCCACTGAAAATCTAGACAACATATCTTTGCACAATAATGTAGATTTAGAGTCGCGATTTACCTCTATTCAATCCGCACAAGAAAACCTTGATGACGGAATTCCAATATCGGAGCGACCGATAAATAGATTTATTAATCAATTAATTTTAGATAAAGATGACAACATACAAAAACTGCACATCAAATTTCAAATTACATATGTTTAAGACCAAAAAACGATATACTATAAAATACAAGAACATAAGTGATGAAAGCATTATTGTTAATATTTTCAAGGATTATGTCAGCCCGAAAGGATTGACAGCAGTGTTAACAGATAGTACATTTAAAATAGTGCAGTATGTTTACTCAAAATATTTTAGTAATTCTCAGTTTTAGTTAGTTAGATGTAGTACCAAACTTGTAGATTTAGTAGATATACGAGGGGCGTTCAATATATTCTCGGTATCGATATGAAGGAAAATGCGAATTCAATTTATATTGTTTTTATTTTTCAATATAATCTCCCCTAACATCAATGCATTTGTTACATCTTGAGATAAGCTTTTTTAAACCCTCAAAAAAATAAATTTCCTCTTTCTCTGCAAAATACCCATTTATTGCCAACTTGAGTTCTCCATCATACGAAAATCTTTTTCCACGAAGACTATAGGGTGGGTGTTGGATTTCTTCGAAACCACAATCTCGCGCAGCAGCCTTGGAAACTCGCGCCGTGTGAACAGGAGCGTTGTCATGAAGAAGCAACACACCCGCTGCGAGTTTACCCCGTCTTTTCTTTTTAATTTCCTCCCGAAAATTATGCAAAGTGGAAGCGTAGGATGTGGCGTTGATGGTTTCACCTTTTTTTTGTACTCAATGAGCAATATTCCCTTTGAGTCCCAAAAAACTGTGGCCATGAGCTTCCCGGCAGACGGAGTGACTTTGAACTTCTTCGGGGGGTCTGTTCCTTTTTTATGCCACTGCATGGACTATTGTTTGCTTTCAGGGTCATAATGGTGGACCCATGTTTCGTCCCCAGTAACAATTCGATCCATAACACCGTCCGCGTTCTCACTACACATCTCCAAAAGCTCTCTACAGCATGCGATTCTCACGTTTTTCTGAGGCGCTGTGAGCATTCGTGGCACCCACCTTGCACTGACCTTTGAAAGGTTAAGATGGTCATGAAGAATGGTGTGAATGGTACCAATTGAAAGCTTGGTGATCTCTGCCATCATTTTCACCTTTATTCGGGCATCCTCAAGAACAAGTTTTTCGACTTCTTTGATGCTTTCTCCCGTACAAGCAGTAGCCGGGGCGCCGGAGCGGGGGTCGTCTTCAGTGCTCTCTGTGCCTCTCTTGATCTCACTTGACCACTTTTGCTCAGTTGATAATGAAAGTGCGGAACCCTGGTAAACAGCCACCATCTCTTCATGAATAGTTTTTTGACTTTTTCCTTGCTTAGTGAGAAATTTAATTACAGCACGATGCTCAATTTTCACCATCATCGTCTCAGTTGCCATTATGATTCTGTTTAACTAGAGATAAAACGCGAATTAACAATCACATTTATATGAAATTTTACATGAATGCACTAAAATAATAGTATTACTTGATAAATAAGTCAATTTATATACACAACTACAGCTTCACCCCGATACCGAGAATATGTTCAACGCCCCTCGTAGATGGACAAGATAGATTAATCCAAGACTTCCATTATAAATCGAACCATCGTGGAAATAATGAGTCATTTGAGCATCTTAAGGGAAAGTATTATTTTCCGAATATGAAAACTGCTATAACACGCATCATAAACAATTGTGAAGTACAAATATGATCGTAATAAAGAATTATTAAAGTTTGAAATATACGAATCACCGTCCAAACCACTAGACATTTTCTCACTTTTATTGATAAGTTTAGCAAATTCGCAGGTGTGTATTTACTAACATCTAGAAACAGTATTAACCTCATTCAGCCTTTGAAACATTTCTTCTCACATCACAGGGTTCCGAAAAAGATTGTGATCGATAATGGAAGTGAATTTGTTTCATCGAACTTTTAAGAGTTAAAATCATGTCCATATGCTAAGTTTTTCTTAACAAATATTTTTTCTTAGCCTTAAGTATTCAAAATAAATAGTTCTAAGTAAAATGTAAATAAAGTCGAAAGACATAGTCATAAGAATTTAGAGTAGCTTAGAGCGCCTGTGTGGGGCCAATAAGTAAGTATAAGATTGTTAAGTAATTTTAAGCTAGCATTTAAGCATTTTTTGTTAGTATGTAAGAGTTAGTGATTAAGAAAATAAAATGCATTGAAAACTGAAAAACAACTGAAACTTTCAAGAGTTTTTGAATCTTAACGATAATACCCTGCATACTATGTGTGCAAAAAGTACCACGGGCAATTCGCCCATAGAAAGGTTTCATTCAACACTCACGAAATTGGTTCGGATACTTCGCAGCCAAAACAACATTAAACCTATTGGTGAAATTGTTGACGAGGCCGTCATCACATATAATAATTCCATCCATTCTACAACCATATTGATGCCGTTTGAGCTACTTTCTCCTCACTACAACTCAAATGTACCACTTCCATCAAGACCAAGTCCAAAAACTGAACACGAGTACCTTAAACAGCATATTAAAGATTATGGAAGTACATGCAAATTAATACATGAGCGTAGTCTAATTTATAAACAACATATTATAGACAAACGTAATGAAACTCGTACGAATGCTATTGACTTCGCACCAAACGAAAAAATATTCGAACAAGATGACAGAAGGAACAAGCTAGCTCCTAGATTCAATGAACATCAGGTTGTAAAAAACAATAAAATTACAGTTGATACGAATAAGCGTAAAATTCATAAACAAAAAATTAAAAAGAAACGCAGATTTAAAAATCAATAAATTACTACCACGGTTACTACATCGAGGTTCGGTTTTGATAGTTTAGATTTCGCAAAACAACACTTCATAATTGCAGAGTCAACCTTTATTTCTTTTAACACAATCATTTTACATTAATCCATCCCTTTTTCCAAAAAAAACAAAAAATATACTGATCGATGCACACATGCGCGTGTCGACTTTGGACAAACTGCGTCAAGTAATATCAAGCACATGAAGCACGAGTATCATCATCGGGAAGCAAGAGTTCATTAGCAACCCTCCGACCAGGTGGACTTCAATTCATGAACAACTCATAAAGTCCATTCCAGGAGCAAATGAATAACGTAAAAAAACAAATAATAATAATAATAATTAATATTCATAATGATTATGCTATAACACAAATATAATTATACATATGAAACCTACTAAGGAAAATATAGTTTGTTAAGACGATTGATGCAAAATATTAATAAAATTAGAATTTCAAATTTGTTAAAGTTATAAATATAAGAATTACACACATATATCCAATATATCCACACACATATCTTACACATTATGTACATACGAGTATATATATAAGGTGAATAAATACAAAATCAAAAATGTTAAAGTTGATATAAGAGAAGTATATTAAGTTATTATACATACATACGTACATATATACATATACTATACTGTGAATTATGGCTTGCTTATATCAATGATTTTGCACAATCGATTCTTCGGTGGGAGGAGTTACATCTTGTTAACCCTACTCGATCACCCAGCAATACAATACCTTTTCCTAATTGTCTTTCCTATCGTTTTTTTATGCGTAAAGTGTATCTTACCAATTTTGTCTACACGTATTTGTTTGTGCGTGATTATACTAAGCGTCCTTTTGTATTACCTTTTCCACTTGTTTGTTTTTTCCAAAAAACCACTCTGGGGCATCGATGCTGAGTGATTGAGTCAGTCGAGAATAGACAGAGAATTGAAACGGAGCTTAAGACATATTATATTATAATAAAAAGTGACTTAACTGGCACGTACTGGCGTTCATCGAACAGGGACCTCGACATCTGTTGGTACCACCGAAAATTTGGTAATGATGTAAAAAAAAAGTGCCGGAAACCATGCAAAAAAGCTTTAAATTGAAACGTCTGTCACCAAAGGCGGTAAACGACAGATTTAATGCATCTAACAACCGCCCCCTCGTAGACGACACCAACTCTAACCTACAATTACTTATTGACACCGGAGCCGACGTCAGCCTTATACTACGTCATTTTCCGAACGACAATTTCTTTTTGTATACAGCCAATAAATCGAGAATCGAAACATTCGTAAAACAAACGTTATTTCCCAACCTGGTGCTACGCCGTTGTTTCAGGTGGACTTTTATGATACGATAATATGATCACACCTGATTTTGGGAGCAGATTTTTTATTAGTTAGTCTATGACATCGAAAATTGATAGATGGATGGACGAAACAAGTCGAGACCTTCACTCAAACTCGAGGAGTATTAAATAACTAAACTTGTATTAATTACGTATTTAAATTCCAGGATTTACTATTGGAGTTCAAGGATATTATTATGTGTTTGACAACCCAAGGCGACTGTCACCGGAGAAACCTAAAGCGCCCAAATCCGAAATTAAATTCCTTCTTGAATCAGGTATTTCCCACCTATAGCGAAGTCCATGGGCGAGCCCATTGCACATGGTACAAAAGAAGAATGGGGAGCAGAGGCCTTGCGATGATCAATATACGATCCCGCATTTGCACGATGTCACTCAAGGTTTACAAGGATGTGAAATCTTCTCAAGCATCGACCTACGCCGAGCGTACCATCAGCTGACCGTGGAGACGGTTGACGTACCAAATACTGTCATCATGACTCCATTCAGGATGTTTGAGTTTGTCTGCATGTGGTTTGGACTACGTAATGCCGGACAGACATCCCAGCAATGTATAGATCACATTTTTCGCGAATTCGATTTCGCTCGACCGTACTTTGTTCAAAGACATACACAAACATCGCCAATACATTCGTCTCGTCTTTGAGAAATGAAATGTGTGCTAGGCAAATCTGAAGTACGATTTTAGGGTTATTCGGTTAGTAAAGAGGGAATCAAACCACCACCAAAGCGAATTCAAGCGCTATTAAATTTTGAGCTACCCGAACGAGCGTGCGATGTTAATTCTTGGGAATGATAAATTTTTTCCGGAGATTTTTGCCCCGAGCTGCTGAAGATCAACTGCTGCTATGAAAAATGATAAGTGGAGAATCAACAGGACGGACGATAAAATACAGGCATTTCAACGCTGTAAGGATAGTTTATGTAAACCTACACTTCTTATTTTTCCGAAACCAGTTCATTAACGATACCTCGAGCACTGCTCTGCGTGCTATTCTTCAACAATACGGCGGTGATAAATGGCAACCTCTCGGATTTTACTCGGAACGGCTCAACTCATCTCAGAAAAGGTACAGCACATACGACCGCGAGCCCCTTGGCGCATATAAAGCTGTAAAATACTGTCAACATATGCTCGAGGGCAGAGAATTGATAATCTTTACTGACCTTAAGCCGTTGCAGTTCGCTTTCCAACAAAAAATAGAGAAGGCTTCGTCGAGGCAAATTCGTCATTTAGATTTGTTGGCACAATTCAATCACGCTGGCGCTGCGAAAACAACAAAGCTGGTAGCTGAAAAGTTTATCTGGCCAAATTTCAAAAAGGATTGCCGTTAGTGGACTCGACAGGTGGACAAAGGCATGATAAAGCACCGATATCAACGTATATATGTTACTACTTGAGTGCAGATTCGAACACGTTAATAAGGACATTAGTTGGACCACTTCCATCCTGCAAGGGTTACCGTTACTACCTCACTTGCGTGGATCGATTCACTCACTGCAGAATCAGTTTAATTCACTTTTTACACAAATTGGATTACCAGGATTGGAGTACCATTCAAACTATTGCAGCTAATGACCAAGGTCGACAGTTTGAATCGTTCTTTTTTCGTGTTCTTACCAGGGAGTCCTTGGCGTAAAGCACTTGAAGTCAATTGCAATTGACGCTGGTTTAGCGGCATAGAGCAGTGATTTGACGTATCCCATAAATAGTCTAAAGGCGTAAAACTGCACGATCTAGCCGGTCGGTCCCAAACGAGTGATAAATTGCTCAGCGAACTCATTTCTCAATTAGTCTTGCTGGAACCACATGTCGACCAGGTTCAGCTGGTCCATTTAAGGTGAAAAAAAGTTCTAAATAATTGAACGATAGCGGTCGCGCATTATTCTCACTGTAATATTTCAAGAAATGCGAGCCAATGATTTTAACGTACCATAAACTACCGTAAAATGGCCGAAGTGCGCGATAAATATTTTTCAGAGAGCACGGATTTTAATAACAAAATTCTGTAATTTGAAAGCGTTGTTCGGGTGTAAGTCTTTCCATCTTCCATGATATGGCAATACTAACCGAATCACGCGTGAGCTGTCAAGAATAGAACACTGCAAAACCAAAAATAGCCTTACAAATTTTTAGAGATCATTTACCAGAACTTACTGGGTTCGTTGATATACAACAGAAACCCAGACAAACTGGAGAAAGCATTTTATATTATCTTACAAGCAAGACATCAAACTTACACCTTGTGTAATCAAAATATAATATACGGTTGGCTGTTAGCCAACATAGGTCAGATAAAATGCAAAGTCAGGAACATTTTAATAGGTACCAGGGAAACAGTAGGAATTATAATAGTCAGAATTTCAGGTCAGTTAGTAGGAAAACAATTATAGCAATGAACATAATTATTATCAACGAAATGCCGGTTAAAGTCAAAATCAGAATGGGCTCAGAAATAATTATGAAAATCAGAAATAATTGTCAAAATCAGCCACAATTACAAAATCCACATTCCAATCAGGAAATACGAACAGGAGCCAAAATAGTGATTATCATATAAAACCCGTAAACCATAGTAACAGAAACGCCCAAAACCAACAAAATAAGAGGCCAAATAGCATGGAACCGATGAAAATATCAAATTCTTAAGAGACACCCTGAAACAGCTTCCCTACATAGAAATTCAAAATCAGATTAGAACGTTATATTTTATAGTTGATACCGGAGCCAAATCCAGTATCATCAGTCCTAGCGTATGCCATCAAAAATGGAAAACAGAAGTAGAAGTAAGAATAAGAGCGATGGGTAAAAATTAATAAAATACCCGTTTTTAAAGCGTTTAATAAGAATAATGTGACGTTTTGCGAGTTCCTAGAACATGGCTTATGAAATAATTTTGACGTCGAATGATATTCTCAGAAATTTTAAAATAACGCGGTTTAAAGCATATATTCCAATAAAGACTATGAAGATTATGAGGTTAAAGCTTATAAGGAAAACGCAATAGAAATATTCAACAGTGAAGTTAGAGAAAGCAATTTACTTGATTTGATCAAAACTGACCACCTCAACCACTAAGAGAAAAAATTATTATTTCAGACGATAAGGAAAAATAGAGATGCATTTTACCAAGAAAGTGATGATTTAACATAACGAATGAAATTGAACATCGCATTTTAATGAAGCACGAATATGAAGGAATACAAAACTGTATAGGTATCCACAAGTGCACCGAGACCGAATCCAATAAGCAAATCGAAGAGATACTGCATCAAGGTATAATACAGAAATCAAATAGTCCTTACAATAGTCCGATATGGGTAGTCCCAAAGAAAATAGACACAGGCAAAAACGGCGTATTATGACCGAATATCCTAAACTGAACAAGATTACGATCGCAGATAGTTTTCCTATTCCAAATATTGAAGAAATATTTGATAAATTAGATCGACCTTGATAAAGGTTTCCATCATGTTAAGATGCACTCTACCGGTCGATATAAGACTGCGTTTTACACCGCGAATGATCACTGCGAGTTTCGTCGTATGCCTTTTGGCCTTCGCAACGCACCTGTTACATTTCAAAGACTCATCAACAATATATTGAAGGAAAATATTGGAAAAAGTGTTTCGTTTATTTGGACGACATACTCATTTACTCAACTAGTGTCGAAGAACATATTAAATCACTTAACCTCATACTCATACGCTTAGACCAGGAAAATATAAAAATTGAATTAGATAAATGTACTTTCCTAAAAACAGGTCACGTAGTAACCCCAGAAGGTATTAAAAAGTAAAAGCAATAGATGAAATCAATATTCCAAAAAATCTAATAAAGATTAAATCCTTCTTGGGAATCACAGAAAATTACAGACGTTTTATCAAGTACTATTCAAAAATTGCTCATCACCTTACCTGAAATACCTGAAAAAAGCACAAAAGTCAATACAAATGATAAGAATTATATAGAAGCTTTCAACAAACTTAAGGAAACAGTAAAGAATGAACCAAATTTCGAAAAAAATTCACATTAGTAACTGCGGCTTATGGACAGTTACATCAGAATGTAAAACTCACATACGTGACCTGGATAAAATGTTGAGTGGCATCAAAGCTATGTGTTCTGCGCAGGTTATATCCAAACAAGAAACGTGAGAGTTGATAAGCTCCCTGCGTGATGACATTGATATTAATTTCCAGTTTTCGTCACACAAACAACTCTCTCCTAAACAATCAGATCCTATGCTGAAGGTTATCTTCGATGAAGTGAACGATGTCGGTGATAAACTAACTGCAAATCGATCCCTCGTGTGTGATATTGAACATCACATCGCAACAATAAACAACAAAATGGATGACACACCAAACTTCAGGCAGCCTTATCAGAATGTCTACTGTAATGCATCGTTCATGGCTGAATTAATGGAACCAGAAGTGGATTCACGCTCACCTCCACATATAAGTTATCTGCGGACGGTCCAACCTACTGATTCCTGCGAAGTTTCTTCCAACTTGACAACAGAATACACATCTATGTCAGCTCAATCACTTTAATTCAACGTGGAGGAACACTTTTCCAATGTCAACGTAGACTACACAAGCTTCCTTCGAAGATTCAACTGGTAACTACATTTCTTTTCAAAGTCGACCCCCAAACGCTGATGTTGATTGGATTTCGAATTAGCTGCTGCAATTTGCTTCAAAAATTTCACCACTGAAGCAAGCACAGTTTCAAGCTCAATCTTCTGGTGAAATATGAATGATTATTGCATAAACCAGCCAGCAACAATTTTAATCTTGGAAAGATGCGTATCTGCACATGGTTGGGAAATACGACTGAGGAGGAGGATAAAGTCAAGCAGTCCGTCATCCCTAAACCAGCTAATAAGTTAGAAAGTAAATACAAATTGCCAAGACCCACCTCCTCTTCTGACAACAAACCCATTTTAAGCCTCCCACCAATACTCCACCCCGAGCAAAGCCCCAACGCCAACGTGCCTCTTTCGATTTAATCCCTACTATTCAAACTGCCACCACTCAACCCTTAACACACACGTCTTTTCCTAATTTCGATCTAAGAACTGGAGCTAAGTATCCTAACTTCATCAGCTGTCACATTTTCAGCCCCTCCTCAGAAATCCTCTCTGTTGTGCCATCGAACCCCTCTTCTTTAATCACTCCCTCTTGTATTGACCCCCTTTCGACATCCACTGTTAAATTAACCTGGTGTACTAGTGATACCACCGATACCATATGTACTCTCTAGGCTAAGTGATAAAAGGATATATGAGAATATACGTCTATATCTCGCCTATCTGCACGATAAATCCGACTCTGTGTGCTACAAAGGTAAAACAAAAATAAGCGTCGTGGTTCCCATCCAGCAGGAAGGCCCTCCTACCGATGTTACCAGTCTCAGGAAACTTTATATAAAGTATCACGAGATTTTTACGAGATATTACGCACCCCAAAAGGACGCAGACAATCCTGAGGCTCTTCGCAACTATGTGCACTCTAAAAGAGTATCACATTTCGAACGCAGTCGACTTAACTTATCTAATCCTACCAACTAGCTATTGATGCAATTGACAATTTGATGGACTTATTAGACTCCTGTCATGATATCATTATCTTCGGCAGTTTTGATCTGCCTCAACTGAAATGGGCTCCATCTAAAGATCTATAATTTTTCATCGCATCTAATCCTATCTCTACTTTAATGCCTCTTCTCACATCGGTTAACAGACTCTAGCCTATGTCAAGTCAGTGATGTTTCCAACTATGTATATGGAAAGGCAAATAGACTTTATCTTGCCAACTGATCCCATCAGCTCTCAGTATCGTGTTGTCCCCTATCTCTTTCAACTATTGACAACTTTCATCCTCCTCGTCTTCATTCATTTTTCCACTACTCTCCGCTCCAGTTGCCACCCCAGGCAATTCACTCTTCTTGCAATGTGCGCAAAGGTAATTTCCATAAAATCAGTAAGTATCTAAGTAGGACTTCTTTCGAGTTTCCAATCTATCTCTGGTCGCTGCCCTCCCCATTTTTTACAGAGAAATGTATCTTCCACATCCCCTCCTTGTAATGTAATCGTAGACTGCGCTCTCTACGAAACAAAAGAAATAAGTTATGAGTGGTATTCCTTCGCACCTACTCTTCCTCCGACTACTCAAACTATCTAGGTACATATCTTAATTTCATCGAACTCCACAACTATCTCTAATAACGCTACCTACCCTGTTATCTTTCCTCCCTCTCTTTCTAAAACAAATCTTCAAGTTATCCTTCAACCATCACCATCTTTTGTACTACATTTTTTAACCAAACGTTTGCCAGCAACTCCTTTGTACCAGATCCCTCTTACTTCAAAAACCTATCTACCACATTTCTCCCTTGGTCCTTTTCTCAGTCAAAATTTCGATCCTGCTGCTATTGAAGAAAAGTTGCGAAAACTTTAAGACGATTTCTACCCGACCCAGGTGGCTCCCCGACGTTTTTCTTAAAAAATGTTCTTCCAAGTTTTCTTTACCCCTGTCCTACCTAATTCGTTTATCCCTTACACAGCGAGAATTTCCCAAGATTTGGAAGACCTCTTTTATAATCCCGATACACAAAAAAGTATCAAAGAATGATGTTACCAATTGTCTTCCCATTGCTAAACTCTTCCATATATAATAGTCTTTAAAAGCATTTTATACGAAGCCGTAAACTTTAAGTGCAAGTCTCTTATTTCGCCCAGGCAACATGATTTTCTAAAAGGCAAATCCACTACAATAAACCTATTTGAATTCGTGTCTTTTGCTCTCGCAGCCTTAGAAAATGGCAAAACCAAAAATCGATGTTATCGCTACCGATTTCACTAAATCTTTTGATAGGATATCTCATCAGTTGATACTCTCCAAATTGTCTGCTCTCCGCTTTGACCCCCTTTTATTAAAATGGTTTTCTTCTTACCTGATAAACCTCTATAGTGTTCGGTTTTGATCCGCCCTTCCTGTTCCATTCCTGGCTCCACAAGACAGTCATATTGGTCCTCTTTTCTTTATTCTTGCAAATAACGATCTTGAGAGGATCATTAAACAATCCTCCCTCTCTCTTTACGCTGATGACACTAAATTTTTTAGAACTATTTCCTCTCCCCACGACTCAGCCCTTCTTCTAGAAGACCTTGATCGGTTTTCAATCTGGTGCCTCAAAAACTGCCTAGAACTCAATATAGACAAATGTCAATCAATTTTCTCTATGGTTAACCTATTCCTTTGTTCAAACTTTTCAAGACCTTTGCATATTATTTGGCAGGGTGCTGAATTTCCGTTCGCATATCGATAATCTCTTGGCTTTACTAAACAGTGCCCTAAGGAATTTTCCAACCCATATGTTTGTCGAATCGGGGTATTCAACGTCGGTTCCTCCGATTTGTTCTCCATGGTCTGCTTTGGAATGACCCTTTAATCTTACCTTGCTTTCAGAGCCGCCTCAAAATAAGTTTGAATTCCTTAGAAGGACGTAGGAATATTGTTGACATTCTTTTCATTCATCGACTGCTCTCTGGTTGTATCGACTGCGCATCAATTTTCTCGTCTCTTCTATCTACCGGCTCCAAGGAACCAATCTCCCGTATGCTCCGAAATGTCAACTCAAAGCTCTCCATTTTTCACTTCAACCTGAGCACTCCTCGTACCAGTTCAAAATTGAATACTTAGAATTATCCAGCAGTGTTAAGATAAGAATATTTTTGCTGTAACTGTAAGCATATGTTTTATATAAATTAGAAAATATGAAATACACTTTACTCCTGCGTGAGAACAAAATAAGCATTTGGTTCCCACAATAGAATAAGGGTTGATTGTTATCTAAAAATAAAAACTAGTCTTAAACGTATGTATGGTATAGAGGAGGAATTTAATGGAAAATAAAATCAGTTTCGTACCGAGATTCAATCAGTGTACGAGTATTGCTTAAGCATATCAAACAAGATTTTGACATACCTTCTGATCAAAAAGTATCCGGAATTCTTAATACTATTCAAAGTAATCTCCATTGCAAGCAATACACATATTCCAACGCTTCCTCAAATCTCCAAAACACATTTCATAAACCGATTTTTGGAAGCGCCTTCGGCTCCTTCTGCGAATTCTCTTTTATCGCCAGAATGGTCTCAAAAAGTTATCCGCGAAGGGGTAAGAGGAAAGTGCGAATATTAATCATATGCTGTTTCTGGAACAAATTGAGCACTCTCGGCACGAGCCGCACTTCAACTCGTCTCGTGCATTATGCTCTATACCGATCCGAACGAGAAACTAAGATCGGCTGCTATCTCCATAATGCTCACACGACGATCTGCGAGCACAATTTTCTTAACTTTTTCGATGTTTATGTCAATCATTCTGATGGATGGACGACCGGAACGAGGCAAATCATCAACCGCAGTACAGTCCTCGTATGCTGGTGTTTTCGACATTGTCGAGTCCCCGCAGGCTACCGTTATTATTTTCAACTTTTCCGCCCATGGTATTTTGTTAGAAACACAAAATTTCAGGCAAACTCTGTGCTCAACTAACTTTGACATTGCGAACACAACAAACACTGACTTGTTTACAAAGCTAAACAGATATTTGAGCGCCAGATGACGGATGAATTGCAAACGCAGTTTCTTAGAATGGGAAATTCCGGTTATTTTTTTTATTTTTTTTAATCAGAAGATTTCATTAAAGTTACAGAAAATGTTGCTGATGGGTTAAGTAGAATTTATATAACGAAAACGAAATAATGGTTAATTTCAACGAGCTTTTTGACTCCAATACCGTACACAGCGCAGGTGCGGGTAGATCAGATTAAATTTGTGTAACAGAAAAGCCATTGAAGGCTTTTTTAAAATCAGAAGAATTAATTTCATTGAAAATAAAATTCAAGGAAGTAAGGAATATTGTAAAGGTAGTTCCATAGAGTAATCTTTTCAATATAATGAAAAGTATTTATAGTGGTAGACAAAGGATTGATGGCATTGTACTGTCCAAACAAAGATTTATTTTTAAAATTCCAAGAAGCTTATAGATTGTTTTTTGTTTTGCAAAAAACACTAATTTTAAAATTTTAAAGAGCAACATATTGTTAGTCGATATAGTTGATAAAGGAAATCTACTTGGAATTATAGAAAAAGACCATATAAATAATAACCATAGAGGAATAAATGAAGTGTTTTTGAACTCAAAAAAAAATACTAGATAGTAGTATCTATCTATTAATTGAAGCAAATCTATATGTATGTATATAAAATCCAATGTTTGTTTGTTCGTATTCTATGCGTGGAACTTTGGCACATTGATATTGGCGCTTGCGCGCAAGTTATAGGTATAGTATAATTAATTTATAATAGGTGGCGCACGTACCGTTTCGGCAAATATATTTGGAAGAGCATTAAAGTAATGACATGTTTGAATGTGCCAGAAATAAACTCGGCGTTGTATTGTGTCTTATTCCGTAGCAGCATTGCATTTTCGGTTACCACAATAGTGACCAAGAATTGTGCGCGAAGAAAATTTATTTTTCGTCGTAAGACATGTAAGTGAGATTGATTAGTATACTTTTTTTTTGAGTGAATACAGGCGTATATCACGTTAATTGTTTCGTCAAAAAATATACCTCCCAAACGTTGGTCACTTAGTAGCTTAGCACGTAGGAATCAGCGAAATCGAGCTCCTCAAACTAACGTGGAACGACAAGCGGGCAATGAAGCAGATCGGTTATGAATTGCACATACACGTGTCTCTAGATTAACATGCGGCAAGAATCGAAAGAGAACGTTCACGAGTCACTAGATCGCGCGAGTTATATTACTTCAACACCTTGGAGTTTAAAAAAAGATTTATTTGCGACCCTTTTGGTTAGAAGATTGACAATAGAATGAATTACAATTTTATTTTAATTTCTCAAATAAGTTATTTGCAGAAGTGAATTCCAAGAACTTAAACTTGGCCGGAAATTATCCAGACGCTTAGCTTGCAATTCACCTGTGCAATCACAATGCAAAAGTTTGATTATATTACAATGAATATGCTTAATCAACTATATCTACGTAGGTTCATGTGTGGGTTGTGTTCATTTGGGTTGAAGGCCAGCGGATGACGTAGCTGATTAGGTTGTTGACCTACTGATTAGGGGGCAACGGATGGATAGGTTGCTGACGTAACTCCTCCCCCCTTAGTATAAAGCGACGGCCACAACGAAGTAAATGGGGTTGGAGCGAACGATTGCAGTATAGGGATGCCCTTTTGGTTAATTTTCTTCTTTAAGCTGACGATTATTATGACCGCTACTGGTATGGCAAGTAAAGATAGCCCTGCTGATGTGCCGGTGATATAATGGAGATTTAGTGTTTCTGCTCCAAGGTTGATTAGATCAGCTTTAGTTTTAAATGCAAAGTCTTTTAGTTTTTGCAGACTAAGTACATCGGTTGTTGTTTCTGCATGGATATAGCTGTTCGGTGGCGGTGGAACGTAAATTTCTTCCCAAAATGTATCTTTTTTGTCCTCATATGTGATTCCATTTATTTTGACGCTACAGTTCTGAAAATGTAAGAGCGCTGTTTCTTCTATTGTAGTGCTTTTGGTGCTGCAAGTAGATGTTATTAAAATCTTTGGTACGTTAATGAAAAGGATATAATTTGGTTCAGGTTCTGAAATGCTTTCAATCTTGCCAATGTCCTTGAGTGCGCAATGGGCAATTTTGTTTTCCATTAGGTTTCCTAGACATCTTGATATGATAGCTTCTTCTTCTGCTATTGATTGGGTGCAATAGAATGTACCTAATACTTGGGGACAAGGTGTATCGTAGTGCTGAATGTGTTTTTCATTATATGTTATGTAGGGTTTAGTAATGATTAATTGTGTGTCGTTAATAGGTAGAGGAACAATATGATACATATTATATTTTATGGGTGAAAAGTTTGGTATTAGTATGTTAAATATTAAGTTTGTGCCATTGTAGTAAGTTTGGAGTTTGAGAAATTCGTATATTTGTTCGGTTGAAATTGTGTTAATGTTTTGTTTTGCTAATCTCTCTTGGATTAATTCAAGTTCAGCTGGGTTAAGTATAAATTTTGGGATAATGTTAAGTTTGCTAAAGAGCACTGCTTCCGCAAGATCAGATATATGTGTTGTTAGTAGGTCTATGTTGAAATTGATTTGATTTAAATATTGGATTTCGATTAGTATATCTTCTTCTCGTTTAATTTTATTACTGGTTTGTTCAAGAAATTGTTCTATAATGTCTTGTTCTTTGTTTATGTGGTTAGTAATGTTTTTAAATCTTTCTACCATGTGAAAGTTTATTGTGTTTTGGTTAGACAGTGTGTTTGTTAGGTTTTGTATGTTTGAATTTAAGTAATTTATTTGTCCATTTATGCGTTGGGCGTCCTGAGCATCTAGATTCCCGGTTATGATTTTAATAGCGGAGCCTATTCCGTTGAAAAGGCCTCTTTTACTTCGGATGATAGGGTATATTGTTAGTAATTTCTTTTCAAGTTCTTTGAGTTTAAGTGATGTGATGTGGATAGAGTTAGTTTTTATTGTACTTCTTTTAAGAAGATTAAGTGATTTGGATATACGTTCTATGTTGATATTGTAATCTTCTAAACTAATAATATGGATTAGGTTGTGATAGTTAGAGATAGTTCTAGCGGGTCCAAGTAGAAGTGGTAGAATACTTCTATTTTTGGGTATATTATAGATTTCGATTTGTTGAGGTGAAACGAAAGGTATTCTAAAATGGTATTAGTAGGGTTAGTAAGATAAGTAAGGTCTTAAGGTTACAAGTTAGTTGTCAAGGTTAGTAAGGTTAGGGAATGTTAACTTTAAATTTACGTATAGTAAGGTAACTTTAGTTAGATTTATATATGTACGTATATGTGTACATATGTATATATATGTATATATATATATATATTTTTTTTTTTTGATTCAAAGTTTTATGTAGTAACACTCATGTGCCGTGAAGTTACTACTCTTTGAGTATTGGATAGTCTCATGATCATATTCCTTGATTCCACTATCATGTTAACATTCATATTCCGTGAATGTTTTGCTTAATTTATCTTAAAACTACGGATAGCCTCTGTAACCATATGCCTTGGATACGCTACCATGTTACACTCATATTTCGTGAATGTATTTGTTTAGTAAACTGAACATACATGTGTTTTATTTTGTTTTTATTTTTGTTTTATTTTTGTATGTATATAAAAAAATTCAATTCGATTCAATTTATTACATAAAGTAGGTTGTACATTAAGAAGATTATTCTTTTATAGTACTTAGTACAATATTAAGCAAGAGAAACTTAAAAACTAAAACATATCATCGTGATCCGCATTGAGCCCTTGTTCTTTTCGTTTTGATATAATAACTCTGTAGATTTCGGTTAGCGTAGAATGTAATCTCTCTACTGGGGAGTTACTGCTGGTTTGTTGGAAGGAAGTGAGATGAAGAGTTATGGTATGTTGTTCGCAGAAGTCATGGAAAATATTTGAATTGAACTCAGAGCCTTGATCGCACACAATCTTTTTGGGGATACCGTATAGGCTTATAAACGTTTTGAGGTATTTAAGAACCAGTTATGATACTTCTACACTGTAAGGTGTATCCGCATGCGAACCTTGAAAACTTATCTAATAAAGTTAGGACTTGATTGTGGTTTACACTGTAGATGTCAATATGCAGAATATCCAAGGGTTTTAGCGGGATTTCGGGCTTGGCATATTGTGGTTTGGGAGGGTTCCTGTCGTACTTAAGTAATTTGCATTTTTCGCAAGTGTTCAATGTCTTGGTTATTTTTTCCTTCATTTTCGGAAAGTAGTACTCGCGCTTGAGATGAAGATGAGTTTCGTTTATACCTCTATGGTTGGAGTTTTCGTGGTAGGAACGAATAAGTTTTTCTTGCTCATCTTCTTGTCTTATATCCAAAAGAATCTCTGTGCAGCGAACTAAACGGATGGTTTTGCCTTGGGAAAAGTATTTAGAGAAAGTTGATTGAACTAAAAGAAAAATTTCGTCACAAGTTAGGATGGCAGTTAATTTGTTTGGAGGAAAGAATTTCTTGAAAATGTCGATCATGGAATTTTCATCATAGTTTGCTCTTCGGATTACCCTTCTTTGTTTGTTTTGAAAATGGTTTCAACGGTCATGGGGCAACCTCTGCTGCTAGTTTCTAAAACAACTTGAATACTGAAGTCATTCAGGGGTTTTTCGGATATTGATATTCCGTCATCTAGGTTTTCCTGAGCACTATGGACGGTGTCTAGATCTTCGTTGTTGTTGAAGAGTTCGTCTTGCTTTTCCTCGCAGTTGGGTATTTTGACTCGGCTAAGCGCATCTGCGTTTGTATTTGCTTTGCCCTTTTTATAGACTATTTCATAGTCAAATTCCTCCAACTTAAGGCGCCATCTCACTAGTTTGGAATTGGGCTCTTTTAGGTTCATGAGCCATGTGAGTGGTCTATGATCAGTTATTATTTGAAATTTCCTTCCGAAAAGGTATGGCCGGAAGTACCGCGTGGCCCAAATAATGGCCAAAAGTTCTTTTTCTATCGTGGAATAATTGCACTCGGTGGTGGAGAGAGTGCGACTTGCGAAACAAATTGGTTTGTCACTACCAATTCGTCCTTGGGATAGTATTGCGCCTAAAGCGAAATTGCTGGCATCGGTTGTCAGAATAAAGGGCTTATCAAAATCTGGGTATTGTAGGATTGGGTCATTTATTAGGAGGTTTTTGCAGGTTTCAAAGGCATTTATATAAGTTTCGTCTATTTTTACTTCGGATCCCTTTTTAAGACAATTTGTCAAAGGTTTAGTTAATTTGGCCATGTTCTTTATAAATTTTCTATAGTAGCCGACCAATCCTAAGAAAGCTTTTATTTCTGTTCGAGATTTCGGAATCGGGAAATTTTTGATTGCATGGATTTTAGCAGGGTTAGGTCTTATTCCCTCAGGTGTTATTATGTGACCTAAAAACGAAATCTCTTTTTGCAGAAATTCGCATTTATCCATTTGGATCTTAAAATTTGCTTCGCGTAATTTGGAAAAGACTTTTTGTATACTTCCTATGTGTTCCTGGAGAGAAGTTGAGTAGATAATGATCTCGTCTAAGTAGATGAGGCATATCTTTCCCACCAAGTCTTTAAGGACGTTGTCCATCACTCGCTGGAATGTTGATGGAGCATTCTTCAATCCGAAGGGCATTCTGAGGAATTCATAATGTCCTCCTTCGATTGTGAACGCGGTTTTTTGAGTATGTTTACTATCCATTTCGATCTGGTGGAAACCACTTGCCAGATCGAGTGTAGTAAAATACATACACTTTCCCAATTTATCCAGAATTTCATTTATGTTGGGTAAAGGGTATCGGTCGGAGACAGTTTTCTCGTTAACCTTCCTATAGTCGATAACGAGTCTCCATTTTTGCTTTCCGCTGCGTCCGTCTTTTTCGGGATGATCCATACAGGGGAGCTCCACGGGGAATAACTGTCTCTTATAATTCCCTGTTCCAGCATTTTAGATATTTGTTTTTGTACCTCTACTTTGTGTATATAGGGGTACCTGTAGGACTTTGTATAGACTGGGATATCGTTAGTTGTGCTAATTTTGTGTTTAATACGGTTGGTAAATGTTAGAGGTTCGCCTTCTATGTATATGATATCACTGTATTGCTTGCAAATTCTTAGTATTTCCTTTCTTTCCTCCGTATTTAGGTGGTCTGTCCTGATGAGATCGGATATTCTCCCTTGAGGGGTGGTATTTTCGGTTGTCTCGTTAAAGTTGTAGACTTCGATGAATTCCGCGGGGTTGTACTTTTCTACGGCAAGTGCGGTTTCTAACAAAAGGGATTGGGGTTCACTGGAATAATTCGTCACTTCAATGAGGCTGTAAAAATTTTTAGCTTCATACAGCCCTTGGCTTATAAAGAGAAATGGTTTGATTTCGATTGAATTTAAAAGGAAGCTGCCATGTTCCTTGTCGACGGGTAATTTTGCTAGTACTTTGGAATTTATTGGGATTGTAATAATGTTAGGGGTTAGGTTGGTTTTAAGCATAATGCGATTAGTTGCATTTTGAGGTATTAAAATCTTATTGTTCAAGTCGATCTTTGCACTTAAGGAGGTAAGGATGTCTATGCCTAGGAGGCCATCAAAAAATTTATGAAATTTAAAAATTAAAAATCTGAGAGATCCTATCTGGTTAAATTCAGAGAACATGGGTATGATTGTTTCTTTTTCTAACTGGTAACTTTTGAAAACCGTCGTAATTGTTACTTGTTTGCATGGCAATTGTTTGTTCTGTGGGACATATTCGGGGTTGATGAATGAGCTTGATGCTCCTGTGTCTAAAAGGAAACGAAGGGGCCTGCCAAAAGGTGAGGAGATTTCTATGTAGGGTAGATCAGTGGGGTAGCGGTCTGGGTCTATATATCCGATTGGTTGGTTGAGGCTTGCGTTGAAAAATTTGGTGAATCGTGGATATTGGTTGCTTCTTGTTCAAAGAATTGGTCTAGTTGTTGAAGTGTTCCTGTGTCTGGGTCAGTTATTTCATTAAAATTAAAGTTTGTGTTGCGTGTTTGTTGGCTTGTTTTGAACTTTGTGTATGTTTTGTTATTGGGATGTTGATTGGAAGTGTTAGGTGTATGTCTGGGTTGATGTGGGTAAGTGTCTTGAGCGTTGTAATTTCCATTGGGTTGTTTCTGGAACTTTGGTTGGTCTTCCCTATTTGTTGGTTGGTGGTAGTGCCTATTAGATGAGTGTACTTGGTTCGGTGTTGTGTTGTACGATCTCGTTTGGTTTTGTTGAGGGTTGGGATTATATGGTTTGAATCTCGGAGATTGTTGTTTTTGATACGAGATATTCTGCTCCTTGATGCAGCAGGTAAGGGCAGCTGCGAGAGAATTTGGCTGCATTGCCCTTACTCTGGACCCGAGAGGTTCATTTAAACCACTCAAGAAGGAATTTAAACTCATTTTCGCATATAAGTTTTTCTTTGCTGTGATCACATTTTGATCTTGTTCATGAATCAAAACTGTATTGCAAAGGGCTGACTGTAGTTCTATGAGTTGACTATAAAACAATTCTACACTTTTTGAGTATTGCCTTATGTTGTGTAGGTCTCTGATAAGTGACGTTTCTGTACGCTTATCGGAGTAGTGTATAATTAGATTATTTTTAATCTCGTCCCATATCAGGGGTGTCCCATACATGTTTAGGACTTCATTGGCTTGCCCTATAACTTTATTCCGAATGGCTCTTAATAGGATCAACCCATAGGGAGTATTGTCAGTTCCTCTGATGTAAAGTAATATTTCCTCTACATTGTTGATGAACTCATAGAGGAGGCGAGGATTTCCCTCGAATGTTGGGAGGTCTTTAATAGCGTCAGGTATTCTTAATGAATTGAAAATGTCGTTTAGATTTAAATTCTGAGCGCTTGGGCTTGGGGTTGGAACCGAATTATTATTTCCGAGAGACATATTAATTAGAAGAAGGATTGGACAGAGAAAAACAAGGATTTTCGAGGTCTTCGATTTCTGGAATGGAATTAAGGCTTTTCGATAGCCGCCTTAGATTATATGGGATGAATCTAATTTTATTTTTGATATCTTTTGACATTAATAATGATGAGGATATTTAGATTAAGTAATGGTATAAAAGGTGTATGAATATGTTTAGAAAAAAAATTATTATTATTTATTTGTTTATTATTATTATTATACTTTTTTTTTTGAATATCTATAAATTTATTTTTATGAAAAAGAGAGAAGAAAAAAAATTGTTTGATTCCTTGTCGCACTTACAGCAATAGTGTTAAAATGAGGATGGTAATTTTTTTTTTTTCCTGGAGGTTCTTCAGCGATGAAGGGTCAAAACCCACCGGTACAAGACTTTGTAGATGATTTGGGGTTGTGCACCGAGCTTGATATACATTAAGTGTTAACAAAATGTTTGTTTGTTCTTATGTATATTTTTACTTCCACTTCGTTTAAACTTTTGAGTTCCGGAATTATAATATTATGGAGTATGTTTATTTTCACATTCCCTTCGTTTAAACTTTAAGCTTAAGTGTAAGAACTGTAATACTGTGGACTACGTTTATTTTTAATTTCACTTTTACTTTGAGTTTAAGTATTGGGATCGTGCTTTTGTGGTTTATGTCGATTTTCACTTTTTACTTTTTCTTTTTTTAGTACCGTTCGCTGGACTACACGACTGCGCCAGTTATATTACTTGAACACCTTGGAGTTTAAAAAAAGATTTATTTGCGACCCTTTTGGTCAGAAGATTGACAATAGAATGAATTACAATTTTATTTTAATTTCTCAAATAAGTTATTTGCAGAAGTGAATTCCAAGAACTTAAACTTGGCCGGAAATTATCCAGACGCTTAGCTTGCAATTCACCTGTGCAATCACAATGCAAAAGTTTGATTATATTACAATGAATATGCTTAATCAACTATATCTACGTAGGTTCATGTGTGGGTTGTGTTCAATATTACAATGAATATGCTTAATCAACTATATCTACGTAGGTTCATGTGTGGGTTGTGTTCATTTGGGTTGAAGGCCAGCGGATGACGTAGCTGATTAGGTTGTTGACCTACTGATTAGGGGGCAACGGATGGGTAGGTTGCTGACGTAACTCGCGCGTCAGTGTTTTGACTCTGATGGTCTTTTGAGACTAACATGCAGCGAGAATTGAAATAGAACAAGCTACTCGATCCCAGTTTGAATCCCCGTGTAAACATTGGCAAATTGGATAAGGTGTGTGGACATTTAAGTTCGCTTAAGTTTAACAATGAAACACCAGAGATGTGCAGTGCGAATGGCAAAGTTAAATTGCCGACTTTGCATCCACCACTTGATCTGTTGGTGTCATTCCTTTCGGGCTACTCACCTGATTGCAAACATTTTTCGACCAACACAATGCATTAATAAGATTATTCAAAACTTCAATTGACAACTTACCGGCGAATAATTACGCAATTCAAATACGAGCCGACAAAACACCGGTAGGACAATATGTCAGACGCTACAGCGCACCTACCATCAATGAAGTTGCGATTGTCACAGTTAGCTAGGAACGTGATACGCGTGATATAATTCTTCAGCGAGGGAATAATATAATTCAACGTGTCACTGAAACGGAAAAACAAAAAATATTGTCCACCTTAAAGCACTTGAATAATAAAGTCATAAACAAAATAAAATAAATATCATTGATATCTCCCCTTCATATATATCATTCAATTCCAATAAATGTATTCATTATCAATAACAAAATAAGTATTCCTTCTATCATTTCTAATTACATAAAATCTAAACAAGATAACCCTTCCAAATTTTAAACGAAATTTCCACAATTATTTCTTCTGCGGCAGCAACGCGCCGGTTACCAGCTAGTATACGAGTATAATACAATATAAACCTTTGCGAAATTTGTAATAGATACGGCTAAATTTGACTGAAACTCCTAAAAGTCATAATGAATTAGTTCACGTAGACATATGGTTCCCAAAGATAAATGTTATGTATTTGACAATAATCGATGAACTAACCAAGTATGCCACAGCATATCTATTAAAAGACAGGTCATGGGTATCAATTTTAGAAGCTTTTCAATTCTGATTTCAATACATAGGAAAGCGAAGCTCAATTATAACAAGTTAAGAACTACCATAATCAAGCAATTTCTTATATACAATCAATCACATTAATTTAAATTTGAAACACCCTATTTAAAAACCGACAGCTCTGATCAAGAGGGACTTTATTCTGCTCTAAGCGAACATAGAAAACTTTTTAATGCCAATAAAGATAATAAGGACGAACTGAAGGACAAGATATTCAAATCTATAATCTACTATAACAACTCAATACACCCAACGATAAATATTAAACCTATCGACTTTATTAATAACTGCGTACCAGGAGGAGTAATTAAAGAAATTTCAAATCGTTTACATTTTGAAAAAGTAAAAAGAATCGATTTATTGTAGGACAGCGGATGTCGAAATTTTTCATGAAGGCAAAATAATTTGGACAACCAACTCTTCAACTTATTTAGAGCTGGTTATGCGTGGGGATACTTACCAAAAAAGTGGAAGGAGGTTGCTGTCAAATATATTCCTAAGGTAGATCGCAAGTCTGAATTACCAAAATCGTATAGACCAATCCGCCTCAATTCCTTTTTTTTTCAAAACTATGGAAACATATCAGAGACGGACCACTTCAAACGAACCTCACCAATGTGCCCACCAACCTGCAAAATCAGCCACATACGCTCTACAAAATCTTACCAAAAGGATTGAAAAATTTCTCAGAACAACACAGAACTCTCCCAGATATACAGAGGTATTCAAAACATGGGAGTTGACGACACTACATGTAAATGCATAAAATGTATGCTAAAGGATAAAACAATAAAAACCTCATTAGGCAGCAATAAGCTCAATGTGATAACTACGTAAGGATGCCTCCGGGGAGGAGCCCTTTCACCCTTACTATGGTCAATCGTATTATAGTTAAAGAACTACTGATTAATCCGAGGTAAATTTGAAAGCACAATCTCGGATCTACTGCAATCTAGGCTCTGAACCTAGTTGCTGAATGGTGCACCGAAGCTGACCTCCAAGTCAATCCCAAGAAAAGCACCATTGTCAGATTCACTAAGAGAAGATTGTGAGGAAGACTCAGAAATGTCACACTCTTCGGTGGAACAATAGAGTTCTCAACGGAAGTCAAATATCTAGGAATCATACTGGATGAAAAACCTACGTGGAACACTCATCTTTCCAAGACTATTGACAAGGCCAGGACCTCACTATGGGCCAGCAAAAGTCTAGTCGGAAAAAATGGGGACTTAATCCCAAAATGACTTGATGTGCGCGGCAATAACGAAACCTATCATCACGTATGTAGCCGCCGTTGGGTGGCATAAAGCAACGCAGAAGTCAACACAGGCTAAACTCAACAACCGTGCAACATCAAACCACTTCATCTAGAACTCATGGAAGAAGAAATGGTGAACGCCTACATGCGGGGTTGGCCGTTCAAATACCGGAGGGTCAAGATTCGAATCCTACTCATGACAAGTCTTTCAAGTTTTTCATTTGTGTAATTGGAACTCAGACAGAAAAATTCTGCGTGTGAAGGCATAACACTGACACGTAGATTTGACTGTAGTAGAGTTTCAAGAACAAAAAACTAGTGCGAATTATAACTTCGAAGTGAAGTCCTAGTCCTGAAGCTGTCCGTCCAATTCGGACTCCCACCCCTGGTGAGCTAATATCGAAACCAAATTCACCTGAGTTTCAAACCACTACAAAACAATTTTCCTTTCTCCTCCTTCTACCTTTCCACCCGTGCCCAGCCAACAGTAAAAAGTATCTAACACCTTAGGCGCGCATAAATTATATAAAAAAAAAAAAAACATGCTCGTCACAGAAGATAAATCAAATTTCAAAGTAGTTCATACTGCAAATCCTTCATGAATTCAGGAAAAGCGAACTATTCTACTTGGAATACACTTAATAGACAACTGTCTACCACAATATAACTTTCGGTACAACTTTGGGGTTACATTTCCAGAACAGGGAACAGAAAAAACCAACATTTGTCAAGGACTCACATGTATGGAACACAGACTGATCCAAAACCAATGAAGGTGTTGGAGCCAGAGTATATGGTCCTCGCACTAAGGCAAGAAGCTCCGTATTCAGTCTGAAATCCAAGCAATAGGGCTTTGCGTTCCAGAGAACCTTCCAGAGAATCAAACACAAACATTTACATTTTCTCCCACAGCAGAGCAGCCCTACTTGCAATTAACGCCTTTGAAATAAAATCAAAACTGGCCTGGGATTGCCTTCAACTCTTACAATACAACTAGACACTGGCCATCAGCATCAAAGTCCGTCTGATTTGGGTGCCAGGACATAGCGGACAAGAAGGCAATGGAAAAGCAGACGAACTTGGCAGAAAAGCATCCGCATCCCAATTCATGATGTCAAGACCATTCTGTGGCCCATCAATAAACACCATAAAAGGAAGTATTAAAGCCTGGCTAAAGGAGAAGAAACTTAACTTCTGGAAGGAAACCGAAGCAAACAGATAAGCCAAAAATTGTACGCCAAGCAGTTGCCACAAAAAAAACGAAACAACTGCTACAACAGTAGAAGTCAGATTCGACTGATCGTAGGTTTTCTCACAGCGCACTGCCGTGTGAAAAAATACCTAATACATGGGCATATCACAATACAATACATGCAGATTGTGTAACGAGGACGTGAAAACAGCAGAACATATACTATGTGACTGCAATATTTTAATAAAAACACGTCAACGTTACCTAGGTAAACTCTACCTCGAACCGGCGGACATAGCTACCAGCTTACCTAAAGACTTAGCTACCTTTCCCACAAATTACGGCATCATAGATGAACTCTAAATGGAGGACATCACAATAGGCCCATCTGTGCCCGCAGTGATCTGGGATTCATTATATCACTTGCACAGCTATCTAATCTAACCTAATCTAGATGTCGAAAACTTCCAAAACATGTACCATATATAGAT
Source organism: Volucella bombylans (assembly GCA_949129095.1). Classification (NCBI taxonomy): domain Eukaryota; kingdom Metazoa; phylum Arthropoda; class Insecta; order Diptera; family Syrphidae; genus Volucella; species Volucella bombylans. The sequence continues at coordinate 351,151,980 of OX422140.1, forward strand.
AATAACAGTAGGGAAAGTCAAACCATAGGTAAAAGAACATTTAAAATCGAATATTAACAACAACCAGCTAGGAGATATAACAATCAAAAAAATAGGTACTATAAATATCAAGTAAGGAGAGGTAATAAATATAAATGTATTAAAGGGTGACCAGATAAGAACAATAGGAAAAAAAAATTAAATAAAACAACAACGGTGTGAGGTCTAAAATTGATTTTGGTTTTATTTTATAGCTACTCGTACGTTCATGATTTAATGATTTAGCCGATTCGACTTCGCTGCCGGTGCTTCAACCGTTCGGTCCAACTTTTGATGACGCTGTGCAATATATGCGGCGTTATTCCGGCAATAACATGTCGAACGTTGGCCTCGAGCTCTTCCAAATTGGTTGGCTTGTTCGTGTAGACCAAGGACTTGACATAGCCTCAGAGAAAATAATCGAGTGTTGTCAAATAGCATAATCGCTGCGGCCAATTAATGGACCTTCGCCGTGAGATAACTTAGTCGCCAGATTTCTCCTTCACAACTTCGAGCGTTGCGTCGCGTGTATGGCAAGTAGCGCCGTCTTCTTAGAACCACACCTAGAATATATCGGTGTTGTCGAGCTCTGATCACAGAAAGTCGGTTACCATTACGGTGTCTCCTTCCTGATTTGGAAAGAAATGTGGATGATTGATGTTTGGCCGAACACTTGTGGATTGTGTTTTCTCCAATAATGGCAATTTTGCTTGTTGACATAGCAGCTGAACCAAAAATGAGTCTCGTCTGATTTTTTGGCCAAAATCCGGATCTCCAACCAACATTTCCAGCGCCCAATTAGCGAACTCACGGCGTTGTCTATGATCATCTGCTTCAATTTTTGCATCAGCACAATATTATGCGGATGTAAACCTAAGTCCAACCGCAAAATAAGCCGGATTGACTCTCTGGCGCCTCTCTGTCTGGTTGGTGGCTTAAGATCCAGAAGAGTGTGCACACGTTCAAACTTCTACACGGTGTGACGAATTGCCTGCACCTTGACGCGTTGCGTATTTACAACTGAGCCAGAATTTCGATAACATTTTTTAATAATTTGCGTACGTTCGTCGAGTGTAGAACGATGCATGATGAAATGACAAACCCTACTGAATATTTTGATAGCTGAATGTCAGTGGTTTCTTTGACAGTTGCTGAAACATAACAATTGGAAAATCTATCATTGCTATCACAAATATTTTACAAAAAGAGCACATACATTTTTTGTTCAATCAAGCTGTGTCTGGCGTCGGTTGCTCGTAATGACATTAATATATAGCAATTGACGATTTGCTGATCAGGGCACTGTCAAATACAGGTTTATGAATTATAAGGTGTCGAAAATGACTGCTAGCTTTGCTGACATTTTGCCACGCCGTCACATAGCATGACTCCGTTTTTGGAATTGGTTTCGTGCAGGTCACTCTGCCCACAAATAAAATCTCCTTTCCATCCTTTGAATCAAGGTACTTTTTATCTCAACTTTGATACAAGTTGTAATATGAGATGTCACAGTATTTTAGCTCCCTTTTGCCCAGTTCATCCCATATTAGCACTGTGGATATGTCCGCCTTGTAGCGGTATAGGTTCCAAGTAATTTTAATAAATAGCCCATCATAGCTGGCCTTTTTGCTAATGTCATAAGCAGTACTTAGTATCTTCATTAATCGATGCCCTTGGTCAACCCACCCACATGAGTAGTTGGTTTGATAATTCACCCGACAGCAAATCCTTCGACCTGAAGAGCTTAAATGAGGATACCGCTGATCTGTAGGTGCGGTTTGCCTCTTCTTCGCACTTTATTTGAAACAATGTGTCTGGGTTGGACCAATCGTAACAATCCATAAAACTGTGCTTGCGCTAGCCCGAATATTTAGCTTCATTTGCACTGTCAGAATTAGCACACTGAAAGGTGGCAAATAGAGGATAGTAATTCTAGTAATTTTTTTACTACACTTAAAGTGAAGTTGAAGCAGAAGAAGAATGGAGTTCAGAAAGTTAATAAGGTAAATATGCCAAATTTACACACAACATCCCAACGGCAGGCAGAATGAACAATTCAACCTGGACAGTGACAAACAACACTTTCACCCACTCGACACAGTTAAAGTCAGGACAGCAATTGTCAAGCTTCAGTATTATACAACCAAGCTGCTGGACACGACAGTATAACTGCCCATCTGTTTACAGCAGTAGGTGGTGGTTGGATACTGAGAATACATCAACTTATCTTCAATGGAGATCCCCTGAACTGCGCCAAATACAAGGGTATAAGTCTCCTCAATATCGCATATAAAATTTTGTCTGCCTTAAGACCCTTTGTCAACAGTCTGACTGAGTATTTTAGTGTAGTTTTAGGTCAGGCAATTCCAACAGGGATCACATTTTCACATTGCGACAGATCTTGGAAAAAACCCAAGAGTTCCAAATCAATGTAACCACCTCTTCATCAATTTTAAACCCACATATGACAGTATCTGTTGAGACGAACCATACAGAGCAATGTGTAGTTTTGGCATCTCTACCAAGTTGGTATGTAATGACAAAACCGAGAGCTTTAGTGCCCGAAAAGGACTTAAATTGGGCGATGCATTGTCATATGATTTTTTCAACATCGATCCTGAAAGAACTGTGCGAAACTTACAAGTCAACTCCAGAGGTACCATTTATCAGAAGTCTGTTCAGTCCTTAATGACTTAATATGAAGAACACATCGATCTATGAATGGAGTAACGGATGACCAGATAGCAATTAAAGTGTTTCCAATTGTTATGTTTCAGCAACTGTCAAAGATGGTCAGTGGTCATTCAGCTATCAAAATTTCATTATTCATCGTTTTACGCTTGCCAAACGTGCGGTAATTTTTAAAAAATATAGAAATTCCTGTTCAGATGTAAATAAGCAACGTGAATTTCATTCTGAGGTCGGTCTTCATCATGGCTCCAACCAGATAGAGATTGGTGCGAAATGATGAAAACATAGGCACCGTAGCGGCCAGTATCGAAGAAGACCCAAAAATGACGATCTGCTGAATTAGGCATCGCCAGAGAGTCAACCCGGCTTAATCCGCAGATCCGGATTTTGGCCAAAAATAGCATCTTCTCATACGTAGCCCATTTTTAGTTCAGCGGCTATGTCAACAAGCAAAATTGCCATTACTGGAACAAACACAATCCACAAGTGTTTGGCCAAGCATCAATCATCCACATTTCTTTTGAAATGAGGAAGAAGGCATCGTTACCGTCAAAGGTCTCAGGTATAGAGCTGTGTAACCGAATTTCTGTAATAGAGCTTGATAACATCAATATATCCGAGGTCTGGTTCCAACAAAACGGCCATACAAGCGATGCAACGCTCGAAGTTGTGAAGGAAAAATCTGGCGACTAAATGATCTCACGGTGAACGTTCATCAAATGGCCACCGCGATTGTGCGATTTGACACCACTCGATTATTTTCTCTGAGGCTATGTCAAGTCCTTAGTCTACACTAAAAAGCCAACCAATTTGGCTCGAGGCTAACATTCGACACGCTATTGCCAGAATAACTCCGTGAAGTTGGACCGATGGCTTGAAGCAATGCCAGCGAAGCCGACGCGGCTATTTGAATGATGTGCTATTCTACACATAAAGGCATGAACGTAGCTTCAAAATAGAGACAACATCAATTTTAGATCTCACACCGTTGTTGTTTTATTTAATTTTTTTTTTGCTATCGTTCTTATCTGGCCACCCTTATGGGAGAAATCAGCCAAACTGGAATCACTCAGAAACCTTAATGGGGTCTATGTAAACTGAAAACCTAATAAAAACTAGCTGACAACCAGCTTCTATCAAAGAAACTGCAAGTGAGCTGAGTAACACATCACACCAAAGCTGGCATCTGTTATATGTTATATTCGCCCCTCTCAACCAATTCAAGGTTACCAGCTAGCTGTTGATGCAATCGACTGCATATTTAATGCTGCTGATCCCAATGACGTTGTTATTTTTTTAGGTGATTTTAATCTACCTAAGCTTCTATGGACTCAGACTGATCAGTCCTACTATTCTGCTACAAATCCTACCTCTGATAAAGAAAATCTTTTCATCGACTGCCTAACTGACTCTGGTCTATATCAATTAAGTGGTGTCACCAATAACATCGGCAGACAACTCGACCTAGTCTTCGCCACTGATACAGATAACTAAGTTGGATAGTTACCACCCTCCCCTTTCTCTTACGCTGACATATGACAATGGTTTTAATCCCGTTTCCTATGAATATTCTTACAGTTTTAATTTTCATAGGGCTAACTACGCTAAACTGAACAACCTCCTCAGTATGGTAAATTTTAACTTTCTCTACGATAACCCTAACCTTACGGTAAACGATGCTCTTTCATCCTTTTATACCGAAATTTTAAAATGTCTCTCCCAATCTGTGCCTTTTTTACCCAAAAGGAATCCTTCATCGTCACCACCGTGGTATAATAAAGAGCTGCGATCTCTTCGTAACAAGAGAAATAAGCTCTGGTATACTTACTTAAAATCGCGTTCCGACACTGATTTCTTCTACCACCAGTCTGCCCAAATAAATTTCTCTGTGCTTTGCCAAACTCTCTATGACAACTATTTAAACCGAATGGACCACACACTCATTTTCGACCGCAAAAGATTCTTTCAGTTCATCAAAACTAAAAGCAAATCGGATAACTATCCATCATCTCTAAATTTTCTTGATAGGTCCTCGGGCGATCCCCAAATTATTGCAAATCTCTTCGCAATTTTTTTTGGCCAAGCGTTCGCCATCCATTCCCAAGAGCCAGATCATTCTTACTTTTCCTACTTAAACAGCTTCCCACAAACAACTTTGGAATCGGTGTCTATAACTTTAAAGCAAGTTAGAGATAAAATAATAAAACTCAAAGATGATTATTCTGCTGGACCTGATGATCTTCCCCCTATATTTTTAAAGAAATGTCAAATGCATCTAGCCCAACCTCTTACAGCTCTCTTCCAGCTTTCTATCACCCAGGGACTATTTCCCTCAACCTGGAAAAGATCGTTTATTATTTCCCTACATAAAAAAGGTAGAAAAGACGATATTTCCAACTATCTACCAATTGCTAAGTTGTCCTGCATATCTAAGCTTTTTGAGAGCATTATCTATGACATAATGCTTTTCCATTGTAAATCTATTGTTTCCCTAAACCAGCACGGATTTTTCAAAGGCAGATCTACGACCACCAACTTAACGGAATTCGTATCAAGCACTTTATGTGCACTGGAATCTGCAAATGAAGTTGATGTGATTGCCACCGATTTCAGCAAAGCCTTTGATAGAATTTCTCATGATATGATCCTTCTAAAATTAAAGGCTCTTGGTTTCCAGATAAACTTTATAACTTGGATTCAAACCTATTTAAGTGAACGACTTTACTATGTTCTATTTAGGTCCATGGTTTCTGGTCCAATTAAAGTCTCCTCTGGTGTCCCTCAAGGCAGCCACCTTGGTCCCTTATTATTTATTCTGACCATTAATGATGTTGCTTGTATCATTAAAAATTCATATATATCTGTTTACGCAGATGATATGAAGATATTTAGATATATATCACCTTCCTCAGACAGCCTACTTCTGCAGCAAGATCTAGACAGGTTTTGTACTTGGTGTCAGAAGAATTTTCTTGAGCTTAACGTCAATAAGTGCCAGGCTATAACTTATACCCGTAAACGCCTCCCTACTTCACCTCATTGCTATCTAATCTTTAACCTGCCTGTTCCCTTAGTGAATGAGTTGCGTGATTTAGGTGTTATCTGCGATAAGGAACTCAATTTTCGTTCTCACATTGATAGTATAATAAAAAAAAGCCAACTCTGCCCTTGGCTTTATCAAGCGCTGGTCTAAGGAGTTTTCCAATCCTTATGTTACCAAATCACTTTACATAACCTTTGTTAGGCATCTTCTTGAATATGCCAGCCAAGTTTGGTCACCCTACTACAGAACTCACATATTCCGGATAGAAGCTGTTCAACGCAGGTTTTTACGGTTTGCTTTACGTGGTCTTCCCTGGTATGATAACCAAAACTTACCACCTTAAACTGACCGGCTGCAACATATAAATTTACGACCCCTTTCTATACGCCGAAAAGTTGCTGACATTCTCTTTATTTATCAAATTTTAGTAGGTAATATCGATTGTCCTTCCTTACTTCAAATTATTTCTTTTAACACCAATCCCCGCAATTTTAGGTCTGTGCCACTTTTCCGGCTCAATCTTCACAGAACGAATTACGGACACCTGGAGTCAATGTCTAGGATGCTTCGAGAAGTTAACGATATTCTGCCTCTCTTCGACTACCATCTCAGCAAACTCTCCCTCAAGAACATACATACTTATTTCTACCTATGCCTCACGTCCTAACTTTCTTTAACCGGTGCCACTCTTTAGTTTTTAAGTAAAAATGTTAGTTTTAAGTAACATATGTATTTGCTTGCAATAAGCTTAATAAATCTGTCCGGGGTTGACCCCGGCCGCAAGTATTATCGGTTGTGGTGACGGATGAGCCCATCAAATACGCTTTTATTTCTTTTTATGCCTCTAAGTCGGCTGACACTGATGGCAAATATCCAGTTATGACACAAAAAATTATAGACAACTATGGAGAGAATCTTCACTGTAAATATACCGAAACCCTGGCCAATAATAAATGTAGCATTTTTACTGAAAATCGGAAAAAATAACTACGCTACCTCCAAGAGCTTCAGATCTTCAGGAAGAGAGAATGGTCTAGCTTCACGCGTACAAAATTGCTCTGCGAATGCATCCTCTGTTTAAGATAAAACAAGCTTGCCAAAGTGGAAGATCCTACGAGAATGCGCTTGAAAATCTGATAGTAGAATTACGAATTAAAGATGCAATGAACTAGAGGGAATACGCGCTGGGCGTAATGACTATCATTGAGGGCGCTTTCGACAACTTAGCTTTTGACAGCAAAGTTACACATCGTTGCGTAGACGAATCCCTTTTTTTGTGGATAAAAGTAATGCTGATGAATAGGACCCCGGTTCCGAATCCTGACTGCAGCTAATATATGATGGCGAGGATAAACTGGTCGTTTATCCTGGTCGACACACTGTTTAACGCTCTCAGTTCTATTGTAACATAGTTCTGATGTCAATACTCAGGAATATGCAGAAGATGTAGCTGTACTATCTGTTAGATCATCCCCAGCGACTGTCTGTTCTTAAACACAACCCCAGCCGGAATCGATGATTGTTGCACTAGAAATGGTTTTTCAGTCAATCCTCTCGAAACTGAAATTGTTTCTTTTAAGAGGAGAATAGCCCTATTTTGCTATTTTGTATCCGACGTTAGTTTACTAAATGTAATTTCTCAGATTGTTCATTATTGTAATACACTCAATGTTAATTCACACTCATATACCCTTCAGTCCAAATCGTTTGCTATTTATGTACAATAGCTCAATTTTGTAATCAACAAATACATATTTAATTCGGTTAAAGAAAAATATTTTTATTTGCTTAAGACTCAACGTCCGGAATAACAATGTAATGAACATGCCACCTACAATTTATTCAGTAAACTCAACATTTTCACCATGGTAAAGTACACGAACGAGCAACGTCTGCAAATTATAAAAATTTTCTACCGAAATTCGGAGTCGGTGACTGCAACTTTAAGAGTGTTAACTCCAAAACAAGTTTAGTGCAAAAATTTTAGTCTAAATATTCGTTGTGTGATGTTGCCGTGTCAGTGAGAAAATGGGTTGGTTAAAGTGTCGAAAATATTGCTGCCGTTCAGGCGTCCGTGGCAAACGATCCAAATCAATTAATTCAACGGCGTTCTCAAGAATTGGGCATCGCTCAGACCACATCATGGCGTATTTTGCGTAAGGATCTTGGTTTACACCCATACAAGATCAAGCTGACTCAAGAATTGAAACCGATGGACAATATGAAGCGACATACGTTCTCCGATTGGGTTCTGGAGAAGATGCGCCAAGATGATGAATTTCATCGCAAAATCATCTTCAGTGACGATGCACATTTTTGCCTCAATGGTTCGTCAATAAGCAAAATATGCGTTATTGGTCGGGTGAAAATCCACATGTGCTTCATTAATCACCACTTGATCCACAAAAAATAACTGTTTGGTGCGGTTTGCATGCCGGTGGCGTTATTGGGAAATATTTTTTCGTCGATGATAACGATCGTCACGTTACTGTGAATGGTCAGCGTTATCGCGCCATGATCATCGATTATTTTTGGCCCGAATTGGAAGATATGGACTTGGACGACATGTGGTTTCAACAGGATGATGCCACAAGCCACACAGCACACGCTAGAATCGATTTATTAAAGAGTAAGTATGGTGACCGTGTTATCTCAAGAAATGGGCCAGTCGATTGGCGCCTCGTTCGTGCAATCTAATGCCGCTTGACTATTTTCTGTGGGGCAACGTTAAGTCATTGGTTTATGTCAACACGTCGACGACGTTGGAAGTGCTCAGAGCCAACATTGAACGCGAAATAGCGGCCGTTGCGGCCGAAATGTGTGGCCGAGTTGTTGAAAATTGGGTCCAACGAATCGACCGCTGCAAACGTGCCCGCGGTGGCCATATGAACGAAGTCGAGTTCCATTCACAAATGTTTTGATTGTACTTCAAGCCGATAATAAAGTTTTTGAAATATCTCAAATGGTTTGCGTTTTATTTAAAAAAAAAAGTTGTCAAGTCCTTATTGGAAAACCCTTTACATAGTTATACTAAGACGAATTATATCCTATACGTCGGTAGTCTTGATTAACAATCTTTCACGAAAATATGGACAGACCTATGTCAGTACGCCAATTTAGGATTCGGCGCTGGTGTCTTTCTAGATGACGACAACGTTACATTTCACTTCTCGTTAACTAACTTGTGTCTGTATTCCAAGCGGAGATAAACGCAATCCTGGTGGTAATGTAATTGTAAAGTATTGGTGCGTGACTCCAAGGTGCGTTTATAATCTTACTGAACCCTATTACGACTTACAAGCTAGTTCCATAATCTATGACTTCACTTAACGCGGTCGGAAGGCTGAAGTCTTATTTGAGTACCAAGTCGCAATGGGATCACGAGAAATGAAATCGCCGATGAGCTTGCTATGCGAGGTTCTGGGACATGTGCCTGGTAGACTAAACAAATGCATCCGGCTATCTCTAAACTATGACACAACATCTTGTGACGCTTGAGCGGTACCTCTATTAGAATCCAGCGTACTCTCGTATCAGACGGCAGGTTCTCGGCACTGAATATAAAAAACTGTGAGTTTTCAATAAAAGGATCATACAGGGAGAGCTCTAGCCACAGCTCGTTGGTATATTCGAAATGCTCGCTGTAGCATCCTGACTAAAACAACGTAGTGGTTCAAGTAAATATTTTTTCCCTCGGATTATTCATATGTTCCATCGAGCAGAATACATTTCTCCTCTGTGGTGGCATGTCTGCATATCAATTTTATATTGGAAAATTTAGTCACGATACGAATCGTAATGAGGAGCATGTTCAAAAAATCGAAAACTCAAGGCTTCTCCGCTATTGTGGCTCCCATGACAAATTCACATCTAAATTGGCGCCAATTTTGCTGTCGGTAGGAATCCCCTTAGTACGTATCGAAATCTTCATCACCTTTTTCATGCATTAAGTGCACGATTGGACTTTAGTGTTGGGCTTAGGTAGGCCTTAATCGATTGGATTGCATAACTGAAAGCAGTCCACGAAATATCGCCTTAGACCGTTTTTGGTTGGATCCGATTCTTTCTGAATTCCAATGAGTAATTCAGAGAGAAGCCTTCCTTCCGCCTTCCTCAATTTTAAACCACTTTCGAAATTTGTTTAGAGAAAGAAATATTTGGGTTGAAATAAAGTTGGTTTTCCTTAGAATAAAATCGCAGAGTTTACAGTTATCTTAAACTTATACTTATGTGCATATGTAGATGTAATATCATATGGATACCTTGTTGGATATCATAAGTACAACTCCCAGCTAGAAACTGACACTCCAGACTCACGAGTAGGTCAGGTGCAGCCAAAGTATACACTCAAATGCAGTCCCTATAGGATCATCTAACTTGGTGAGCTTAAAGATGCTCTTACAATTTCAGCCTACAAAATACACTCACAAATCATACTGTTATGCTATCGGCAATCCATTATAGCTCATGTTTCCCATATCGTTAGCAAAACATTCCATTCAATTTCCAGCCGATATATGTATGAATACCAGAAATTCCCTTTGGATAGATTTTGGAAAAATATTTTCATTGCGTCCCTGACTTTCGATTACCTTTAGGCAATGAAAACATAAATCTTCGTGCGTGCCTACCTCAATGGGACACGTATTTATCGTAATAACCTTAAACCATTTGGAGAGAAATCATAAATTTGAGAGAGCAGGAAGTTCATGAAAGTATCTTTGGAAAAAAAATTCTTCTCTGCGACGAACCGGATTGAACTTCAAAATTTCCCCAGCCGAGAAATTCCCCTTTTCGCAAACAGATTCAGCTTTTTCTCAAGATACACTGTTCGTTCTAGTACTAGGGTTTCGTTGAATCTCTCTGGAGCTTTTATCCCCTCGAAACACACACGCACATGCATCTGATTTGAGACTTTGAGAGAAGAAACTTAACGATTATATGTGAATCGCTTGTGGAGTGACTTGTATTCGTATTCGTTGCTGGCCTGCAACAACATCAATCCATCAGAGCATCGAAAAGGAAAGAGGAAAATAAATTTAATTGGCAAGGTCACTTCCTCAACGACACTAACGACGTAATAATAATGAATTCCTCTGTTGAATCGAGATGGATTGTACTTACAGATACATTGTCTATCGGTGGCAATCAATAAGAGATGCCAACTTTAATCTATCAAAATCTACCATCTCTTAATGCACAGGCGAGTTTTTGCCGCCTTAACTGACTTTCACCAAATGGGATGGCTTTACGTAGGCGGTTTTAGATTGATTTACGAGGGGAATGAGTTTCTACTGGGTTAGTTAGCCAATTATATACATTGAAATTGGGTTAGTGGTACAGTTGGCTTTGGTGAAAGGTCAAGTACTGCTATCAAGTGGAAAAGGGTTCTTAAGCTCCATATTTGGAAAGTAAGTATCCTGGAAATTGTAGTATGTTTCGAATAAGGAGACGTTGTTTGATTGAATACCTTTTGCGACACAACAGAAGCTAAACGTCACGCTAATGTGCAGACATGTAAAAATGAAAAATTAAAATGAATGTCAAAGTGTTGAACCACTTGGCCTATTTAGCCTTTCAGCCATTTCTGAAATTTATGAAGAAGTATTCTGATGACGAAAAGGAATCGAACGGCTTACATTTCTACGTCATCCTGACTAACTTACATACTGAGATGACTCCACAACCCTGAGTGAACCTCAGTCCCAAACAACCATTCCCACCAGCTAATACTAACTGCTATCAGTTTCTTCCAGTGCCGACTTGTAAGTTGGTTGAAGTCCGCTTCCATTTAGATATTGTCCTCTGTTGCGGTGTTCCTTGGGGTTAGGGTCCACGACTCATTATACCAGAGCTGTGGCGTCCATTCGGTCAGTATGGTCCAGCTGTCACAAGCTTTGGATCTGTAGACGCCTGCCCGACTAGAAGGTTGAACCTCTTCCGTGGCCGACCAAAAGAGGTGACTTCACCAGGAATGTCGAAAAATATCCACAAAATGGTATTGGATGACTGTCGCTTCGATTGAAAGTGCTAAACCAGCAGATATGATAGGCATCTCAAAACACGCTGACCATCGCATGTTGACTGAAAAATTGGGCATGAGAAAGCTGTGCGCAAGATGGGTGCCGCGATTACTCACAATGGAACAAAAGCAGCGCCATGAGGATGTTTCAATCGAGTGTTTAGCGAAGTTTCACTGCAATACAGCAGAGTTTTTGCGTCGATTTATGACCATGGATGAAATATATCACTTCACAAATTATCACTTCACATCCGAGGTGAAGGAACAGTCAAAACAATGGTCTGAAAGGTGAGAATCGGCTCCAAAGAAGGTAAAGATAGATCCATCCGCAGGCAAGGTCATGACATCATTTTTTTTGGGATGCTCGTGGGATAATTTTCATTGATTATCTTCAGATAGGAAAAACAATCAGCGTTTGAAAGATGAAATCAAGAAAAAACGGCAGAGAAAAGTTTTGTTTCATCAAGACAATGTATGCACCACTTCATACATCCGTTATCGCGATGGCCAAAATCGTTCGAATTGCTTCCTCATGCACCCTTTTCGCTAGACTTAGCCCCCTAGGATTATTTTCTAATTCCGATCTTGATAAAATTCCTCGGTGATAAAAGGTTTGCCAACAGTAAAGAGGTGGAGTCTGCGGTTGATGGCTAGTTTAAGTAGCTCGACGATTCTCACTATAAACAGGATATCCTATAGCTATTAAACATCGCTGGAAAAAGTGTATTGATCTAAAAGGAGACTACGTAGAGAAATAAAGATATTTGTTCCCAAGTTATTTGTGTTTTCTTTATTAGGTCGGATACTTCTGGGATTACCACATGTACAGTAATTCGTATACTTAATCGACATTCTTTCCTCTTGACGATGGAATGGTTACCAGTGTTGTTCGACTTTTTACTTTACGTTTTTTACATAGTCTTTTAAAAAAAAGTCAAAGAACCCACGGGAAATAATCCAATTTGGGGAGCTTCAAAACAGAAGATGAGAGTTGGAACTGATTAATCTGTGCGGTATCCAAAAAACTATTGGGTTTTTATCTTCTTTTCAATAAAATGATTAAAAAGCCCGATTTGTTGAAAACAGACTTTCTAATCCAACGTTTCTCAACCTTTAAGTGTATGCGGAGTGTGGATCCCCAGCAATGAATTTATCAGGAATAATCCTGTTATTATATTATATTGTATTCTTTTCCTGAAATATAATAATAAATTCTGACCAAATAAAAAACGAGAAAAATTTGAATTTTTTTAACAATGAAATATACCATATTTATTATTCTTCTGTTTCAACATCTACGAGTATATAGTCAACATTATTTGAATTAAGCGAAAAATACAGATGAATGAGTTTTTTTAGACCTTTCAAAGGTCAGTCGATTTCGTAAAGGACTATGTACTATACTTGAGCCCAAGTTGAGAAAACCCTTTCAAACTGCGCGGACGAAGCTGGTATGTTAACTCTTGTGTAGGTGTCAAGGTCCATGGGTACTTACTCAACATAATTTTACAAAAAAAAAGTGTTCCAAACAAAGTGGCTGATGTCAGTATTTTCAGTACCTTCCTAAAAAAAACATTTCTGTGTTAAATGCGCTATTCAGACCGAAAATCGAGTCATATGCTTGGTCTATAGACTTCTTTTGTTGATATGCTCTCGAATATGACATCATCAAAGTATCTGGGTACTCCCATATGGTATATCAACATAGCGGTTTTTGTCTCACTCACATGTAAAGCTGCATTCGAGTGACATTTTCAACTGATTAGTCAAGTAGACGTTTCGGTAAAATAATTGGTAAAATATGGCCTCATCATCTGGTGTTACTGGTTCACAATTTCGTTTTCGTTCAGAGCACGCAGTGAATAAGTAATATTGCAATTAAGGCGTGTTTTCTAGTTTCTCTACTTTTTTTTGTAGTACAGAGTAAGCAGGAGAATTATTGGGCGACGGTTTTGGATGAGCTTGAAAGCGATGACGGTGATTTTAGCGATGGTTCTGAAAACGATTATGTACCGCTACTAATAGCTACATCATCCTGCAGTGGTAAGGTTAGTGGAGATTTGGAAGAAATTGGTGAGGCGTCTGAGGTAGTTGAGTACATTTCTACCAAATACGAGTGTTCGAACTCTTGCGTATAACAACATTCGACAGAGAAATGGACCTATCGCTAGTTTGGAGATGAAAACTGAAGCTGATATCTTCATGCCTTTTTCACTCCTGTTATGGCAGACATCGTGGTAACAGAAACTAATGGAAAAGCTCTTAGTGTGTATGCATCGTTCAATTCCAATCATTCGGATAATCCACCAAGGGTATGGAAACCACTCACTGTTCAAGAGTGGCAGCCAAGCGGCCAAAGAGCCTTGGATACCCTGTGACCTTCAAGGCTTGACCACCTTAGGTTGGCAGTCTCTGTGATGTTTTCGTCGATAGTACCCCTCACTATGCAAAGGGGTGGTTTGATGTTGACAACCTCACTATTGTCGAGTTGCTTTCCTTTTCTTGCAAGCTCGTCCGCTTGTTCATTTCCTTTAATACCGCAGTGTCCTGGCACAGTCTTAACCGGTTCTGACAGCATAGTGCCTTGAGCACTGTGCGACAGACTCTAACTGTATCAGAGTTGACGTTGGTTAATTCCATTGCCTTGAGTGCGCCCTGGCTATTGATGTAGATAGCGATATCTCTTTCGGATACCGATCTCATTTGCATTAGCTCAGCCGCCCTGAGGACAGCCAGGACCTCTGATTGGAAGACACTGCTTGCGTTTGGTAGTCTTATAGACACTCTTAGTTCTGGGTCTTCTGAGAAGATCCCCGAGCCTGTTCCTTGCTCTGTTTTTGAGCCATCTGCAATTTAATTGGATTGCCTGTCAGTAGCTCCGTTAGTGCCGTGCCATGTCCGAAACTACTGCTCTTGAAGTAACCCAGATTAGTGAGTCATATTGCACTGTTGCCAGCCAGTTTTTTGATCTGTAAAAGCTGTGTTAGGAACAAAAAGGTATCTAATACTGCCATAGGGGTGGTAATGGCTATTGATTAAATAATCCAATTGCACAGACCGATGCGCTAATAATCTATTTCCCTCAGAATTCACGGATTTTGGTCTTCCAGTGAAACTTATTTTATATAAATTAAATTAATAATCTTTTTCCAATAATATTTTTGGCACTTTATAAAACAGTTCACTTTATAGAATAATTCACACGACACTGAACGAACGATTGCAAAATTTTCTTTATTTATTGAGATTTTGACAGATATTGCAATGCCTCTCATTTTCTCTCTTTTTTCTCAGTGATTTACTTTATTTACAAGAGGTAAATACCTTTTACGAGTTACCTTTTTTACGAGTATTTTACGTTTTTACGGGATTTTTACGCTGTTTACACTTATTTACGCGTTTTTTACCTACTTAAACGTAAAAAAGGTAGAAAATAGTTTTTTACACAGATTTGAACATCACTGATGGTTACTGGCGAAGAAAGTCGAGATGAAGACAAAGCTAATTTGCTCCATATTTCTAGTCGTATGCTTCGCTCTCGAGAAGAAGTACAAGGTTCAGAAGATTTTTACAAAGACGACCAGGAGGAAGATTAAGAAAAAATCAACGTATCTAAACCGAAGATAAAAAAACACAATACTCTAGAAATATGGTCCAACAATACTTCTTTCACTACTTGTGGTAAGAGAGAATGTGATATTAAGTTATAAATCACAATAATAATCATCCAGGCAAGCTAAAAATGTATTATAGTTACGGTACAAAACAACATATCCATGGAATATCCATTAGGTTAAGTTACAAGCTTTGGAGCTTTGGTCAGCTGCTACTCGCCATGGATATTTGTTAAGCTGTGAATTGTATCAAGGTGCGCCCGCTCAAGATGCAACCAGAATATGACCTAGGAGTTGCAGTTATTTTGGAGCTATATAGCTGATTACCACCGGAATTGGATCCGTTCAATATGTACTTTGATATCTTTATCACTGGCCTACCACTACTTAAATATTTCCGAGAACAGAATGTTTTCCAGAAAACCGTCTGGAAAATTGTAAGCTATCGATTTACAAAGACATGAAAAAGAACTTCTGGGGAAATCATTGTAGCTAAGTGGCACAATAACAGTATTGTTTCATTGTGTTTAAATCAAGTTGATTGACCAGCTTTTACCAAGAAGTTGACCGTTTTGACGAAAATGTTGACTCCATGAAGATAAGTCTTCGCGGTAAAAAGTGGTGATACCCTTGTTTGCCTTCGGTGTAGGTCCTGCTTTTCAAAATGCTTGGCTTATAAAAAAAAACAATTAGCAAGTAACTGGACTTAGTACGACTTTCATAGAAATGTAGTTACCACCTATCTTCAAAGACATGTAAAGCCCACAACCCTTGATGCGTCCTGTGGAGTTCCAGATTAGAGTTTCAAGAGAGATGAGATCTGCAAGTAACACCGCTGATCCCGTGAAAACAGATTAGTCTCAAAGGCGGTGTGAATGTTGTCACCAAAGTGCACTAAGTGTAGTTTTGGTTTGCAATTAAAATGTTAGTATATATTCCACAATAAATAAATCTGTGTATTATACTTCCTTTTATCTTATGATAGATAAATTTTCTTTTAGGTAAAAGCAAATATTTTCTGAAAAATAAAGCAGATGTTTCACTTATAAAGAGCAATCTGGTATGAGAAGTACAAAAAATGCTTAATATCATCTAGCGGGGGTTGAATTTTCTTAAAACTTTTTTTTTGTCATCTCTAAGTAGAAATGTAGATACCATTTAGCAAAAGAAAACACTATATTTTCTACTAAGCCAGTTATGGAAATTGAAATGTTAAGGAACTTATTCCTATGTAATTGGCTCAGTCAAAGGGGTCCCATTTCTTGTGGATCGGACAAACGATACTGAGATCCTATGCTTCGGGTATGCTTTGCTCGGATCATATGCTACAGATAAGATGGTGCATGTTCCGAACCAGGTCATCTCCTGCTGCTGGTAACCTATTACCAGACAGTCCGTCTACGCCACTTTCGCTTCGATATTGCTGACTTATCTTCTTTTAGATCAGTGGGACGGAATTCTCTCCCGTTTTGGTTAGGGTGTCAAGCAGTGAATACTAGCTGACATCGACATTACTCTTCGCCGTTATACTCAGCACCGCTATACTTATCCGCTTCCATTTTTGCAGGCTTCCGTTACGGATTGTAACCATAGTATTGTTCCTTTATTCTCTGATGGAACTTGTGAACGTCGTTGCTGTAGTATCATTCTCTTATTCCGTGCTCTTCTTCTCGTGCTCTACCTTTTTCATTGCGTGAAGCAGGTGGTCTTCCGTTCCTTCTGGTCATAGAACTCTCGTCCTTCGATGTAGAATAGTTTTATATGTTTCTTGTTTGGCTGTAAGTTCGTCGTGGCCGTGGTGTAGTGGTACTAGCAATCGCTTCTAACTCGGAGGGTCAAGGTTCGAATCCTACTCATGACAAGTTTTTCAAGTTTTCATTTGTGTAATTGGAACTCAGTCAGAAAAATTCTGCGTGTGAAGGCATAAAACTGTAGATTTGGCTGTTGTAGAGTTTCAAGCACAAAAAACAAGTGTGAATTATAACCTTCGAATCACTGTGTGTGAAGAAAAACCTCTCCGTCCTATTCGGATTCCCACCCCCTGGAGAGCTAATATCGAAATCAGGAAGTATTACACCTACAAAACTATTTTCCTTTCTCCTCCTAACCCCTTAGCCACGCGTAAATTATAAAACAAAAAAAAACCAAAACAAAGGGCTAGTGGAATGTCTTTGAAACTAATCACATTAAAAGCAGCTTCTCTGATGTTTCATTGACAACGATCCCTTGGGTGTTTTAAAATTTATGTATGAGGGTTAAGATATTGAGAGAGCTTAAGAGGAGTCTCTTATGATTGCAGGTTTTCAACGTCGAACTGTGGTGTTCGCTCCTCAAAGAGGTCGGACATCCAGAATACTAAAAGAGTCTCTTTCCCAATGTGATCAATCTGGTTGGCGGTTAATTGAGCAGAGGACAACCGAGTCCCTTTATGGAAGATGTGGAAACCATGTGCTGGCTACTAAGAGGTAATGTGCACTTGCAAATTCTAAAAACATGAGTCCATTCACCATTGTCTGACGTAGTGTTATGCAGGCTTCCTTTTCCGATTGCCCACTCAACGACCGAGCGTTAAGATCACCTACCAAAATGTTGGTGTCATAGCTGGGGCACAGAGCAAGTCCAACAGCTAACTTTTTTTGAGTTAGCGTTTGGACTATTTGAATAGCATGTTTTGTACAAATTCTTATCACCCGAAAATGTGTGACGAGCTCTCATCGTTGGCTTAATATATATAATTTGTTTTACCTACCCGGCAAGAGAATTTATTGCTGTGAAAGACATTTTGTGTCTTATGATTTATATTTAAATCCTTTTGGATGAGTACTTCAGTCATCAGGCTTCTCCGAAAAGATCGTCAAAGTCTAAACATATGTTCAATCCAGAACTCAATATATGGTTCCCCCTATTATATATAGTAATCCGCTATCGCTATCTGCAAAAGCGTAGGTAAAAAAAAAAATTGTCTTCAATTAAAACACAATTTATTTTCGTTTGCAGATTTATTCAGAGATTTCGACTAAACAAAGAAGCTTTTAACTTTGTTTTGTCAAGTTTGAATTTTCAGTGTCAGTTATCTACCGCAGTTCCGCCAATACTTCAATTAGCCTCAACACTCTTACTTTTAGGAAGTGGTGGATTCCAAAACACCGTTGGAAATGATTATTTAATCGGAATGTGCCAAAATACAACTTCGAAAATAACAACAAATGTTTTGAAGGAAATGGAATCTTTTACCGGTTGACTAACGGAATTAAGTTTTATTTCTAATTTCTTCCAAAACTTTAGTGCTGTAATTTTTCCTTGCTGACTACTCGGTATTATGTTTTTCGCTAAGTCCGTATGCTCCTGCATAAAATCAGCCATCATATTTATTTGTACAGCATTTATTTAATTTATATTTGCCCTTAAGTCTAACAAAATTAATAAGTTTTCAATTTAAAATAAATAAAACTAACATTCTCTCCATTTTACTGCTGACATTTAAATAATTCCGTCACCAAATTGACTATCGAATGACGTATCGGAATAATGAGTACGTTCACGTAAACAAAAGTGCTCGTTCACGGATAACATAATCCCGAATGTGTGTTTTTACGTGACGAGTCATATGTTCACGGCAAGGAAGTTTTTCCATTTGTTTCGTAAGCCCAAGTTTTATATGAGGTTGGCGGAAAAATTATTTTTTTCTCGAGATACGAGTATCAAAGGTTGATGAAGGATGTTAACTTTTCCTACAGCCATATCTATTTTCGACTGCCAATTCTTCCTACTGTAGTATTTATTTTTTTGCCGAACTGTCCCATAGATAAAGAAAACGGAGGTATTTAGTGTATCCACCTTATTGACCCAATAAAAAATTTACGACCACTGATGTTGAACAAACAAAACTTTCTCCAAAACAAGTTTGATATTTTCATATTCCTCTCTCAATTTCATTGAATGGCCTGTCGAAGTCGAGACAAATTTGTTTGCATTATGCAGCAACACACATTTCGAACATCTGTTTGAGCTATCTATGAAGAATAGCCAATCTTCAGGCCGATATACTGAAAAGCTCATTAAATATACGATATCATTGTTAAGTCTTTTTTTCATTTTATATCCAATTTTATTATATTCAATTCATTTACACTTACAAACTAGACAAAAAAAATGCCTAAAAATTAGCTTAATTAACTTATACTATCTTACAATGACCATGGGGCTCGGTGGTCCAATGGTCCAATTTTCGACAACTTTATCGTGTAACTGGGGCCGTATATTAGCAATAACTTAGCGAATGTTGACTTCCGAATCACAAATGTCTTCACATACCCCTAAAGAAAGTAATCTAAAAATGTGAGATCACAGGATAGTGGAGTCCAGTTCATAGGTCCATTATGCGAAATTATGCGCTCAGCAAATGTTTCCCGCAATAAATTGATGATTTCGCTCACCGTGTGGCATGTTGTACCATCTTGTTGAAACCAAAGCTCTGTCACGTCAATGCTATTCAACTGAGGAACGAAGAAGTCAGAAATCATGTTTCTATAGCGCTCTCCATTGATGGTAACATTCTGGCCGGCATCGTTCTTAAAGTAATATGGGCCGATGATTCCACCAGCCCATAAAGCACACCAAACAGTGAGGTTTAATGGTTGAAAGGGTGTCTCGATAAAGGCTTTTGAGTTTTCTCCACCCCACATTCGGCAATTGAAAAATTTTG
Source organism: Volucella bombylans (assembly GCA_949129095.1). Lineage (NCBI taxonomy): Eukaryota > Metazoa > Arthropoda > Insecta > Diptera > Syrphidae > Volucella > Volucella bombylans. The sequence continues at coordinate 351,172,073 of OX422140.1, forward strand.
CGTTGAAAATGAGGATCATGCTGCATTATGTTTTCAATATCGTTCCGTAAAATCTTCCACAAAGTCGGTGGGCATGGCTCCAATTGCTGTGCACGATGGCGGACCGACTCATTCGGATTCTCCTTAACATTGCGCTCCAGAACGTTAATAATTTCTTCTGTTCGCACTGTTTGTCATATTTTGGGTATGCGTATTATCCACTAGTGTACGTGGTGCGAAAACGATTCATCGTGTTTCGAATAACTTGCTCAGATGGACGATTAAGTGGACCGTAAAATGGACGTTGCGCACGATAAGTTTGGCGAACCGAACCATGGTTTTCAAATTAATTTTGCACAATTTCCACGTAATCGATTTTTCGTAAAATGGCAAAACGTAGTAACCACAAATAAACTTTCAAATTGACAATCTGTAGATACAGTGTTGCCAGTTTAAAAACCAAACCTCTAAAAAAAACACCCTTTATATACTGTGAACAAGAAGGGACGCACAACATAACAACAGCAAAAATAAAACGAAGAATCACTCCAGCCAATCGAAGTTTTTTTGGTCTAAGAAAGCAATTGTGTAGTATCCTATCCCCAGTCCCACTTTATAGCGCTGAAGAATGGACTCTATCCAAAGCGCATGACGATATCCTCAGTCGTTTCGAGTGAAAAATCATTCGAAAAATATTACGTCCCGTTTGCATTGACGGGCTTTGGAGGAGAAAATTCAACGTCGAACTATACGGCACCGACCCATTCAGAAAACTACGCATCAGTCGCCTGAGGTGGCAATGACATGCAGTGCGAATTGACACAAGTGCTCCGGGCGCCGAATCTTCGAATCTAATCCGGCGCAACGCAATAGTAAAATAGTTCCTAGTTTACTATATTGCTTTTTCTAGCTGGCTTGATTAACTTTTATCATCTACTTCAACTATGACACAGTGGAGCAAACAAATTTTTAGTTTGCGTAGTGGATTCAGATTCAATAAGATACTCTGAGTATATGTACTTTATTTGAATTGACTCTAGTTCTCATGATAAACTGAACTTTAAAAAATATAAATTTTTTACTTACGCTTTTTTGTGAACACACTGCTTTTCAAGTATCATGTAGCATTGTACTATACTACGCTGTACCGGGCTATTGACACCTGGTAAAGTGTTTTCAGCGCCCCTTGGTGGCATTTTTTGTTACCTCCACGGCTAGAATGATTTTGGCCGGGAGCAAATTCATATGTAAAGTTTAATTTCGGTGTGGAACAAAATAAATAAATTAGATAAAGTATTTATTTTTGTTTGATAAGAATAAAGTTGAAATAAAAATGCTTGTGAAGTGTTTAGATGGGTTAATTTAAATAGAATCGTGATTTAAAACAAAGCACTTGTGAAACAAAAGTACATCTATCTCAGTTTGTATTGGCAATTTTTTTACAATTTTAGAAATGGACTTAAATTTGCAGCAATGAACTTGTAAAAAACGGATTTAATGGTGCCATTTTGGTTAATGATTTGGGTTTCCTTCGTGTAGCAGCAAAGTTGGTGCCAAAAGACCTCAATTTCATGCAAAAAAGAGACAGTGTTGACGTCGAAAAGAGATGATTTGCGAGGCTGAATCCGATCCCACATTCATCAAAAGGATCATTACTGGAGACGAGACGTGGGTTTATGAGTACGACACGCAATCAAGCCATCAGACAAGTGAATGGCGTTCACCAAATGAGCCGAGACCTAAAAACCCCGTCGTTTTCAGTCAAAAAAGAAGGCAATGCTCATGCTTTTCATGGATTACAACGGTGTAGTGCATCATGAATTTTTGCCAGAAGGCCAGACAGTAAACAAAGAGTATTATTTGGACGTTATGAGACGTTTTAGTTTTATATGCATTTTATTTTCTTAATCACTAACTCTTACATACTAACAAAAAATGCTTAAATGCTAGCTTACAATTACTTAACAATCTTATACTAACTTACTGGCCCCACACAGGCATTCTAAGCTAATCTGAATTCTTATAACTATGTCTTTCGACTTCATTTACATTTTCTTAGAACTATTTATTTTGTATACTTAAAGCTAAGAGAAAAATTTGTTAACAAAACTTAGCATATGGACATAATTTTTTATTTTTAATAAAAACTTAGTATCTAACTTAAACTAAACCTTAGCCTACCTAAACTAAATGTACAATACACACATAAACACACATAGACGTTATACACAATCATATACATATATCAGTATACACCTTTGTATACACTGATATATGTATATGTTTCTTAAATGCTAACGTAAACCTATGCAAGCCGGCCATCGCTGTTTACAGAGAAAACAGATTGGTCAACTCTGCCTCATTAGTGAGGCTGGTTCGTAATTGACGGAAACGACGACGAAACATCTTCTCCATCATTCAACCACCAGAAATGCTGGTGCTGCCGAACGGCATCCCTCTTATCGCGATTCCCCACCGCCCTACTGAACCTGAGGCGATCCACACTGCCGTGTGCGACGTCTCTGTCCTAGTTGAGTCGCCTGTCCCCAGCTGTCCGAGCGACATGGAAGATTAACGGCACCGCTGATATATCCTGGATCAACCCTTTCTGATCTAGGTAGAGGAATGCTTCCGGTGGAACGAAGCCGTCAGAGCGCACACTCTCGTGGTAAAGGTAATTGGGGTAGTAGGCCCCAGATATCAGGTTCAGGAACGCATTGTATAACGCCTTCGCTCCGTTTTAATTTTTCCCAGTGAACCACCTGGTAGTCTAGGACATTGATACTCCTTAGACTATCCAGACGGCTTTCGGGACTGAGCTGCACCAGGAAGAACGGCAGACTCCGTTTCTCCCGCTTGGCTCTAGCTGTAGTAAATGGCTTTACCCCTACAAACTTGAGTCCCTCGAACTCCTTCTCTTTGAGCAGTGCCAGGATTTCCCCTGGATCAGAAGACGGTTCCAACCCCTTCAGCAGCATCGATTGCCGCTTTTCACACTTCGGTGTGAATGAGAAGTGCTCCGTCGTCGTTTCCTTCAGGAGCTCTTTCACTTTCGCATAGCCCTCCACTGTATTACAGTGGATGGCATGACGATCGTTCCCCAATCTTTTAATGTTAAAATTGTTACCAATGACCAACTTACACAGGTCCTTGGTTGCACTCACCTCTAATTTATAGGTATTAATAGGAGGTACCTTCTCCTTCTTCTTCTGCTGTTGTTGTTGTTGCTGCTGCTGCTGTTGTTGTTGTTGTTGTTGTTGGTGCTGCTGTTGCTTTTTTTTCTGCTGCTGTGGTTTCAGCTTTTGTTTTTGCAGCTGTTGCTGTGTCTGCTGCTGCTGTTGTTTCTGCTGCTGCTGTTTTTTTTGCTGCAGTTGTTGTTTCTGCTGCTGCTGGATTTGTTGTTGGGAGCTCGATACCACCGATTGCTCCCTCTGCCAGCGAGCTATTTGCCGTTGCTTAATAGCAAGCACTTCCTCTTCCAGCCTTTGTATGCTGCTGGTGATGTCGTTTATTTTCTCATCCTAATCCTCCGATTCGGATGCCGCTAGAGAGGCAAAGCTGTTACTGCCTCCCTCATACTGGACCTCATCAGAGATGTAGCTCAGCGCATCATCTGATTGTGTTTTGCGTTGTTGTGTTGTTTTATGTTTTTCATCGTCTAAAACGGCACTAATTTTTTTTTTCGTTAAATTAGGAGGGGTTTTTAACCTCTTCCTCCTTTTCATGGCTTTCGCGACGGCACCTGCAAGAGTATTGTTGCCTTTATCAACCCCCATTATGGGAAGAGCGGAGCGCTCTCCACCATCCATCACGTGATTTGCTTAATTAGTCTTTATATTTGTTTAGTAACCACACTTTGGGGAGAAAAAAAAAATAAAAAAGTTCCATGATTGTTCGGGGCTCGAACCCGTGTCCCACTATTCACTGAACGACGCCTTTAACCACACGGCTACCGAGTCAGCTAAGTAAATTTTAACTAATTCACAAGTTTTTATTTTGTTTTTTGTTTTTTTTACTTTACGTAAAGCTGAAGCATGTCTGTTCTTTACGCAGATCTGCAAACGACTGCGTTATGAGACGTTTGCGTGAAGCAATTCGCCGAAAGAGACCAGATTTGTGGGCAGAAAACTCGTGGATTTTGCACCATGATAACGCACCGTCGAAGATATTGACGAAAAATGCAACAAATACCATCCAACAGCCACCGAACTCATCTGATTTGGCTCCCTGTGACTTTTTTCTGTTCAAACGAGTTAAAAAACCACTACGGGGAACGCGTTTCAGCAGCAGTGAGGAAGTAATAGAAAAAACACAGGGAGCACTGATGGACATACCGAAAACCGAATATAAAAATTTTTTCGAGGATTGGATCAAGCGCAGGCATAAGTGTGTTGCAGTCGATGGGGATTACTTTGAAGGGGACAATATAGATTTAGATAAATAAACTTGTAATCTGAAATCTTAAATTACAGACCTATTGCGAAGCTCTCCACAATACCCAAGCTCTTTGAGAGCATTATTTATGATGCTATGTCTTTTTATTGTAAACCAGTGATTTCAAGAAACCAACATGGATTTGTTAAGGGCAGGTCCACTACCACTAATCTCATTGAATTTGTATCAAGTACTCTATGTGCATTAGAAGATGGCAAAGAAGTAGATGTAATAACCACCGACTTCAGCAAAGCTTTCGATAAAGTCTCGCATAAAGTAATTCTTTTAAAACTTTGCGCCCTTGGATTTCGATCAGATTTCGTTACGTGGATTTCCTCATACTTAGATGATAGACACTACAGTGTCCTGTTTAGGTCTACATTATCTAAACCTTTCAAAGCCACCTCGGGTGTTCCCCAAGGAAGTCATCTTGGTCCCTTGTTATTTATATTAACAATTAATGATGTTGATACCATCGTTAACAATTCTTTTATCTCCATCTATGCTGACGACATCAAAATCTTCCGTCACATATTGTCTCCCTCTGACTGTTCTCTGTTGCAAGATGATCTCAATCGATTTTCTACTTGGTGTCTTCATAATTTTCTTGAGTTAAATGTTAACAAATGTCAAGCTTTAACTTTCACTAGAAGACGTCATACAACTCTTTCTCGTGCATATTTCATCAATAACGAGCTTGTTCCTAATGTGACCGAAATGCGCGATTTAGGCATTATCTATGATAGAGAACTGAACTTTCGCTCTCACATAGATAGCATTATTAGTAAAGCCAATTCGACTCTTGGCTTCATTAAGCGCTGGTCTAAGGAATTTGACGACCCATATGTGGCCAAAGCACTCTACACCACATTTGTTCGGCCCCTCCTCGAGTATGCAAGTCCAGTCTGGTCACCATATTATTCTGCGCAAATTGCACGTATTGAATCGGTACAGCGTAGGTTCCTTCGGTTCGCATTACGGGGACTTCCTTGGTCTGACCCATTCAATTTACCCCCCTATCATAATCGACTGAAACTTATTAACTTACAACCCCTCATTACGCGACGAGAAGTTTGTGATATAGTTTTTGTCCATCAGCTCTTAAATGGTAACATTGACTCTGAGGCTCTCCACGAACACATCTCCTTAAATGTTAATCCACGTAATCTAAGAACTGTACCTCTCTTCCGAGTTAATTCCCACCGAACTAATTACGGATACCATGAACCATTATCTCGAATCCTTCGCGAAGCGAACAAATTCCAGTCAATCTTTGACTATCACCTGAGCAAACACTCCCTTAAGATTGCCCTTTATTCCCTTCGCTCTCTACCCCCACTCCACAGGTCTAACAATTAAATTTTTAGTTTTATAAGTATAGTATTTAAGTTCAATGCTTGTATTAAGCACAATAAAGCTGTCCGGGGTTGACCCGGGCCTAAATTAAATTGTATTTTTAATTTCCTGAATAAATTCCGGGATCATCAAGGTGGTATATAACATTTGCACATTTATTTAGCCTAACAGCAAATAAATTTAACCCAAACAGAAATTTATTTTAACCCATCTGTGAATTTGTTATCTCTTTTAACGTTTATCAAGTTATGATCAAGTTATACACCGTTGTAATTAGATACGAGTATTATCACATTGAAGATTAGATGCATTTGTAACTCATTTCTCCAGTTTGTTACTTCGAAAAAGAGTGTTGTGATTCATAGTTAATTTTTCTTTATTTTATACCTTTAGCTAAGTAGTTTGTATTTAATTATTTTATATCGTACACATAATACATACAAATGTTACATATGTATACAATGAATTCGAGCAGCTCCGATAAAAAGTATCGACATTCCGAGCATATTTCGTTTTATTATAGCGGAAATGAAGTTGAATTTAAAAGTGAGTAAAACAAAAATGATTGATGAAGGCCCAGAACTTGTAATCAAACTTTTAGCTGCTCCCAGTGGTATTCAGCAGCAAGGCCAAGAAAATATGCAAAAACAGCGAGCCCCGAGAGGAAAATATTTATGTCCCAGTTTGGAGAAAAAATAGCTTCTGTTTGCGTGTTATGAAAAGGTAAGAAGATTTCTGAAGCTACCCGTAACACTAAAGTCAATGAAAATACTACGAAAAGTACGAGTACTATAGCAGCCTATAAAAAAGATAGAGAATTGGCCAAAGATCGTCGTGGTAGAAAAAAGCCAAAAAAAACTAACGAAGGTAGTTTGAAATGCCATAAAAGAAGACCTAGAAAGAAATCCATGAATAACTGAAAATAAATAAATAAAAACATGAAGAGAAATCTACAACGAGAGAAAGATTTCCTTATCGAATAGTAGAAATGGCGTCTATCCTCTTAAAATCACTCTCAAATTAACTGCACTTAAAAATGAACAAATTAATTCGTACTATAAAATTAAGAAAAATATGTATACGCCAAAGAATTCACACAATGGGCTTCGAATAATAAAGAAGCATAAGATCATATTCATGACAAATGCGGATTCAATCTACATCTCAGAAGATCGCAAGCACACTCAAGAAGAGGTACACGGGCCTGAGGTGTTGTTCTAGCGTTGCGTAGAAGAAATGTTACTCTAATTGCATAAATTAATAACTAAGGAATAATACCTAATAAGATTTTAACAAAGTCCACTTGTAGCTCTAAGAAGTGTTGTTCATTTCTCCATGAACTTACAGGAAAACTGAAACACACACCTCTTATTGAAGACACAAGAAGTTCAGGACATGTTATCAACAATACTACGAATTTCAGGTTGAAATTATTTGCGCCTTTACTCTCCAATGCTTAACCAGATTGAAAAACCTTTTCCAAAAATTAAGACAGTCGCATGTCAAGTTTTAAGCGATGTCAGCAGGGACCATAGCTTGGTTCAGTTATTGAAGATAGTTTGCAATAAACTACACAAAAAGATTGTACTAATTATGTAATGGATAAAGCAGAAAATTGACTAATTTTTTTTTTAAATATTGGGTTGTACCACGAGTTTCGCTCAGTCGGAAATAAGAACTTCTCGAGTTAACATTTGTGCCAGAATGTTAAATTTTCCTTTTTTTTTAAAATAAAGTGGTATGTGTGTTTGACGTGTGCAAATTTTAGAGTTCGTTACACGTACCTTTATTTTTTTTCTAGGCATTATTTACCATGCTGTCGGTAGTTCAAATTCGAACCCTCTTTCTTTACGAATTTCAAATGGGACATAATGCCCCATTGGCAATGAAAAATATTAATGACGCATTTGAGAATGTAACGGTAAACGAAAGCACTGTACAACGTTAGTTTGGAAAGTTCCGTTCGGGAGATTTCAGCCTCGAATATGAATCACGTGGGAAGCTGACGTTGATTTTTTAAGAACGTGGATGCAGACCCAACGAAATCGGTGCGGGAGATTACACAAAGCATTGGAGTATCCCCAATGGAAATAAGTCGACACCTTTCTCTCATAGGAAAGGTAAAGAAACTCGATAAGTGGGTATCCCATAAACTGAACAAATCCCAAAAACTACGGCGCCTAGAAATCTGCACATCGCTTACATTAAGAAACCAAACTAAACCGTTTTTGCATCGTATAGTCACTTATGAGGGAAGGTGGATACTGTATGATAATCGTAAATGATCTGTGCAGAGTGGTTGGACGCAGATGAAAAACCAAACAACACCCCAAGCAAAATTCTTCACCCAAAAAAGTTTATGGTGACAATTTAGTGGACATCGAAAGGACCAACCCACTTTTCATTTCTTCAAACAGGAGAAACGATAAACGCTATCAAGTATTGTGAGGTAATCGACATATTGCATGCCAAATTGGCTGAAAAGCAACCAGCGTTGGTCAATAGGCACGGTCCGATCCTTTTGCATGACGATACTACTTCACAAGTAACGGTGCAAAAACTGTTGCAGTTAGGATTTGAAATTCTTCCGCATCCACCGTATTCTTCTGATATTCCTCCAACGGATTACCATCTTTTCCGCAATCTGGATTCATTTTGCCGGCAGAAGGTCTTTCGGAACCGAACAGAGGTCATAAAAGCCTTTGAAGATTTCATTGCCTCAAAAAGTCAGCACTTCTACGAAAATGGATAATTTGACCTTGTATCACGTTGGAAAAATATCGTAGATAACTACGGATCCTATTTCGATTGAATAAAAATTTACGGAAAAATAACATTGCCTTCACACAAAAGCGTTTATACAAGTAGATAGTTTATCTTGATATCATTTTTGAACGATGTTTTAAAGTTTAGCAACAGTTATTTTCGCCAATGACAAATGATGAACAAGATGTGGAATACTCAAACAACAATAAAAACTTGTCAGATTTACGCACTATGCGAGCAAAATACGTTAACAAGGGTGGATATGTTATGTAAGAAATCTTGATTTTTTATTGTTCAGTTTATCAATTCAAATAAAGTACATATACTCAGAGTACCTTATTGAATCTGAATCCACTACGCAAACTAAAAATTTGTTTGTTCCACTGTTTTATAGTTGAAGAGGATGATAAAAGTTAGTCAAGCCACCTAGAAAAAGCAATATAGGAACTAAGTAAGCACCATGTCGGCCACGTTTTCTCTCTGTGATTCATTCGAAGATGTCCAGGTCGGACTTTTGGTTTTTATTATCCAAACACTACAGTTCGGGGCGAACCTAAACTCAACTAACAGGCTTCTCTAGTTAGCACAGTCTTTAGATAACTGCCTGCAGTCGCGCAATCCGGGTCGGTTGAGGTCCTCTTCTACTTGTGCGTACCACCTAAGATGTGAGGTCTTCCTCTATTGCGTTGCGTCGGATTAGATTCAAAGATTCTGCCGCCCGGAGCACTTGTGTCAATTCGCACTGCATGTCATTGCCACTTCAGGCGACTGATGCGTAGTTTTCTGAATAGGTCGGTGTGGCTGCATAGCAAGTATAGTTCGACATTGAATCTTCTCCTCCAAAGCCCGTCAACGCAAACGGGACCGAATATTTTTCGAAGGACCTTTCTCTCGAAACGACTAAGGATATCGTCATCCGCTTTTGATAGAGTCCATTCCTCAGCGCCATGAAGTAGGACCTTCTTAGCCCAAACAAACAACGAGGAGTTATTCTTCGTTCTATTTCTGCTCAGGTGTTGTTGGCAGAATTTATAGCAGAGCCAAAGTAGAAAAAGTCCCTTACTACCTCGAAATTATAGCTGTCGATTGTGACGTTTTGTCCAATTCGTCGATGTTGAGCATATACTCGTAGTTCGTATTGCCTTCATATACCGTTAAACGCATTTTGTGAGCTTCTATTTCAATACTAGCGAACGCACCCGGTGACAACCAGCTCTGTTCTCCCAATTATGTCGATATCATCTGCGTATGCTACTCGTAGTAGTATGCTAGTAAATAAAAAAAAAAAATATATAGGTGGTGCAGTTGACAGGTCTCCGTTTTGTGGATTGGGCAAGCGATACTGAGATTCCATTCATCAAGCATACACCCGTCTGACTAGATCTGAAATATGAGTTGGTGTATGCTCTCCACAAAGTCATTTCCAGGTACATCGTCCTGATCAGGTGGACGGAAATTTTGGCTATCATTGTTTAAGTTAAATGGTCTATTCTGCCTGACGGCGGGAGAATAGGCTTCTTCGCCATTATAGAGTCTGCAGAAAAAGTTAAAAAGTTTTCCCATGTTCTCAGCATCGACTGTAACTCAATTGCTTCTGTATAGGTGTTCTTGCATTGACAAATTCTTTTTACCTGTTGGTAAAACTTCCGTACGTTATTCGTGGAGTACACCTCCTCAATATCTTCGATCGCGCGCTTCTCACGCTCTTTTTTCTTCTTCTGGATAAGCCGATGTTCTTCCCGTTTTTTCTGCTCGTAGAGCTCACGAGCGACTATCGTCCTTCGTTGCAGCGCCGTGTTGTACGTTTCTTATGTAGCTGCATGTGCTTGCGGATATTCTTAATCAAACTGGGCATGTATTGTTGGTGGTAATATTTTGGCAGGGTTGCCACTGGTCTTCGGTACTTGATGCTGGTGGTGTAGGAGTTATTGGAAGATTTCGGGATATGCGTTCGGTGAAGATTCTCGCGGTCCCTCTTTTCTATTGTTTCTTTTTACTGTAGTTCTCCTTTATTGTGAGAAATTCGCATTCGAACCTTGGCTGCAACAACGATGATCAGAGTCAATGTCGGCTGCCCGGAACTTTCGGACGTCCAGAATACTGGAGGCATTCGCCATACGTCAATCGCAAGGTGATCAATTTGATTTAACGTTTCGTGATTGGGACACCGCCATGTCCCCTTCTATATATTGAGATTAGGAAACCGTATGCTTATATATATATAGTGAAATATATAGTGAAATTTCTTCCAGCCGCAAAATCAATAAACTTAAGTCCATTGCCAGTTGCAATATTGAGTAGGATATGCTTATCAACTGTCCTATTAAAGATGTCCTCCATTCCTATGCTGGCGTTAAAATCGCCTAGTACGATTTTAACGTCATATTTCGGACAGTGCTTATATGTCTTGTCGCATTCTTTGGTTGCAAATTGACACGCTCAAATGTCAAAAACTCAAGACTTATTAGCTTAGTCTGGTGCATATGGGAAATCCGTATCCGAAAAAACGCTGACTCTTTTCCCTATAGCAATCACTGTAGTATAACATACCATATGTCACAGTGTTCCATCCTCTTTTTGACCAGTCCATTCCTCGGCACTATCTGGATGGAAGTGATATGAGTATCTTCGTGATAGCAATCAGGGGCCTCTGCTAATTATTCGGCTGCATGTGGCCTGGTGAGATTCCAAAGATCTCACGTGTAGATCCGAAGTTCGTTGCCCTTTAAACGTTTGCAACGGTCATCAACAATAAATCCGTTTTTATCCGAGCCCATTAGTTGATTCGTCACGTCTTTTGTGATCCTTTCTTCTTAATTCTTAATTCTTTCTTCTATACGTGAATCGGTGCATAATCCTAATAGAATCAACTCGCTGTCTCCTCCAGAAATCCCGCAGCTTTTACTGAAGTTTGAACGAATTTGCTTTTAATCACATCTCTTATCGAATGGTTCATTCTCCCTAAAATTAAAAATGGGTGTTGCTTTGGTAGCTGAAACAGCAAAAACAACACAACAAAATAAAAAACAGACAGATGATACGTTCATATGCATCTCTGATGAGGTCCATTATAAGGGCGGCAACAATAACTTTGCCTCTCTAGCGGCATCCGAATTCGAAGATGAGGATGAAGAAATAGAAAAGCTTAACAGCAGCATACAAATGCTTAATGAAAAATTGCTTGCTATTAAGCAACGACAAACTGCACGCAGGCAGAAGGAGCAACAAGAATTAGAGAGCTCCCAACATCAAAAGCAGCAAATGCAGCAACAACAAAGCCATCAGCAGCCGAAACAACAACTGCAGCAAAAGCAAAAGCTGCAAAAGCAACAGCAGCAGCAGCTGCAAGAACAACAACAGCTGAAAAAACAGCAGCAGCAGCAGCAACAACACCAACAACGACAACAGCAACAACAACAAAAACAACAACAACAGCAGCAACAACAACAACAGCAGCAGCAGCAGAAGAAGGAGAAGGTGCCTCCGATCAACACCTACAAACTGGAGGTAAATGCCACCAAGGACCTGTGTAAGTTGGTCATTGGTAATTTTAATATAAAGAGATTGGGTAACGATCGCCATGCCATCCACTGTAATACAGTGGAGGGCTACGCGAAAGTGAAAGAGCTCCTAAAAGAAACGACGACGGAGCATTACTCATACACACCGAAGTGTGAAAAGCGGCAATCGATGCTGCTGAAGGGGTTGGAACCGTCTTCTGATCCGGAGGAGATCCTGGCACTGCTCAAAGAGAAGGAGTGCGAAGGACTCAAGTTTGTGGGGGTAAAGCCATTTACCACAGCTAGAGCTAGACGGGAGAAACGGAGTCTGCCGTTCTTCTTGGTGCAGCTCAGTCCCGAAAGCCGTCTGGATAGTTTAAGGAGTATCAATGTCCTTGACTACCAGGTGATTCACTGGGAAAAATTAAAAAGGAGCGAAGGCGTTATACAATTCGTTCTCTGCCAGAGGTTCGGGCGCGCCGCGTCGAACTGCCAAATGCAGCCTCGATGCGTGAAGTGCGCAAAGAACCACAGTTCCGAGGAGTATGCTCTGGGTGTTGACGGAGCATCCGATAGGTCGAAGCTCTCGTGCGTGTTATGTGGGAACGTGGGACACACCGCAAACTATCGGGGTTGTCCTAAGTTCACCGACATTAAAAAAGCAAAATTGGCGCGGCAGCAGAAGATGGAGGTCAAACGTTCACCTGTGAGGTTTCAAACACCAGCCGTCACGCCCCAAATTTCCTACGCCCAAATGGCGTCAGGTAGGGGGGCAACGGTACAGCAAGCGATTGTTGCTTCTCCAGCGCCAACGCCGAGAACAACAGAAGCTGCACCCAACATGCTAGCCATCTTGCTCGCAATCCAAGGGCAGATGGCTCAGCTGCAAAAGCAGGTTCAAGAACAGGCCAAGCGGGTGGACCAGATCTACGCGTTGCTGCCGGCCCTAACGCAACACATGCCGTAATGGGTACGCACATGGTGGAGCAAACTTTGAAGGTCCTTGCGGTGAATGTGAATTCACTGATTAGGATCGAACGAAGAGCCGCGATGTTTAAATTGCTACAAGACCAAACTCCTGATGTGCTTTTCGCTAGCGAAACCAAGCTAACCGATAAGCACAAACTGGAGTACAATAATTATATTGTTAGAAGAAGAAATCGGCCCAGATCCAAACGTGGAGGTGGTGTCGCGATCTCCATTAAAGAAGGTATAAAATTTCACAGAGTATACAAGGGCGTGCTGCGCAGGTTCCGGGTGTTGGAGGCAGTCGTCGTTTACATCCCGCTCCGCAGTGGAAAGCGGCTGTACTTGGCCTCTGTTTATGCACCGGAGGCTTCACAATCCACCCTATTCATTACAGAGCTCGACACGCTTTTTCGACTTCTGAGGCTGGAATCGGGGGAGAATTATTTTATAATCGGCGGGGATTTCAACGCTAGACACAGAGATTGGGGAAATAATTTGCCAAATACTAGAGGGAACCTACTACTCGATTGGTGGGGTCAGCACGATGTCATGTACAGACTCGGTCTTAAAGCGACGGATAACCCGTCGTTTCCCAGAGGCGGGTCTTATTTGGATCTACTGCTGTACGACGAACGTATACGACTGACAGGTACAAATTTACAAACATTAAACTGTCTGCGCACATTCGTGTATGACAGCGACCATTGCGGTTTTAGCACCGAAATTACAGTTCCCAACGAAATTGCGGAATTGGAGGAGTTTGTCCAAAGATATTCTTACAACTACAGTAAGACTCGATGGACACGCTTCTCCGCAACCTTGACAAAAGCGCTCTCCTCGAACACGCTCCACCCACCGCCCAATAGGAATTTGTCAAACGAGGAGATCGACAATTACCTAAAACAAATGGACGAGACAATTAAACAAACTATAGACACTACAATACCGCGGTATCGACGTACGACTAACGAAGACCTGTTTCGCAATCCTACTATTGACGCACTGCACCGACAGAAAAGTAGACTTCTGACAAGACTTAAAAACTTGTACAGACAGTTAACTGACCGACAAGACCCGGAGATTAGGACACTGAAGTCGTCGATTAAAAATATTCAATCGCTAATAAAAGAGAATTACAGAATTTCTGTAAGTTTGTATTGGAACAACAAGGTTCGGGCTGTAAACACCAGCAACCCGAATATGTTTCCGCAAATAAATAAACTATTTCGGAGAAAAAATCAAAACGACCTTCAGTGCCTTAAAATAGCGCGGACAACAGACAACGAACGGTTACTGACAATAGCAGGTATTGATCCAAATGAAGCCGCTGACGATGACGACTTCTTTGTGATCGAGGATCCACAGGAGAAAGTTGACACCATAGGGGCGACTTTCCAGGAAGTATACAAGGCCATTGATATCATTGGCCCTAATTATGACCTGGACAGTCGCGTCTTGGGGCACGACCTCTGCATTCGAAATGAAATAGAAAACTGGCGATCCGAGGGCCCTGGTTTCACCCGGTTCAGCGACGAAAATATGGCAAATAATGTCATTACCAGAGAGGGTGACCTACCCGCGTTCATTTCGAAGGAAGAACTCCGTGAGATCTTCGACACAATCAGGGCTAAGAAATCAGTGGGGACCGATTGTATTCCGAACATCGTGCTTCGACATCTTCCTCTAGAAGCGGTGGACATTTACACCACCCTGTTCAATAATGCAATGAATAATGCACATTATACAGCGCATTGGAAAACGGCGGTGGTTCAACCTATCCCCAAAAAGGGAAAGGATATATCCAATCCGGCGAATCTCCGGTCGATAAGTCTCCTTCCGAATATCAGTAAGGTTTTTGAAAAGGTAATCAATAGAGCTCTGTCTAGGTGGGTTGAGGACAAACATATAGTTCCGGATAATCAATTCGGTTTTAAGGCGGGACATGATATCTCTCATGCCGCGTCTAAACTGGTGTCCGATATCCAATGGAATAAAGGCAAAAAACAATGTACTGGTGCCTGCCTTGTTGACTTGGAGAAGGCCTTCGACACCGTATGGTTAGAGGGTCTTTTCTATAAGCTGACTAGGCTGGGGATCAGTAAACCACTCTTGTACATTCTTTATAATATGCTACACAACAGACAGTTCATCGTGAAGAATGGTGATGTGACTTCTGTTGGAATATTTCAAATTAAAAATGGTCTTCAGCAAGGTGCGGTCAATTCGCCGATCCTATTCAACATTTATACAAGCGACTTGATAAGTTCACTTCCTCATACTATTGCGTACGCAGACGATTTGATAGCGTACAGAACAGGTCCAAAAATCGAGGTTATTAATACTCTCTTGCAGCATGACTTCGATAAGATAAGACGATTTTGCGATGACTGGAAGTTGAAAATCAACTTTCAGAAGTCGGAAACCATTCTCTTTAGGACGCCGTTGTCTGGAGCCTCTAGGGATACCAGAAAAAATTGGAGAAAGTTCTCGATTATTGGACAACACGGACAGCCTCTTGCCTGTCGAAATGTAGTCAGATACCTTGGAATCTGGCTAGATCAGCTTCTGTATTTTGGCAAAAATGTAGATGCTGCTCTGGCCACTCTAAAGGTGCTTTTGCCCTTACAAAGAGACTGTTTTATAGCAGCCAACTCGATGCGAGGGTAAAGGTAATCTGCTACATGGCCCTTATCAGGCCCATGCTGGTATTTGGGTGTCCCGTGTGGTTCAATGTACGAGCAAGCTTAATGGAAAAGATTCGGGTGTTTGAGAGGGCTTGCCTTAGGGCTTGTCTTCGCTTGTACAGAACACCAGAGTCGGAGTACAAGAAATTTTATTCTAATGAGGTCCTTTACAACAGGGCGAACCTAATACGAGTGGACAACTTCATAATTAAGCTGACTCGAAGGCACATTGCAAGAGCAATGACCTCGACGAATAACCTGATATCTGGGGCTTACTACCCCAATTACGTTTACCACGAGAGTGTGCGCTTTGACGGCTTCGTTCCACCGGAAGCATTCCTCTACCTAGATCAGATAGGGTTGATTCAGGATAGATCAGCGGTGCCGTTAATCTTCCATGTCGCTCGGACAGCTGGGGACAGGCGACTCAACTACAGCAGAGACGTCGCACACGGGAATCGCGATAAGAGGGATGTCGTTCAGCAGCACCAGCATTTCTGGTGGTTGAATGATGGAGAAGATGTTTCGTCGTCGTTTCCGTCAATTACTGACCAGCCTCACTAATGAGGCAGAGCTGACCAATTTATTTGCTCTGTAAATAGCGATGGCCAGCTTGCATGGGTTTAGGTTAGCATTTAAGAAACATATACATTTATCAGTGTATACAAAGGTGCATACTGATATATGTGTATGATTGTGTATAATGTCTATGTGTGTTTATGTGTGTATTGTACATTTAGGTTAGGTAGGCTAAGGTTTATTTTAAGTTAGATATTAAGTTTTTATAAAAAATTATGTCCATATGCTAAGTTTTTGTTAGCAATTTTTTTTCTTAGCTTTAAGTATAGTAAATAAATATTAGTAAAGAAAATGTACATAAAGTCGAAAGACATAGTTATAAGAATTAAGAGTAGCTTAGAGCGCCTGTGTGGGGCCAGTAAGTTAGTATAAGTTTGTTAAGTAATTTTAAGCTAGCATTTAAGCATTTTTTGTTAGTGTATAAGAGTTAATGATTAAGGAAATAAAATGCTTTAAAACTGCTTTAAAACTGGTTCATTCTCCCTGACAGCGGAATGTTAATCATCTTTTGTTTTAAAGAGTCTACAGAAGTAATCCCTGACATCTAACATCGACTTTTTCCATTCTTATCCCTGCATGCTTCTATTCCGTACATTATTTCTCCGTGGCGTCTAACAAGAGTAATTTGTAGGATAAGAGGCTACTTTCACCACTGCTTAAGACTTTAAACAATTCTGGCGTCTATACTCAGGCATATGTATATCTTTATTGTCCATTAGATCACGTTGGTATATAGTACTAAAAACAGGCTTGACTGAAAGTTTTTTTTAAATCGGAGGTTATTCTCTCTAGAAGGAGGAAATTGACAGGTTCGACTTATTTAGTGCTTAAAGGCATCACCAAACGTTTCTCTCATGAAGCTAAGTGTTTAAGTACCCTTCTGGATAAGAAAAGTCCTTTGGATCAAACACGTCACGTTGAAAACCTCCACGGCTTGTCACCGAGGAGGGTCCGCTGGATCTACACGACTATAATAAGGCAATTTCTATCCTATAGTATGCATCTGTTGTCAGGTGAAACAAGCTTTCGCGAGAATACTTCACTGCTACTTTCACTAGACCCCAAAGAATGGCCTGTTTCGGCTCTATGGTTATGCTGTATACTCAGTGATGAATCTCCCTCTCAAGGGTTTTGATCAAGCACATCTCTATTTCTTTCGTTTTATTCCTTAGAACCCAATGCGAGTATTTCCATTTACTCATCCATTATGTTTCCTTGCTTGAGTATAGGCATTCTTCATCAAATAAGTGGCCCTGGCACTGATGGCACTGACAGTGCTTGGCGTTCAAGATATCTGCGCTCATACAACTGCGTAGTGGTCCGCATCGAAGCTGAATTCTCGGAGCGCTCAGGCATCGAAAATTCTTGAGCTGTGTCCAGAGACTTTCGCAAAGAGATAAATTTAGCTTACTGCCTATCAATAAGGGAACTACAAGGTTCCTTTGTAGATGCTGAGGTATACTGACGAGCATTTCCCCCAGGTTTTAAATCGATTCGCCTAAATCCATTCTGCGAAACGATGTCTTCCAGGCTATATTCTCAACTGTTCCCCTATTTCTAACTTAGCGTTGAAATCAGTAAGATCAGGTCATTGGTCGTATGTTTAGTCGAGGAGCTCGTTAAAGCAAAGTTTAGCAAAGTCATCCTTCTTCATTATGAAGGACATTCGGTCAATTCTTAACCCTCAAGACTTCTTGCATAATTTTTCCACTGATGATCTAAATAGGCGCGCTCTTTGCTTATTGCAACAATTACCAAAGTAAAGCCCCAAAATGCAATATCACATCACACTTCTTGGATTGCAATGATGTCCATTTGGTTGCAGTCCAGAGCTTCTATTAATTGTGTGGCTACGTGGGGCCTGTTAATGTTTTGAATATTCCATTTCCATAGTCGAAATACCAAAGTCATAATATTCTAGGTTGTCGGTCGCTTCAAAAAATATAATTTTTTGTGTGGTCGGGCAGCTAACCGGAAGACTTTGGCACAACTTCCAACATGGAAGACCAGATCCTTTAAAATATATTACCAGAAGCTCAATACTAAAGTGTGAGTTTCGCAGTGAATTCTCTGGGAACTCGTTCATTGTCATCTCATTGACCTGAGCTCGGAATATGTCTAAATAGCTCATAAAGTGGATCTTATTTTGCATTTGAACTAACTCTGTTTAAAGAATATTTCCACTGAAGTATCCCTTTTGGATTGGATTCACATAAGTCCCAATCTGTAGCTCTACCACAAAAATTAAAATAGTCATAACCAGAAATAGCTATCATACTCGTACCTTAGCAGTGTGGATATGAATTTGAATCCATAACATTTAATATTTTCAATAAACAGTTGTAAGAAAGTACCAAAGAAAAGGCAACTTAATCCTTCGAAAATTCACAATTCACAAGACAACAGGGTAATTGTATCCTTAGTCAGACGAATTTTTCCTTCACATCTTCTCCCGCTATCCCAAGTCAAGGACAGGACCAAGAGGATACACAAAATCTACTAGTCCACCTGCATTCTTAAACTTCCATCCTCACGAACAAAGGAATAATCGAAAAAATGAATTCTTTTTTTTTCCTATTTTTTTGAAAACTATAAGAATACGAACACCATAGTACCGTTACATTTATCCTTATGCTTAAAAGGGTATTATCTTTGGTTATAAAATGTAAGTCGTGTCAGCTGTAACAGTAGCAGTGGCAGTAGCAATAGGAATGGTAGTGGCAGTGGCAGTGGCAGAGGTAGTAGAAGTATCATAGCGCTAACAGTAGTAGCAGTAGCAAAAGATAACTATTTTAACAGTCTTTGTAAATTTTCCAAGTCTTGGAAATTTATACACCTTTTTGTCTTTATCTGTTTTGGGCGGGAAAGTGCATCCTTTGCTAAGCCATTGCTGGCCACAACTTTTATGTTAGCCCAAAGTAACTTTTGTGTTGAACTTGTTTTTTTTCATAGCACGCATATTTGCATTTAAAGTTGTACCCTTTGCCACTCTGTGCTCGTATTTGATGAAAGAAAAATAAAAAGTTTCACAATTTTCTTGTTTTTATTAGAAAACGGTATGGGTCGTGGTATTATGTCTTCGTAATCCTGTCGTGTGAAAGAAATGAAATTTTAATGAAGCATCTGAGAAGATGTTTTGGATGTAATTAGACAAAGTTGACAACAGTCTGCAATGTTGAGTACACTCTAAAGAGAGAAATAAGCCACCTTTGTAGATCTACTTCATTAAGCTCTTATTTTTGTTGCCCTGTCATCCTCTCCACGTTTATCATTCTGCTCGTGGGGCGAAAATGGATTTTCATCTCCAACGATCAGTTTCAGTTAAGGATTTACACACAAGCTTCAATCAGTTTAGGTGATCCATTAGGAAAGTGGAGGGAGACAATCCAAAGTTTTACTTGTAAAGCCAAGTTGTCGGAGCACCCGTGCTGAAGGCTGTATGACCAATAGTGAATAAAGAGAATTGGTATCTAACGGTAGCCTCCGATACTCGAGCAAGGTCGGTTCCACCGACCGACCCGCCGTTTTCAGACCTACACGTAGGACTAACATACATAAAAAAAATGATGAACCAAACAAATAGTGAAAAAATAGAGAGTACAATAGTACAGAGGTAGCTGCATCGTACATAGCTACCGGTATGTAGAATCCAGTCCTATTACCCAAGAACGAACTACTGGCTTCGAGTCAAGAAACTATAATCGATCTCTTGAAAGTCCAAGGTACCAGCCGCACTACTCCAAATCAACAAATGGACAACAATTCTGCTACCAGTGTTAAGGCGGGCAAGATCAACAGCCAAAGTAACCGCAAGCCATCAAAAAAACCGGATATCATGTGGTACTACCTTGAGGTATGTTGAATAAGAACTTCTTCATGTTCACCAAGATTACTGTGAATGAAACGGTGCATAAGAAAGATTCGGAGGACAAACTAACATACCAAGACTTGGTTGATGAATATACCAGGCATACATATATTGCACACCAAAAAAACAACCTAAACGCGAGTGAAGTAAAAGAAACCGTTCCCAAGATGAGACTACACGTGCCTCTAAAAGAGGCAAGTTGCCTTAGCCTCAGCAACCAGTTACCCTGTCGCCCCAAAGCTCAAACACCATAGCAAACCCCCGTCCTTCGCAAACGTATCGAAAGACCAGCTTCAGGTCGCATTAATGGACTAACCCTCATCTGACGGTAAAACAGCATAGAAGATAAGCTCACCGAGTTAATCGTGAACCATATCCTGAAATATCAAACTGGACCTACGCCCATCTGTGACTCTGATGAGGTCGTCAGAGGCTACCGTGTAATCAAGTGTGTGGACCAGTTCTTCAAGGATTTTCTCATCTCGTGCATCACTAAGATTAGTGCTGACTCAGAGGAACCTTCAATATCTGCTGCAAACACAAATTCTGGAAGTCTGACAAGGACTGCCTTACGATATACAAAACGGCAATAAGCAAAGCTAAGTCACAGGCCTATCACTCCATTGAAACTCTCAAAGAATCAGCTAGACTAAGCAAAATCCTCTCCAAAGAACACTCTAATCAGACATTCATCAAACGACTTGATGGAACATGGACAGCTTCCACTGAGGTATCACTGGAACATCCATTTCCCGGGATGCAAAGATAGCAGCGCATGTCACGCAAACCGCACCCTGGAATGAAATCAAATCATTAATAATCGAAGGGAAGACTTCCTGGGTCATCAACAGTTTCTTCCCCTACAAGTTACCAGATCTTGACGAGATTTTACCGATTATCCTCCAAAATTTGGAGGAGGTTCTGCCCTTGTTAACGGTCATTTTTCGTGCCTTCCTTTGACTCAACCACATCCCCTCGAACAGGAGACGAGCTCAAGTCGTTTTCATACCTAAATCGGCAAAAGAGGGCATGAGATGACCAAGGATTTTTAGACCCATTAGCCTTTCATCTTTCAATAGATCTTTTCTATCAAACATGCTTACCATAAAGGTAAGTCCACGAAGACGCCCCTGCATAAGGTGGCGCAGACAATTGAGAATCTATCTACTATAAACAGTATACGCTAGAAACCTTCCTAGACATAGAAGGTGCCTTCAATAATGTGCACGATGAATTCATACTGAAATCTTTCACCAAGCTTGACATAAAAGATTTCGTCAGCAACTGGATCATACCCATGGTAAAAACCAGAATCATTCAGTCACAATTGGAGATCAGCCTCATAAACACATCCTTAGACAGAGGTATCCCGCAGGAGGTATTTACCTCGCCTCTTCTATGGCTAATGGGCATCAACAATATCTTGACGGAGTTCGGTACTATATTGGAATCACGGCAGTGGCGTACGCAGACGACGTGGATATATTAGTATCAGAGATATTCCCCTCAGTGATTAGTGAATTCACAGAGAGGGCTCTGTCTGAGCTAAGCTCTTGGGCCACAAGTTATAGACTTTGCGTTAGTTTGATTAAACCTAAACCAATGATATTTATCACCAAATATAATACAAAATACCGACTTCCATGTCTTAACAACCAAACACATATTCCATCCTCCAGTGCAAGGTGCCTTGGCATCGTCCTCGACCCCAAGCTCAACTGGAAACTAAACATAGAACACAAAGTAAGTAAAGCATGCGTCACTACGTCTGCAGCAAGACCTTTGAGAGAAGGTGGGGACTTCAGCCTAAGATAGTCTCCTGGATGTACACTGCCGTAGTTCGTCCCATTCCTAGTTGTGTATAGCTCGTGTAGTGTAGTGGCCCGCCTTAAGCAAAGCCTACAATATCACAAACCTTAGCAGGGCCCAATGAAGAGCTGGTATAGGGACCTCTGGGACGCTACGAACGAGCCCGACAGAAGCTCCTAACGTGTTACCCCATACACTGCCCCCTGGGCTTGCACATCAAACACATCGTTTCGTATAGTGCGATCAGCTTCAAAGAATCTGGATTCTGGTCACCGAAAGTTCATTGTAAATTTCTTGATCTGTTGGTCAAAGACAATACATCCAAGTTCATATTCCGGAAAGGACGTATTGGAACAATAATCTGCATCTATCGAAATACCAAGTATCGATCTTCCCCGATAACCCCAAGATGGAATGCGACATTGGAGCAGGTGTCTTCTCAACGGAACTGAACATACGAGTATCAAAATCGTATCGCCTTACAGACCCTTCGAGTGTCTTCCAGGCAGAGGTTCGACTCAGTTCCAATTCGATAAACAACATGGGAATCTATATTGACAACCATCAAAGCGCTTCACTCACTTACTTCGTCCTCTAAACTAGTAGAACATCACCAAGGTAAGCGATCGGTTGAATATCACTCTCCTCTGGGTTCCGGAGTAACAAGAACTTCTTGTGCAGTTATTCTATATTTTAGCTGCTTTAAGTTACCATGGATACACACTCTATTTAATCACTTTCTGCTTTTTGCTATTCACTCTTGTAGGGTTCCCAATTTCACATAGAATTTACTTAAGGACTGAATCTTGTTGGACGATTTTTATCAAAAAGGTGTTGTACCTGGAACGCGAAGTCAATCTACGACTCGGGAAGAAAAGTGCTTTAGGACATCTTCCAACCTTAGTGTTTCTTAACAAGGCCTCATTACTAAATAGAACTCCTAGGCTAAAAATGGCCAAATTTCACGCCACTGCTGCTAGTTACTCTATTCTCTAATATTAGTAACAATATTTCTGCTCAACCCAGTTTTGTGTCCATTCCACAGTGCCTCATTTTGTCGACGCGCTATTTTTTTTTTTTGTAACTTGCGACCAACCATATCTTCGAGTAATTCGTTTACGCGACTGTGTGTGTGTGGTCCAACATCACCCATTTTAAATTTTAATCATGTCTTGCGGAATTATTAATTATTTAATTGATGAAAACAATGCTGACTGGGGTCGCTTGCAAAGGCATCTGTGACAAAGCCTTTCATGAAATTCTCCGATAACCTCATTTTCTTTTGCGATGACTGCAAGAGTATCTCACTCTCGTATGTGCTTTTGGCAATAAAAATCGATTCAAATGGCTCCTACCAAGACACTCACCAAAAGATTATGCACAAAATCCCGATCATTGAAAACAGTGTCAAAAGTGACCTACGTAACTAGGTCCAGAACTCCGTCGACCTTATACGATTCAAAATATTGTACATGGATAAGCAAATTGTAGGTCTAATCGAGTTCAACTAGGTGAGGTCCAGGGTTGAATAAACTCCCTTACGTCATATAGGTAAAGTGTTGAGTGACATCAGACCTATTTGTTCTGCGCAGGCTATTTTCAATCAAAAAACCTACGAGTTGATAAGCTCCCTGAGTGATGAAATTGACATCCATTTCTCGAAGTTATCTTGGATAAAGTGAACGATGTCGGTGATGAAGTAACTGCGACTCGATCCCTCGTATGCGATATTGAACAACACATTCCAACAATGATGAAGCCTTACCCGAATGTTCTCTATAATACATCACTCATGACCGTCTTCTGCGAGCGGTCCAACCTACTGATTCCTGCAAAGCTTCTTCCAACTTAACAACCGAGAACACATAAATATCAACTCCTCTAGTCGCCGCCCCACGGAAGCTCATCAATCACTTTAATTCAATATGGACCCCTTCCGAGTGGCAACGTAGGCTACACAAGCTTATCTCAAAGAACCAATTGGTCAAACGCTTCTTATCAAAGACACCCCCTAAACGCTGATGCTGATTGGATTTCGGAATTCTTCGAAAATAGATATAAAACATCACCATTAGCCACTGCAATTTCCTTCCAATATCTCACCACAGAAGCAAGCGCGGCTACAAATCCAATATTCCAGTTAAGAATGAATGGCTAGAATATATCTCGCCTATTTAAACGATAAGTCTGACTCGGTGTGCTACAAGGGTAAAACAAAAACAAGCGTCATGGTTTCCATCTAGCAGAAAGGCCTCCCTACCGACCTTACCAGTCTCACTTTATATAAAGAATCACAAGATTTTCTGTTGAGAAATCATTATAAACCATTAAACTCAAATATGTACTATGAAATTTCTTCTTAGTCACTGTACTGTTCAAATATTAACGCCACTTCTGTAATCATGCAATCATCTTACGAGTAGCATTGTTAATTAAAAGCACATATCATGCCACCGAAAACTCATTCTTTTGTTTTCTTACTTGAGAATCAACATAATATATTTGTCATTCGTTGGAGTAGCACGCATTTTATTTTGCATACGTATTTTACATATATTTCTGATAAAAGAATCAGAAATCGTACATTGGCGACGGTGACAGGACACATTTGTCCAAATTAAAAGTTTCTTTTTCTTTCTTGTTTTTTTTTGCACACTTGCGCTATTCGCGAGTTTCCAAAATTAAATTGGTGCCATGCCAGAAAAGGAAAATTTAGTTACCTTAAAAAGAAAGTTGTCTGAAAAATTTATTCGCTGCTTCAGCAAATAAAATGACCATACCCGAGTTGAACACGACGCTAGGACGCTTGGAAACGTATTTCCATAAATTTGACGATATTCAAACAAACATCGAGGGACTGGACATTTCTGAGTTTGGAGAAGTATAAGAGAACAAACTTTGTTGGTTCCCAACAAAACAACACAAACCATAAAAACTCAATTACACTCATATCTTGCATTCGAAAAATGTACCTATTGTAAGGCCGCGCACATTTGACACTTGAGGCGATGAAAAGATGAAAGGGTTTCCTGCGCGTTGGACTGGTCGTCGAGATATAACTAGAACGCTGGTTGCAAATGCAACTTTGATATCTTCGACGACTAGTTTTGACGAACATGAAAACACAAATTGTAAGCGCGTAGATAAAAGCACAACCAAAATAATAGAAAATAACTAACAAAAACACCTGAACTGTCAAATGTGCAAGGCCAGATTGTTAAGATGCATGCTTTCTCTCTCTAGCATCGTCCAAAACCAATATGACACATCTAGTGTCGCTAGTCATGCTAGGTCAAAAAAACCTTATATTAATGGCCGACTTAAAAAGAGAGAAAGCATACACCTATAGCTCCATAAGGTTAATAGTAACAGCTCTAACTTCATAATTCATATATGGGGCATTATAAATTTTAATTGGTATAAACATAATGTACAAACTCATAAGTGTCATTACATATTATATGAATATTTAAGAGTTCATGTGTCAAGTATATAAAAGAAAATCATAACAGCTGTTAGACACCGAGGTTCCTTCATCTCATGAGACAAGTTTCCTCGACACTAATCGCCAGTCATTTGAATCGAAAGAATAAAATTGTAACGTCTTTATCTCTTGCATTTAATTTTAAATCCAAAATTATATTTTATACTTCATCTAAGTATAAAACATGGTCCTTCGAGCCGGATTTGATTGTGGCTTGGTTCTCAGGAAGTGCATTATCGAGAAGTACCTGTAGTCGGGCATCTCCCTCCATCTTCTTAAGAAAGGTGCCTTGTTCTACAGGGCCCACGGTGAAAACTCTATCATCCTTTTCTGCGATATGCTTGATTCGTTTGAAATCTACATCAGCAGTGAGATCTGCAGTTCCAGGGTCAGTCAGAGCATCATGTAGTTTGTGCTTCTTAAATGCTCTAAATGTATCATTCTTCTCCCCAAAGTGTCCATAATCCATGATCAAACCAATACCCCCATTTTCCTCGAACTTTTCAGATATCAACTGAATAATTCCGTCTGTTTCTACAGAATATTCAAGGCAATCGCGGTTGTCATTCTCTGTGGGCTGGAAAATCTTCGATATTGGCGTTTGTGACTTGGACATTACAAACCGAAAGGAGTTGTCTTTCTTAGTATCAACATCAATTAGCACCTCTTTCCATATTCCATTTTCTTTCTGGAGTTTATGTACTGGCAATGCATCAAAGAACTCATGCTCCAGGATTATAGAGAACTCCTTAGGTACATCTTCGATTTGTTTGTACCAAAACACTTTTGTCCCAGAGAGTGTTTCCCCTTCCCAATAGTACGGCGCTTCCTCAACTTGATTGTGTTTGAAACACAATCTTGATGCCTGAACTTTGCTCAAGTACGGACTCACTTCAACCAGGTGGAGCGAAAATTGCCCGCCCAGCCTAAATTTAGATAAAACTTTCAGCATATCCAAAAATAAAGTTCCACGTCCCGGTCCTAGTTCGACAACTTGAAACGGAAATGGAGAACCCAGTTTCCGCCATTCATTTAAACACCAAACTGCAACGAGCTCTCCAAATATTTGGCAGATTTCCGGTGAGGTAATAAAGTCGCCCTCTTTTCCGAAAACATCGCGATTCATATAGTAACCAGCGTATGGATTCGTAAGAACTTCTCTCATATAATCTGCTACTGTTATAGATCCTCCGGCCAGGATTCTTGCTCGAATTTGACTGGTCAGATTTTGATATTTCTCACTGGATCCCGAGTCAGGAGCACCCTGAGGAGCGGTGAGCTTACTTTTAGTCGAAAAGTCAGGCCTTTTAACTGATTTGTATGAAAAATTACGCTTTGACAACTGATTTCGCAAGGTGATGAGTAAAGTTTTATTCATATTTAAACTATTTTTTTGATTTATTAAAAGTAAAAATAAATAAAAATCTATCGAAAAAACTAAACAAGAAGGTAGGTAGGAGACGAAATTAATATTAAAATTAATATATGTTAGCTACCGCGCTGGTGAAGGTTTTTGCACCTGATGGAACAAGCCACGTGCTCAGAGCATTAATCGATCCGGGCTCTGAGGCCACATTTATAACCGAAAATGCCGTTCAACTCATCAACCTTAGAAGGGAAAAGATATCAACGAAAGTCACTGGTTTAGGATTAACGTCCACTGGTACTTCAAACTATCAAGTGCACCTCACAATTTTCTCGCGAACCAATAACTCATTTTCTCTTGATGTTAAATGTTTTGTTTTCCCTCGTCTGACTTCACTGCTGCCATCTCACCAGGTGCAAAAGAAGGGGTGGGATCACATCTCGAAACTTGCGTTGGCAGATCCGACGTATGATATCCCAGGGAAGATAGACATTTTGTTAGGTGCGGATGTATATGCATCCATAATTTTAAAAGGATTAGTAAGAAGTAAAATGGGATCTCCTATTGCACAACAAATTGAGTTGGGTTGGATCCTGACGGGAAGCACTAACACGCAGTTGCAGAGTAAAAATCTCACGGTACAGAGTCAATATAACTCCTTAGATGCGCAACTACGACAGTTTTGGGAGATAGAAGAAGACTTCGGTGTGAGAAAGTTAACAGCAGAGGAGGAGAGGTGTCAACAAGATTTCAAACAGACTGTTAAGTGATGGTAGGTACGAGGTTCGGCTTCCTTTCAAAAAAAATATTCGCCCAATACTAGGAAATTCAAAAGGAGCTGCCATGGCAAGACTATACCAAATTGAAAAACGGCTAGCTACCGAGCCAAAATTGCAAGAAGCTTATAAAAACTGCTTGAAAGAATATGTTACACTAGGACATATGAAGGCAGTGCCACCTGGAATGGAGCGAATAAATAGCGATAACTATTTTCTACCGCACCATGCGGTATTGAAAGAGTCTAGCTCCACTACAAAGCTGCGAGTAGTTTTTGACGCTTCATGTAAGACGTCCAATGGAAAGTCATTAAACGATTATTTAATGGTGGGACCACGGTTACAGCCGGACATCATAGACCTCATAGCCAAATGGAGGAAATTTAAGGTGGCATTTACGGCGGACATTGCCATGATGTACCGTCAAATATGGATAGCGGAAGAAGATACGAAATATCAGTTGATTTTGTGGAGAACCAGGAAAGAAGATCCTATGAAAACATATGCGCTCAACAGAGTCACATTTGGTATCGCATCAGCGCCCTATTTAGCAGTGCGTACATTACACCAACTTGCAACTGATGTTGAAGATTCAAACCCACAAGTCACAAAGGTACTTACCGAAGGCTTTTACATGGACGATCTTATCTATGGATCGGACAATGAAGAAGAGGCAGTTAAACTGCAACTAGACCTTCTAGCTACGTTACAGTCAGCTGGATTTCCGTTACGTAAATGGGCTAGCAATTCTCCGAAGATTTTAGAGCAAGTCCCTGAAAATCAAAGAGAAGTAAATCTTCCTCTAAATTTTGATTCACAAGATGCCATTAAAACATTGGGCATTCAATGGCATCCAGCAAGAGATATATTTAAGTTTAAAATAATATTACCTGAGGTTGATAAATATACGAAACGATCCGTGCTCGCAGATATCGCTCGACTGTTCGATCCTGTAGGATGGCTGGCTCCGAGTATCGTCAAAGCGAAACTAATATTACAAGAACTTTGGCGCATAGAATGTTCTTGGGACACACCGATTCCTTACAAGATCGAAAAACCTTGGGTGGAATTACGAGCTGGGCTAAAACAATTGCATCACTTAGAAATCCCACGTTGGATTGGATATACAGACGGAGCGGAGGTGCAATTGCATGGTGTTAGTGACGCCTCCGAGAAAGCGTGTGCAGCTGTAATTTATGCACGCGTTTTGTGCCATGGACAGGAATGCATAAACCTCTTGGCATCGAAAACTAGAGTTGCCCCAGTCAAAAACATCACTTTACCACGCCTAGAACTTTGCGCGGCTCTGCTCTTAGCCAGGCTATTAAACAGAATTGTAAAGACCATGCAATTTAATAATCCAGAAATATTTGCATGGTCCGATTCCATGATCACCCTATCATGGATAAAAGGAGACCCAGCGATACGCACGACGTTTGTCGCAAATAGAGTTGCAGAAATTCAATCAATCACGAACCCAAACTGCTGGCGACATGTAGGCACCAAAGAAAACCCAGCAGACATGGGATCACGGGGTATATCGCCAGAAGAATTGATAAATAACAAGATGTGGTGGCACGGACCCTCATTTCTAAGAAACTTTTGTGTAAACGGGGTACCAGGTACGAGTATCATAATCGAGACGGATAAAGAAACTAAAAGAGTAAATAAAAAAGATAATAAATCCGATTTGGTTACCAAGGTAATAAAAAACATGCATACAAATTTTGCGAATGCAGGTTCACAGTGTGTTGACATCAACAACACATTTTTTCAAAAATTCTCGACACTTAAACGTTTGATCCGAATTGTGGCAATATGGCGAAGATACTTCTTCAATCTTAGATCGGGGGAAAGAAGATCTTTAGATAAGAAACCTCTAACAGCTGAAGAACTGCTCTCATCTAAGCAACAACTCATCAAGGTCGTCCAAAATGAACTATTTAGAGCAGACATCCAGGCACTGGAAGAGAAAAAACCTATTCTCAAGAGAAGCACGATTCTCAACTTAAATCCCTTTCTCGACTCGGAGGGCTTATTAAGGGTAGGTGGTCGTTTAGCAAACGCATCGCTTACATTCAATCAGCGACATCCTATGATCCTCAGTGGGTCACATCACTTCACAAAACTAATTGTTAGCGATGTGCATCAAAGCACTCTTCACGGCGGTCAACAAATGATGATGGCGGAAATCAGAAACTGTTTCTGGATAACAAATTTGAAAAAAGTGGTGAAGTCTACGATCCACAAATGCATTCCTTGTCATCGCTACAACACGAAAACGCAACTGCAGCTTATGGGCAGTCTTCCAACAGAACGCGTAATTGCCACAAGACCCTTTACAAATACGGGGGTAGATTATGCTGGGCCAGTAGAGATAAAAATGTGGAAGGGAAGATGCAATAGGTTTTCAAAAGGGTACATTGCCGTGTTTGTATGCCTCTCAACAAAAGCAATTCATATTGAATTAGTAAGCGATCTGAGCGCCGCCGCCTTCATTGCAGCGTTTAGAAGATTTGTGGCCAGAAGGGGTGCCTGCAATAACATCTATAGTGACTGTGGTACCAATTTTAAGGGGGCGAACAATGAGCTAAGAAAAGATAGCAGGTTCATAACCACGGAATGGTCGAAAGAAGTTACAAAAAGCCTGGCTTCCCAAAACACAACGTGGCATTTCAACCCTCCATCGTCACCACACTTTGGCGGACTTTGGGAGGCAGGAGTAAAGTCAATTAAACACCACTTGAAAAGAACCATTGGCTCCTCTAGATTAACGTTCGAAGAATATGCCACACTCCTCATGCAAATCGAAGCATGCCTTAATTCAAGGCCATTGTGTCCCATGACCATAGATCCCAATGACTTGACTGTCCTCACCCCTGGACACTTTCTCATTGGAGCTCCACTAAATACACTTCCTGACAGAAATTTGGAAGAAAGAAATGTCAAAAATCTCGACAAATGGAAATACCTTCAACGGCTAACACAAAACTTTTGGAAACAATGGAACGGAACGTATCTGCATCAACTTCAGCAGCGACCAAAATGGCTTCAACAACATCCAAACATAAAGGTCGGAGACCTTGTTTTAGTCAAGGAGGATAACCTTCCTCCATCGTCTTGGGTTCTCGCTCGAGTTCAAGAACTACACACCGGTTCGGATGGTCTTGCGCGCGTGGTGACCATTAAGACGGGCACGTCGATCCTTAAACGCCCGATCGTAAAATTATCCCCCTTACCAATCTCAAATCCGTAATACGAATAACCTTGATGTATATCTATAAAATGAACTAGACATTAACACATCATACAACAAATGAAGTTAAATAAACCTCGAAAAAATATCACTAAGAAACTAAAAGACATACTAACACCAACAACATCTCAACAACCTCACCGAATGCGTAACCTCCAACCAGTCAATAGTCAGCCCTTACAGCTAAATATTTTGTTTTCCTTTTCTCTATGCATCTTTCATGTTAACAAAATCTAATGCTTTGTTTTCTTTCGTTGCATGAACGAGCAAATAAAATCTTCACCGGCAGATAAATACACATCGGAGCGCAAGATATTCAAGATATTGGGGGGAACGATATCGCAAGAAGATACACCAAACTCAAGATACGGCCAAGCCCCGCCACCATGAACATCACAAGTCTGCAGTACGAGGGCCGGCAGCATGTTGGTTCCCAACAAAACAACACAAACCATAAAAACTCAATTACACTCATATCTTGCATTCGAAAAATGTACCTATTGTAAGGCCGCGCACATTTGACACTTGAGGCGATGAAAAGATGAAAGGGTTTCCTGCGCGTTGGACTGGTCGTCGAGATATAACTAGAACGCTGGTTGCAAATGCAACTTTGATATCTTCGACGACTAGTTTTGACGAACATGAAAACACAAATTGTAAGCGCGTAGATAAAAGCACAACCAAAATAATAGAAAATAACTAACAAAAACACCTGAACTGTCAAATGTGCAAGGCCAGATTGTTAAGATGCATGCTTTCTCTCTCTAGCATCGTCCAAAACCAATATGACACATCTAGTGTCGCTAGTCATGCTAGGTCAAAAAAACCTTATATTAATGGCCGACTTAAAAAGAGAGAAAACATACACCTATAGCTCCATTAGGTTAATAGTAACAGCTCTAACTTCATAATTCATATATGGGGCATTATAAATTTTAATTGGTATAAACATAATGTACAAACACATAAGTGTCATTACATATTATATGAATATTTAAGAGTTCATGTGTCAAGTATATAAAAGAAAATCATAACAGCTGTTAGACACCGAGGTTTCTTCATCTCATGAGACAAGTTTCCTCGACACTAATCGCCAGTCATTTGAATCGAAAGAATAAAATTGTAACGTCTTTATCTCTTGCGTTTAATTTTAAATCCAAAATTATATTTTATACTTCATCTAAGTATAAAACAAACTTTGAGGAATAAAATTCGAACGCTTATCAATAATAAAACTCCGAAGGCAGCCCAACATACACCAGATGAAACCTCCACGTCATTTGTGATCCAGAAGTCTAAACTAACTCGGCTGCCAAAACGTGAGCTAACTAAATTCAGTGGTAAGTATAATGACTGGTTGAACTTTTATGGGATGTTTAAGACATTTGTGGACGAAGACGATGAGCTCACAGATATTGAAAATTTTCAGCATCTTCGGTCATGCTTAGTGGATTCAGCGTACAAAACGATACAATCGTTAGAGGTTACAGCTCGAATGAGAATATCGGAATACAGCTACTTAAAGAAAGGTATGATAATACACGTCTTATTTTCCAGGCACATGTGAAGGATCTCTTTAATCTAAAGAATTTGGAATCGAGCTCGGTACAAAGGCTTAGCGTTTTAAGCGACGCTATAAATGTTCATTACAGCGCTCTTCGAAATTTGAGATCAGTAGTACAAATTTGTGGTGTATTCCTGATACATCTTATAGCCAAAAAGCTGGACTTTCAATCACATACGAAGTGGGAGGAAAAATCATCATCGAATCAAATGCCAACTTGGAACGAAATGGTGAAATTTATAGAAAGACGTTGTCAATCTGGAAAGAGTGGAGGAGGCTATTGGAACCAGCATGGATACACATAAAGAGTTAAAATTTTTAAATAGTAGTAGTAGTTGCAGTAGAAGGATAAACCGGAGCAAAGAGACACTTGTTGCATCAAACGTAGCTAGGTCGTGCATGTTTTGTAACTCAAGTGACCACAATATTTATAATTGCTCCAAATTCATTGATTTATTGCCACAAATCCTACTTTTTGAGGCCGAATGATTAAACCTGTGCTTAAGCTGATTACGAACAGGTTATACTGGTCGCTTTTGCAAGGCTAGAAAATACCAAAAATGCTCAGGCCGTCATAATACACTGTTGCATCTCACTTCCACCACTAGCGATACTCGAGTTGAATCAACTCCTTTACAAAATTCGCACACAACGTCAAATCAGATCAAAGAAAATGCCTTCTTTCTCAAAGAGACATGAGGAAGATTTACCAAACCAAGAGGCATTTGTTTTTCTTGCCACTGCAATAGTTTTTGTTAAATCCTCCACTGGAACATATTTGCCTTGCAGAGCCTTGCTCAATTCCGGCGCACAGTTACATTTTATAACAGAGCGTTTAGCACATCAATTGAATCTTAAACGCCATAATATGTCTTCTTGTGTAAGTGGAATCGGAAATTCCAAATCTTTAATCATGCACAACACAAATATCAGCATTCCCTTTCGACTAAACAACTACACAGTCAACATAAACGCATGCATCTTATCTTCAATTCTTGACAACCAGCCAAACACAATTATTAAAAACGTCCACTGGAGAATCCCCCTCAACCCGCAACTTGCAGATCCGTTTTTCTTTACGTCGCTACGCATAGATTTACTCATTGGAGCCGAAATCTTTTTTGATTTATTGTCAGTTGGGCAAATTTGCTTGGGAGAGAACTTACCGACACTTCAAAAAACTCATTTCGGCTGGACCGTCGTTTGGAATTTGCTCCAAGTCAAGGGTAATAAAGTTTGTCTTCCAGCATGTTCACTCAAACGATGACAATAATTTAGCTAAATTGCTTCAATCCTTTTGGGAAATAGAATCTCATGATCATCACAGTAGCTTTTCGTAATCAGAGGGAAACATATGTATGTGAGCAGCATTTCATTAACACCCACAAAAAGGTTAACATCGGGCCAGCAATGCTCCGTCAATCTGTCGGAAGTTTCTGAATTGGGATCTTCATTTGATAGTGCATGCAAACGATTTTACAATCTTGAAAATAGACTTTCATGCTACTTTCAAAACAGTTAAAGCTCCAATACTGTGACTTCATCAATGAATATTTGGCCCTTGGTCACATGTCTCCTGCTGCTGATGATATTCTGCAGCGTCCACACTTCTTTTTACCACACCACTGCGTCATGAAGGCCGACAGCACTTCAACCAAATTGCGAGTCGTATTTGACGGCTCAACCAAAACTTCTACAGGACTTTCGCTGAACGATGTACTGCTAGTTAGACCAATAATCCAATCTAACCTCTTAATAATTCTGTTAAGATTTCGAACTTAGAGATATGCTATCACTGCAGATGTTTATAAAATGTATAAATGCATTTTGGTCAACCTACCTGACAGTCAGTTTCAATGTATTGTTTGGCGCAATGACGATTATTGTAACCTATATCACCGCTCCCGCTGCTTTCCTCGCTATACGAATCATGCATCAACTTGCTTTGGATGAAAATAAGAATTTTCCTATTGGCACTGAAATCGTTCGAAACCGTTTTTATGTCGATGATATGTTGAGTGGCGGAGACACATTATACAAACTATATCAAATCAAGGGCTAAGTCTCTGAACTATTAAGTAAAGGTCACTTCAAAATAAGAAAATGGTGTTCAAATAATTTAAAGATCCTGGCAGATGTTCCAGCTGAGGATAGGGAGTCTTTTTTAAAAATAAATGACGGAACTGTTACGAAGACCTTGGGTCTAATTTGGGAGCCTACTCTGGATGAATTTTGGTCCGAATAAAAATCTTCCAATGTGGAGCAATGAATCACCAAGCGAAAGGTTCTATGTGATATTGCTAGATTATATGATCATCTGGGCTTTGTCAGTCCCGTAGTAATCAAGGCTAAGATAATCTTGCAATTACTTTGGAAAGAGAAATAACATTGGGATTAGTCTCTCCGTGTTAAGATGTATACCATTTGGGTTAAGTTTTGTAATGAAATATATAGTAACTCATCAATGAAATCAGAATTCCAAGATACGTTACGTCCTTTTGCGCTCAATACGAAAGCATGGATTTGCTGATGCCAGCATGGACGCTTATGGTGCATGTGCATGTACATTAGAAGCATCGACTCTGCTGGTGTCATTATCGTTCAATTATTGTGCTCAAAATAGCACCGATAAAAACTATCTCCATCCCATGCCTGGAATTGTATACGGCCCTGCTGCTGTCTGAGTTGACAGATATTATGATCACTAACAAAATAGTAAAATGCCATCGAGTTCTCTGCTGGTCTGATTCGACAGTCGTCCTATCATGGATTAAATCCTCTCCATGCAAATTTATCACATTCGTTGCGAATAGAATAACCAAAATACAAACCTTAACTCAAGGTATGGATTGGAGGTATGTTCCAACCAGTGAAAATCCTGCTGACATACTATCTCGAGGGGTTTACCCTGGAGAAATTATAAATTCTTCGCTGTGGTTTAGTGGTTCAGAGTTTTTGAAAAACCCAGAGACAAAGTGGACAAAACTGGAACTTATCATTCCAAAAGAGTTACCAGAACAACTCAAAGAGATGAATTTGCTAAGGAGTATTATGATCTTAAAGGAAAAGGACATATTAATAATAAGAGCAAACTTCTATCACTTAATTCCTTTATAGACGACTTCATAACTCATCATTGGAATGGAATTGGAAGCACCCGATCGTACTTCCAAAGCGGCATTCTGTAACGTCATCACTCATTTCGCATTTTCTTCTTCAAAACATGCATGCAGGCACACAGACCTTGCATAAGGACAGAGTATTGGCCGGTGGGAGGACGTCCAACGGTGAGAAAAACCGTCAACAAATGTGTACGGTGTTTTAGAACCAAACCACAAACTACACATCAGCAGATGGGCAATTTACCAATGGAAAGGGTTCAATCTGCTCGTTCATTCACAAACACAGGTGTTGACTTCTGTGGGTCATTTTAACATATGTTCACTCTCGGAATCGCGGAAGGCCCCGAACCAAAACGTATGCTGCTTTATTTATTTGTTTCGCAACCAAGGCCGTTTATTTGGAACTCGCGGAAGATCTATTAACGGCATCTCTTTTAGGACCATTGAAAAGGTTCATTTCCACGAGAAGCAAGCCAATAACAATATTCTCAGACAATGCAACCAATTTTGCTGGCACACGTTCAGAATTAGATGAATTAAAAACAATATTTTAAAACTCAAACCACAATCAAGCAGACCATGAGATGTGCCTCAACTACGGGATCAACTGAAAGCATATTCCAGCTCGTTCACCGCATTTCGGAGGATTATGGGAG
Source organism: Volucella bombylans (assembly GCA_949129095.1). Classification (NCBI taxonomy): domain Eukaryota; kingdom Metazoa; phylum Arthropoda; class Insecta; order Diptera; family Syrphidae; genus Volucella; species Volucella bombylans. The sequence continues at coordinate 351,208,241 of OX422140.1, forward strand.
ACTTCAGTGAAGATAGCTATGTAAGTATCATTTTTGTCGTGTCGCTGGTTATGCTCCTATTAGTCGAGAGGAGTTGAACACTTTAGTCAGTCAAATTGAATCAGTCATAAACTCTCGGCCCTTGTGTCCCATTTCCGAAGATATTGCTGGCTTTAATGTTTTACTTCCTTCTCATATTTTAATAAGTGGTCCCTTAACTGCGATACTGGAGCCTGATGTAACAAATATTAATCTGTCCCGATTATCTAGATGGCAAAAGATATCTCAAATGTATCAACACTTCTGGAAACGTTGGAGCCCAGAATACTTGCATCTTTTGCTGAAGCGAAACAAATAGTATCATCAGGAACACGAATTTCGAGTTGGTGCTCTGGTTTTTGATGCTAACCAGTGACTAAGAAGAAATTTCATAATACATATTTGAGTTTAAGGGCTTATAATGATTTCTCTATATCCTCCCCGCATTGAAAGCCTCCACTTTCAATAGATTCGCTTGCATGTCTGTTAGGTTCGAAGTGACAGTCTTCTTCTAAACTCGACTTTATGTCAGTTAACATAATATTTAAGTTTAGATGCTTGTACGTTATGTGTTGTTACACTCATCCGGCATAGTCTATCAAATTATACCTACTCGCTATTGATGCAATTGATAATTTGATCGAGAGTCCGATATCTCGTGATGATATCATTATCTTCAGCGATTCCAATCCGCATCAGCTGAAATGAACTCCATCTGAAGACCTATCTTTTTTCATCGCATCTAATGCCATCTCTACTAAGGAATGCCTCTTCTCAGATCGGTTAACAAACTCTAGTCTATGTCAGATCAGTGGCGTTTCCAAATATATGGAAAGGCAATTGGACCTTATCTTTACAACTGTTACCATCAACTCTTCAGTATCGTGTTGTCGGGTTGTACCCTATTTCTTTCAGCTATTGACCTTATCTTCATCCTCCTCTCCTTCATCAATTTTTCCACAACCTTCCGCTCCAGTCACCTCCCCCCCGCAATTCTTCCTTTCAATTTTCACAAAGCTAATTTCCGTAAAATAAGTACCTATCTAAGCATGACTTCTTTCGAATTTACCAATCTATTGTTGATCTCTGCCTTAATTTTTTACAAAGAAATATTAAAATCCATGTGCTTCATATGTCATTTCTTCTACATCCCCTCCTTATAATGAAATCGTAGACTCCGCTCTCTACGAAATAAAAGAAACAAGTTATGAGTGGTATTCCTTTGCACCTACTTTTCCTCCGACTATTCTAACTCTAAAACTCTCTCTATTAACGCTACCTAGCCGGCTATCCTTCCCCACTTTCTTTCGAAAACAAATCTTCCAGTTATCCTCCAACCATCCTCAACACATTTTTTAACCATCCCTCTTAATTCAAAGACCTATCTACTAAATTTCTCCCTTGGTCCCTTTCTCAGTAAAAATTTCGATCCTGCTACTATTGAAGAAAAGTTCCAAAAACTTAAAGAAGAATTTCTACCCGGCCCAGATTGTCTCCCCGCCGTTTTTCTTAAAAAGTATTCTTCCAACCTTTTTCTCCCCCTATCCTACCTCGTTCATTTATCCCTTACACAGGGAGAATTTCCCCGATTTATCTTCCCATTGCTAAGCCTTCTCATATACCAAAACTCTTTGAAAGCATTTTATACGAAGCCTTAAGCTTTAATCGCAAGTGTTTTATTTCTCCCAAACAACAACCTACTTGAATTCGTGTATTTTGCTCTCGCAGCCTTAGAAAATGGCAAATAAATCGATGTTATCGCTACCGATTTCAATAAAGCTTTTGATAAGATGTCTCATCAATTGTTCCTCTTCAAATTGTCTGCCCTCGGCTTTGAACCTCTTCTATTAAAGTTGATATCTTCTTACCTGGTAATCCGATATTATAGTGTTCGGTTTGGACCCGCCTTTCAGTTCCTGTCCTGGAGTCCTGTGGGATTCCACAAGGAAGCCACCTGAGTCCACTTCTCTTCATTCGTACTATTAAAGATCTTGATAATTAAACGCTCCTCTCTTTTCCTTTTCGCTGACGACACAATTTTTTTTAAAACTATTTCTAATCCCCATGACTACACCCTTCTTCAAAAAGACCTTGATCGGTTTTCAATCTGGCGCCTCAAAAACTGCTCAGAGCTTAATATCACCAAATGACAATATATAACCTTCTGACGTAAATGCAACCCGTCTCCTCCTCGACTTTATTTTTTCTATGGTCAACCTATTCTACATGTTCAATCTTTTCAAGACCTTGATACATTATTCGACTGTGATCTTTTTCGAATTTTCCAATCCGTACGTAACCAGATCTCTCTATGTTGCCCTTGTTCGCCCCCTGCTTGAGTATGCCACTCAAGCTTGGTCCCCTTTCACCGAGTCCATGTTTCTCGAATCGTGGGTATTCAACGTCTCACCCCCCCCCCCCCTATCAGGACCGCTTCAAAATAATTTTGAATTCCTTAGAAGAATATAGGAATATAGCTGACATTCTTCGTTCCCTTCAACAGCAACCCAAGTAACTTACGTTGTCCTCGTCTCTTATGGTTCCAACGAACCAATCTTCCATATGCTGCGAAAGGTCACCTTAAACCTCTCCGTTTTTGACATCTACTTGAGCACTCCTCGTCTCAATCAAGATCTTCTCCACCAGTCCCTTGATTCCTAGTTATTAATTCTTTTTTTAATCTTTAAGTGCTAGAATTAGGCTTGTATTAAGCCAAATAAATGGTGACCTTAGCTCTCATGATTTCTAATAATGTGTCATTATCATGTGTTACTTACTGATATCAACTTTAAATACATTGAAGTAGCTTATATAGCAAGTCTGGATTGTTAATTCGTTCATGCAATTTCATCCGCCGTACAGCATCCTTCAATCTTTTCGGACAAGCTATAAAAGCTTGATTTGTATTCACAGTTGCACCACTGAATATCTTATCGTTATTTTCTTTTTTGTTACTTTTACACGTTTTACAGATTGTGAGCTGATTCTGTTTAGGTTAGGTATGAAATGAGTCTTAAGAGAGGGACAGTAGACACCCAACTTTTGACGCAGTGGTGGTGCCATTTGCCATGCCCGAACAGAAGGAGCTTCGTATTTCATTTCAACTTACATAGGTCTATACGTTAGGTTAGATTACTCTACTTTGAAGTGCACTTAGACCAGTTATAAGCTCGCTGTGATGCAAGGGAAGAGCGTGGGAAGGCGATGTCCTAACTAATCACAAAACCAAAGATATTTTTAACATTTTTGCCAGGATAAGCGGCCTTTATAGAGCAGAGAGCATTTAGATCTAGGAAGTAAAAAATGACTAGGGTTTACGTTTTGTTGCATGCTAAGGCAAGTCAGCTAGACCGTAGATTATTCTTCATCTTCATCTCCGCAGCTCAAGCAGAAATTGTTGTAAGGAATACTCAATTGCTGCACATGTCTCTCATTGACACAGTGTCCGGTGATAAAGTTTCTGAGTTTGGAGATGAGGTTGGTTAGCTCTCTTGATTGCTTTGGATCGAGCTTAGGCAATATTAGTCGAGATATCCCACAGTTATCTCGATCAATCATCAATGGTTGACCTTAGTGAGCGCTTGAAAGTGTGCCATTTGTTTGACATTGTTAAGCTACCTACTTTTCTTTCCGAGTCTGGTCAGTTCATCAGCGACACAGTTCCCTGAGACGTTTGAGTGTCGCGAAAGTAAATGTGATTGATAAATGCGATTCAGTGTCTAACCACTCTTGATTTTATTTGGTATTCGAAGTAACTGATCTGACTGGCATGAACTACCAAGGCTGTCCAGTTAGCTCAGACTTTGGCGCGGCACCAAAGGTGAGGTCTCCATCTATTGCGTTGTCTGTCCTATTTAAATTCGAAGATTCGAACCTTCTGCGGCCCGGAGCAACGGTGTACATGTCCTTGCCATCTGGGGCTACTGATGAGCAGTTTTCTCTTTAGTTCGATGTTGCTATATAGCTCGAATAGTTTGTCGTTGAACCTTCTCCTACAACGGCTGTTAACGCAAATGGGACGGAATATTTTTCGAAGGATTTTTCTCTCGAAACGACTGAGGATATAGTCATCCGCTTTCGATAGAGTCCATTCTTCAGCGCCATAAAGTAGGACTGAGGATAGGGATTTACTACTCAATCACCTTCTTAGCCTAAGAAAACTTCGATTGGCAGGAGCGATTCTTCGTTTTATTTCTGCTCAGGTTTATAGCAGAGCCAAGGTAGAAAAAGTCCCTTACTGCCTCGAAATTATAGCTGCTTGTGACGTCATGTTCAATTCGTCGATGTTGTGCGTCCCTTCTTGTTGACAGCATATACTTGGTTTTGCCTTCATTTACCGCTAAACCCATTTTGGCAGCTTCCGTTTCAATACTAGCTAACGCACAGGTGACAGTCAGTTGTTCTCCCAATTATGTCGATATCATCTCAGTACTCTTGTAGTTGCACACATTTTTGAAATATTGTGCCTCTAGTGTTCGCTTGTGAATTTCGCTCAATTCTTTCAAGTATGATGTTAAAGAAATCAGATGAAAGCGCGTCACCTTGTTTAAAACCTTTTTCGACATCAAATGTCTCGGTGAAGTCGTTACCGACTTTGATGGAACAGCGACCGTTCTTAATGGTCATTCTGCATAAACGGACGAGCTTGGCAGGGATGTCAAAACTAGACATGGTTCTATGTATCAATGCTATCATATGCGGTCCTATACTCGGAACCGCAGGACTGTGAAGATTTATAGGGGCCAATCAGGTTGTTGACGAATGATTTCAGATACAATACGGCAGATAAAATCGTGTATGCTATGTTGAGGAGACTTATACGTATATAAGTGGCGGCAAACGATACTGCAATTCCATTCATCAAGCATACACTCTTCTGACCAGATCTGAGATATGAGTTCGTGCTTTCCACAAAGTCATCTCCAGGAGCTTTGAATATCTCGGCCGGTAAGCCGTCAGGTCCAGCAGCTTTGTTGGTTTTCAGCTTTCAGATATTCTTACTTCGTTCTGGTCAGGTGGACGGAAATTTTGGCTACCATCGCTTACCTTACGGCGGCATGTTGGAGTTCTTCGCCGTTATACATTCTGCAGAACTAGTTTTTCCATATTCTCAGCACCGACTGTGACTCTACTGCAAGGTTTCCTTCTTCATCTCTACAGACTTCTGAATTGACACACTCTTTTTATCCGTTGGTAAAACTTCCGTACGTTATTCGTGGAGTAGGCTCCTCAATATCTTCGATCGCGAGCTTTTCGTGCTCTTTTTTCTTCTTCTGGAGAAGCCGATGTTCTTCCCGTATCTACTGCTTGTAGAGCTCAAGAGCAGTTTTCGTTCCGGGATCAGTTAATACAAGTCAGCGTTGAAATCACCCTCAGTTAATTGATGGTCTGTCTGAATGAGGGAAGCCACAATGCAACGCGAGTAAACTGGCATGAATTAAGACCTTTCCACTGCTAAGTGCCTCTCATGCTGAGGGTAGATCTAATTGCAATCTGCATACCGAACGTGTTGATAGAAAGTTGCATTTTTTTTCTATTTCGCAGATTCATCTTAGTTCATTTTCCTAGTGCAGGTCCCCAAACGACTATAGCATAAGTGGCGGGAATTGGTCTCAGGTCCATGGTATAGACCCAGTACATGCTTGGTATCTTAGTTTTCTTCAGAAGAGGAAAAGATTTGTTTTGGCCGGATTTACGCTAAGCCACAGATATGTACATGGCGAAGAGGAATGTATGCCTAAGACGTACTGGAATATGTTAGAATGTGTGTGTTTTGTGTTTGTCCGCAACATAAAGACTTTACCCAGTTTTCGGAATCTACCACATCACGTCCAAGTCTTCTTATTTGGTACGAGTAATCAGCCCATTGATGACTATATACTATGGTAGAGTACACTCCCTTAGGATGTTCGCCTATGAAACTTTACAGTAAGTTGTGGAGTGCATTTGGTCAACCTATATCTTGAACTGTCTAGGTGATGCTGGTTCTTGGTCTTCATATGGCAGGTACTCTTTGCTGTAGTGATAAAGGAAAGGTTGATTAAGTTTCATTTTTTGCCAGGCTATGTGGCCATCCTTAGTTGCTGTGTGGCCCAGATGCCAGGCTGGACTTAGGAATAGCCATGAATTTCATCGTAAATGCGGTCTTCGACTTTCTTGTCGGGTTCTTGGTAGTAAATGGAGCCAGATGATGAAGCGGTTGTAGTGAAATTCTCCTCACTATGCTCGTCTGATAGGTACGAGCAGGCATTGATAGCGCTGCTAAAGCTCAGGTTGAGCAGCTGCTATTCAGCACTACAAGTCTTATTAGTATTTGAATTTTCTGGTTCAGGCCCGGCGTGAAAGACCTTTGTAATTGAAGTGAATTTTTGTTCGTACGAGTCGATATACCAGCTGATTAGTTTAGAAATTCACCCGCTAACTTGACTTTTTACACTGGTCTCTCAGCCAGATGGATCCTTGGAACTGTCCAGATGACACGCTGATCCAGTACAGGGATGAGAAGTAGTTAGTAGCGTGTTTTTATTCCATTGTCAGACCTTTCAATAGAGATTAAATGTCAAACCAGCTGCCAAGCTTCATTTATATTCATTGTAGTTTGCCATTTCATTATAAAAAGATTTCCGCCACAAAAACAATTTTAAATCGTTCAAAGTTATTTCCCAAATCGAATCTCTATTCAGGAAACTCATAGACCACTTCGTAAAATTTACCGTAGATATCGTCGGCGAGCTGAACTTGCTATTGGAGAATATTGCAACCAATTCACACTATTGGACACTCACACACCAACAAGAATTAAAACAACGCGTTCGGAAGTAAATATCGCGGTTGTGGAAGCTTGTGTTGAAGAGGACCCCAATTTATCGATTCGTCTTCGTTAGCAGACCTTTGTCTTTGCTTTGTCCCTAAGCAACTAGGTTAAGTTTACTTAAGTAAACCCTAGCTTGGGGCAAAAGATATGATTGCCAGTTCACTCAAAGATTAAGCCCAACCAACTCATTCCTAACTCATTCTTAATTCATGCCATGAATTGTGCCTGCAAAGGTGCGAGAAGGATTCTTCAAATTCATCTGATTCCCCCAAATCATCCATACCCTAGTTAAAATTTTGTTTGTTGGCAACTTGGCACCTCTTAACATAATCGTGCTCGGAATTCGCGCACCACAAATAAGAGTACCTTAAGGTTTGACAATTTGTCCTTTAAAGTATTCCTAATGCATGAATGCTTATGGCCCACTTAAACTTACAGTTATTTTTCTTTTAAAGGACTACTTAAGCTCTTTCATATACACCCCGTTACACTATATACAAGGACTTTGGCACGAATACTTTTATTTTATTTTTTTTTTTTCGTTGTTTTTTTTTTTGTTGTTGTTGAATTTCTTACTCATGATTTTTTATGCAAGGTTACAGCTCACAAAAAACCGCTTTTACTACACTGCTTCACGGTCGAGCACTGTAGAGGTAAGGAAGTGCAGAGGCACAGTACAGAAATACAGTAGAGCATGAAAACACTTTAACTCAGCATCAAAGGACGTCATTTCTGCCTACTTTTCTAAGAGGGCCTTTAACAAAAACGAACGAACATGAAAAAATAAAAAAAAGGAAAGTTGCAGAAAATGTCAATTGTACTTTGGTAGAGCTCCAGTGCTAATATCTACTTTGGGATAGACTTTGAAACATAGAAAATTATCATAGTCATTTCCCAGATAGAACTTTCAAGGATAACACACCGTGAGAATAAAAACATGAAGCATCATTTCACATCGGTTAATTATCATCCGCAATTGTCTAGAAGAAACCCTGTAGTGTCTCATACCAAACTAGGGGAGGTTGCAGAAGCAGCATCCACCCAACTTCCATCCACATGATAGGCAACCCTATCGTCTTGGCATACGTTCTATGTGTTTGTACTGGGTACTCCGTATATTCGTTGTCGTACATCCCTATTGCAAGTATCCCAAACATTAGTACTCGTCGTCGTTGTCGGCGCTTACCATAAGCACCGCGTCGCGTCAAGTCGTTCGTCGTACATACAGTCGGGGCGTCTAAAAAAAAAAACGAATACATGCCACAACGACTACGATGGCAAGGATGATGATTTATTCAGTGTTGAAAAGAAGCGAAAACCATAAACCGCACTCCATCTACTGTGTGTGGAATTTTAATTATGAAATTGCATAAAATTAACTTTGACAGTCCTAAAAACAGTATTCTGTTCGCAGCAAGGATACGTCGCTTGTCGCTTGTCGCTGTCGTTGTCGTTGACGTTCTCGTTCTCGTACGCTAAGAGATGGAGAGTATCTTTTCGCAAAGACACCCTCAATCCAACACTGCGAGTGGGAATAGGCTTTGAAGATACTCCTCTAGATCTGTGCCGAGATGACGATGATGTGTTATTGTTTAGTTGTTTCTGTGTTTCTTGGTGTTGTTGGTATTGCAGCAATTTTAACGATTCATTAAATCCTATTGCCAAAAGGACGACAAAACGAGTTCAAGGTTCAATCAGGATGCAGTATGTTTGTCTCTGCATTGTGCTAACCAGGCTTTAACTATATAATCACAGCAGCTGCAGTTGACATTCCAATTCGACTGCTACTGTTGTTATGGTACGCGAACAAGTGTTGTATGTCTTCAAGATGCAATGGAGTAGGGATGACTATGAAGGAAAATTACGACAAGGAGAACAGGCTGACAGTCGAAGGACAACCGAAAATGGTTTGGTTTTTTTTTTAAAAGAGATTCTGCACCGTGATAGGGTTTGTTTTTTTTGGGTGAAGGGAGGCCTAAGTTTTCTCGATCTTTGGCCTCATCCTCGTTTTCCTAATCGGCCGTACTTAATGGAACGTTGTCAGCAAAGAGGACTTGTGAATTATGTAGCACAAACCCCTTCCCCGTCAACTAATTACTCATACTTGGCGTAACCATATGTCATAGTACATACCATGGGATCACCAGCTCATTCAGGATATCCTAGCAGGTTTCTACAATCTTTGATATACTGTACATATATACTTATCGCGGAGTTGGAGTTGACTTCCAACGAGCCTAAAAATTTTTCAGTTGCTTTGGTTTGAAAGGCCTAGCAACTATCCTTTATTCTGAAAGAGTTTCACTCCCAGGCGTCCGCAGTAGACGACAGTTCCCGTACAAGCGGCCATTTTAGAGCTATCCGTTCAGAAGGTAAAATCTTCTGTGTTGGTGGTATGTTTAGTCGTTGGAATTTTGATAGAGAATCTCCTCTCAAAAATAGCTTTGAATCCTGTGATTAATTTTCGATAAATAATAATGGTCGAAGGACTCCGATGCTTGCTAAGTTTTAAGAGCTAATATTTTTCCAGAACAGGGAACCGTATAGCAGGATGGGCCTCACAATCGCCGTATGAAGCCAAAAACTTAACTTAGGTAGCCAATGCTCAATTGTCAATTAGGTAGTCAATTAGATATGTTGGTTGCACAGCATTTCCGACCAACATTGGGATCCAAGCTTACGGCACCTACAGCAATTTTTTTTTGGAACCATGAAGTAGCAGTTTAGACATACTATTGCAACATCATTGATAGAATGCTACGAATATTTATTGCCGTACCCTCATCTCCATGTAGCCATGTTCTCCGTCCTAATTGGACTTTCTTTCAAGACGGGCGTAGAGCCAAAAAACGAGTGGCCACAGGATCATCACTACTCTTTTCATGTATATCAGCCCCGAAGCCATCGCTCCTGCTGATAGTATATGCTACCGCTTGCGTCCTGACCAGAATTTTGCTTAAATGAGACCCATGAAAGTGTATCTTGGTGAAAATCCATACGATTCGTCGACTCACTTACTTCGTTCCTAGAGTTGATATGTGATGTGATCGTTTTAAGATAGGCACGCAGATAACATCGTGCAGCAGCAGTAGTAGAGGTTGTGGTAGAAATATGAATGGAGTTGAGTCGCTTATGGAACGCCCTGCCGAGCTCTTTATTTCCTGACCATTATAACCTTTAAACATTCAAAACGAACGTACATCGATACCTCTCTTTCTTTCCTCCCTAGCTTTCCTTCGTGCGCGCTGTACCTTAACCCTTACATTACTGAAATTTCTAGCAAAATCCGCAGAAGTCGGCGAGTTATTGCTTCAGGAAGAAAAAGGAAACTTTGTGCCCGGGAAGAACTGATAATCGCCCTAGCCGCCAGCAATTCAACTAAAAGTGGTGCAAAATTAGCTGCGTTAGTTCAGACTAGAGTGCCAAAAACTAGGGTATGGAGAGCTATTCAGCGGAATCCGAACTTTTGCCGATCGGTAATGAATCGCGCTCCACGACTTTTAGAGCGTGGGGCGTGGGCGTGTGGCACGTATCACCGTCCTGCTGAAACCACATGTCGTTGGTGTCAATATCATCCAATTCTGTTCAAAAGAAGTGGGTAATAATCGACCTATAGCGCTCGCCGTTGAAGGTGATGGCCTGACCAACGTCGTTCTCAAAGAAATAAGGGCCGATGATGCCGCCAGCCCAAAATCCACACCAAACACTGACATTTTTGGAATGCATTGGACGCTTTTGGATCTCATGTGGATTATTTTCGTCCCAAATTTAACAATTTTATTTATTGACATACTCATTCATCTAAAAATGTGCATTATCGCTGAAGATGATTTTTCGATGAAAATTAGGGTCAGATCAGCGAACACACAACACACATCGTTGTCTATGGTCGTTTGTCTTCAGCTCCTGAGTCAGTTGAATTTTGTACCGATGCAGGCCCAAGAAACGACGCAAAATTCACCAAGGTGTGGTCTGCAAAAGGCCGAGTTCTCGGATTATCCTGCACACTCTCAGGTACAGCGGCGATGTTTTCGGCAGATCTTGCGTTTTGTCGACTTACGGGTGTTGGTTTTTCGTTTACTGAACCAGTGGACTCAAATTTATCCACCACACTGCGAATAGTCCTCTCTGTAACACGATTATGGCGACCGTAAAATGGCCGATGCGCGCGGAACGTTGTCCGAACAGAGCACCCATTTTGATAACACAATTTTATCATTTGCACGTGTTGTTGATTTGCCAAAATAGACTGAATAAATGACAGCCAATTTGACAGATGTAGCTTCAACAATATGGCCGCTATCACTTGTCAAAGTTGGGAAGTCCCTATTACCCTATTACAGGGTTTTCCCCTGTAGAACGAACTACAGTTTTTAAATATCTTGGTTTTGAAATTGGCATCAGATTGAATTGGAGTATTCATATTGCCAGTTTAAGATCTTATTTATTAAAAACAACGAAGATTAGGTACCACTTGAGGCAGTTATGTTCTAAAAGACTGATGGAAACAATATACAATGGACTTGTGTAGTCTAACTTGCAGTATGGTTTACCCTGTTGGGGAGGTACTCATTGTAATAAAGTCCATCCCTTACTTATAGTTAGAATAATCTGGAGAAAGAATCGAACAAAAAATAGTTATTCGCTTTTAGTCAACTCAAAAATCCTCCCACTCAAGTGTTTTTACTTTTACAAAGCCTTAACAATATTTTTCGTAAGGAGTGATTTCGATTGACAGAAATCCTACCTATCAGTCACTGCGTAGTAGTAATAACCATATTGCTTTGATTCCATCTTTCAATATACAGCACTATATGAACTTTTACTTCCGTTGCTCCAAGATTATTCCATTTACTGCCGCTTGCGATATGTTGTCTTTTACTATAGGAAAATTAAGGAATGACTTTTTCACTTTGATGTAAATGAAATAATTTATTCGATAAACTTTAACATTTGTTTTCTTCAGACTTTTAACACCGTTTTATTTTAAAGGTTCATTTAATTAAAGTATTACAACTGATGCAATCGAGACTAGTTCAGATCAATATACAGAACGCATCTCTCCTTTTTCAATCTATAATGAATTACTTCTTAATCTCTTTGTATTTTTAGTATATATTTTAGTATATATATAAGTGCTCTTTTTTAGAATTTGTTTTGATTAAGATCTTGAATTCAATAATTTGTATAATTGTATCTGTATGTAAGAAGTCTTTATGTTAGTTGAAAAATAAATTTTAAATAAATAAATAATAATAATAATAATAATAAATATTTGACAAAGTTTCTCAAAAAAAAAAAAAAACAAGATGTCTTCAAATTCTTTCAAACCTATTTTTTGTAATTCTAACTTTCATATTCCTTTAAGAGGTTATTTTTTCTAATGAAAATAAATGGGAGTTGGATGGTCCTAATGGATTGCATTCCTATTGGCGTGACTTACGGAAGGAGTTCCAATATTTTCAGAAGCGAAACTTTGGTGGCAGCTCGGTAATGATGTGGGGTGATTTCTCTCCAAAGGGGTGTTTCGAAAAGCAATTCACTTCAACGAAAATGAACAACAGAGATTATGTTCAAGTATACCGGTGAAGTTTAATTCCATTTTTGGCAGATAATCATGAGACGAATTGGACTTATCAGCAGGACAATGCCTGAATTCACACCAGTAGGGAAACCATCAACTGGTTAAGAATAAATTCTGTCAACTTAATGAACTGTCCTGCATGCTCTTCCGGTGCAAACCCCCAATTGAAAACCTTTGGAAAATCCTAGTGAGGCGAATATACGCTGAAGGAAAACATATGCCAAACATTAGAATTAATATCTCCAATCTGTCATTTGACAGAGAATTAAATTTGAACTTTTCTTTTCCTTTGGGACCTTCTTGTCGAGTTGTAGAGGCTGAGTAGGGTCAATGAATCTCGAGAAGAAATTCTCCAGACGAGTCCTGAAACCAAAGGATGCTCCCCCCCCCCCCTCCCCAACTCCCAAAGCACTCCAACATTCCCCTGGGCTGGATCAAGGTGTCATACGACCCGTGCTGAAAATCAACCTGGCTGAGGAGCCCAGTATGTCCAAAAATAGCTCAGTCGCGAACGGAGTATCCGGATACCTGGCGACCTCCGGATTAGCTAGCCTTATCGGTATACAGCGGATCTCTGTACAGATGGACACCCATTTCTCCGCTACTCGTGGGACCATTAATGGAAATTAACCAAAAAACAAAAACCGAGGCCGGTACTCCTTCAATACCGGGCGGTGGAACGGTGACTACACCGACTACCGGCAAGGCTCCTACATTGCCGAGAGGAGGCAAAACTGTGGCAGGCCATGGTGCGCCTTCCTCTAAAGGCAAACGGAACGAGCCAAAAAATAAGAATTCAGGAAGTGTTAGTGTTAGTCCTATCACTTCCTTCACCCCTAGCAGCAGCAAGTTTGTGGCAGGCCACGGACTTGTTGCTGCTACCAAAACTCCTCCCTCCAAAGAGGAATCCGGAGCTCAGCCGCATCGGCAAGCTCCATCTAAGGCGCTCTACATAAGACGCCGAAATGCTTCACGCATCATCAAAACCTTCGGATCCATCCCGGAGGTTGAGAGAATTGCGGAAATAAAGAGCAAGGTTGAGTGGGCTAAAAACATCCTAAAAGACGGATTTCCCACTGTTTCCACTGCTCCCAAAACGTCAAAAGACCCCTCTAAGTGCCAGAGATCGTTGGTGGAAACCGTATCGGTTTCCAAGAAGCCCAAAACACACAGTTCTACAACCCCTGGGCCATCCAACAGCAGATCTCTGAGGTCTTACAACGAAGTCCTAAAGGACGCATTCGTGATCGCGGTGATCGACAGGAGCGATACCGACGGTTCCATTACACCGGAATAGTGGCAACTGGTCAAGCTGAAGCTCTCGAGCTACTTCTTGGCCATCATGCGGGAAAACCCAGGACCACCTCCTATCACAAACGACGCTGGCTGGCACCAAGGCCATGTCAAGCACATCGCTTGCTCCAACCAGAGATCTCTCGATCTCTTCACCAAAGCCATCGTTGGTTTAGGAGAGATTTGGCCAGGTGCAAAACTCGAGGTCGTATCTAAGGAAGACATTCCTAGTAGACCTCGAACTCGTACCCGGATTCCAGCCGAACCCTCCTCTCCAGAAAGTATTCTGGAAATCATCCGGCTCAGCAACCCGACTCTTCCGACTCATGACTGGAAAGTCGCGAAACTGGAGGAACTAAGGGGTTCTTATAGATGCGCGTTAATTGTGATCAATAAGGAATCCCTCAATCCTCTGGCGCAGATGAAAGGCATGATTCGGTTCGGATTCGAGTCCATTCATTTAAGGGTGTACAAAAAGGATGAGCTGGATGCTGATAAGCAACCTCCTCCTCCTTTAATACCTGACTTCACAACCTCGGATCTTGGAGCGTCGATATCCTTTCCAGAATTGGATAGCGACGACTCCAATCTGTCTGAGGTGACTATCAAGCCGTCGGTCTCCTCTTCTGACACACTGTCGGAAATGGAAACCGATGACGAAGCAATTAGAGGTTCTACACGATCAGAGATAGAAGATGAGCTCTTGGGCACATCTTCAGAATCGGAGGACCTCAACAACACCGTGGTGGAGGCGACTCTGGAAGACTGTAGCAATGATACGGTTTCTCCAGATTAATCTCCACCACTCAAAACAGGCTTCGGCCGCACTCATTCTGCGTCTTTCTAAAAACGCAGAAGACATAATCCTAACCCAGGAACCATGAATTGCAGAAGGTGTTGTTCGTGGACTTAGGACACCCACATACGCTCCGCTCTATACAAGAGACAAAGGTAAGATTAGAACTTGTATATTAGTGAAACGTAGCCTTAATGTATTTCTACTTCCCAACCTCAGTGACCCCGACTTAACCGTTGCCAGACTAGAGACTGCTAAAAGCTCCTACTGGCTGGCATCGGCTTACCTTGGCCACGATCAAGTGGGCCCTCTCCCTGGTGATAACCTAGAAAGGGTGGTACTGGAAGCTGGAAGGCAAAAAACTGGCCTCATAATCGGATGCGACGCTAACGCACATCATACGGTATCGAGCAGTACCGACATCAATGATAGAGGTGAGTCACTTTTAGACTATATTTTAAGTACTAACCTCTTAATTTGCAATATTGGCAATGAGCCCACTTTTATAACAAAAAACCGACAAGAAGTATTAGATATTACTCTTGTCTCCGACAGCATCACCCAAAGGCTAACAAACTGGATGGTATCGTCTGAACACTCCTTTTCAGACCATAGATACATCCAATTCAGTCTGAGTGATGCTCCCCCCCAGCCAACCAACTTCCGGAACTACCGGAAAACTGATTGGTCAAAATACAGAGGAATACTGTCAAAAACGTTATTCTCTGAACTATCAAGTCCCCCGCGTGACACCAATGAGCTTGACATGAAAGTCAGGGAATTTACTCTGGCTCTCAATAAGGCTATGGCCGCTTCCTGCCCTCTTATTCAACCAAGAGGCAAGAAAAAGCCACATTGTTGGACATCGGCACTGGGACTGCTCAGAAACGCCTGCAGAAAACTTTTCAAAGCAGCAAAAAGCACAAGAAAAGTGACCGACTGGGACTCATATAAAGAATCCCTCAATTTATACAAAAAAGAACTGAGGAAGGCAAAGCGACAATCCTGGAGGTCATTCTGTGACAAAATTACAGAAACCTCTGAGCCATCGCGGCTTAGAAAAATCCTCTCCACAAATCCTATGATGCCGAGCTGTTTGAAAAAAACCGATAGCTCTTGGACAACCTCAAGTGATGAATAACTCAACCTGCTTCTGGACACCCACTTTCCAGGTAGCTCCCAGCTCGCGGCCAGTAGCAGACCAAACAGGCCTACTGCAACAGTGAAAAAAATTTATGGCCAGATTACGAGAGACAAACTGCTCTTGGGCGCTGCATAGCTTCAAACCCTTCAAGTCTGCTGGTCCGGACGGTATTATACATGCCGAGCTACAGAGGTCCTCAGATATTATTCTACCAGTGTTGGAAAATATTATGAGGAGCTGTGTAGAACTTATCCACATTCCACTGTTATGGAGAGAAGTCAATGTAGTATTCATCCCCAAAGCTGGAAAATGTTCTCTTGTAGTCCCAAAGGACCTCAGACCTATAAGTCTATCATCATTCCTTCTGAAAACTTTAGAACGACTGATTGATATCCATATTCGAGCTAAAGTTGATCCAAGACTTCTGTCTACGGCTCAACATGCCTACTGTAAAGGAAAGTCGGTGGAAATGGCTTTGCACTCTCCGACTAGCCACATCGAACGATCCCTACAATATAAGGAGTACACAATGGTTTCTTTCCTAGACATAGAAGGAGCCTTTAACAACGTCAACACATCCGCAATCACGACTGCGCTGTCAGCTCTGCAGGTAGACAGCTCACTTGGGGAGCTGATCAGTCTAATGCTAAAAAGCAGGATAGTCAACTCCAAACTGGGTGAGACTTCTGCTAAAAGATATGTCAGTAGAGGTACGCCGCAAGGCGGTGTCCTCTCTCCCCTTCTCTGGAACTTAGTAGTTATCGAACTACTGATATACCTGGAAGCGGGTGGTAGCAGAGTGATTTCCTATGCGGATGACGTTGCCATAGCCGTCTCAGGAAAACATCTAAATACTATTAAAGAACTCCTCCAAGTAAATCTCAACAGATTAACCCGCTGGGCAGATCGCTGTGGATTGGGAATAAACCCCCATAAAACTGATCTTGTCCTCTTTTCTAGGAAATATAAAATTCCAATCATAGACCCTCCATCAATAAACGGTACCAGTTTAGTTTTCTCCGATACAGCAAAATATCTGGGTCTCATTTTTGATAGGAAACTAAACTGGAAACCTAACATTCAAAAAAGAATCAATAAAGCTACAATAGCTTTATTCTCTTGCAAAAAAGCCATTGGGAGCAAATGGGGCCTTCAACCTCGCACAACCCACTGGCTATACATCTCGGTCATAAGACCGATACTTACTTACGGGGTGGTTGTCTGGTGGACGGCCTTGGAAAATGCAATCAATCGCATTAAACTAAGTAGAGTCCAAAGAACAGCATGTCTATGGACAAGCGGAGCCCTGCGGTCTACCCCCTCTGCGGCATTAGATATTCTGCTTCACTTGACACCCCTCGACATTTTTAGCAAGCAAGTAGCTGCAACTGCAGCTATTCGCACTGGAAACCTAACATTCAAGAAAGAGTCAATAAGGCTACAATAGCTTTATTCTCTTGCAAAAAAGCCATTGGGAGCAAATGGGGCCTTCAACCTCGCATAACCCACTGGCTATACATCTCGGTCATAAGACCGATACTTACTTACGGGGTGGTTGTCTGGTGGACGGCCTTGGAAAATGCAATCAATCGCATTAAACTAAGCAGAGGCCAAAGAACAGCATGTCAATGCACAAGCGGAGCCCTGCGGTCTACCCCCTCTGCGGCATTAGATATTCTGCTTCACTTGACACCCCTCGACATTTTTAGCAAGCAAGTAGCTGCAACTGCAGCTATTCGCCTTAAAGCGACTAAACAGTGGACAAATAATTCATCTGGCCACGCCAATATTCTTAATACATTAGAAATCCTCACAGAGAATACCGATTACACCATACCTGAACTTTGGTTTGACAAAAACTTCCATGTAAGCTTCCCCTCTAGATCATTCTGGGAGGAGGATGCTTTCATGGAGGACAAGTCAATCCATCTCTACACAGATGGATCTAAAACCGATAGCGGAGTTGGTGGCGGTGTTTTCTCAGATAAGCTAAATCTAAGACTCTCTTTCCGCCTTCCAAATCACTGTAGCGTGTTCCAGGCGGAAATTTTGGCGATTAAAGAAGCTCTGTCCTCGCTGAAGAAAAACGTGATATCTGCAAAGGATATCCGCATATTTTCGAATAGTCAGGCCGCCATCAAGTCCCTGAACTCGGTCTCATTATATTCTAAAACCGCCCTTGAATGCCGATCATCTCTCATGGAGATGGCAGAGCAGTTCAACATTCACCTTTGTTGGGTGCCGGGCCACAGAGACATTCCAGGGAACTGCAGAGCGGATGAACTCGCCAAAATTGGAACCACTCTACCTATCCTACCGGACAAAGGTAGTATAGGTATACCAATCGCTACGTGCAAACTAACACTAAAGCTAGATGCCAATAAAACAACAGACCTTAGGTGGACTGCTGGACAAACATGTCTAGCGACCAATCAGATCTGGCAAAAGCTGGATCTGAGTCGATCTAAGTGTCTGATCCTTTTAGATAGGAGACATCTTAGCGCCATAATAGGTTTCATTACCGGACACTGCCTCATAGGCAAGCACGCAAGAAGGCTTGGCGCTTTTACTAACGGTTTCTGTAGAAGCTGCATGGACGAGGAAGAGGAGGAGACAATCCCCCACCTACTCTGCACATGCCCAGCTCTCTCTCAGAGAAGGAAGCTTCATCTAGGAGCTTTCTTCTACAACGACCTAAACGATCTAGAAAAAATAGAAGTTAACAGTCTCCTACGCTTTATTATAAGCTCAAACTGGTTCCAGTAGTAAGAAGATCATAGATCCACGTGGCATCACAATGGGCCAATAGACCTAAGTGGGTTGGTATTTCCAACAGCCACTCTTACCTAACCTAACCTAACCTTGGGACCTGAGAGAGACTGTGTGGTGCGCAAGCACAATTATTTTAATGTCTGGAACACTTACTGGATTTTAAAAAATACGTGTTTTTTTAGGTGCAGTCCCGACTTCTCAACATTCTAAAATAATTTGGGAGCATCCAAACAAGTTTTGATATCCATCAAGAGTTCGAAATCTCAGGAACCATAACTCCTTTTGGATTTTGATGTTTCTTGGTGCGACAAGGATCTCTTGCAGAAACGCATTCGCTTTTCCGCGCACTTGTGACACATCCAAATAACCTAAAAATGAGCTCGCCCGTTGACGACGTGACTTTTTTCGAAAGTGCGCATGCGCCTGGAGCACACTCGCTAGGTTCCCTGGACACGAATGGCAATACCTGGATACACGCCACATGAAGTATATTCAGCCACTCACATTACTTTATCAGGTGTCAATACGACGATGCAGAACCACATCATTTTACCGCTCTCAGAATCGGAAATCATCCAAGTTACCACTTCTGGACGAGAATATGGAAGCCATCCACTACACTCCACTGTTTAAAATAATGTCATTGTTGGAAATGGGACCACTTCCAATCCCGCTCAGCAGTTTCAGCCGCCCCAGAGCATAGCTTACCCTCTAATGCCTTTGCTGTGAGCAGAAATGAATCATGACAAAACCATGGAATATATAACCACGCCATTTGCGCTACAATTTCCGTTTGGACGAAGCCAATACTGTGTACTGAAGTGCAGTCTTTACTGCAACCAAATCTATATTTACCTGGCCACACAGCCTCATAATATGAAGACACATGCAGTGAACAGCGGATGGTGTGGTTATACACCCGCAACTCTTTGCAATAGTATCTCACAGTTTGAGATGACATCGCCTAGAGAAGCTTCGCCTGTGCAGGGTACAATGACGGCATGCATTTTGCCATTTTTGGGGCTACATCTCATGTGAGCACACGCCAAGCGCACTGACATCACTCTATCGTCATCGCAGATTGCTTCACGGTAGGTTATTATGAAGGAATTACCAAGTTTCTCTGGCAGGCCCGAGGAATGGCCGCTGTTCATCACCAACTACATGCAGTCAACAGAACGATGTGGATTCACTGATCAGGAGAATCTGCTTCAAAAGTGGCTCAAAGATGCAGCTGTGGTAGTAGTACGTGGGAAACTCATGATGCTAAACACAGTGTCCTGTGCAATCGAAACACTGAAGATACTTTTCGGACTTGCGGACGTTATTCACCAAACGATGCAGCGCAAATTGAGACAGGAGTTGCCCGTGATACCAGATATGTTCAAAATGCAGTGAAGATCATAATCTTGCTGACTGCGGCAGGTTTCGTGCTTTGACTACAAAGGAGCGATGGAGTTTTGTGGGAAGAAATGGGCTTTGCCTTGGTTGCTTCAAGAAGCATCTACTAAGGCGATGTAAGAGTAACTCGAAAAAACCATGTGGGGTAGAAGGCTATAAGATCTCTCATCATTTTCTTCTCCATTCAACTACTCACTGGTCAGACCAGCAAGCGAACAATCGTCAGAATGAAAGTGATGTAACTCCTAGCACATGACAAAGTCTCGCCATATTCGTTCATTCTAAAGAACAGAAGAAGACAATGTTTTGGTAGATTCCAGTGACGCTGTTCGGCAAAGACAAGTCGTTGGATACATATGCATTCGTCGATGAAGGATCGGGGGGGGCACTCTTGTGGAAAGTGGCAATGCAGCTGAGTTGGGGCTAGAGGGTCCGTCATCGGAATTGTGCTTAAGGTGGACGGGTAATATCACACAAAATGAAGTGAATTCCAAGGTAGTGAATCCCGATGTGGCATTACGAGGGGTCAAACAAAAAAGAATTAGTTTTCAAAAAGTACGTACAGTTTCGAGTTTGGATTTACCGGTATAGTCGTTTAATATCTCCGTGTTAAAGGAGCGTGATCACCTTCGTGAGCTACCAATTGTACCATACCATGTCCGAGCGCGTATTCTCATTGGACTCGACAATTTGAAAGCTGCAGTGACGCTTGAAACTCGAGAGGCTGACAACGATGACTTGAATGCTATAAGATGTAGAATAGGATGGGCAGTCTACGTTCGTGATTGTGCATTTAATTCAGCTCAGCAAAGCGTTTATATACCTGTCTATGCGGTTCTGGAGAGACGTAGACTCCTGTGCCTGGAATCAAAAATGAAGCGCTGTCCACACTAAAGAAATATCTGGTTGAAACAAGAAAGGGTATGTGAAGAAGTTGAGGAAAGACGAAATTTCACCTAGAGGAAAGTCATGGTACATCTCAATTTTTACGGTGACAAATCCGAACAAAAATAAGAAAAATCTTGCCTGGGATGCAGCGGCAAAGGTGAATGACGTCTATCTTAACACTGTCTAATTCGATTACGAGAAAGACCTGTAGCGCTCTGCGGTGATATAAGAGAGATGTTTCACCAGGTTCTCGTGCGAAAAGAGCACCAGGTTACACACGAGTTTCTCTGGCGCGAAGGTTACATATCTAGAGGCCCAGAAGTTTGTGTCAGGCTGGTTATGACTTTCGGCGCATCGTTTTCCCCAACCTTGGCAAACTACATTAAAAAATGGAAACGCAAATCGATGTATAACAGATCACCCAGAGACTGTACACCCTATCATTGGAAATACTTATTTTGACGACTGGTTACAAAAGTGTCGCGACTGAGGAGGAGATGATCGATATGACGCTCAGACGTCAGCGAAAGGAATTGGCTATCAAATCATAATGTTGCAGATGAAGAAACAAAATGGACCAAAAAGTTGGAGTTCGATAGACAATCCTTATAGTTCACTGGTCCACAGTTTCTTTACTTACCTGCGACGAAGCCTACGATCCATATGACGCCGATATGGAATTTGCTCACCATGTGGAAGTTAACACTACAACTGAATCAGGTTTGGATATAAGCCGCTTTAGCAAATGGGAAAAGTTGTGTAACGCTCAGGTTGTACTTTCTAGGCTTGCTGATAAAACATTCGGCCAAATCAAAGTTAATTAGAACGCTGTTGGATGTAGGAGGTATCAGTAAAACTGTGTCAGTTATATTTCGCATCCACCAAGAAGAGGCCTTTTCAGAAGAACTGTCATGCCTGCGGAACCATGGTGAGTCATAAAAGCTTTATTTTGAGGTGCTCCCCATACGTCGATGACTTTGGTATCCTTTTCAGAAGAACTGTCATGCCTGCGGAACCATGGTTAGTCATAAAAGCTTTATTTTGAGGTGCTCCCCATACGTCGATGACTTTGGTATCATAAGAGTCCAGGGCCGAGTCCGATTGAAACGTCCAACGCCTAATAGCTGACTTCTATCACTGGAAGTTTTACCACAAAATGAAATCGTTGTGAAGGAGATGCGTCAACGATTCTACATGGTCTTCGGGCTCTGGTCCGTGCAGTGACCAAGCAGTGTCAACTATGCCGCAATCGTCGAGTGAATCCCGTTCCTCCAAGCATGGTGGCCTTACCGACCAAGTGACTAGCAGTATTCAGGATGCCGGTTACATATACGGGCGTCGATTACTTCGGCGCCTTTTATATAGCGGTTGGTCGGCTGATCAGCTAACGCAAAAGTACCCCGGAATTGAGCGGTGGTTCATACCACCAACTTCACCTCATTTAGGAAAGAATGAAAGGATGAAAAATGTTTCGGCAACAATTCTCTAAAGAAAACGGTCGTTTACCAGTGGCAAAACTGGTCGTGAGTCAATCGAAGATGATGAACGCAGTGGCAGACCATCGACATCGAAAACTGGCGAAAACATTGATGGAGTAAAAGAAATGTTGGTCAATAACCGCAAATTAACCATCAGAGAGATAGCGGAGGACTTGAACATTGATTTGGGTTTCCGTCATGTAGCAGCAAAGTTGGTGCCAAAAGACCTCAATTTCATGTAAAAAAGAGACCGTGTTGACGTCGCAAAAGAGATGATTTGCGAGGCTGAATTCGATCCCACATTCATCAAAAGGATCGTTACTGGAGACGAGACGTGGGTTTATGAGTACGACACGGAATCCAGACATCAGGCAAGTGAATGGCGTTCACCAAATGAGCCGAGATAAAAAAAACCACGTCGTTTTCAGTCAAAAAAGAAGGCAATGCTCACGGTTTTCATGGATTACAACGGTGTAGTACATCATGAATTTTTGCCAGAAGGCCAGACAAAGAGTATTATTTGGGCGTTATGAGACGTTTGCGTGAAGCAATTCTCCGAAAGAGACCAGAATTGTGGGCATAAAACTCGTGGATTTTGCACCATGATAACGCACCGTCGAAGATATTGACGACAAATGCAACAAATACCATCCAACAGCCACCGAATTCACCTGATTTGACTCCCTGTGACTTCTTTCTGTTCAATCGAGTTAAAAAACCACTACTGGGAATGCGTTTCAGCAGCCGAGAGGAAGTAATGGAAAAATCACAAGAAGCACTGAAAATCGAATATAAAAAATGTAAAAAATGGATCAAGCGCTGGCATAAGTGTGTTGCAGTAGATGGGGACTACTTTGAAGGGGACAATATAGATTTAGATGAATGAACTTGTATTTTCAATTTTCTGAATAAATTCTTTTGATCAAGGTGGTATATTCCTCTTATCTTCCCTGAAAGTGAAGCACTCACTTCAAATCACTTTATAGTTGGATATTCAAATGGAATCAGAGAGCGTAGTAGTGAGGCTAACAGTGGATCGACATTGCGTAAGAATTTTCACCTAACAAATCCACTAGCAAATCAATTCTGGAAGCATTGGATACACGTGTACTTGCCAGTCATAACACTGCGCACTAAGTGGTTTTGAATTTGAAGTAGGAGGACAAGAGGAGAGTGCTTTTATCAATGTTCAGGAGAAGTGTATCCACGTACCCTGCTGTAATTGTAGGAATACCTTTGTACAATCTCATCCAATTCTGCATTTTCGTTGGGAACCGTTATTTCGGTATTGAGACCGCAATGGTCTACATATTTTGCGTAGCTTTGTTTCCCTAACCAAAAGGAGATCAGGGTCTTGGTCTTTGAGCAACTTAAAAAGAGTGTATCTTTGTTCCATCCTTATCAGTGAATTTACATTCAACGAAACCTCTAGAGTTCTCTTCGCCATGTTCGTACCCATTACAACAGGAGGTGCATTAAACCCGACAGCAATGCATAGTTCTGATCTAAGCGCGTGGCCTGTTCCTGAATTTGACGTTGCAGCTGAGCCAATGGGGCTTGAGAAGCAACCTTCGCTTTTGTATCACTTTTTGTTGCAGTGGATCGCATGTCTACTTATACTTAAACTTTTAATAAAGAAGTTACTGGCGTGCCTTAACTATATTTTAAAAATGTTGATTGGTGGAACCCTTTTCTTTGTAGGCTTTTGTTGCTGCTGCTCACGTTGCTCTTGTTTTCTGTGTTGTTGGTGTTGTTTGTGTTGTAGCTGTTTCTGATGTTGTTGCTGTTTTTTTTGCTGCTCTACTTGCTGCTTTTGTTACAGTTTCTGCCACCGTGGTTTTTGTTGTTGCTGTAGCTTTGGATTTCCTCTCCTAAGCTGTTGTAACTGTTTTTGATTTTCTTTCTCTCCTTCCTAATTGCTTCGCTTTGATGACAAGCGCTCTTTGTTGCAGCTCCCTGTGAAGGTCGATCTTTTTGTTTAATTAATGCTACTGCTTTTCAAACCATTACTCGAATGATACCCACTTGCTTTACAATAAAAAGACCAGGGAGAAAGCGTAAAGAAGAAATCAGAAAAAATTACTTTTTGTTACCCACCTATCAACCTTCATGTTGAAGAATATGTATAGAATGGTAGAGTGTGGTTAAAACTACTTAGCGAATGCATTCTCTGCATCTAACTCGACAAGATGGAATACGGGCAGGGCATTTTCACCTATAATGTCTACATTGAGATTGCAACTTCGATAATGCAGCTTTTTAGGTCATGTGTAACTCTGACAAACAACACTGCGTAGAACAATCACTGGTTGCTATATAAAAGCAATGCTGGTAAATTGAAAGTTATCACAATCCAATACGCGCCTCCCAATAACTTGTTCTAAGAGGTGCAAGCAGGTTACCAGCTGATTCAGCCAATAATTGGTCTGTTGTGTTTTGCACGCAAACGAATACACGAGCTGGCTATTCGACACCGGTTCAAGTGCACGCGAATTAACTGTATAATCAAATTTGGAGATAAAAATATATTTATAACGTATTGAGAAAAACTGGCCCTTATTGCGGTTGTCGATACGCGATTTTTGATTTCGGTATTGCGAGTGTCGATTGTGATCGACTATTGTCGATTTGACAGCTGTTTTGCGGAAAAATAAATTGAAATGTGAGTATTTTGCTAAAAAAAATTAAGTTTATCTAAAAACAAAACAAATAATTTGAATTTAGGGCGAAGCAAGTGACCAATGAAACACAGCTGGAGCATTTAGTAAAATCAATGGAAGAAAATCCAGACATTGCCAAAGGAATTTGTGTTAAAACTCAATCTAAAATAAGATGGGAAAAAATAGCAATAGAACTGAATAGTTTAGAACCTCCTGTTCGTACATGGGAGAAATGGATCAAGGTAGCAATGATAAAAGCAATGAATTAAAATACTTTTTATTTAACTTATCAACTTTTTTATTTAAAAATTACATCTGCATTGACCTTAGAATGTTGTTCCTGATTTCAACTGCTTCATTATTTGCAATTCCTTCCCAGGAGACGCAATTTTTATGTGTGTACCATCAATGCAACCTATTATGCCTGGTATTCCGCTTCGTTCAAAAAAATGCCTTTTTGCTCGGTATTTTTCTCTTTCGGAATAATTAAACTTAATCCATTTGAAACAAGTATTATTGGTTTCAGCTTGGAATCTATTTCTGTTAACAGTTTTCTAAATGCTGGTTTCGAAAGACGAAATCCTTAAGAAACCTGCAAACCAAGCCTTGGGGGTCAATAACCGCAAACCAAATAACGGCCAAACCTTGGGGGTGGCCGTGGTGTCAGTTTTTTTTTCAGTTTTTATGCATTTTTATTTTTTTAACTTAAATTACTCTTATATGCTAAACAAAAAATGCTTAAAAATTAGCTTAAATTACTTACAAATAATCTTATTCTAACTTACTGGCCCCATGCGGGCTCTCTAAGTTAAACCTAACACTTAAACTATGTCTTTCGACGTTTCTTACAGACTATTTTTAATTTTATTTTAAAATTATTAATACTAGAATTTTTTTTTTTTTTTTTTTTTTTTTATAATTTACGCGCGCCTAAGGGGTTGATACCCTTTTACTGTTGCCAGGGCGCGGGCGGAAAGATAGAAGGAGGAGAAAGGAAAATTGTTTTTGTAGTGGTTTGAAACTCAGGTGTGTTTGGTTTCTATGTTTGCTCTCCAGGGGTGGGAGTCCGAATAGGACGGAGAGTTTTTCTTCACTCAGAGTGATTCGAGATATAATTCCCAGTATTTTTTTCATTGCTTGAAACTCTTATAACAGCCAAATCTACGTGTCAGTGTTATGCCTTCACACGCAGAATTTTTTTGTCTGAGTTCCAATTATACAATGAAAAACTGATTTTGCCATGGGCAGGATTCGAACCTGGACCCTCCGAGTGAGAAGCGTTTGCTACTACCACTACACCACGGCCACCCCCTTAATTAATTAATAATAAAATTAATTAATACTAGAATACTAAGAAAATAAATTTTAAGCAAAAAACTTAGTATATGGATATTTTTTTAATTTTTTTATAAAACTTAAAACTAAAAGCCTACAAACTACCTAAAAATAAATCTTAATCTACTTAACCTACTTACATCTAACACAAACATAGACATACATAAATATATATATACATACATAATATGTATATTGTATATACATAATAAAGGGTCAGCCATCTAACGTTTTTTTTTAACTAGTGCTTATTTCGTGAATGGTAACACTTAGCTCATGTCTGATTTGACAGATAATTAGTTTTATCCTTCCGCTGATCGAATATGGTTGTGCATACGCTTGAACAATGCTGGGAAATATTGCGACATTACTTTGTAAATCCGATGCCGATTTTGCCAAAAAAATCATCTTTTCAGATGAAGCTGAAAGCTTTTGATCTTGGCGGGTATGTAAACAAGCAAAATTGTCGCATTTGGGGCACAGAAAACCCGCACGCATACATTGAAAAGCCGATACACCCAAAACGAGTCACTGTTTGGTGCGGATTTTGGTCCAGAGGCATAATTAGGCCATTTTTCTTCGAAAATGAGCAGGGAGTGGCCGTTACAGTCAATGGCGATCGTTATCGGGCCATGTTGAACGAATATTTGTTCACAAAAATTGAAGAGGAGGATATTGGCAACATTTGGTTTCAACAAGACGGCGCTACGTGCCACACAGCCGAAGCTACACTCGATGTTTTGCGCCCTGTTTTTGAAGATCGCATTATCAGCCGCAGAGCTGATGTCGTTTGGCCACCTCGGAGCTGCGATTTGACACCGTTGGACTATTATTTGTGGGGTGCCGTAAAAGATAAGTGTTATGCCGACAAGCCAGAGACAATTGACGCTTTAAAGGACAATATTCGTGAAGCCATTGGTGAAATACAGCTGCACACAATCGATAATGTGCTTAAAAATTGGACCGATCGTGTAGGCTAGTGCATGGCCAGTCGAGGCAGTAATTTGAATGAAATTATTTTCCGTTATTAACCGGAAGGACAAAACTAATTATTTGTCAAATCAGTCATGAGCTAAGTTTTACCATTCACGAAATAAGCACTAGTTGAAAAAAAAATGTTAGATGGCGGACCCTTTATATAAATACATGCATATATATATATTTTTTTTATTTTATTTTATTTTTTTTTTTGGTTATATAAATATCTTTTTTTTCTTAAAATCTAACTTAAACCTACCTAAAACTATGTAAGCCGGCCATGGCTAAAACAAAAAAAAAAATAAAATAAAAAAAAAATTAGCCTGGCCCACTTTGCTTCACATGAAGCTACATATCACTGAAGGAGTTCGACGACGAAGCATCCCCTTCAACAAGCCACCAAAAGTTTTGGTGCTGCTGAGCAACATCCCTCATGTCGCGACTCCCTACCGCCCTACTGAACCGGTGACGCTCCGCACTGCCATGTGCGACGTCTCTGTCGTAGTTGAGTCGCCTGTCCGCAGCTGTTCGAGCGACGTGGAAGATTAGCGGCACCGCCAATCTGTCCTGGATCAGACCTTTACTATCTAGGTAGAGGAACGCTTCTGGAGGAATAAAGCCGTCAAAGCGCACACTCTCGTGGTAAAGGTAATTGGGGTAGTAAGCCCCAGATATCAGGTTATTCGTCGACGTCATTGCTCTTGCAATGTGCCTTCGAGTCAGCTTAATTACGAAGTTGTCCACTCGTATTAGGTTCGCCCTGTTGTAAAGGACCTCATTAGGATAAAATTTCTTGTACTCCGACTCTGGTGTTCTGTACAAGCGAAGACAAGCCCTCTCAAACACCGGAATCTTTTCCATTAAACTTGCTCGTACATTGAACCACACGGGACAACCAAATACCAGCATGGGCCTGATAAGGGCCATGTAGCAGATTACCTTCACCCTCGCATCGAGTTGGCTGTTATAAAACAGTCTCTTTGTAAGGGCAAAAGCACCTTTGGCTCTGACCAGAGCAACATCTATATGTTTGTTAAAATACAGAAATTGATCCAGCCAGATCCCAAGGTATCTGACTACATTTCGACAAGCAAGAGGCTGTCCGTGTTGTCCAATAATCGAGAACTTTCTCCAATTTTTTCTGGTATCCCTTGAGGCTCTAGACAACGGCGTCCTAAAGAGAATGGTTTCCGACTTCTGAAAGTTGATTTTCAACTTCCAGTCATCGCAATATCGCTTAATTTTGTCGAAGTCACGCTGCAAAAGTATATTAATGACCTTAATCTTTGGACCTGACCTGTACGCGATTATGTCGCCTGCGTACGCTATGGAATCGTGAAGTGAACCGATCAGATCGCTCGTGTAAATGTTGAATAGGATCGGCGAATTTACCGCACCTTGTTGCAGACCGTTTTTAATGTTAAATGTTCCAGCAGAAGTCACATCGCCATTCTTCGCGATGAACTGTCTACTGGAGAGCATATCAAAAAGAATATACAGCAGTGGTTTACTAATGTCCAACCTGTTCAGCTTGAAAAAGAGTCCTTCTAACCATACGGTATCGAAGGCCCTTTCCAAGTCAATCAGGCAGGCACCAGTGCACTGTTTCTTGCCTTTGTTCCATTGGATATCAGAAAACAGTTTAGACGCAGCATGAATGATATCATGCCCCGCCTTGAAACCGAACTGATTATCCGGAACTATATGTCTTTCCTCAACCCACTTAGTCAGGACTCTATTGATCATCTTCTCGAAGACCTTACTGATGTTTGGAAGAAGACTGATCGAGCGGAGATTAGCCGGATTGGAAGTGTCTTTATCCCTTTTGGGGATGGGATGTACCACCGCAGTTTTCCAATGCGCTGGATAATGTGCATTATTCATTGCATTATTAAACAGGGTGGTATAAATGTTCACCGTTTCTGGTTCCCACTGATTTCTTACTTCTAAGTGATTCGAAGATCGTTTGGAGCTCTTCTTTCGAAATGAACGGGGGTAGTACCCTATCGTTGGTGATGACATTATTTGCCATATTCTCGTCATTGAACTGGGTGAAACCCGAGCTCTCGAATAGCCAATTCACAATTTCATTTCAAAGGTAGAAATTGTGCACAAGGACTGGACTTTCCAGGTCGTGGTTCGGGCCAATGATGTCATTTGCCTTATATACTTCCTGGAAAGTCGCCCCTATAGCCTCTACCTTCTCCTGGGGATCCTCGATCACAAAGAAGTTGTCATCATCAACAGCCTCATTTGGATCTATGCCTGCTGCTACCAGTATTTGTTCGTTGTTCATTGTTCGGGCGATTTTAAGACACGAAAGGTCGTTTTGATCTTTCTCCGAAATATTTTATTTCTTTGCGGGAACATATTCGGGTTGCTGGTGTTTACAGCCCGAATTTTATTGTTCCAATACAAATTTACAGATGCTCTGTAATTTTCTTTTATTAATACTTGGAGGTTTTTGATCGACGACTTCAGCGTCATAATCTCCGGGTTATGTCTGTCAGTAAACTGTCTGTACAAGGTTTTTAGTCTTGACAGCAGCCTACTTTTATGTCGGTGCAGTGCGTCAATAGTTGCGTTGCGGAATAAGTGTTCGTCATCAGTGTGTTGATACCGAGTTATCGTTTTGTCCATTGTTCGTTTGATTGTCTCGTCCATTAGTCTTAGATACCTGTCAATCTCCTCGTTTGACAGATTTCTGTTGGACGGTGGGTAGAGCGAATTCGAGGAGAGTGCTCTAGTCAGTGTTCTGGTGAAGTGTGTCCAACGCACCCTACTATAATTGTAGGAATGGCTTTGGACAAACTCATCCAATTCCCGCAATTTCGTTGGGAACAGTTATTTCGGTGCTGAGACCGCAATGGTCACTGTCATACACGAAAGTGAGTAGACAGCTTGTAGTTTGTTGGTTAGTGCACGTCAGTTGTATTCGTGAGTCGAACAGCAGGAGATCCAAATAGGACCCGTGTCTGGGAAACGACGGACTATCCGTCGCCTTAAGCTCGAGTCGATACATCACACTGTGCTGACCCCACCAATTGAATAGTAAGTTCCCTCTAGTATTTGGTGTATTATTTCCCCAATCACTATGTTTGGCGTTGAAATCCCCGCCGATAATAAAATAGTTGTCTTCCAATTCCAGCCTTAGGAATCGAAAAAGCGCCTCGAGCTCTGAGATGAATAAAGTGGATTGAGTAGCCTTAGGTGCATAGACAGACACCATGTACAACCGCTTTCCACTACGGAGGGGGATATACACGATACATGCTTCCAGCACCTGGAACCTACGTACTACACGACTGTATACTCTTTTAAAACGTATACCTTTTCGTACGAAAATCGCAACGCCTCCTCCCTGAATGGAGTTGGGTCGGTTTCTCCGTATTATTTTGTATCTTCTGTGCCTCATTTTGTGTCTCTTGGTAAGCTTAGTTTCGCTAACCAAAAGCACATCAGGGGCTTGGTCTTTAAGCAACTTAAATAGTGCGGACGTCGTTCGAGCCTAATCAGTGAATTCACATTCACAGCAAGGACCTTCAGGGTTTGCTCCGCCACGTACGTTCCCATTACGGCAAAAGGTGCGTTAGGCCAGGCAGCAGGGCGTATACTTGATCCACCCGCGCGGTCTGTTCAGTTAAATGACGTTGTAGCTGAGCCATCTGCCCCTGGATAGAGAGCAAGATAGCTAGCATGTCAGGTACTGGTTCAGGTGCTCTGGGCGCTGGCGCCTGAGAAGCAACTTTCGCTTGCTGTACCGTATTTCCCCCACCTGCCGACATTTGGGCGTAGGTAATATAGGGAGTAACGGCTGGTGTTTGCAAATGCACGGGTGGACGTTTCACTTCCACTTTCTGCTGCCGGGCCAGATTTATTCTTTTGATGTACTGGAATTTGGGACAACCCCGATAAATTGCGGTGTGCCCCGTGTTCCTACATAAAGCACAAGAAAGTTGGCTTTTTTCAGACGCTCCGTCCTTACCCAGAGCGCATTCCTCAGACTTGTGGTTCTTTCCGCACTTCACGCATCGAGGCTGCATTTCGCAGTTCGACGCGGCGTGCCCGAACCCTTGGCAGTGAACACATTGTAAAATGTTTTCGCTCCTCTTTAATTTCTCCCAATGTACAACCTGGTAGTCCAGGACTTTAATACTCCTTAGACCATCCAGATTGCTGGTGGGACGTAGGTGGACCAGGAAAATCGGCAGTTGCCGCTTCTCCCTTTTGGCTCTAGCCGTGACAAACGGCTTGACCCCCACGAATTTGAGCCCTTCGCACTCTTTCTTTTTCAGCAGTGCAAGGAGCTCCTCCGGATCAGACAACGGTTCTAACCCCCTCAGCAGCATTGTTTGCAGCTTGTCCCCCTTTGGGGTGTAGGAGAAGAACTCCGTTGTCGAATCCTTCAATAAACTTTTAATTTTGTGATAGCGCTCCACTGTATTGCAGTGGATCGCATGCCTATCTACACTAAGTCTTTTAATAAAAAAATTATTGCCTATGGCCGACTTACATAATTCTATAGTATCTTTCAACTCCATCTTGAATGTGTTGATTGGAGGTACTCGTATCTTAGTTGTTTTCTGCTGCTGTTGTTGTTGCTTTTGCTGCTGCTGATGATGTTGCCGCTGCTGGTTCTGCTGTAGTTGCTGCTTATTTTTCTGCGATTTTTGTAGCTGTTGTTGTTGCTGTTTATGCTTTTGCTGTAGATGTACGTCTTTTTTTTTAGTTCCTGTGCCTGTTTTTGCATTTGTTGTTGTTTTAGCGGCTGTTTCTGTGTTTGTTTTTGTGGTAGATCCACGTTTGCGCTTTGTTGTTGCTGAGGGTTCTGGAGTTGTTGATGTTTCTCCATCTCCCTCCTTGCCACTTGCTTTGCTCTTATAGCAAGCACTTTTTTATGTAGCTGCTTGATGCTGTTTTTAATAGCTTCGACCTCGTTCTCTTCGTCATCTGACTCAGAGGCAGCTAAGGATGCGAAGCTATTTTCTTCTCCCATGTATCGACCTTCAACATTGTCTGAGACGTATGGGTAGTCGTCACCATCTTGATTCGGACGTTTCATAGCTGCTGCTGTTGATCTCATTGAGTACGCCCCTTCCCTCACCTCAGCTGGCAGCTTTTCAGTGGAAGTTGAAAGGGAGGGGCGATTTACTAAGTTACCAGTCGGCCTTAGCTGCCTCCTTCTCTTCATCATTGGTTCGCCTATTATTGATGTACCTGCCAATACATCGCCTGATTTGTCAGCTGATCCCGCTATTCTCATAGCGGTCCGCTCTCCAGAATTCATCAAGTGTTGTTGTTCACACTTTGTTTTATTTTTATTTAAAAAATAAAATAATAATAAAAAAAAAGAAAAAACAGATCTAATCGACACCTGGAGTCGAACCCACGACCTCTTATTTGGTAACCGGACGCACTACCACTGGGCTAATTGGAGCCCTATATAAAATTTGTCAAATGGGTGGCCGTGGTGAGAGAGAGTTTCAAGCACAAATAATTACTGCGAATTATATCCTTCCACTCTGAGTGAAGAAAAAACTCTCCATCCTATTCGGACATAATGCACAGGATGTTGCTGTAGTGCCTTTTGGATCATGCGTATCGACTACCTGTAGGCAACCCTATACGTTTTTGTTTTTTATTTTTGGGCGGAGGGGGAAGCTACATGTCCGCACACCATGAAGGGCCCAGTAAAAGCATAACTTTGTGGCGCAGGGGAGGAGCCTTTGTCTATTGTAGAAATCATGGGCTTGTTAGTGGATTCTCGTATTTCGTCTTGCTGTTAGCTTCTTAGGCCAACGACAATCAGGAGACCCTGGGTGTCTGTTCTACGTGCGAGTGTACGAATGTTGGCGTAGATTTGGGTGTCTGTGTGAGTAAAGATATATGTGCAGGGCAAAGTCAGAATGAGGTGTGTGGAAGTTTGTCTGTATATGTATTCACGTCGTGTATTTGGCGACTTTTATGAGTGTATTTATTGCGTTTAATGCCTGGCTAGCAGCAATCACGCTTGCAGATGAAAAGTTACTATCTGGTCTTCTGAAGCGATCTTGCGACTGGTGATAGGAACTGCTTCTGTTTATGTTCTGCTAAATTTAGGCTTGCTGTCAAAAGCCAATTTTTGACTCGCGAGATCGCTTCGTTTGTTGCTGATTCTACTTCGTGGATGTACTTGGCAACGGTTACGATGGCAATATCGTTATCTGGATATAATTCTGAGGATGTAGTTTAGTACGTCCATTCTAGCAATAGCATTCATTATATAGTAAACGTCCAGTTTGCCAAATTGAAAGCATTTCTGATATCTAATGTGACCACTGCACAGTACTCCTTTGTTTCGAATCGCCATCAGCGTTCCTCGATGGCTGTGCTTGCTACTTCATTCATTGTTTTGAATGCGTCTACTATGGAGCGGGATTTTCGGAACGCAAACTGGTATTCTGACAGTGCACTGCTGTATTCTACTATCATGATCAGTCTATTGTAAATGATATTTTATACAATTTTTCCTATTGTATCCAGAAGTAAAATAGGGGGATACGACGAAGGAGCTCCTGGAAGTTTATTTCCTTTAGGGAGAAGCATTAAACTCTGTTGTTTCCAGTGATCCGGGAATATTTCCTCTTTAAGACAACTGTAATATACTTTGGAAAAGATGTCCGGTTTCGATGCAATTTCTGCTTTAAGAGCCCTGTTTGCTATTCCATTCGGGCCTGGCGTTTTCCTATCGCCAAAAACTTGTTGCATGCCAGCAGTAATTCATCTTCTCTAGCAGGTCTCTTCATCAGTTCTATGAATTCGCGAATGCGGTTCGGTAATTGTTCGGAAATAGTGTCTTAATAATATTTTCCAGGATTGTCGGGCATGTTAGTTTAAGTGTATGCTGTCTTTTGGCCATTGTCATGACGATCCTGTAGGCGGCTCCCCAAGAGTTGATATCGCTCCTTTTTTTTCTGTTCTTAATGGCCCTTTCTAAGGATCTCCTCACTTGCCTAGAGATAACCAGATTCTGATTAAAATCCAGGCTTCGTCTTGATCAGAGAAATAGTTCTTAGGGATTTTATTTCGGCTTTCCACCACCAGCATGGTGAACTTCCTTCTTAGCATAGAAGCATCACATGCAGTAATTAATAGGTCTGCGGTCCCGGGTCTTAGTTGTTAAGTACTAATGACCTCCTCAAACGTGTCTCTATCCAAGGTTCTGTCTCTTCACTTTGGACGAGTCATTTTGTACCCTTTTCGGCGTTTCTCTTTTAGGAGCTCGAAAATCACAGCCTGATGGTCACTTTGTGTATAGCCTTCGCTAACCCACCATTTTATGTTATATGCTATGATAGACTCCATGCCAGATTTTCAGAAAGTATCTTATCTTTCTTACCTTTGTTAACTAGAACTGCATATGTCCAGTGTTGCGAAGGTCGCTCGTCCTTTTTCTAAATTCTGTGGCCCTATTATTCAGCAACTTTTTATATTTTGGTTTTCTGAAAAGCTTTGTTTCCACATATCCATCTTGCTGATTTTGTTGTATATATGGTTGGCTGATCAGTGGTCCTGATTTGTTTTTCTTTGCTCATTTGTGTTGCAGGACTTGTGACTCTTCGCACTTGTTAAAATTGTTCTGAGCAATCTTCTTGGTTTGAGACTAGTCAGAATCTTCTTAAACACTGCGATGTGATAGAGGATGGCGCAGTAAAATAGCTTCACGGGAAATAACTTCAATAACTCCCACCTTCAGTGGGAAATATTTTCACTTTTCTTATACGAAGTTATTTCCCACTTGAGGTGAAGTTGTTTCCCATGTGAAGTTATTTTCCTGCACCATCGAGGATTACTGAAAGGAGGAGAACTTGCCTTACTCATCTACTCATCTAGTACGTAAATGCAACACCACCCAATTCTCCAAAGAAACGAATTATTTGGTTGTCATCTTGGATAACAAACTTATTTGGACTTAACATATAACATCTAAAACCTCTAGAGCTGTGTTTACCTTCTGACAGTGCAAAGGAGTTATCGGCAAGACGTGTGGTCTGTCACCGAGGAAGGTCCTCGGTATCCATACGACTATGATAACACCTATTATATCCTACCAAACCTGCGTTAGGACTGCTAATATCCTCGGTTAGTGCTTCCATTGACTGTTGGTTTTCATATGAGTATAACTGGAGATGGTATTACTCTCCAGCAGAGCTGTATACTTTGAAGTACCAGTACGAGTCCAGTACCCAATACCCTGTACTTGTACTTGTACTTACAAATTTCAAGTACAATGTACTCCGTACTTAAAAATAAATAAGTACCAGTATTAACCTAAGTACTCTATTCCAAGTACATTTACTAGGTACTTGAATGTACCCCAGTACATTTATAAGTACTTTGCAAGTACTTTTCAAGTACTTACCTTTTAAAAGTTTATACTCAATTTGTAATTTTTGAATCAAGTTTTGCTAAAAAATTACGGCTCCTTCTGCAAGAAAAACTAATTTATTGTTTTTTTTTATTTATTTTTTTTCGAAAGACTTAAGAAAATTAGAGTTAGCTTTCAATAAAACTAGTTCCTCGAAATGCTGGTCAGACAGCGCGCTGCGTTTTGGAGTGTTAATTAGGCCAGCAAAGGAAACCAACCTTTCCACAGGGCCCGATGACGTCGAAGGAGTATTAAGTTTGATTGAAAGGTTTTTAAATATCGGATATTTGTCAAATATTTTCATTCCACTTCCTAAATGAGTATCAGTTATGTATAGTAAATATCCTTTTCCAATAAAAGCAGAATGAGAGTATTGACGAAGAACATAGGTGAAGGATTTGTATGTACTTGAAAAGTACTTGAAAATGTACTTGGGTGTATTCAAGTACCTAGTAAATGTACTTGGAATAGAGTACTTAGGCAAATACTGGTACTTATTTATTTTGAAGTAGGGAGTACATTGTACTTGAAATTTTTAAGTACAAGTACAATTACAGGCTACTTAGTACTTTCACCGTACTGCAGTACAAATGTATTTCATTACTTTACAGGTCTGCTCTCCAGGTTGCTGGCAGATCAATCGAATGCTTCCCGACATCTCTAAGGAGTCAGCTATCCCTCAGTAGGAAAGACTGCAGGCTGCTTACTGGCAAGCACTTAAGTATTGTGATCATAGATGATAAAATATGGTGTGACGATTCGTGTGAAAGTGATGAAGAGGCCGTGTAACACTATCACTGTGTATGTGCGACCTGCGCTCTCATCAGATTGGAAGTACTCAGCGATAACGTAAATGCTAGTACTGTAGGCACTTTATCACTAAAGCGCTTACTGTTATTTCTTTGAAAGCCTGAAGAATTTCAAAGGGATCACACAAGGAGTACAATGGACTTGTTTTTTGACTGGGTGCTCTGTTCCGACTAAAAAAAAAAACATTGAAACCTAATGGATGGTGTTAATATGAGGGATAACTCTGAAATAACTTTCTTGGGATCAAAGAGGATAAAAGACACTCTTTCTCAGGCAGAGAAGCTCTTGCTAGGCTTACTCATTGGTTGGTAATCTTTACCACTAATAATAGTGCTAACCTCATTCTCTAGTCATAGGGAAAATGAATTCATTACTCCGGAGAAAAGATATTTATAGCTGCTGTAAGAAAACCTGCTATAATGTGATATTAAAATTTAAAATAAATATGCACACAAAACGCACGCTTAAACCCACTTGCTTCACACTTCGACTGTGATGTAATACAAAAGGAATTCAGAAAAACCTCTACAGACTACATACAATATGCCTTAGGACACATGAATGAAACCCTGCCCACCTCTCTGTACAACCCGCATAACGGTATTATCATATATTACTGCGTAAAGTGTTTCAATTCCAACCAAAAATGTAGCCACCTAAAATTTCATCTGGGATACCCACCTCTTAAGCCTTCTTCTACCTTTAAACTCTCCCTTCTAGCACCACCATCCGCACTACACACTACAAAATACCGAACAACGTTCGGTATAAATTAAGCTCTCTGGTAGTCTACTCGTATGCTGGTAAACTGGTAAACCAAAAACCCGGGGACAACAAGGAATGTATGGTATATGAGTACTGGGTAATTTCCCTTTGCGCAAATAAGGTCAAACGTATCTTAATAAAATAGTTTAACCTCTGACCTGTATGTCTCTTGTTAAACAATTTATTTGCCCAGAATTTCGAATTTCCAGAATTCAAGTTTAGGTATCCCTAACTAGTATCTGCAAAATCCAACCGACCGGCTGGCTTGCTGACTGCCGTGGCACACTGCTGAAACAAAACCATTCTCGGATTCGTCTTCATATTCCGAGTCATAGTCATAGTCGGTAAAGCTTTTAGAAGGTCTCATATGCCCCCCGGCGAAAATAGATATCCTTCCGCAGGGATCATTCCATAAATTCTGAATACGTAAATTCTAAATTTACTTCACTCACCCTTATGGGGTACGCGTTGTACGTATATGTATTTGTCTCCCAAGCAGCAACACAACACAGGCCGACATCAAAATAGGCATCCACAATATTGACGCTGTCGCTGTCGTACTCACCTTCGGTATATTCGTATTCACAGTCGTTGGTTTTACCGTTATGACAGTCATATGCCCTAAAAAACTTCACATCGTAAACATAAAGTTTAAGTGGAATTTTTATTGCGCAATTTCCGGTGGAATAATTAAATTTTTATGCGACTAATTTTGCCACTTTTATTGGATTGTGGACGTTAAAATACCCGGGGTTGGTGAGGAGGGGGTTCAATGGGGTAACTCTTACCCCATTAGACATACCGCTAGTGTAAGAACTTTCTCCCAAAAAAAGGGATAAACGAAGATAGATTCTCGAGGCTCAGCATCAGTAGCGCGTTGAAATTATTCCGACCCTCAGATACACCTCATTTACCCTCTAGACATTCGCTCACATGATATATTGATTAGCTCTGTAAGAGGGT
Organism: Volucella bombylans; assembly: GCA_949129095.1. Taxonomy (NCBI): domain Eukaryota; kingdom Metazoa; phylum Arthropoda; class Insecta; order Diptera; family Syrphidae; genus Volucella; species Volucella bombylans. The sequence goes on from OX422140.1 coordinate 351,246,347, forward strand.
TGGAGGGGGAGAGAAGGTGACCCTCCATATGTGTTCCGCACCTACTGACTGTCTAACTGACGGATTCTTCATCCCTTTGGCATTGGTGTGCGAATCCGAATATGTGTTAACATGGCAGCAAACTTTCTGGGCCAACTTTCAACAACTCAAAACGAGGGAAAAAGGTCCTAACTGGGTTAAGGGTATTGACTTGCTGTCAACGTCCGTTTATGGGGTGAGTACCCCTAAAACCCCCTCCGGCATACGGAGTGCCTTTAGTGTTATTTTATTGACAAGAAAACGGGTAATATACGAGAACGCCAAGTCAAGTGTGAGTATAGGCATGTGTGTGAAATGGAGAAGAACTTGTGCAATTTTAATTAAAAATTAATTTCAATTACTTTAATGTGTATGCATGCGATAATCGAGTATCCAGTTAACGCAGGGGGTAGTTTTCACTCTCATATAAAGGGCTGGTAAGCTGCAATCAAAGTCTAGTAAGAGGGAGAGTATTTGTTGAACACAGAAACAAAATGAGTTCTTTGTTTTGTAAAATAATTTACAGTTCAACGGTCAATGATAATAGGACTTTCGGTGAACTGGTGATAATTTTGGTGGTAATTGTGGTATCTTTTAATTTTGTGAAAGGACTTTCCGGTTATGAGCTAACAATGTCAAGAAGATTAATAGCATTGTTGCTACGTTATCACTGCATATGCCACAGTTCAACGATTAAGTCTGTGACCAAAGTCCAAATGAGTGCAGAATCAATGGTTTTTGAGAGAAAATATAAAGGACTCCAACGTACACCACAATAACACCTTACGAAACCACATATTCACAAAGCGAGTACCAAATCGTGTGTCACTTTTCTAATAAAATCTATAATTTCATTCTCGATCGCACTTTCTGAGAATAGTCCTTTTGAGCTTATATGGAGGCATTGTGGTCCTCATTCAAAAATAGCTTGACAAGCAGTAATCATCATTTGTGGAAGATTGGCCACCATCGGGCTGATACTAACCCATCTGTATGAGTGAGGCCCATCTTATTCAAACCACACATTTCACTCGTATTGAAAACACAAGGCTTAATCTAGTTCTGGTATGGTGGTTTGTAAAACCGGCTCCCAAACATCACGATGTTTGCCCAAGCAGTGTCCAACAATGCGAAGTTAGACCATGCAGCCTTGAAAACATCAGAAGTAACACTTTGGTAATACGGTCTAATTCAATCGAAAATCGGTCAGAATTGATCCTGCAGTGGTCAACCGTCAGCGGTCGTTCAAGATATTACAAACATGGAGCAGACATCTCATGTATAGTAGCAACCTGCCAAAGTTATTTTTTTCCTGTTACTGGAACGTACGTTGGGAGCTCTCCTCCGAGCCCTCGCTCGGTTTATTGGCGATCTCACTTCTCGCAATTAAATTGTAACCTGCGACCTAAACAAGAGAATTCCCGAACAAGCTTGAAGGCGGCGTGAAGTTTCGGCAAAGGTCTTGCGTAGTTGTAAACGCAAACGAAAGGTTCGATGTTCAATCCCAGCCTCACCCAAAAGACATATTCATTTTTTCAGTTAACAAAGATCTAGTAAGATGAGTAGTTGACTAGAAATCAACAACAAGCCAACTTCCACTAAGAATTTAGCCTTCCCATTAAATGTTGGATGCCACACATGGAGCGTAATAACCACTGAGCCCAGACATCTTTCTTTCTCTCTCTATCCCATTTTCCAAAAAAACTTAACACGTGCTCAGGGGCTTTAAGTGTATTCATACCCACTTGAGTGTTTACCAATTCTTCATAAAATTGGTAGTTCATTGCCATACCTCCTCTTGGAATACAGACGAAAGTTTTTCCATTGAGGAATGACATCTAACGTTGTTATCCTCCAAAAAAAACCCATCCGTGGAAATCCAACGACATTGCTTCATCTCCCAGATTCTTGCCGAAACCATTCCTGGGCACAAGAAAATTGAATTTTGAATTTTCACAGTAAAAGGAGATCTGTGTGTTATTGTTTCGGATGGCATCGGGCGAAACACGGTCCATAAGACCAAAGTGAAAAGGCAGTGGACGGCCAAGATCATCAAAACTTTAGTGCGCGTTGCACCAAAGGCCACTTGTTATTAAACGAAAGATTGCTCTCAGTATGCCAATGATATGAATATCAGAGTCAAAAGTGCAAATAAACCCTACATGCAGCCGAGATAGACAGCTCTATGCAGTCTGATAAAAGCAGCTGTTTGAGAATACTAGAATTTTAATTCGCCAATATATCATACCTTGATATTGTTCTTAAGTATTTGATAACATATGCTCTGAAAACTTTAATCATTTTCTTAGTTACGCTACCGTTATTGATTTTGATTAAAGACTAAACTCTGAACATTGTATAAACGTGTACCAATAAACTTATCCAAACGATACATAATCATAACCACATATTCTGCAAAATGGTCATTTAAAGGGATCGATAACACGATTAGCAAACTATAACAGACGTCGTTAGTCTAGAAGACCCAATGAACTGTGGTAAAAGTTTATGCATAAGACAGATTCACAATTTTGTTAATAATGATGGTTTCGTCGATCCTGAAGCTGATTTCGAAAGCTGTATAGCAAATTTCTTAGTCGTAGAATCGGTTTTCCTTTCATCAGTTCGAGCAGTAGTGAGCTTGAACTATGTACAGTTCCCACAAGTTCCATTATTCAATCACCTGCCCTACAACCACGACAAACTGAACATGGCACAACGCCCAACGTTACTGCAGCTCCTACAGTCTCTGCGGTGCCCGAAACTGTTGCAACAAGAATCGCCTCATAGTAACTTCCTTCCGAAAATTAATTTCGAGTAATTCTCTGGTCCGCTTTCCATGACATGTATATGAATACAGTCCACAATCAAGATATTTTGTTTCCAACTCAAAAGTTCCACTTTTTGCGTTCTTGCCTTCGTAATAATCATATTCCAGTCTCTGATTCTACATATGATTTAGCTTGGGATAGACTAGTTAGAAGATACTACAGGCAACGTTATCTTATAAATAGCGTGTTATAAACTTTTATTCAATTAACTTCCACGACATCTCTTAACGTAAAATCCCTTCGTAAGATATCAGAAGGTGCGGACGTGGTTCTAAGAACCCTCGATTCATATAACTTACTTGATAGGGACCCTTGGATGATTCACACCCTGCTGTCCAAGATGGGTACTGAAACTCGCCCAAATTATTCAACTTATAGTACAGATATGGACTATCCCACTATTGGCAAATTGCTTGTATTTTTGTATTTTTGAAATGTCATGGTGAGGCCCTTAAGTCGAGCAAATCGCTCATTCGTGATGGAAGCAGAAACAAGTCGGTAGTTATTCGAAGCATGCACGTATCAGCCGCCATCGATTGTCCGAAATATAACGACACTCATCGTTTCACACACTGTAACGGATTTCTTTCAATAGCTGTAAATGCCAAACTGGATTTCGTCAAATCAAAGAGACTCTGTTTTAATTGCTTCCGGAGTGGACACAATTCCAATCGGTGTTAATCGAAATTTCGATGGAGAACTTGCAGCTCACGAAACCATCCATATCCTGCATCTCGTGCATCTCGATATGGCTAATTCAAAAACTTCTAATTCTCAATCAGAAATACCTTCGTCGTCTCGTTCATCTTCGCATTCCTCAAATCACCCAACATCGTCACAATCGAATCAACCAGTCACAAATCACTCGGTCAAAGTAAATGTTCATCATCTTCAAACTTTGTTGCCTACCGCAATTGGCAGAGTAAAATAAATTTTCGGGAATTGTCAACAAGTTCGCATTTTAATAAACTCAGAATCCGATGTATCATTCGTTACAGAATCCTGTGTTCAGACACTTGGCCTCAAACAAATAAATTCGCGACTATCCATCAGTGCAATCGGTTCCATGCCTGCAGGAACATCCAAGGGCTTCGTATCGATGGCAATAGCATATCAGTTTGATACGCACAGTATCTTCGTAAATACAATTTATCTAACGGCACTTCACCATTGCTAACTGTTTTCATTGATGCCAATGACAGTTTCCTGTCTGACTTAACTGATCCGCTCTTCAATAAACCCAATCCAAACGACATTTTACATTTTACTTGGAGCTGATTATTAGAGGAGAGAATTGTCAAAAGATGGGTGCTAGCTGGAACATTGCCCTCACGCACAGAACAACCTATTCGATCTTAGCACACTTTCATCGACATCGACAACACTATACAAGCGTTTTGTACTACAATACATATTGAGGAAGGCGAACCGAAACCGATTTCTTCACAAGAAGGTACACTAATTGAGGAGCATTTCATTCAAACGGAAAGGCGCTATAAACAGGGAAATTATATAGTGCACCTTTCATTTAAAGTCACCACTCAACTCACTTATACAATACCTTTGGTGGTGCATCCTTGGGGTTAAAAACTAGGGAGAAAAGTTTGCAAGTAATAAAAATCTTTGTCAACCTTACTCACAGCACAACTCGTATGTCTAAAATCCCCACTGACGAAATTTCAAAACCTATTAGTTACTCATCTCTCTGGATGGTCTGAGCCTAAAATAATGCCACTTTTCATCCTTCACGGTCCCGAGAAAGTTGCTCCAAGTGTGCTAGGCCAAGGTTACTGGCATCCACGATTACTTGTTCTCTAAACCAGAGGTTTAGTCTTCCTTTTTTTCGTGAACCAGGTGGCTGGGATTTGAAGATTCTCTTAGCTGGAGCATTCTCGCCCATCCGCTCGATGTGGCCGAGCTAGTGCAGTCGACGAATTTTTGCCTTCTACATCGACATCTTTATACAGCTTGTTGAGCTCGCGGTTATATGTATCTTCTTATATGTATCGACACTAGGATGTTATTTGTGGACTTTATATTTGCTACGAGGTAGATAAACTTCTTCACTACCTCAAAATTATAGTCGACAGCATGTACTTTATTTTATCCTCATTCATCATAATCAGAAAGTTTGGCTTTTTCTTCTATAGCAGTAAAAGCCTCAGTAATGGCACGCTGGGAATGGGCGATGATATCAATATCATCTGCATAGCTCAGAAGCTGGATGGATTTGCTAAATATAATGCCTTCTGTGTTTACGCCGGCCTATTGCACTATCTGCTCAAGCACGAGATTAAAGAAATCACACGGAAGCGATTCTGCTTGTCGGCATCCGGTGAATGTTTGGAATAATTCGGGGGTTTTGTTTCGAAGGTGCACAGTGCATTCCAAGTTCTCTAGCGTGGCGCGACACAACCGGATCAGTTCTCTCGGAATCCCGAATTCGGTCATCGTGTTATATATTTCAGTGTGATAAATGCTGTAGTATGCGGCTTTGAAGTCAATGAAGAGATGGTGAGTATCGACTTGGAACTCGTTGGTCTATAGTCGATTTTCCGGGCCGGAAGCCACACTGGTGGGTACCGATGAGTGTATGCAAAATGGCTTTAGTCGTCGAGTAGTCGGGCATGCTTTCGTCTTCCCATACTATGCAGATGATCTGGTGCATGCTCCTTACCAAAACATCAACACCAGCTTGGAAGAGCTCCAACCGCAATCCGTCCGAGCCCACGGCCTTATTGTTTTTCAGCTTTTTAATAGCTGTGCCGACTTCGTCTAGGTTGGGTGGGAGAACTACTTCATCGACTGGAGTTGAGTCTCCTTGTCACGCAGCAGCTGTTGGAAGTGATGCTTAAATACATCCACAATTCCCTGCGGTCGGTGGGTTATGTGTTAAAAGTCTGCATGGCGCTCAGCTTTGAGAGTGAACGCCAAAGACGAAAGCGCTAGGTAATATAAAAATGCGTCGCCATTTCCGAATTTCAAAGGCTGGCATCGATAACTGGTTCAACAACACAGGGTCTAAAAACTGCGAAGATTATCTCTGGGAGCAAGCTAAAACAGAGAGTATTTGCATTCAAGTGAAGGGGTGTAATATGAAAAATTGATCACTCAGCTTGAAGTAAGTCTTTGGATTCCGTACCGAAAATCTCCCACAGGAAGCCAAAATTGTTGGGGTTTTTTGGCCGCTCTAGTTAATGTACGCCATCTGTTATGTCTAGGGGTAACTCCAGAAAACGCTAAATGTGCTGACGCATCTCCGTACCCTAGATTCAAACAAATTAAAAATCTATTTTCTACCCGAGAAAACAAAAACACGGTCTTCTTGCATTGTGAATTTAGACAAATCTTGAGTTAGGATCAATAAGCCGAGGTATAACTCACATATGTATACTCGTATATATTCTTAACTGAAACTTGGGTAGATTTATTAACACCTCACTGCAGAGTCAGTGGAGATATGCAACGATTTCCCGAGTATATATTTGTTAAGTACAAATTACGCCATTTACAAATTGAACGATACGCGCCTCAACAACCCCTTGAAATTTTTTTAATTCACCACAAAAATGGTGAAAATTTCTCTAAAACTATTCGAAGAGTTTTCTCGGTCGACGTGAAGAATCTTCTTGTACCTTTTTGGTTCAAAAATGTGAGCTATTCGGGCAAGTAAGTAAGTAAGAAGGATCAAAGTCAAGCCCGTCACGTAAGAGCAACTGGGAAAATGGTGTTACTTTTGCAGCAAGTGTGATCATCCAACATTCAGGTCTGTCGATTCCACGTCGATCTCAAGAATTTAATATATCGGGTTGAATTGGCGCAAGAGCTTAAGCCTGTCTACGATCAGCTAAGTCTTAACTTTGCCAATTGGGTATTGAAAATGCATGAAATTCATCAAGAATTCCACCGAATCCACAACGAGTTACGTGTAACTGTTTGGTGCGGCAACATTAGACATTATTTCTTCGAAAATGAGAAACGGGTTTTTTTGTTTAAAAAATGGATTGCCCTGTCGAACCATGGACAATGAATTATTATAGCCAGATATTGAAGGTATGGATGTAAATGCAGATTAATGAAACTTCTCATTGGAAGACACTATATTTTCTATTGAACCCCCTCGTAAAGGAATCTTTGTGTTGAATACAAAACAATTGGGTTTGGAAAAACGTGACGTTTATTACGAAACCAAGAAAATCGGTAAACTAAACTAAAGCCTGTCCTAAAAAAAACGAAAGGAGATAACCAGCTTCAGCTCGCTGGTGCCCTCACAAAGTCTTAAAAGTTTCAGGTCGGCTGTTCTATTTGCGAACCCGGCACTGCAGACATTTCTTAAAATAGATACGCAAATACTTAATCTTGAACTTGAAACTCCTAAACTGAAGCGAAGGTGGAGACTCGAAATTTCAAAATCATTTCGTAGGTAGCCAGATCAGAACCGCTTCGTAATCAGCTCATATTACTGGGACTGCAAATAACCTAAGCAACACAACCTGTCAATCTCTTCTATTGTGGTGACAGATGAGACAACTAATTAAACGTTTACTTCATTTACATCTTTTCAAATTGCCTGCAACCGATTGCATACTTTTAGTAATGGCGCAAAAAGGTGTACATAAGCTGCTGCCAATTTTGAAGAGAATCTTCTATGCACGTCCCTAACCCGTGACGAACAGTGAGATACGTTTTCATTCCGTAAATCGATAAAGATTACTACTCGCTATCGAAAAACTAGAACCCTATCAGTCTGACTTAATCCTGTGTAAGAGCATACAGAGAAGTTTTGGGATTTACAAGGTATAGGTCTTCTGTCTAAAATGCAGCGCGCATGTAAGCACGAAAGATCTTGTGTTGTAAGGTCTAGTGGGCAAGATTGAATAGATTAATATTGAGAGAAACTTTTGCCAACATGTATAACTCGGTAAGACAAGGCGGCATAGACTTTTGGGTTAGCTTCTTGTGTCTACCTCTATAGCTCTTAGCTCTCTCAAGTCTGATCCAAGGATGAGAGGGACGAAGATAACTAGTTTGGCTCATTTAGAGCTAAAAGGCGCTACCATCCTAGCTTTCACGTTAATACAATACGTCGCTACTTTTTTATCAGACTACGAAAAACGATTTGTGTCGGCTGCTTAGTAGCTTTCCCTAGCCGGTTTGTTCTGCTCTAGAGACACTTATAAATCTACCTCCTCTGGGGCTTCAGAAAATGGGCTGCACTTTCTCGCCGACTCTCAACTGACTTTGACTTCTGAGTCAAAGAAAGAAATCAGCATCAATCACATTTGTGTCGCCGGCGTTCTTACTGAGGACGCCAATTTTACTCGTTAGGGAAATTCCAGTCTCTCTTCCAATCGGTTATACGCGAGAGGCAGAGTGTCTTGATTGTAGTGGCTGCCAAGCTGGACTTAAGACCTTAATAAGCGCCTTTACCACCAGCAAACCTAGTTCGAGAATGCAAAGTTTCTTTGAACGTTACTGAAACCGCCGATTAGCGTCCGAGGCAAGGCAGCCTGCGTCAACAGCTGACATATGCAATTATTGTAACCATCACTGTAAGTAGCATGATTGTCAAGCATACAGGTATACTAGCTGAATACTTCAGGACATCTTAAAGATGTCAGCCTCACACCTTCTATCCTTTCGCAGGAAAAACTTAAAACTTTAGCTTACTGTCATCTCAAGGGGCCGGAAATCTTCTATAGAACTTGCTTTGAGTGTAAAGACGATCTCTGATGTGGCGGGTGCTAGTTCTGTAAGCACTTTATCATCGTGCCAGCGTTATACACAACCATTTCCATTAGTCCCTATATAACCGGTCTGATAATAAGTCTTATTGGTTTCGTCGTCTATGTGGTACATTTTTTTAGGCAAACAAATTCTTCGCCTACAGCCGTGACTTTTTTTCAGAAAATTTTAAGTTTCTGCTCCATTTTCTCCATGTTAGGTAATGCAAACAGTAGGTACTAAGTCACCTTCACTTGCCTTAACAAAGATGTGAGTACAGAAAATCTTGAATTTGAATTTACTTAATTTTTGTAAAAGCAACTTCGTACATAAGCATATAGGTTAGGTTAGGTTAGGTAAGAGTGGCTGTTGGAAATACCAACCCACTTAGGCCTATTGGCCCATTGTGATGCCACGTGGATCTGTGATCTTCTTACTACTGGAACCAGTTTGAGCTTTTAATAAAGCGTAGGAGACTGTTAACGTCTATTTTTTCTAGATCGTTTAGGTCGTTGTAGAAGAAAGCTCCTAGGTGAAGCTTCCTTCTCTGAGAGAGAGCTGGGCATGTGCAGAGTAAGTGGGGGATTGTCTCCTCCTCTTCCTCGTCCATGCAGCTTCTACAGAAATCGTTAGTAAAAGCGCCAAGCCTTCTTGCGTGCTTGCCTATGAGGCAGTGTCCGGTAATGACACCTATTATGGCGCTGAGATGTTTCCTATCTAAAAGGATCAGACACTTAGATCGACTCAGATCCAGCCTTGGCCAGATCTGTTTGGTTGCTAGACATGTTTGTCCAGCAGTCCATCTAAGGTCCGTTCTTTTATTGGCATCTAGCTTTAATGTTAGTTTGCACGTAGCGATTGGTATACCTATACTACCTTTGTCCGGTAGGATAGGTAGAGTGGTTCCAATTTTGGCGAGTTCATCGGCTCTGCAGTTCCCTGGAATGTCTCTGTGGCCCGGCACCCAACAGAGGTGAATGTTGAACTGCTCTGCCATCTCCATGAGAGATGATCGGCATTCAAGGGCAGTTTTAGAACACAATGAGACCGAGTCCAGGGACTTGATGGCGGACTGACTATCCGAAAATATGCGGATATCCTTTGCAGATATCACGTTTTTCTTCAGCCAGGACAGAGCTTCTTTAATCGCCAAAATTTCCGCCTGGAACACGCTACAGTGATTTGGAAGGCGGAAAGAGAGGCTTAGATTTAGCTTATCTGAGAAAACACCGCCACCAACTCCGCTGTCGGTTTTAGATCCATCTGTGTAGAGATGGATTGACTTGTCCTCCATGAAAGCATCCTCCTCCCAGAATGATCTAGAGGGGAAGCTTACATGGAAGTTTTTGTCAAACCAAAGTTCAGGTATGGTGTAATCGGTGTTCTCTGTGAGGATTCCTAATGTATTAAGAATATTGGCGTGGCCAAATGAATTATTTGTCCACTGTTTAGTCGCTTTAAGGCGAATAGCTGCAGTCGCAGCTACTTGCTTGCTAAAAATGTCGAGGGGTGTCAAGTGAAGCAGAATATCTAATGCCGCAGAGGGGGTAGACCGCAAAGCTCCGCTTGTGCATAGACATGCTGTTCTTTGGACTCTGCTTAATTTAATGCGGTTGACTGCATTTTCCAAGGCCGTCCACCAGACAACCACCCCGTAAGTAAGTATCGGTCTTATGACCGAGATGTATAGCCAGTGGGTTATGCGAGGTTGAAGGCCCCATTTGTTCCCAATGGCTTTCTTGCAAGAGAATAAAGCTATTGTAGCTTTATTGACTCTTTCTTGAATGTTAGGTTTCCAGTTTAGTTTCCTGTCAAAAATGAGACCCAGATATTTTGCTGTATCGGAGAAAGCTAAACTGGTACCGTTTATTGAAGGAGGGTCTATGATTGGAATTTTATATTTCCTAGAAAAGAGGACAAGATCAGTTTTATGGGGGTTTATTGCCAATCCACAGCGATCTGCCCAGCAGGTTAATCTGTTAAGATTTACTTGGAGGAGTTCTTTAATGGTATTTAAATGTTTTCCTGAGACGGCTATGGCAACGTCATCCGCATAGGCAATCACTCTGCTACCACCCGCTTCCAGGTATATCAGTAGTTCGTTAACCACTAAGTTCCAGAGAAGGGGGGAGAGGACACCGCCTTGCGGCGTACCCCTACTGACATATCTTTTAGCAGAAGTCTCACCCAGTTTGGAGTTGATTATCCTGCTTGTCAGCATTAGATTAATCAGCTCCCCAAGTGAGCCGTCTACCTGCAGAGTTGACAGCGCAGTCGTGATTGCGGATGTGTTGACGTTGTTAAAGGCGCCCTCTATGTCTAGGAAAGCAACCATTGTGTACTCCTTATATCGTAGGGATCGTTCGATGTGGCTAGTCAGAGAGTGCAAAGCCGTTTCCACCGACTTCCCTTTACAGTAGGCATGTTGAGCCGCAGACAGAAGTCTTGGATCAACTTTAGCTCGAATATGGATATCAATCAGTCGTTCTAAAGTTTTCAGAAGGAATGATGATAGACTTATAGGTCTGAGGTCCTTTGGGACCACATGAGAACATTTTCCAGCTTTGGGAATGAATACTACATTGACTTCTCTCCATAACAGTGGAATGTTGATAAGTTCTACACAGCTCCTCATAATATTTTCCAACACTGGTAGAATAATATCTGAGGATCTCTGTAGCTCGGCAGGTATAATACCGTCCGGACCAGCAGACTTGTATGGTTTGAAGCTATGCAGCGCCCAGAGCAGTTTGTCTCTCGTAATCAGACTATGAATTTTGGTCACGGTTGCAGTAGGCTTGTTTGGGCTGCTACTGGCCGCGAGATGGGAGCTACCTGGAAAGTGGGTGTCCAGAAGCAGGTTGAGTGATTCATCACTTGAGGTTGTCCAAGAGCCATCGGTTTTTTTCAAACAGCTGGGCATCATAGGATTTGTGGAGAGGATTTTTCTTAGCCGCGGAGCCTCAGAGGTTTCTGTGATTTTGTCGCAGAATGACCTCCAGGATTGTCGCTTTGCCTTCCTCAGTTCTTTTTTGTATAATTTGAGGGATTCTTTATATGAGTCCCAGTCGGTCACTTTTCTTGTGCTTTTTGCTGCGTTGAAAAGTTTTCTGCAGGTGTTTCTGAGCAGTCCTAGTGCCGATGACCACCAATGTGGCTTTTTCTTGCCTCTTGGTTGAATAAGAGGGCAGGAAGCGGCCATAGCCTTATTGAGAGTCAGAGTAAATTCCCTGACTTTCATGTCGAGCTCATTGGTGTCACGCGGGGGACTTGATAGTTCAGAGAATAACGTTTTTGACAGTATTCCTCTGTATTTTGACCAATCAGTTTTCCGGTAGTTCCGGAAGTTGGTTGGCTGGGGGGAGCATCACTCAGACTGAATTGGATGTATCTATGGTCTGAAAAGGAGTGTTCAGACGATACCATCCAGTTTGTTAGCCTTTGGGTGATGCTGTCGGAGACAAGAGTAATATCTAATACTTCTTGTCGGTTTTTTGTTATGAAAGTGGGCTCATTGCCAATATTGCAAATTAAGAGGTTAGTACTTAAGATATAGTCTAAAAGTGACTCACCTCTATCATTGATGTCGGTACTGCCCCATACCGTATGATGTGCGTTAGCGTCACATCCGATTATGAGGCCAGTTTTTTGCCTTCCCGCTTCCAGTACCACCCTTTCTAGGTTATCACCAGGGAGAGGGCCCACTTGGTCGTGGCCAAGGTAAGCCGATGCCAGCCAGTAAGAGCCTTTGGCAGTCTCTAATCTGGCAACGGTTAGGTCGGGGTCACTGAGGTTGGGAAGTAGAAATACATTAAGGCTACGTTTCACTAATATACAAGTTCTAATCTTACCTTTGTCTCTTGTATAGAGCGGAACGTATGAGGGTGTCCTAAGTCCACGAACCACGCCTTCTGCAATCCATGGTTCCTGGATTAGAATTATGTCTTCTGCGCTTTTGGAAAGACGCAGAATGAGTGCGGCCGAAGCCTTTTTTGAGTGGTGGAGATTAATCTGGAGAAACCGTATCATTGCTACAGTCTTCCAGAGTCGCCTCCACCACGGTGTTGTTGAGGTCCTCCGATTCTGAAGATGTGCCCAAGAGCTCATCTTCTATCTCTGATCGTGTAGAACCTCTAATTGTTTCGTCATCGGTTTCCATTTCCGACAATGTGTCAGAAGAGGAGACCGACGGCTTGGTAGTCACCTCGGACAGATTGGAGTCGTCGCTATCCAATTCTGGAAAGGATATCGACGCTCCAAGATCCAAGGTTGTGATATCGGGTGTTAAAGGAGGAGGAGGTTGCTTATCAGCATCCAGCTCATCCTTTTTGTACACCCTTAAGTGAATTGACTCGAATCCGAACCGAATCATGCCTTTCGTCTGCGCCAGAGGATTAAGGGATTCCTTATTGATCACAATTAACGCGCATCTATAAGAACCCCTTAGTTCCTCCAGTTTCGCGACTTTCCAGTCATGAGTCGGAAGAGTCGGGTTGCTGAGCCGGATGATTTCCAGGATACTTCCTGGAGAGGAGGGTTCGGCTGGAATCCAGGTACGAGTTCGAGGTCTACTAGGAATGTCTTCCTTAGATACGACCTCGAGTTTTGCACCTGGCCAAACCTCTCCTAAACCATCGATGGCCTTGGTGAAGAGATCGAGAGATCTCTGGTTGGAGCAAGCGATGAGCTTGACATGGCCTTGGTGCCAGCCAGCGTCGCTTGTGATAGGAGGTGGTCCTGGGTTCTCCCGCATGATGGCCAAGAAGTTGCTCGAGAGCTTCAACTTGACCAATTGCCACCGTTCCGGTGTAATGGAACCGTCGGTACATAAGCATATATCAAGTCTGACAGTCTAGTTGTCAGTTTTGCAGAAGAATGACTAGCAGTACGGATAACCTATGACCCGTCTACATCCTCTATAAAATCAATCGTAGTACGAGAAATGTGCTTAATATTGACAAAACACTTTCTTGACTGTGAGGTAAATCATAAGTCAGTTGATATAAATCCATCCAAAATGCCATTTTCTTTTTTGGGCACATAACGAGATAGAAGAAAGGAAGGATAATTCGTCTTGATTGCAGCCATCAGACATTTCACCAGCGGGAATTACACATTAATTGCGATTCTATCAGAGTGTCAGTGCAACTGTCACTCATGTCCTCCCTAATTTTTAACCACCAGTTAATGTGTGGTGCTAGTTCGTCGCACGCCTTTTTCCATTCAACGCCAACAACATCACCATCAACTACCCCATGACGTGGTTCGAGTATTTGCTTATTGCCTCACAAATCCACTCTAGATCCTTGGGCCACACAATTCATGGCAGCAAAACAAATTAACCCGTGTTTTGTTGGAATAGCTGTAGTCGTTGTTCCCATGTCATTTTGAGTATACCTAAAACCTACCACCGTCTCCTGCCACTTCACCAATTCAGTTCTGTTACCACTCGTACATCCACCAGGAAACGTAACATACCATCAATTATTGTTTTGTTAACACCTTTGCGATTATTTATTACACGTTTCATATAGTCTGGGATACCAGTCATCAGCCATCAGCCATCAGCACCCTCTGCCACCCATCCGTGTCACAGTGGAGCTTATTGAATATTTGTAGTTCGCCACTGAGTTCGTCATTGCTTAACCCGTCTCCGCCCCAAATTGTACGTAAACTGTTCCGGATAAGATTCCTTTCAGCGGTTTTAATGAGACTGAAATACGGATATATGGCGCTACGAAGGACTTCGAATCCGGATACTACCTATGTATGCTACTTCACTACAAAAACAGCATTGGGGTTGAGCGCACAAACTGAAAACACTTTATTTTCAGTTTAGTTTGTTGTGTTCCTTGTGTGTGTTTCTTGCTTTTTTCTTTCTTTTCTTTTTTTTTGGTATTGGGGGTGTAGAAGGACTAGCATGGCATGTATGCCTGAAAGAGGTCCTTTTTGATTTAAAAGTGGGTTTGGTTTGTCACACAATTAATTTTAACCCTTGAAGGCTATGAATGGGATTTCTTAGTGTAAATTCCTCGTATTTTGTGTTCCAACCCTCTTTTAGCCTTTCTCTTGGGCTCCTCTTTCTCTTCCTTTTTTTGTTAAATGGCTTTCGTGGGACAGAGGGGGTGGACTAACTAAAACACCTACTTATCAGGTCAGGTGAAACTTTTGCTTGTGCCCTTTTTACCGTTGTCTATGGTGTCACTGTCCTTTGGATGAAAATGTGAAAATGGTCTGTTAAATACGCTAATGGAGAGGCGTGGCGGGGATTTTCGGATCACTTTATCGTACATAAAAAGCTGAAAATAAATGGTAACCGCCTAAGGAAGTAAATCTAGGTAAAGGACGATGTAACCCTTTGTCGAAAATAATTACTAAACTTTTTGTTTCTTCAGTTTGGTTGTTTGGAGCAGAAATTAATTTAAATTTATATGAACTTGGATTTGCATAAGTTTAAGTGAAAATGGTTGTCGAATGAGCATGAAGTATTGTAGATGAGATGAATGAAAAGGTTTTCGACATTTGGGCTTGACGCTCAGGTGATTGCAGCAGAAACTTTGGAGGAATGTTGCAAAAAACACGTACTATCAATAGATTGATGTGAAACATTCTGAGTTGAGTTGGCATTAAGACCATCTGTCCTGAGCAAAGATGTCTATCTATCTATCTATCACCTATCATAGATCTATCACCAAAACATAGACAGAATTGCGTTATTATTTATAACAAGGATGAAGTGGAATAAGATTTGTCAACTTACCAACTTACTACCATGCCATGAACTCTAGGTGGACTTTTTTGTGGTAAGAGATCACTGGTCCTCTTATTACAATTTATCAGTCTTCCGTAACTTCGGTCATATAGTGCCTACAATACCAGCTCCTATGCGATGCGAGCAAAAACCCGGTACTTACAGAGATAGTGATCGGCGGTATTGTCATCACTCTAACGGCCAGCGTCGCAGGATGTTGTGTCACCTGTGCCTAGCACATTTATGTGCGCAGCCAAATCAAAGTCTTCGAGTGCAGATGTAAATACTTCTCCTCAACATACAGTTGATTGCCTTTAGGCTTGCGTATATCTTCATTTGAAAGACGAAAGTTCTCCAAACAATGACTGAAATCTAACATGTTCGTCCTCCAAAAAGGCATTAGTAACGGATCCTAGATCGGTTTTCTAACTATCCGTGAAAACACAATACTTACATTACTTTCCTGACTCAAATTCTGGACGAAATAATTTCTAGTACAAGGAAAGTCGATTTCATATTTTTGCAGCAACAGGAGTTCTGGTTTCATTGCAACAGCAGGCATCTTCACAAGACCAGAATCAAAAGATGACTATCCGAATGCAGTCCATAGTATGGATATAAAGAGGAGCAAAATTCGTTAGTGTGCCTAAAGCAGAGCAATGTATGTCAAAAAAGGTGAAGCCAGGACACACTATTCTTTGGAGTCTCGTCAAAGTAATATTAACATATTTTCTGAACGCTTGTCCCAGTACACATCCGTCGCAAGCGATATAATTGATCTTAACAGAGATCCTCCTCCATATGTTCCCGAAAGTGCCTTTCCACTGTTAAAAAGCCTACAACGCCTCAGAGGTTTTCGACGTTGCATGTTTAGTCAAGAGTGTTTATTTTTCAGATTGACACACAAGTACTAAGCATAGTGCCTTTAGACACTAAATGAGGCAGACTAGCTAGCTTCTTCATTCTATAATAGTAAAGAGAACAACCTCATGCCATTTCTAGTTCATCAATCGTCTATCACGTGTAGGTCTGCCTTCGCTTTAAAGTGTTTCTGGGTTTTCTTGGAGGTGGATTTTCCTTTCTGTTTCTTTCTTTAGCGTCGCTAGAGGAGTAACATTTTTACCACTCGCGAGGGAGGCTAGATTTTATAAGTGGGAACAATCTTCGCTGTCTCAGTTCGCGCTGCGAGATACGCAGGTAGGCATGCGCTGACACATTTATCGCTGTACTGAAAAATCTCTTCGATGAATTCGACTCGGAATCCATACAACGTTGGTATTTATACATGTATGTACTCGTATACTGTTTAGTAGGTTATTGTACAGAGCTGATAGCATTTAAGAGGTTGGTTTGAATTAGCTCTCCACCAAATTAAATGGTACCGTTTATATCTTTCCCTCAGACCTATTTGCCGGTACACCTTCTGAATGTCGGCCTTTATTACAAATTTCGGCAATCTAAAGCGCAGCAAGGTTGTGAATAGCTCGTCGTCTATGATTGGTCCTGGTTTTGCAGCGTGACTTCGACAAAATTAAGCGATATTGCGATGACTGGAAGTTGAAAATCAACTTTCAGAAGTCGGAAACCATTCTGTTTAGGACGCCTTTGTCTGGGGCCTCTAGGGATACCAGAAAGAATTGGCGAAAGTTCTCGATCGTGGGGCAGCAGGGGCAGCCACATGCTTGTCGAAATGTAGTCAGATACCTTGGGATATGGC
Organism: Volucella bombylans; assembly: GCA_949129095.1. Classification (NCBI taxonomy): domain Eukaryota; kingdom Metazoa; phylum Arthropoda; class Insecta; order Diptera; family Syrphidae; genus Volucella; species Volucella bombylans. Next base: position 351,263,388 of record OX422140.1, read on the forward strand.
TAGATCAATTTCTGTATTTTAACTAACATATAGATGTTGCTCTGGTCAGAGCCAAAGGTGCTTTTGCCCTTACAAAGAGACTGTTTTATAACAGCCAACTCGACGCGAGGGTGAAGGTAATCTGCTACATGGCCCTTATCAGGCCTATGCTTGTATTTGGATGTCCCGTGTGGTTCAACGTGAGAGCAAGTTTATTGGAAAAGATTCGGGTGTTTGAGAGGGCTTGTCTTAGGACTTGTCTTCGCTTATACAGAACACCAGAGTCTCAGTACATAAAATTCTATCCCAATGAGGTCTTATACAATAGGGCGAATCTAATAAGAGTGGACAATTTCGTCATTAAGTTGACTCGAGGGCATATTGCGAGAGCAATGGCCTCATCGAACAAGCTGATCTCCGGGGCTTACTACCCCAATTATATGTATCATGAGAGAGTTCGCTTTGACGGCTTTATTCCTCCAGAAGCGTTCCTCTACCTAGATAGCAAAGGTCTGATCCAGGACAGATTGGCGGTGCCGCTAATCTTCCACGTCGCTCGAACAGCTGCGGACAGGCGACTCAACTACGACAGAGACGTCGCACATGGCAGTGCGGAGCGTCTCCGGTTCAGTAGGTCGGTAGGGAGTCGCGACATGAGGGATGTTGCTCAGCAGCACCAACAATTTTGGTGGCTTGTTGAAGGGGAGGATGCTTCGTCGTCGAACTCCTCCAGTGATAATTAGCTTCATGTGAAGCAAGGTGGGCCAGCCAAATTTTTTTTTTTTTTAGCCATGGCCGGCTTACATAGTTCTAGGTAGGTTTAAGTTAGGTGTTAAGAAAAAAAATATATAAAAACACAAAAAAAAAAAAATTATTTATACATATGCTTATATATTACGTATATAGGTATTATGTATATATATATATATATATGTATGTATGTGTATGTATTATACGTAAGTAGGTTAAGTAGTTTAAGATTTATTTTTAGGTAGTCTATAAGGTTTTAGTTTTAAGTTTTTATAGATAAAAAAAAAAACAGTCCAGACACTAAGTTTGTTTCCTTTCATTTTCTTAGTTCTAATAAATGTTAAAATAAAAATAAAATTAGACTGTAAGTTACGTCGAAAGACATAGATTAAGTTTTATGTTTAATTTAGAGTGCCCGCATGGGGCCAGTAAGTTACAATAAGATTATTTTTTAAGTTAATTAAGCTAATTTTTAAGCGTTTTTTGTTTAGCATATAAGAGTAATTTAAGTTATAGAAATAAAATGCATTAAAAAAAAAAAAAAAAAAAAAAAAAAAAAAAATGATTGGTCCTGGACACATGATGTCTTTTAGAGATACATTGGGCGATGTTTTGGAGGATGCGTTGAAAACCACTCGTAGCCATGTGCCGCTATCATCCGACTTAAACACGCTCTGATGCGATTAGAAGTAGTGTGGTTTTTCAACAGAGCTATAGTCAATTTCTTCCATATGGCCCTGTCTGCCATATTCGTTAATGAACTCAGTATATTGCTCTATTAATTCGGTAATTCGGTATTGTGAGCTAATTAGCGCTCTACAGCCTTAAAGCAATGTACATGGATGCGCCCAATTTGTCTGGATCGTCGACAGATTACAATGAATCTTCCTGTATTATCTCTTTTAATTCTTTTTGTTGAAGACCTATTCGCATTTTTGTTGCACTGGAGTGTATTTTGAGCAGGAAGTAGAAAGGTCATCGGTTTTCCAGAATTTCTCGATCGTCCGCAGTAGGGACTCGTCGGCTTGAAGGGACTCTTCGCCGGTTTGCACACCACAAGTTGCAGTTGATGAAGATTCTCCGATTGCTCTCCTGTTGACTGACTATCCATCCAAGTTATTTGTTTTGTAGCAAGTGTAATTCTTTTCCTAGCTTAATTTCTCCAGTGAAAAGAAGTTGGTGCAATATTCCGCTCCAATTAGCAGATCAATGCGATTTGGTACGTTGAATTATGGATCCGCTAATTTTATTTTATTGTACTTGGCAACTTCTAAGTGGATACGTCGTCGAACAGTTGTGTTGATTGTGGAGACACTATCTGTGGTAGTACCATGGCTTCTATTCTTGTGGAGAAGATTGTTAGATATAGTATAGATATAGTAGTAGATTAATATTTGCTCTGCGATGAGTGTCTCTTCTTGATTGGTCAATTCAATGGACCACCATTGGGTTGAATTTTAATGGTATCTCCAGCTTCCGCATCATTCTTTCTGTAATTATGTTGATCTGTGAGCCGGAGTCCATAATTACACGGCAGTTGACGGTTGTTTCATTGTTGTTAACTAATTTTACTACAACTGTGCTTAGGAAATATAACCCTCTTTCTCATTTTCGCTGGCTGCCGCTAGTAGGAAACTGTCCTGAAGAATAGTGCTTCCCCTGATTGCTAGTGATACTGGGGTTGCAATATTCGGCGAGGGGGTCTAATTGTAGAGAGTTGTGGTTGATGATGTAGGTTCCGCTCGACCGATATTTTCCGCGTCATGGAAGTATGCAACCTCTGAGTGAGCAGTTGCTTAAGGCAATTGATCCCCAGTTTGTGTCGTTCAATCGATCTGATGGTGAGATCCGCAGAAAGTCACTGCTCGAAAATAGCTGATTGGATCTATTGTATAATGAGAAACTGGATGTGTCTGTGGCGATAGAAATTCTAGCTCTCGTCTTCCTAGAGCACAATGCTTCGAGTGATTGTAATCGAGTCTCTAAGAATTTTAAGAACCCTTCCATTGATTATAGTTCCCTTGGTTTGTTTAACAATTGCGTAGGATGTGGTGCAGCAGTGGATCCCAGTTATCGATTACAATTCCTAAGCTCTCCAGACCATGCAGACACTCTTGAGTAGTGTCACGTAATAACTTGATTGTAACAGCAGAGGTTGCTTCTGATGTATGTTCAGTAATTTCAAAGCCGATGCGTAGTTGTCATCTGACAGAGCCACATGTCTAGTGACTCGGTCTGCTTCTTTGGTTAAAATCGTTTTAGGTAGTACATGTTTTCGCAGTTTGACATTGATTGTTTGTCTACTATTTGGGTGAACAGGTCGTGAGATTGTGTCCATTTTAAGTACAATAGTCTCCATAAAATTTTGACAACATGATATTTGGTAAGTTCATTTTGGAGTTGGTAGGTTCATAGGACCGTTGTAGTGTAGGTTCAATAGCTAGTGTTTCTGCCAAAAGAACAATTAATTAGTGCAGTTGAATGTACCGTATTCAATGGCCTGGTCTGATGGTTGTCTGTAAATTCCCAAATTAAATTCTGGATATCTTCAATTTGGTCCCAATATATATATATGGTTTGTTCTTGAAGGTTGTAAGACTGTCTCGATAGTCCACCTTCTCGTGCATTGTGTAAAATTCTTCGTACCGATGACATTATTGATTGTTGTCTTCTCATTTGCCTCAAATAGTCGTTAGCTTGGTTTAAGTGTGTAGCTTGAGGCAATTGCTGTCGTTCCGCTCCATCTGCCTCTGCAACTGCTCGATTTGAATCTTTATTTGATCTTCATTCTTACTCCTGGTAGCCCTTTCTTTTGGTTGCTTGAGTTGTTCAATGTGGTTGGGGAACTCTTCGCTGTCCTGTATGTACAGTAGTATATTTTCATATAATACGGGTGCGCCAATTGGTCTGCAAAACTATCTCTGATCTCATTATCAGTGGATTCGAAATGCTTCCAATGTTCCTCCAGCCGACTCAACCGCTCGAGGTAGTAGTTGAGGGTCTTCCTCGATGAGCCATCCTTTTTGTAGTTTGTTATCACCTGCTGTATTTGGGCTTAAAATGATTTTTGAAGCTCAGCTTTCTTGTCCATGATGACTCGTGATAAATTCTAATATTAATGCCAATTTTGCAATTCAAGTGGTTCACCTGAATCACGTCGGGGTTACTAAAATTTAGCGGACCTCGAAGAATCGCAGATACGTCAACAGCCCTTCAAGCAGACTCACTTGAAGATAAATAAAAGTCCTGCTTAACTGAATGAGAATATCTGATCTGAATTATACACAAAAATCGCTTGGTATATAGATTTTCAAAGGTAATAGAAACGGAAACATAATTGATGAATATGCAAAGCGAACAGTGCGAGTGCAATTTGCATGGCTTGGGTTACATTTGTTTGAAAGGAAAATGTGTTGATAAGTGAAATCGTACTGAACTAGACAAATTATAGTGGGGCAAACAATTGAGTGTATATGGAATACTAATTTACAGTATGACAAGAAATAGAAAAAATACTGATGTCAATTTTTTCATTATGGTTTCTTAAAATGCACTCCAGTGACTATCCCTGATACGATTTTATATGACGAAGTGATCTAGACAAATTGCCGAAATAGGGATGGTGACGGAAGAGCATCCAGCGAACAAACGGCAGCATTTTCACTTCTGTAGAAGGCGCTATTTAGCACAATCCTCTGAGGGGTCTGGCCTCTAGGTGCTAGGCCACGGTAAATTACTTCGTGACGTGGAAAATAATCTCGGATGCTTGTATAAAATTATATTATTTGGTTTGCCTAGACCGCCTTCACGTTTTCTAAGAAGGAACGGATCAAGCAAAGATTAATGAAAAACGTTGACTTCTTCTATAGTCATTTTTGCATATACAAAAATAGTACCCATTCCCATTTGGAAGAAGCTCTAGGCCTCAGATATCTTGCCGAATGCCTGATTTCAATCCAAATCAGAACTTAATTTGTGAGACTAAGCCTGGCATGTACTCATGCAATCATAGTTTTAATGATGACTTTGATAAAGAGTGGTTCAGCAAACTCATAGATCTATTTATATGAGCAATATCCTGAGCACGATATTCAGATATTCAGAGAAGGAGAGCGTTTTTGCGGTATAGATAAGAAACATAACCTAGACGATACCAGATCTGATAATGAACCCAGCCTAATCTCGAATTCGCGATGGGGCAAAATGTCATCATAATTAGCACACATTGGGCCACCTTTATACCTACAAAGGGATCTTACAGTCCCATAATCAATTAATAACATTTCGATCTTTATGGTAATGTAGAAATGATGAACGTGTTTGCATGGAAAACCACAGCCACAGCCTTCCAACCTCTTTGATCTTTGACAAGGGATCGCTTGATCACTAAAATGAAGGTTCGATCTTCCCTGTCGTCTCTAACCTGTATCTGTGACTCAAAGAAATTCTTCGCAAGATCGTTATTGCCCTGTTTTTTGGTAATTATCGATAACTATCTATATGTTATTCTCCACGCCATTTTATCCCATGTGTGGCTTAAGCCACTGAAGTAAACTGCCACATGAGACACAAGCGACGATCTCTCACCCATATTTTGTAGGACCACATCCGTCCGTCTGAACGTCCACGATTCTTCTTTTTGCCACCTTGGATTCGGTTTCCGTAAAATCTGCCACTTCCTTTGGCGGTGCAACCAGCAAAGGTCGTGGCTCTGGTAAATGATCGCTTGCAGAGGTTAAACTATCTCAAAAGAATAACCCTAGTGATGACCTTTCGGGCACAAGATCCGGCTGAAGCTGATGCAGTAACCAGCGATTGTGGGTCGAATTTGGATGTCTCGGGAAAATCTACCACCTAGAAAACACCCAAACGCCAAAGTGGATGTGACTTGCTTGACTATAAAGATGCACTGTCAGGGAGACACTTTGAACTGGTAATACTGGCAATGACAAAAGTCTGGACTATGTTCAGTACAAGCACTATTTTAATCAACCAAAGCAGAGAGTATCCGCATTGCAGAAGCCAGCGATGTAGAAAACGGTGAACCCGAGTTAAATACAAAACCTCACATAATGTCTATACAAGAACTATGCTATAGGAATAAACATATCTGTTGTTTCAAATGAGAGATTCAAAAAGCCGAGAACTCGACAGCCGAATTCACTGTCACCATCTAAACTAGGCGAACTTTACAAACGAGGTGTTCTTGCTGCAGACAAAAGCTGCGAAACAAATAGAGAGTTTCAGAAATTCGTCGTTGCATGAGTTTATTTTCTATCTGATTCGGTACTACAGCCACCACCGAAGAAAGTAGCCAAACTCATTGAATACTGTGAATCCAAAAAGATAGGATTTATCATATCCTGCAATGCCTATTAATGCTCAGAATATTTTGAGACAGTAGCAAATGCAAAATGAGGAGTAAGAATCTCCTGAACTTCGTACTTTCACCTGACCTAGTTGGGTTTCAGCTGATATTTTTAACGAAAGTAAGACCCCAGCCAATTGACTTAACACTGTACAACAGGTACCCTAAGGACATTATCGATTGGAGAGTACTATCAGAAGCTTCCATGCAGATTGAATTCAGAATCGGATGCGAGGTCTCCGTTTTATTTAAGAAGATGAATCTGCAGAAATCCAACTAAACACGGTTAATGAAGGAGCTCGCGAAGTCAGTCATGCTCCACCCAAACTCAAAATGAAACAGCCGCTTACCTATCCTAACCTAACCGTATATGACATAATTTTTCAGGATCCCGGCAGGTCAAATGAATGCTTTCCGCGTCTTTAGGATTCAGCGACTTTCCTGCAATAAGGAGGACTGTAAACTGCATACTCCTGTAGTACCGCACTTCGCTTTTCCTAAGCACCTAAACTAGGTATAAATTTCACAATATTTTGTGACGCTTGCTCTGAGGATGTTGACGATATTGCGGAACACTAATTTTAAGTGTCCGATCTACGCTTGTATCATATTTCTGGTACTCCGCGCTAATACTATAGGCGCTTTATTACTGAAGCATTCACTCAGTAGCAGTAACTGTCCTCGGGATGATAGTTGCCGTTGACATAGGAGTGTTTGATCCATTTCCATCCCTTAACAGGGAATAACTCTAGTCTAGACGGTGAAAATCCTATATCCGATTGCAAAAAATTATAGACGTTTCTGGTTGAATGGTCTTCGAAATCGCTTGCCCTACCCTGGAATCTTGATGTCAATACCCTACCACTAGAATCTTTCCACTTGAGCTTAGCTCAGTTTTGAGTAGGAATAAGGTAATTGGAGCGTCGATCAATAATCCAACGAATTTTAACAAATATTTTAAAAAGGAAAAATTAATTTACCTTCTCGTCCTGCCACTGATTTAATTTTAAAACGGAACCGAATTCAAGATCCACAGTAGTGCTGCTCTGATTAAAATAAAATTTTAACGTAATTGAATTTTAAACTGCTTGACTTTTTCCACCTACCACAGGGCATGGTGGTTACTCGTAGATATACATACCTACATACGCTTGCCGACCAAATGCTTCGCTGTGTTGTTAATTCGCTTGTAACGATGTTTAAAAACCCATTACACCAATTTATTGCCACTACAAGTGTAGTTCTACTGTCAGTTTTCGTTTTCATATCCCCGTAAATTTATTTATTTTTTTTATTTATTTACTTTTTTTTCATTTCTAGCCAATTCACACACTATGACCAGCATGTTGCAGTCCCCCCATCGTCCTCCTGCTCGATCCACTGAACATGGACATTCTGCTCACTTCGTAAACTTTCAAGGAAATTTCCATAAACCCTTATACCAACACCAACACTGGTATCGGTACCAGCTCCAGCACCAGAAGCATTCGGGGTAATTAAAAGGCAATAAAATATTAAACTGGCATTCAATTTGTCGCTATCAATATTCATACGCACTTTGACGATGCGTACTCTGAACAAGTACGAGTATATCTGGGTCCATATATCCATACTGACTACCGCCTTCCAATCCATAACGCCTCATTCTGCCAATTTTATTTGTGTGCATTACTTTTACTGCCAATCATTGCCAGCTTCACTGGTTTCCTTTTTCGCACCAATTTTCATGTTGCAAACGGACGTCCGCAGGACTTCGAAATCGAATCGAATTGGAGAAGCAGAACGATTGTCCTATCATACTCGTATCGTAGATAGGGATACTCGAATTGACAGAAGCGAAGAAGTGACGCTTTAAGGGTGCCATAAAATGCCGATGACATTTTGTCAAATGGGATTAATAACGGCAACAACGTAAAAACGTAAAATCTCGCATAAAATCGGGATATTTCTCCGGATTTTTGTTTTTTATTCATTATATTATGTATATGTATGTACGTGTACCCGTATTTGTATCTCATGCAGATGAGACTCGAATCAAACTCAGTGGAAGAGTCATCGTTGCATCGCATCACCAAAATCCCGCATGTGTCATGTCGATGACGAGTTTTATTTATCCACTGAAACAAGCACATCCAATCAACAACCAAACTAATGCTCCAAGCCAATATAAACAAGTAGACACCAAAGTACTCACATTCGCACAGGATGAGCGAAAAAGTATCCTTGATAGCGGAAGGGCTTTGGAGATATCTGTCAGATGGGTTGCAGCCAAATGGCAATCACTCCCAGCTTCAACCCCTCCGATACACGTATTTGTAAGTGGGTCAATGCATAAGAGTCCATTTATGACGAGATAGGAAAAGGTATAACGGTATTAAGGACTACGAAAAAAAAAACGAAAAAAAAGGATAACACGATGACGGTGTTGTAACCCGGTTCCATTGCAAGTTAATAGTTTTATTAAATTGTTTCATTTTGACTTTGGATGGATATGAGCTCAGCGGAACCATCTCGATAATGAATGATGAACAATGGATGACGTTTAACGAGAACTGACAGTTTGTTACTTTTAATCCGTTTAACGGAAATACATACGTACGTATGTATGTATATGCTCATCCATATGTACAACGGCCATAAACCGTTAATGGACTTTGCAATGTTTTGTAATGCATTGAAAGGTATGTGTAAAGTGATGTTTTAAAGCAAATTCAAGCTTTAGCCTTGATATGTTTTACAATACCGCGTTTGCTATTTTTGTCTACTTCCTATCGTGGTAAATATCAGTAAATTGATGCAGAGAAAAACCTCGTCAATTAGTTTACCCTGCAGGGTAGTGCTTATAAACACTGGCTTTCATGCCTTCAAGATAAAACAATGTTCAGTATAAAATTGATCACATCCAGATTCTCATAACCAGAATTGGGGGGCTCAATCCCTAGAGATCAGCTAGAGAATAATTATTAACATTTTCAGTCTGCTGGCTTCAGTGGAAGTTAGACGAATATTACTCGTATTAGAATTCCTCTCTTTCCTATGATCATTCAACTGTGTTCAACTATGCTCATTGTTACAATTGGACTTAGGAAGTGGTGAAGGCAATGTGTTCAGTTGAAAATGAGTTTATTAGCTAACTTCTTAAAAAGAAAGTACAGTGAGTAAGTATGCAAGTATTGTAAGTAAGAAAGAGATCCTGCAGAACTTCCTTCAATTACATAGAGCGGTGTGTATATAATCTGCATGTCCTTTCACAAAATCGTATTGTTATATATACATTAGCATAACAATTCTATCTACGCACATACATATACAGGTTGTCCCCTAATTCGTCAGGGATAGTAGGGTAGGTCTATCTCCAATGTTGACATCATTTATCAAGGATTTAAGAAAAGGCTTAAATAGTAAAAATAGTAAAACGTTATATTTATTACGTATTTTCTGAAGAAAAGTGACCTCAAAGTCAAAAATTAGAATGGGCAAGAAAAATGGAACAGGTTTAGAAATTGTATATCTTAAGAATCAAACAAGATATCAAATTTATTTAAACGCAGTCACAAAGGCTAGTATTTCTCTTAAAAATAAAGTCATATGCAAAGTTTTTACCATTAGTATTAACAGAACAATTTGCATTAATATCGGTCAGGGTACACCAAAGTAAGCCTTTTCTTAAATCCTCGATAAATGATGTCAACATTGGTGATAGACATTTACTGTAGAACGATTTTTTTCTTACAATATACCCAAAAATCATTTTCCAAATTATGCTTGACATAATTTGGGACACCCTGTATAGTATTTATAAGAAAAATTATTGATGATTTGATGTCGGAAAAGCTAATAACGACGAGAAGCAGTCTCGCTAAACTACTGTGCGACTCTCACCCACTAAAAACCACCTTAACCTATTTCATCTTGACACCATTCACTCCGGAACCGTTTTCGCATTAGTTCAGAGTGTTGTCGTTTTTATCCCCTTTTGGGGGATGGCTTTTTCATATTTATCTTCTTTTTCGGGTTCATTCGATCTTGCCGGTGAGGCTTTCATCAGTCTGTTAGGAGTATATTTATATCATGCTCTCTCTTTTTTGTCGAATTTTCCTCCAGGTCTGATCGCTCGTCAGCATCTTTTCGACAATGTTTTCTGGGCTGATTACGCCGATAATGATTTCCAGCTCCCGATGTTGAACATCCTACCACCTGCAAACTATAAAATTGTGGTCTGCATCGTCTACTGGAGGGTCCCTATACCTTCCCTGTGTTGGAATGTTTGCTTTACCGATCTTGTGAAGAAAGGCGTTGAAATATCCATGTCCGGTGAGAAACTGGGTGACGTCGCCTTGTTTCCGTCCATTCCAATTAGCCACGTCCTGGATCAGCTTCGCAGTAGATCGTCCTCTGCTATCCTAGTTCCAGCGCTATTGCCACTGCCGTTTCGCGAGCTTCTTTGCCTTCTCGATTGCCCCCTTTTTGTCGAAGGCGTACTTCCTTTTTACCTCCAGAATACTGACTACAGGAACGGCTGGTTGCGACGCAGTTCAGTATGAGCTTTCCACACATAGTTGCCAGAAGGTGAATCTTGCATTGATAATCAGCCCCTAGTATTTTACTATATTCTTTCTTGTTATAACTTCGGTCAGAAGGTCTACCTTGGGTTTTTCTGTAGCTAGGCTAAGATCGTGTTCGTGACGCGTTCTCCGCGTTTTTTGCAGTAATCACTGCAGCGATATCATCTGCGTACCCTACAAGAAAGACATCTCCATGCGACTATGCCATCGTATGGGATGTTCTAGAAGTTAGGTCCCAGGATCGATCCCTGTGCAACTCCGGATGTGATTTGCTTTCTTCGAAGGCCTTCCGTGATATCGTAAATCAGCTCCCGGTCTTTGAGGTAGTTCTTCAGCATCCGCAAGAGGTAAACTGGAATGTTAAAAGTATGTCCAAGTGCATTCAATATAAAGCTCCACCTGGTTGAATTGAAAGCGGAGATGCCTGGTGGAGGGTTTCGAAAACCTTTACAACTTCTCCGATAGCTCCGATCAAAGAGTGGCTCTTTTTGAAGCCAAACTGTCTCATGGACAGGTTACCTGAATTTTCTACTGCACGATACAAAACCGAAAAACTCCCGGACCGGATGGAATACCGATCCGGATTCCATATCTACGTACAGACCACCTTACATGCTGCCCACTGCAAAAAAAAAACTCGTAGAAAAGATGCCGATGCCGATACAATGGTCTGTGAACCGATTTTGTATGGTTTTCACCATCGTTTTCCTATCGTTGGACCAGTATCGTGTCGTTGGAGCAAACAGGGTAGGCTGGGAAAAGAGTGCATGCACTCCATTTTTTCTTCATTTAGTGCAAAGGTGGTCGCCCGAGTTAGTAGTTTTTCCATGTTTTCCTAAAAACTTAATACGTGCTCAGGCATTTTAAGTGTACCCACTTAAGTGTTAAGTTCTTTAAATAAAAAAAAAACAAATACGGCCTCATAGCCTAGTTCCCAGGGGTCACTATTGACGTCTCGGCAAAGGTCCACTCACTTCTCTTTTTGGTTTGGTTCTTCCATTAGGCTCAGCGTGTCTTTTCCTTCCCCTGGTGCGTCTCAGTGGCAGGTACCTTCTCATCCGTCCATTAGCACGCTGGGGCCCTAATTCTGTTGGAGCTACTCACTCGGGGGTCGAAGCATCACATGCAAACTGCATGAGTTGCATCGTGGCTTCAGCTTTTTTTCAGACTTATAAGTGACTTCTAAGACATATGTATTCATGAAGAGGAGGGACTTGGGAACATTGGAACATGATATTTGTATCAAACCATCTGTTTCATTGGATAAAATAAGTAGGAATGATCCGAAATAAGGTAATGTTGCTAAAAATCTATCTAAAAATCTTCATAAAACTCCTCCACTCACCGTCTACGCAGACGAGACTCATAATTACCCGAAGAAATTTCCTCTCAAAGCAACTGTGGTGACGTCACAAACTCATCAACGTTTGGTATTGAACACACCACTTCTCGATGACAGCTAGGTGACAACCATCATTTTTTCGACAAAAAGAAAATTAACCTACTTGTTGACCTTCCGCCAAACACATTTTCTCTTTTTCTTCTGGCCTTCTGCATTTACATTTTGTTTTATAAAATTAAGAATAAAATTAAGTTTAAATTGGACGGTTAACTTAACAGTACCCTCAACCATTTTTGATAAAGTCCATGCGCCATAGAGCAGCACCGGGATTATTAAGGTCATATATAGGGTCACTTTTGTTGTTCGAGAGAGGGCTTTGCTAGTCAATTCCTAGCCCAAAGAAGCAGCGATTGGCAAGACCTATTCTTCGTTTAATCTCAGTGCTGGTGTTTTTTCTGAATTGACAGATGAACCTAGGTAGACAAAGACCTTAACTACCTCAAAGTTATTTCTGTCGATAGTGACGTTCTGTCTAAGAGACGTTGGTGTTGGATGTCCTTTCAGGTTGACACTGGATGGACTTTTGAAATGTTGTGCCTCTGGTGTTGGCTCTTGAGTTTTGCATCATTCTTTCAGTAAAAATGTTAAAGAAATCGCATGACAGCAATTTACCTAAAAACATTGTCTAACTCCTTTTTTGACATCAAAGGTCTCGGTGAGTTCTTTACCGACCTTGATGGAGCAGCGTGCATTTTCCACGTCATTTGGCAGAGATGCCAAAACTAGACATTGCTCTGTATAGCTCGTCTCTATAGAAGCTGTCATACGCGGCCTTAAAATCGATGAATAGGTGGTGTGTATCGATTTGGAGCTCACTCGCTTTTTCTAAGATGCGGCATTGACGAAGTTCAGAGGGCCTCCTTTCTTAAGGATCGAACAAATAATACAGATGAGTTGGTGTATACTCCTGAGCAAGTCATCGCCTGCCGCTTTGAAGAGGTCGGTAGTTAGGCTGTGCGCTCCAGGAGCCTTGTTGGACTTAAGCTATCGATTGCTATCTTCACTTCATCCAGGTCGGGATGTTGACCAACATCATCCAGGTTAAAAGGTTCATTCTGCCTGACAGCGGTATTTAGTTCGTCATCGGCGTTATACCGTCTACACACATCCTCTTTCCAAATCCACAACATCGACTGCGATTCTACTACTAGTTCTCTTGTTCGTCTCTATAGGCTTCGGTTCCTGATTTGTGTCCGTTGCTAATTTTTTTACCTTTTGTTTAAACTTCCAAATCTCATTCCTGGAGTAGGATCTCTCACTTTCTTCGACTGCGTGCTCCCCCTTCTTTTTTCTCCGGAAAAGCTTTTGGCGATATCTTGCGATTGTAGCCACCCGACGTAGAACTTTCTCACAGTATTAGCTTGCCTTTGCGATGTTCGGGATATCCGCAACCGTACCTTGGCTACAACAAGGCAGTGGTTCGAGTCGATGTTGGTCCAAAATACTGGACCTTGCCTTGCGTCGACCACAGTGTGGTCAATCTGGTTGACGATTGATTGATCGGGAGTTCTCCAAGTTCCCTTGTGAATAACGAGATATGGGAACCGCGTGCTTAATGTTTCCCTCCGCGGCAAAATCGATTAGGCAGAATCCGTTATCGGAGGTAGTGGCGTGCAGGCTGTACCTTCCGACAGTACTACCAAAGATGCCCTCACTCCCTTGCTTTGCATTAAAATCGCTGAGAACAATTTTAATGTCATAGCTCTCGTCCAAGAGCTCGTAGAAACCATATTTGGCGTCGTCGTCTTTCTCCTCTGCAGGGGCTAAGGCTAGAGTTGGCAAATTTAGCCTTAAAACGGACAGTTACGAGGCGCTCGTTAACATGTCGGAAACTCAAGACTTCTTGGCTAAGTCTGAATTCGCTTCGAAATAAACGCTGCTTTTACCGTTGATAAGAGTCGCCGTAGTAGATGTCGCAGTTTTTCATCCTCTTTTTCCGATCGCATATCTTCGATGATGGTAATATCTGCTTTGCAGCAGTCCAAGCACGACGCTAGTTCGGCTGCATGGGGCTTATTAAATGACCTAACTTGCAGATTCAAAGTTCGTTGACCGTATTTCATTTGCACTGGTTGTCAATAGTAGATCCGTATCTGAGGCTTGTTGTTGCTTCGTCACAGTGATTTTTTTTCCATGGCCAACAGTTACCCTGGCGGCACAACCCCCCATCTGGAGGGCCAGTTCCATTACAATACCATTAAGACGATGGGTCGGTTAGACCGAAGCCATTAACCCGTTCGATAATGTGAGCGCTGCCCTTGATATATTAAGGGCTCATCCGCCACCATACCTTTTACTGTTATTTTTGTATGTTGGCTCGCACTCGCGCTTATGAGTTTGGTAAGTCAAGTCCAGATAGACATCGGGCACTGGTTACCACTTGGTGGTAAAATAAGAATAATCAATGTGTAGAAACTGGGTATCGCCAGGCTGACACCTCTCCGTAGCTACACTATTTCCACAGTACCCAACGCCACCCTAAATGGAGCGGTATATTGTGTGATTCACAGGTTCATTTCGAACCCTAAAGCCATATATATCGTCATATGACATACTTCGATTTTTTTTAACAAATCAATTAATTACAGTCAACCAAGCCCTAGGAATGGATTAACAGCTCACTCATTGTCCCACATAGAAACAAAATCAACACAAAACCTCAACCACAGCCAGTGCCCGCACTCGTTGACTACAATTATGAACTCGAACACCAAAATAACTGTTTACACGAAAAAATGAATGCACAAACCTCAATTTGGCTGTCTAATTATGATTGATCACATTCATGAGCATTTGTACATGATACAGGAATGCCCTCGACAAAATTTCAAGGACAAGTCGCAGTTACACTATCAAATCAGAACAATCAGCGTTAGCCTCTGTTCCTATTAAAAGGCTGACATTGTAAACATTTAACAATCTCAATTCAAACACACATGCTCCGATGGGTTTACGGCGCACCACATTGGTCATTTAATTAGACCGCATTTTCATTCCATATCCGCGGTTTGATGGACATTTTTAATGCCCATCTCTGGACAGGACATGAAATATGACCACATAGCCAGATAAACGTGGAGCCAAGACCAAAAGAAACATCAAGCAAATGTACAAATATTTGGTGACCACAATCTGAAGATATGCACGAGAACCACAATAAATTGTATGCTGACATAAAAATCATCCACCTTTACGGATAACACTGTAGTGCTGCATTCCTTGGCTCCATATCCATAGAAGGGGTTTTTTGTGGCCATCGGTAGACAGACTTGTGTAATGGTGGTCATCTGCAGATGATCTTTATGTGAAATGGTTATTATTATCCAGAGGGGGATAAGCACTCCTATGAAAGATATCGTTCGCCTAATCCCAACCTCTTTAAAAAAACAACAACAAAAAACCCATCCATACTCTGTATACAAAGTTCTGCACGAATGGCTGCGGATAAATATTATCGTCACCGTTTCAATCACGAACATGACATTTTGTTGTTAAGCACACTTCACGGGCTTTTGACACAATTGCACTAGACTATGCACAGCCAGATGACAAATGTCCTTTTACGAATGCAAACAGAAAATCAAAACGACTGAACGAGGATAATTGTGCTAAAAAGTATTTGCAAATGGCACGCGATCCTTGCATTAATTTGTAGATATGTGAGCGCGACTAAATCGTCGAGGGAGTTCCACTCGTACTTTGTGGGTTAAGGGTGCAAAAGCCATGACTATGCTGCTACTGGAACTGTAACTGCAATTGCAGTCACTTGGGAGGGATTTAAATTGAGCGTACCTTTTTAACAAGACTCATGCGGCAGTCATTTGGTGGCGAGCTTAATTTCTACCTCAAAGGTGTGCTCTTTATTAAATTGGAGTTTATTGAGACTGAACAGAAAACGTTTTTAGACAAGCGAATAGAGGGATAACTTATCAGTTCCTTTTTACATATGGGGAGAATGTTGTTTCAGATACTTGGTCGATAGGAGAAGTCAGATAGAAGGATTGTTCATTCAACTTGATTCTAATCCATTCACTGGCTGTACGTAGAAAGACAGTCAACTCGGGAAAAAACATTAATTTAGATACAAATACAATGCTCTTGGTTCTGTTAGATTCTTGTCACCTGAGCCCAAAGAAACAGCAATTAGCAAGAGCAACTCTACATCTAATATACGCGCTGATGTCTTTGCTGCTTGTAACTGGGTAACAAAGGTAGAAGAAATTCTTAACTACTTCGAAAATACATTGGTAGTTACAATGGAGACATTATGGCCAAACCGTTCAATGACGTACGTCCTTTTCTCTTGACAGCTTGTACACTGTTTTGACCTCGTTACCATCACACCCATACTCGTAATTCAACTGCCGAAGTGGTTGCGTGGTGTTTGCTCAGTTTGCTGTCTATTGTGTGAAATTTCCTACTTTGCTTCTCTCCTTCTGCCTAAAAAAGTGATTAGAAGTCTTCGAATTTTCGATTTTAAAAATCACAAAAGATAGTGGTTTAAAAATTTCGGTTTCGATTGAAATTGTGTGTGATTTTTAATGAACAAAAACAAATTCGAAAGAGAAATCAAGATGTGCGATGAAGAAGTAGCTGCATTGGTTGTCGATAATGGATCCGGTATGTGCAAGGCCGGTTTTGCTGGAGATGATGCTCCACAAGCTGTCTTCCCATCAATTGCCGGTCGCAAAAGACATCAAGGTGTCATGGTCGGTATGGGACAAAAAGACTCATACGTTGGTGATGAGGCATAAAGCAAGAGAGGTATTCTTACTTTGAAATACCCAATTGAACACGGTATAGTCACAAACTGGGATGATATGGAAAAGATCTGGCATCATACCTTCTACAATGAATTGCGTGTTGCCCCGAAGAACATCCAGTTCTATTGACTGAAGCTCCATTGAATCCGAAGTCCAACAGGGAGAAGATGACACAAATTATGTTTGAAACCTTCAACACCCCAGCTATGTACGTTGCCATTCAGGCTGTACTATCATTGTACGCCTCCGGTCGTACTACCGGTATTGTTTTGGATTCTGGTGATGGTGTATCACACACTGTACCAATCTATGAAGGTTATGCCCTGCCACATGCTATTCTCCGTTTGGATTTGGCTGGCCGTGATCTAACAGATTACTTAATGAAAATCTTGACTGAACGTGGTTATTCATTCACCACAACTGCCGAACGCGAAATTGTTAGTGACATTAAGGAGAAGTTGTGCTATGTTGCTCTTGATTTTGAGCAAGAAATGGCCAGAGCTGCATCATCTAGCTCCTTAGAGAAGAGCTATGAATTACCCGACGGTCAAGTTATCACTATTGGTAATGAACGTTTCCGTTGTCCAGAGGCTTTGTTCCAACCCTCATTCTTGGGTATGGAAGCATGCGGTATCCATGAGACGACTTATAATTCCATCATGAAGTGCGATGACGATATCCGCAAGGATTTGTATGCCAACACAGTATTGTCCGGTGGTACCACCATGTATCCAGGTATTGCTGATCGTATGCAAAAGGAAATCACCGCTCTGGCTCCATCCACCATGAAAATTAAGATCATTGCCCCACCAGAAAGGAAATACTCTGTATGGATCGGTGAATCTATCTTGGCATCACTTTCCACTTTCCAACAAGTGGATCTCAAAACAAGAATACGACAAGTCTGGCCCATCAATTGTCCACAAGAAATGCTTCTAAGCATAGCTCTTGCAAAACTGTATTATGTATTGCTAATTATTATTTTTTAAATATTATTATTATTATATAATTATATATGATGAAAAGACAACCAAGAGAAAAGAGGGAAAAAGAGTTTGTAACACTTATACTGGATATGAGAAAGTGCATTTATTAAAAAGAAAAAATAACAGCCAAAAGCAACAAGAACCGAACATCCTTTCACAAGCCATTCTCTCGTTCAGTCTCGTGTGAAACTCTTGATCTCTCCAAAGGAACAAACAACATCTAGTGAGTCAGACAAACAACAACCAAGTCTACTTGCGCTAAATTTATATACATGAAAAAAAAAAAACAAAATTGGCCGCTTTCTCTTCAATACTCACAAAGCTTCATCGACGGTTCACTGTGTTCGTCCAATCACAACAATGTATGAACTTCAAAAAGATCGTGCCTCTTGTGTTGGGCAGTGATCTTTGCATGATTCTTTCTAGGGTGATGTTAAGAAAGTCGCATAAAAGCGCGCGGCTTTTATAAAACCTTTACTGGCTTTTAGGGTGTCGGTTAATTTATTTCCGACCTCGGTGGAGTAAGGAGAATTCTCCATAGTTATCCTGCTTAAGCTTATGAGTTTAGGTTACTCAAAACTAAACACGGCGTCTCTATGCACGCTGTCATATGAGATTTTAAAGTCGATAAGAGGTAGTGAGTGTCGATCTGAACTTCCAAAGAGCTGTGAACTAGTAAACATTTAATCGATTCCTGGCCTGAAACCGCACTGAAATAATGCATCAGAAAAGATCTTATATGCGCTGCTTAGAAGTCTTATTCCTCTATAGTTGACGCAGTCAAAAGCAACTTTTTCTTGTGGATCGGATAAACGATCATAAGGATCTATGCTTCAGACATGCTTTCATTTCATATTACAGATATCTTATAGATGAGCTGGTACATATTCCCACGCAGGTCACCTCCAGCAGGTTTAAAAAGCTTAGTAAGCAATCCGTCTGATTCAACAGCTTTATTAGATTTTTGATTCGATATTGCTACCTTAACTTCGTCTAAATGAGGTGGAGGGAATTTTCTGTCGTCCTCGTATGAGGTATATGGTTCATTCTGTTTGACAGTGGTATTTTGACCATCATCATCATTGTCGGTCTACAGAAGTAGTCTTTCAATACTCTCAGCACCGTGCTTTTAAATTTTTTTCCCAAGAAACCTGTGCTCGTCCCTTTTTTCCCGAATCCATTATCGAATCCATTATCGAATGTAGTGTTATATGTGCTATATATTTTGATGACCCATTCAAAGAAGGTTTTCTTGCCCAGCCTTGCATTAAGATCTCCTAGGTGTTACACACGAGTTATTTCACCGTATTTGGGGGAGCTGAGGTCAACGTATTACGTGAGTCCGGTCTATTCAGGATGCTGAAACAGAGAAAGGAATGCTAAGCCTTTAATGCATCGTGGATTACTATGGGTAATCACCATCCAAGAAGTGTAATGAATCGGGACGTGTAAAGGGATGATGAAGAACTGCAAATTACTGCCGACAACAAAACTAATAAACTACGCCAACTATAGAGGTATTACTCTCCTCAACTTCGCTTACAACATCCTATCTGCAGTATTACGTGAGCCCATTTGTCAAAACCGTATTGTTCCATACCAGTGAGCCTTTAAGCTAGGATAATGTACATCACTGACCGAGGCTTCACAGTACGGCATGTCTTGAAATTGAATTTCAGATTGATTCACAACATCCTCTTTTGACTTTTACCGACCCGCGCTGAGATCAAACGAAGCATATTCCTATTCCTAAAATTTTTCGTCATAACTGTATATGTAGGTGGTGAATGCAAGAGAAAAGGAAGCAAAGAGCTGCACGAACTAGTCAGTCGAGTTCGAATACAATGAATACGACATCTAAAGCATGTAAAACAAGTAAAACACTAATAATTAGACATGTTTATACGCGGTACATATTTAAACTGTTAATAAAAGGAAAAGAATGCTGTCGTATTGAAATTCCACTTCCTTGCAAAATGCGTAAAAGAAGAGGAAACTGAACTATCATAATATGTAATTTTGGACGCCAAACTTTGTACGACTAAACATGCCACACTAATGGTGTTCAGGGCACTGTCGGCTTTTTGGCAGTGTAAGGACCTTTCAACATGACATGAAGATTGTCATAAAGGTGGAACCCCTTGACCAGCACGTCAGGTCAGGTATTTTGTCTTATGAACTTGTGGGCGCGACCCAACCTTTACAAAAAACGAACTGACTTTCGAACAGAGAGAATACAACTATCGATTGACAGATGAGGCAAGGCATCCTAAATGTAAATTAGAATCAGATTTTGAAATGAAATAATAAATGGATTTGTGATAAATTTTAACTTTTATTTGAGGATGATCCAAATGCTGGACTTAAATGACAGCCTGTCATTCACGGATACCTCCTTTTTAGACTCAGAGATTAACTCCGGTCCGATATCTCCTGCCAGCTTGGTCTTTCCTCGTGTTCTTCCCAGGCCAATATTAGTTCGATGTCATTATCTACCTGCTGGGAGCAACGGATTTCATCTGTACTCCAACCCTTTACTGGCTCAGTTCTGATCATTTCAATAGTGGCCGGGTCATTCGCTTCTTTACGGTTGTAGTGTTCACATCTGACTCCGTACGGTCGACGAGAGAGAGCATTGAGTGGAGTTTTCCTTTACGGTTCTTTAATTGTAGTAACCATTTCACTGCTGCATGGTCTTTGCGGAAAATGATCTTTTGTCCATTGCGGCACAAAAGCTCACGCTGGGTTACTCAGTAATTTCTTTCCGGTCTGGAGAGTACGAGTACCTTGCTGTAATATGCAACAGCAACTTTCTCTTGACCATCATGAACTTGAGAGATCACTACTCCGACCCCAACACTGCAATCGTCTGCATCCACGATGAACATTTTTCTGGGTGTGGGGTAACCGAAGATGGAGGCATTGCATAGCTGCCGCTTGAGTTCTTGGAATGCTTTTTCACACTCTCCAGACCACCTGAACTGTCGGCCCTTTTCTGTAAGTTGATACAGGCTTTACCTGTAATACGTGGCCAGTTACAAAAGCTTATCAGTTGATGTTTGTCTTTGGGGCAGTCCAACTTTTCACCGCTTCGATTTTGTCAGGATCCATCCGTACTCCTCCAATGTGACCCAGATATTTTACTTACGGACGGATCAAGACACACTTTTCTCGTTTCAGTTTCAAATGAGCGCCTCGTAGCTTCTCAAATACTTCTTTTGGATTTTATCGATACTCTTCAAACGTCTTACCAATGACCATAACGTCGTTCAGATACACTAGGCATTTTTTTCCACGTGAGCCCTTGGAATGTTCGTTCTATTAGTAACTCGAAGGTGGCGGAAGCGTTACACAGTCCACACGGCATCAGCATAAACTGCCAAAGACTGCTTCTCGTAGTGAAGGCAGTTATCACACGATCCTTACTATTAATCTCTACCTGCCAGTAATCACTCTTCATGTCTATTGTTGAGAACCATTTCGCTCCAGAAATCATATCCAAAGTGTCGTCAATTCTTGGTAGTGGATATTTGACCTCTTTGGTGACATCGTTGAGATATCGACAGACTACACAAAACCTCTTACTTTATTTTTTTATTTTTTATTTAAAAAAAGGTAATACAATTACAATTTTTTAATATATACTATAGCACTAGCTACCAGGGCTTTCGGCTTGTTTAAATAAGGTTTCTATATCCGGTTTATTAACTTTATTGTAATAAGAAATTCAACAACTTTCTTTATGTTCTTTTCAGTAGGATGAGAGAGAAGTTCGTGAAAACTACTATTATTAAAGAAGTTTCTAGATATGGATTTTATTTTTTGGCAATCGAAAACGGGATGTTTGATTGTAAGTGGGATGTCGCTTTGGCAGAAGTAACAGTTCAGCTGAGAGGTTTTGCTTATGAGATGAGAGTGGGTAAGGTTGGTGTGTCCGAGGCGTAGTTGAATGTAACACCTTGCCATAAGGGGGGTTACACTTGGAGGATATGCTGTATGTGTTCCACTTGGGTTGAAAGAGCAGTAGATGTGATTATAATTACTCCAATCATTTTTGATCTTTTCGGACCAAATGCTTTTTATTTTCCTTTCGATATCTCTTTTATATATGGTGGAAGAGGTGATAAGGGGCTCCTTCACTGCAAGTTTCGCTGCTTGATCTGCATTTTCGTTCCCTCTGATACCGATGTGACCTGGTATCCATAATAATTTAATTTTTCCCTTAGCCCGTATAAGTTTGTCTCGTATATTTGTTATTATTTTGCTGTTGTTGTTGGTATTTAATATACTTTTTAATGTAGAGAGGCTGTCTGTACAGATAATAGATTTTCTGCAGGAAGTAGATTCCAGGGCACGTAGGATAGCCAGAGATTCCGCGGATAGGATGGAGCAGTGATCTGATAAAAGCCCTTTACTCAAGGTTTTACCCTCCTCATCGACCACTGCAAATGATGTACCACTTATGCTTTTAGACCCATCGGTGAATATGAAAGGCCAGTTGTCGTGTTTTCGCCGTATTTCTTCAAACATTTGCCTGAAAACATATTTCATACCTTTGTTTGAGGCGTTCGAGCTCTTGGCTAGGTCTATGTTGATAGACTCTTTTGGTAATAGCCAGGGTGGTTGAGTTGGAAAGCGGTTGGTAAGGTTTTCGATTGGGACATCATAATTCTTCGAGAATTTAATGGCGTTGGTGAGAGCTGACGGGTTTTTATCCAGGTTCTTCCTTTTTAATATCCTGTTGATGTCATTTAATATGGGGGTTTTCCGGGATACTGCGATTTTAGCGAGTAAAAGAGAAGTTAGGTAATCGAATCTGTGCTCAATTGACGGGAGACCACTTTCGGTGAGGATATTTCTGATGGGAGTAGTTCTAAACGCTTTTAAGGAAATCCGGGCCGAGGTATGGTATGGGGATTTTATATATTGTAGAGATGATTTCGAACATCTACCGTATATTACTAAGCCGTAGTCGATTTTAGAAAGGATGTTTGATCTGGTGACATTGATCAGTGTATTAGTATGAGCAGCACTATTTCTCGAAGCTAAGAATTTAACAATATTTAGCCTGGTAGCTAGGCTTTTCTTAAGTTCTACACAATGTTCTTTAAAGCTATATTTACAGTCGAACGTTATTCCAAGTAATTTAAGGTAGTTTACATTGCAGATATTTATAGAATTAAAGCTAAGATTTATATGCTTAGTGCAGCTAGTTTTTCTACATATGTGAAGTATGTTACTTTTTTCGGCTGAGATCTTGGAGCCTGATACTTCGCACCAGGCTTCAAGATCTGCCATGATATTAAAAAATGTTGTGGATACTTTTAGGCGATCCTTGCATTTAGTAAATATTATTAAATCATCGGCATATAGACAATGTTTAATTGGACTGTACCTTGTTAGAATAAGGTTGATATCGTTAAAGGCTATCATGAATAATACTACAGAGAGCGGAGAACCTTGCGGGATTCCGTTCTTAAGATCTTTGACATTGGAAACTGTACCATTAACTTTTATCCGGAATTTCCTCTTCTTTCTTCTTCACGAGGACAACTGAAGATGTGGACGGACTCTGCGATTCTTCAATCAACCCCTCAACTTTCAACATTTCGGTAAACTTCTTTTTGATTTGCCAATGGAAGACATCTTGCAGGTTGACGGATTGGTCGGGAGTCTCCGGTGTCAATATGGTGTTGAATAAGTTGCGTACGTCCATATTCTCCGTCTTGTGTAGAAAATATATCAGCATACTCACCGATTAGTTTGTTTTGGATGCTCTTGAACCAAATTACAGAGCCTGGGGATTTTGCTTTTGATTTTCATACACTGGACAATCGCGACCGGTGTTTTCGCATCTGTGATTCGTGACATGTGTCAAATACCCAGTTTATCCGACAGCTCAATGTGCGTTGAAGCAATCTGCATTGGTTCAATATGCTCGAATAAAAACCACTTCAAACGGCATTGAAATATTCAACACGCATACGTTCATTCCTGTTTATAAAACGCATTGAAAATTTGTAACCGCTTTGGAATGTCATATTTATAAACATTTTCAAATCGCATTGAAACACTTAACTCTCTCACACTCTCATCATTCTTTCATCATCGGGCAGGTATTATTTGTGTATTTAAAATGTGGGATTGCAAACGAAATATTTCGAAAGACAAAGGAATAAGAATAATGTATCAGTGTTATTGCCAAGTGTCAATTTAATCAGCTGTTTGTTAAACTTCTCTCAATTTTCTCTCGCTTATTTTGGATAATTTCATATAAACACCAGCATTTCTACGGGTATTGAACCAATGCGGATTGCGTCAATGCACATTGAGCCGTGGAATAAACTGGGTAGAAGTCAAACATGCTCAGTTAGCATTGCCATTTCATAATGGAAAGATTTACACCCAAACAACGCTTACAAATTATGCTTACAAAGCATGAAATTCAAGCCATAGTGACCAAATTTAGCACCTATTTCATGCTATTGGACATAAAGCCACCTATACGTATGCGTAGAGTGCGTACGGAGGAAAACATTGCTGCTATATCCGCCAGTATTAATAAAGATGGACAAATCATTCGTTGCCGTTCGCAATTGGGATTATGTTACTTGACTATGTGGGGTAATTTACACAAGGACCTGAAGCCGAACGACGTGCCACAGCGTTGCATAAGCGGAATATACGCTTCGTGTCTTCAGCGACAAAGTTCATTTCAGGTTGAATTGCCGCACAAAACTACTTTATTTTTTCCGATGAGCAACCTCAAAATTCAATATCATTGGCCCATTTTTTAGAAGATGACTGTGAGAACACCGTTACCTTTAATGGCGCTATCGTGTTCAATGATTTCGAACTTTTTTCTGCCAAAATGCTCGACCTGAAACAGGTCGACGTGTGGTTTCAGCAAGACGGAGGTACATGCCACACAGCATGCGAATGGATAGACCAATTGAAAAATGAGTTCAGTGAGCAATTTATCTCTTGTTTTGGACCGGTGAATTGGCCGGCTAGATCATGGGATTTGACGTCTTTAGACTACTTTTTATGGGTATACGTCAAATCTGTCGTCTATGCCGATAAACCAGCGTCAATTGCAGCCTTTGGAAGGCAACATTACACATGTTATTATCGAGATAACAGCCAATATGCTCGAAAAAATGATTCAAAATTGGACCACTTAAAACGTAGTCGTGATCAACATTTACATGAAATAATCTTTAAAAAGTAAATAAAAAACCAAACGCTTAAAAAATCACCACGTATAAACGCACAAATAAGTATTTATGTATTTACGAGTATTCATTGATGTGTATATCCCTTGTTTCTGTTTTTTTGTCCTTTGTTAAATTGTTTTGCTTTCGTACTTGACAAGTTTTGTTTGTATCCGTCCAAAAGAGGTAGTTTGAATGGCTTTTAACGAATATTGCTGTTTTCTACCACTCAAGGGAGGCATCTAAATGGAAAAGATTCCGTCGCCGGGAGATTGTCCACCTAAAGGAAGTGTCCGTGATGGGAAGTTTCACTGTATTTCCTGCCATGAATGGCCCCCACTGTTTGCATTCCGCGTTGTTCAGGCTGTTGTCACTGTCAATCTTTACGATTTGGGTACTATAGACTTATAAGAATTGGGTCCGCGTTACTTGCCTTTTATTCTTCAACGTAGTTCACTCGGAGCTTATAGAAAGAAAAGCTACTAATGAATTTGTGTTCTTTTTCTGGATACGTCTTAATTCCTTCAGTCAAATTCAATGTTTCAGAAATACAATCTAATACTAAAAAAAGTCATCGTGTGCAATGAAATCATTAGCAGGCTTTGTAAAAGAAGGGCATGCGTTACGCAAAACTTCTTTGCCCTAATTGTCATAAAGGCAACTAAATGAGAAGAAATCATATGAAAGTGCTTCAACACCTATGCAAGATGAGCCTAAGTCGTATTTACTTCTTCCTTCGTCTGGAGGCTACCAGTAAGGCAAAAGAGGAATTGGATCTACATTCACGAATATCAGCTTGAAACACGGCGTATTAAAAAAGTGAATGTATATGAATACACTACCCTTCCGCTTGCTTTTCTTATGCACAGCAGAGAAGTGATGCAGCAACGAACAGAAAAAATCAGGTCAGAACTGGAGCGAGAAATATGATTATTATTATTATTATTTATTTTTTTTTTTCAGAAATAAACAACATATCGCAAGTTGAAGCATTGTCACAATAGCAGCCATCATTTGCGAATTAAGAAACGTAAATATATAACATTCATTCGAAAAACCAACGCAAGTGGAACATAATTTGCGGTTGTAAACGAAAGCCAAATGGAAATGGAAGTGGAAAAAAAAGAATTGAGTTGTTAGCCAAGTTTGGTCCCCTTACTACGGAAGCCACTCTAGACGAATTGAAGCTATTCAAAGCAGATTCATTCGATTTGTATTACGGGGTCGACTTTGCACAGATATTTATAACTTGCCTCCCTAAAGTGATCGTTCAAAGCTAAGTCCCTCAAAAAAACGTCAAGAAGTTGTTGATATACTCTTTGTTTATCAACTACTCGCTGGTTGTATTGACTGTCCTACCCTGCTCCAAATGATATCGATTAATACAAATCCACACAACCTTAGGTCTTCACCCCTCTTTCACCGAACCGATAACGGCTGTAACGAACCTTTGACTAGAATGCTGCAACTGCGAACAACATGTTTAACAGGTTCGATTTCAACATCAGCAAAACCAGTCTTCGTTCCATGATCCCTTGTTAGTTTTAAGTTTAGTTTTTAAGTTACGTATTTGTATAATATTAAGCATTCAAAAAACTGTCCAGTGTACGTCAAACACGATGGTCAAGAGGCTACAATTCTTACACGAGCTGGATCTTGTTAGCTCAAAACCAAGACCTTTCCTCAAAATCTTCCATAAAGTGGATGGACTCAACTACAATTGCTGTACGCAGTGGCGAATCGACTCATTCGGGTACTCAATACTACGTTCTGCAAAAGCAACAGTACCTCAATTAGAGTATGTATTGTGTGAAAACGATCCATAGTTATTCGAACACCAATACTCAGATAGACGATTGTATCGGCCATAATATGAACGTAGCGACCGGTAAGTTTTCGAGAAATAATTTGCCGCAATTTACAAGCCTGTCCTGACGTAAGTCCGTCTATGGTTGTTGTGTTTACATGAGGGAGTTTCAAACACAAGAAACCGATTTGCCTTCCAGTACCTAGATGTCGTCCGTTGAAGTTTCCGTCTGCGTCCGCCATGATTATACTTCACGTTTTAAGCACATTCCTTTCCCGCTGCCAGCCATCTGCCACTTGCTTTTGGATTTTCTCAGCGGACATTTCGTTCAACACCACTCATCGCACTTCTATCGATATATATATATATATATATATATATATATATTTAATTAGTTTGTCTTACTTAAGTTAGTTTGTCTTAATAAGTTAATCAATAATTCTTTAATAAAATTGTGAATTGCCAAAACCCACATTCGTATTAATTGGTGACGAGAATAAGGAATTAATGGTTTGCAAAAATGATGAAACGGAATGCAGAAAACATGCAGCAATTGATTATGAGTTTCACCGGTGCAGCGCCCATCAGCAATTCAAGCATCCCAAACAGCATTCCTAGGTTCGAAGCCTTCGATCCAACCAAGGCAAATTGGGATAACTATTATTTTCAACTCCAGCAGCATTTTCAAGCGCATGCCATCACAGATCAAAATTTAAAGAGATCATATTTCTTATTTCTTATTACCTTCTTAATCTACTAAAAAATTTATGTGAGACATCGGATGTAAGTACATATACACTTGCTAAGCTAACCTCCTGTTTAACCCTACATTTCCAATCTAATCAGCATATACTCGCATCGAGATGTAAATTTCTCCGTCACAAAATGTCACCAGGGCAAAACTACAGCGACTGGATCGCGGATCTCAGAGGAATCGCAAAAAACTTTGCATTCGTTTGTAAAAAAGAAGGATGTAACCAGTCATATGGCGACTACATGATACGTGATATGATTGCCTTCTATACCCCACATGAACAAGTCCGACTGGCATCGACTCAAGACAAAGATCTGACACTAGAGAAATTGCAGCAGATTATGGCAGGATTTGAGACATCCCAACCGTGCCTTTTCGTCCAGTACCTTACGCTCAGAAATCTATTGTCAAAGAAGAAATAGACCGAGTGGTTGAACTTGATATACTGCGCCCCGTTCAGACGAGGCAATGGGCGACTCCTATTGTAGTAGTAGGTAAATCGAATGGCTCCATTCGAATATGTGGCGATTACAAGATCACGGTTAACCCTCAACTGGAAGTCGATCGCCATCCGATGCCTAAGAAGGAAGAACTTTTCATCGTACTCAAGGCGGAGAACATTTTACGAAAATAGACATGTCTGAAGCCTATCTACAGATTCCTTTAGACGACGAGTCTAAGAAAATGTGTGTCTTATCAACTGAATTCGGACTGTTCGAGCTTCAAAGATTGCCTTTCGGTACATCAAGCTCCACCGGAATTTTCCAGAGATTCATAGACCAATTGACATGTGATTTAAGTTGTTATGCCGCATATATTGATGATGTCATCGTGTCGGGTAGAACCTCAGCTGAGCACTTGCAAAACTTGAAGACAGTGCTTGAGCGCTTCGAAACACATGGTCTGAATGTAACCTCGCTAATGTCAATTTGCCCAAAAAGAAGTTGACTATTTAGGTCACGTCATTGATGCAAAAGGAATACGCCCGTCAGAGTCACGCCTACAAGCGCTAAGGGATTTGCCTAAACCAACTAACTTGAAATATTTGGAATCATTTCTCGGAAAAATGAACTACTATCAACCAATACCTCTATGGTCGTCAGTTTGAGATCATTACTGGCCATCAGCCCCTCGTGACGATTTTTAACCCGAGTAAGAAGTTGCCTCAGATGACAATTCAACGTCTACAGCGATGGGCAATCACACTAATGGGCTACACATATTCTATA
The DNA here is from genome assembly GCA_949129095.1 of Volucella bombylans. Classification (NCBI taxonomy): domain Eukaryota; kingdom Metazoa; phylum Arthropoda; class Insecta; order Diptera; family Syrphidae; genus Volucella; species Volucella bombylans. Next base: position 351,292,205 of record OX422140.1, read on the forward strand.
CGTTTTCGACCAACGAAGCAGCACAGCAACGCTGATTGTTTTTCTCGTTTACCAGTCGGACCGGACGAAGATTTTGATAAATCAGAAACGTGTCATACTAAAGTGGTTAAAGATTTCCCTATAAACGCCTCGGCCGTCGCTGATAAATCAAAAAAAGATCCAATTATAAGCCGAGTAGCATGGTATATCCAAAATGGGTGGCCAGGACATTTGCCAATTAGTGAAAACAATTTAATTCCTTTCTTTAGACGCAGGTTAAGCTTATGTATATGTATTAACATTGTTTTATTGCAGACTGATAACACCAGAGTAGTCGTTCCACAGAATCTTCAGTCACGAGTGCTTTCCCTATTACACGAAGGTCACTGGGGGGAGACCAGGATGAAGCAAATGGCACGTCGGTATTGTTGGTAGCCTGGGATCGATGACGCCATTCATCAAAATGTCTCTCTGTGTGGTGCTTGTCAGATGAACGCAAGTCATGCTCCAAAGCAATTTACAAGTTGGCCATCAGAGAAGAATACTGGGAACGCATTCATGTAGATTTCGCGGGTCCGTTTGAGAAACACATGTGGATGATAGTTGTCTACTCCTTCTCGAATTTTCCGTTTATCGTTAAAATGGCTTCTTGCACATCGAAAACAACTATAAAAGCGATACAATCAGTGTTTTCTCTGGAGGGGTTACCGAAAACTATAGTGTCCGACAGCGAAACTCAATTCACGTCAGCTGAATTTCGAGATTTTTGTAGCCGTTTTTTGATTCAACACATCACTTCTGCTCCTTTTAATCTGGAGTCCAATGGAGCCGCTGAACGAATGGTGCGAACGTTCAAAACAGCGATTGCAAAGATTCTCTGTGACACTACCCGTTACGAGGATGATTTGCAGGTATTTTTGGCAACATATCGGTCGTTACCAGGTACCGACGGTAAATCACCTGCAGAGAAGCTTCATGGACGTTGCCATCGAACTGTTCTATCTGCCATGTGCCCCGATCCAAATGCTCACAGAAAAGCAAAATCATCTAAATTTGCCAAAGGTCAAACTTTCTCGTCCAACAATACCTATGCAAAGTTAAATGGGTTAAAGCAGTCGTCTTAGATTTGCTGGGAAGGAGAATGTATAAGGTCAAAACTGAACATGGGACTATTTGGCATCGTCATCAAAACCAAATTCGAAAAAGATAAGTTTTCGAAAATCAACAACCCATTTCAGGATTTCAGGCAAGTAAACAATCTTTGACTAATCCCATTTCTTACTCCAATTCAGACGAATCACAACCAAATAAGACGAGTCATCAAGCTGAAAATAATCCATCGCGTGAAACACCACTCTCATCATCACCAAAGATTGGAGAGGATTCAGTGATTACGACGAGTTCACCATCAGCACCTGTGATTGTGCTAACACCACCTAATGCACCAGGTTGCTTAACGTCAGCTGAAACTGAAGAAGCGGATCGTGCAAGTCGAGCTTCAAGTTCCAACATTCCTACAAGCCAGTCGAGAAGTGTCAGGGAAAAGCTAGTCCGGTTCAATACACTTCCTAGTTCATCAAATTCCAGACGGTCCGAACGCTTACTGAAGAAAAAACTAATCGGGATGAATTCCCAATAAGTGCGGAGGAAGCTATTGTCTTTACATGAGGGAGTTTCATGTAAATATGTTTCCTCGTTCATCTCTATAGGGCTTTGCTCGAGTCTTGTTGCCCTGACACGACTTTTTTTACTTTTTGGTAAAACCTTCGAACATTGTTCCTGGAGTAACAACTTTCTATTTTCTTTCTTTTACCTCCTCTTTTACTCGTAGAGCTCATGAGCCATCCTCGTAACTTGACTGCAACGAGGCAGTGATTCCAGTCTATGTTTGCCCCTCGGAGCGTTCAAATATTAATAATACGGCAGGAGAACCTTGAGTCTGTCACGAGAGAATCAGGTGACCGCCATGTCACCAGCTGCGTTGCCAGCAATGTGTTCCCTTGGCGATTTTAATGCCATACTTCTGACATTGGTCGTACATTTTGTCGAGGAGCTCGTAGCAACATTCCTTGGTAACGTCGTCTTTTTTCTCTTTGGTGGCGTGAGCGCATATCAAGCTGATATTGGAGAATAGAGCCTTGATGCGTATTGTTGTAATAGAAAACTCAAGACTTCTTACCTTACTCTGCCGCTTACCAATATAGTACAATATATTTCACAGTTGTTATCCTCCTTTTGGCCGGCCCATTCCTAAATGGTGGTGATACCTGCTTTATAGCTCTCCGCTAGTTGTTCGGCTGCGGTCTATTCAGGGTTTGAACAACAAAGGAAGCCGAATGAAGGACATCCTAAAGTGTTAGTTTGTGTCTTTCATCCACTATTTGTTAAAAGATACGAAAACATCTGGCAGGGCTTAACAAAAAAAAGACGATGAATCTATGCCATATTTCCATATTATTTATAAAAGACCAAGCTTTTGCCCAGTCGCCGGACATAAGACCCATTTAAGTATAGATTATCATCGGCTTCAAAAGTACCAGCATTCTCACAATGGCTATTCATAAATTTGCATTGGCTTCGCAGGCTAATTACATGGGGGTTAATATCAATCAATTCCACTACCAACCAACCAGCGTCTCCCATAAGATCACCAGCATATGGAAAATGCATTTAAGTATTAAAATTACATTAATTCCATTGGATAAATATTGAAAATCCGATAGCTTCGCATATGCAAATAATAATGGTAAAAAAAAAATAAGTTAAAAATAAAATCGCAAAAAACGAAAGAGCTTCACCATGTGACAGGAGTTAATCATAAATCACACATCAGACTGGCACGTCAATTTCAGCCTCCACACCTGTGAAGGTGACGCTTACAAGTAAACCTGGGGGGTTGTATCCGAGAGCACAGCTGCCATAGCAGGGAACCCACTAGGGTCAGTGCATTAATCCTTGTATACAAATTAATTGGAAAATGAAAACAGCGGCTTCACCGCAGTTGATAATCAGCAAATCCAATCAATTGAGCGGCAGCCGAGTTATTTATCATAGTGATCCCATCATTCCAATCTCAACCCATCACCAATTTAAGTGGGGGATCACCCCCACCACGTCATTTCAAACAAATGTTGGGAGCCACAAATCCTTGCATTCTCACGATGACATTTCCGGTGATAAGTGAATCCTTTTGGGCTGTGTTTGCATGACGCACATGGAAAATGGAAAATCCTTTGACAATTAATCATTTCATCTTTTTATCCTTAGTAGAGCGCCCTCGACTTAACTCACATACTCACACATTGAACTGTTATTGAATTTCACTCCGCTAGCATTCCCCAAAGGATCCCCATTTCAAGCCCCCATCGAGTTTGTTGGATGAAATTGTTTTATCAGTTGACAAGTTGCGTAGATGATGAACGAATAGAAAAAAGAAATACAAAGCAGACAAAAGAGTGGGATGGAGAAATGGCATAAGGAAACAGAGCAGGGCAGGCACAAAAACTTCTAATCCCTGCACTTAAGGATGAAAGACAATTTGCAAAAATAAGATTAGGAACCTAATATTCTCTCCCCTTCGTAGCCGTCGTCACCGTCGTCGCCATCGTCGTGGTCGTCCTGAATCAGGCCTTTGGAAGAAAGTTCGCCTCTCTTGGCTTAGTGTCACACTTACACATAATGGGCCACAGGGACATGCTAGGACTCAGAATTCCTACAACCGACTACGAATGAATTAACGAATGAGCTGAGCATTTTGGAGCACATATTTGTGCAGCTATGTGTGGTACGTTCACACATGAGTATGTATGATACATACGCAATGTATTGGTTAATTATTCCATGTGGAGCTATTTCATGGATTCACGATTTCAGAACTCCGGATTTTCGAACTGTATTCCAATATGCAGTCAGTTGCTCCCAATAGATACTCGTCGTTGTAGTAGGAAAAAGAGCCTGTGTAAACTCAGTACACCCGGGTGTCGTATCCTAGTAGTATCCGTGTGTGCTCCTTTGGCGAAAGTAGATTAAACTTCAACTAATGGGAAGAAACTTTTAATATAAATTATAGCATCGGAGTGCCGTGGGAGAATTGATTCGACTCGACTCGACTCAATTCGATTCGACTGGAGCACATCCTGTCGCTTCAGCCGCTCTACGACTGTAGTTGATGTGGTTCCGATGGTTCGAATAAACACACTATTGGAACGGGGAGTGGCAGAAAATTGTTCGTACTTACTCAGGGGACCGACGACAATCCGACATTTATACTCGATCTACGAGGAACTCTCATTCGAAGTTCGGAAGTTACATTTAATGCTATTAATAAGTGGGCAAGGGACCATCCATGAACGATCCATTGCTGCTTTACTCTTCCCCTATCTCAACTCTGTATAGAGATGTCAAGGATTCCCCCGACTATTCTGGGCTATGCGTTGTACGAGTAATTACCGAGTGAACTTGCATGCCAATCAGCATCAATGTCGGATAGAAAAGTACGAGTACAAGCAACACATCCATGGCATCGAAGACGAGGGAACGAGGTCGAGCCCTGGGTTTGAGCATATGATGAAGGGTAAATTGTTGCCCGAGATTTTGTTGGCATTGGGAGGTATTTCCAGTCAAGGATGCATTACAATGGTGTGTGCGTAAGTATCTTTGTCAAAATGAAATGGAAACCAAATCGTATTCGAAAAGGAAATGTATTGGGTGAATTTGGGGTTTTAGATGATGAAAAAGTTCGAGAAACCGATGGATGGATACATTTTCTGGTTAAGCGATTTGATGTTAGTGCAGTACATTTGGTCAGATGTAACAAAACACCGAGAAAACGAAGAAAACGTATCTTTTTTCTCAATTCTTTGTGACAGTCAGAGTATCTAGACAAACTTGTATTATAATACTTCTCATATGTTCCTGAAAAGCTATTATTATACGACTGAGATGGCATCCAAAATACTAAGATTCATCTGAGAAACGACTGGTTATTTTTCTAGTAGGTACTAGATGAGTCACATAAGTCTACTTCCACCTTTCCATGAAGATAACAACCTTAGATTTGAGAGGATTGACTAAACGCTTACACAACGATCGATGACGAATAGAATTTCCTGCGCATAAGACGAAACGGTCGTTAGTCATTCTCCAACGGAGAATACAGCTACATCATCTACGAGTATATGTATATATGTGAGCTTCTGAAACCAAAGCTCTATCACTAGTAAGTATAATTCATATAAGCCTTATTGTATGGACGATTTACACATGACATTAAAAATTGTATTGCCGTAGGAACTTTAAATGTTGATGAAATGCCTGAAAATCCTTTATGCCATATGAATTCTGCTAATTAGATTTTGAAGAGCAGTTTGACAGGTTATTCGACGTTGTTAGGCGTTAAGCGTGTGAAATTTGAATACGACCAACAACTGAGGCAAAACATACTCTAATGTCCCAAGCGTAGTAAAAGCGTTTGCTCGTTTGTCGAAAACATTCAAAATTCAGTCTCATCCTCCAACCCCACGTTTATATAATAACATCCCAGGTGTTAGCTGACGAATCCACTTTCGCACTTGTCTAATAGATCGCGTATCACACCTTCTTCTAAAAATCTGTTTTTTCACAGCGTAACCTTTTCCATAAATCCTACTCTATAGGACCCTTTCCGATCAGTGAAAAATAGCATTTGTTCAGCCCGTAGCTTAAAAATGTGAATCTTCTTTTCTCTCATCCTACAGACCCATTGCACTTACGTCCTTGCTCCCAAGGTCATATGCTGATAAACCGTCAGCTCATGAAATATCTTGAAAAACAAAAACTTCTCAATGACCGGCAGTACAGTTTTTGTAGCACCAGGTCCACTGGTGATTTAATGCCATGTCTCACCGAAGAGTGGAACCATAGTCTACACCAATCTGGTGAAAACAAGATAGGTTCACTTGATATTTCAAAGGCAAAAGAGTTTGCATCAGGGTCTGCTGCATTTAGGATCGACGAATCTCTTCGTCAATGGATTAGAAATTACATTTCAGATAGTTCAATTCTAGTCATTTTGGACCGTGTCAAGTCTGATAGCCATACAATTACAGCTGGTGTGCCCCAGGGCTTCATCTGAGTACAAAACTATTTTTAATTTTCATCAATCATCTCTTGTCTGCTACTTCTAATCCAATACATTCCTTTGCTGACGACAGTACTCTCTGTTTTTATATTCGTTCCTGGATTCGAGTTCTCCCTCTTTGGGTGTAGAACAGGAACTGCAGTGTATACTTAGCTCATTAAATTCCAATATAAAAAGCATCCCTAAATGGGGAACCACTAACAGAGTGGAATTTAATGCTTCCAAAACATAATGCTCGCCAAAAATGCTGCGAAATGTATTGGCTTCCTCAAGCGATGTACGATATATTTCACCCCCTCTGATCAGGTGTCTATATATAAGGCATTCATCTGGCGAAAATTGGAGTATAATGCCCACATCTGGTCAAGTACTCATAAGACTGCTCTGCAATTGCTACACAGGATTCAAAACCGTGCGATGAAACTTTTGGGTGATAATATTGCTTACTCAATTGACATCCTCGAACACCGACGTAATATCTCCTATCTCACTTTGTTCTATTCCTATTTTTACCACTAGTGCTCCACCGAAATTGTCGCATTCCGCGCCTTCAAACCTTCAGCTGTAACACCCGGCTCGCTATGGATGGTCATCAGTTTACCCTCAAGCCGACTTTCGAACGTACTCTTAAAAGCAACAACGTGTATGAGACTGTTGGTCTTATTAAGTGTTCCGATCCTTGGCATTTTTCAAAGTCAATTCTTTTTGCTTTGATCTGTAAATATTGTAGTCTTTCTATTCTTCTCTAAATTCGCCCTAACTAGCTCAGAAGTTTTCCGGTATCCTTGTGTCGTTGCTCAAAATCTGCGATCCAGCATGGATTGGATGATCCGCAGAGATTCCTCATTCCTCCAGGATTCCTCCTCTTCAGCTAGGTCAAAACTGCACCCGATTCGAAATTCGTCTGACATAGATACTTCCGATAGAACCTTACACCTTGTGTTCTCCTAAGCTACGAGTTTACAACTAGGTCCTACCAAAACTTCCGAACATCATTCCTGCTATAACACATTCAATTTCTATGATCGACCTTGATGTGGTAGAAAATAACTGGCCAAGTGCTGACTAGCAGACGAAACTTGCAAAGAGATGGTGACGGATGAGCCCTTAATGGACCAAAGGCAGAGCTGGCTTCAGCCGGGATAACTACTCGGCCATGAAAAAAAAACTCAGGTTACGAAGCAACAACAAGCAAACCGAAATATACGACGGCAAAAAGAGGATGGAAAACTGCGACGTCTACTACGAACAAGGGATCATAGTAGTAGAGTCGCTGTCGATGCTGAACACTTGGAAAGATCATTTCTGAAGACTCTACTCATATAACGGCGATATCGAATCAAATACGACAGTCAGGCAGTCCTTCCAACCCAGACTATGTAGACCAACAATTTTGTCCATCCGATCTCGATGAAGTGAAGACAGTCATATCTAAGCTGCTGAGCTCTTCAGAGCGACAGGCGATGACTTGGTAAGGAGCATACACCAACTTATCTGTAAAATATGGTCGGACGAAAGTATGCCCGACGAATGAAACCTAAGCACTGTTTGTTCGATCCTCAAGAAAGGAAAGTTTTAAACTGCTCCAATTACAGAGGCATCAGTCCTCTTACCATCACCTACAAGATCCTCTTTGCCGTATTGTGTGAACGCCTTAACCCGTTCGTCAACAACTGGTCGGTAAAGAACTCACCGAGACCTTTGATGTCGAAAAAGGACTTAGATAAGGAGATGTGTTGTCATGCGATTTCTTTAACATCATTCTTAAAAGAGTAGTGCAAAACTCTCACGCCAACGCAAGAGACACAATCTTTCAAAAGGCCGTCCAATCGGAAGAAATCAGCGTGAAGTCAGTGGCGTTTTCGCGAGTATTGGGGCCCAAGATGGGTTTAACGATCAACGGGGGCAAAACCAAGTATATGATGTCAATCAGAAATGTCACCCAACATCGACGCCTCGGACAGAACGTCACCCTAGACAGATATAACTTTGACGTAGTTAGGGACTTTGCCTACCTAGGCTTCGCTAACAATTCAGACACCGACACCAGCGCTAAGTTCAAACGAAGGATAACTCTTGCCAATCGCTGCTTCTTTAGGCTAAGAAGTCAATTGACTAGAAAAGCCCTCTCGAGCAACAAAAGTGATCCTATATAAAACTATAATATACAAATTTGCAACTCAGCTATCACTGGAGGTTAGCAATATAGTTCACCATTGTAGTCAGCAAACTTTCATAGGCTCAATGTCTAGCATAACGCGTTCGATGTATCTAGAACAAGTGACCGTGACAGAAGTGCAAAATATTCTAGGTGCACTAAGTGACAAAAAATCAAAAGGAATAGATGGTATACGACCAAAAGACCTCCAACAATATGCTGAATTTCTATCTCCAACAATATGTAAATTGGTTAATAAAAGCATAACACAATCCCAAGTCCCTGAACTGCTCAAAAGTATCTATAGTGCGGCCAATATACAAAAGTGGTAAAAAAAAATGACATATTGAACTACAGACCCATTTCTATTCTGTCAGTAGTAGATAAAGTGCTTGAAGGGGTACTCTCAGATAGGCTTTACCGATATCTAGAAGGATACAACATTTTAGAAAAAAACCAGTATGGGTTTAGGAAAAATAGAAGTATTAATCAACTATTGGGAGAGTTTACCAACCAATTAAACAGCAGCTTAGACAGAAAACATAATACAGTTGTCTTATTCATCGACTTTAAAAAGGCGTTCGATACCCTGAGTCACAGGAATATATTACGGCAGCTAGACAAAATCATCGTGAGAGGAATCATCCTGAGGTGGTTTGAAAGTTACCTAAAAAACCGTAACTTTAAAGTTAAAATTAAAGAACTTTATAGCGATCTGGAGAATACACTGTACGGAGTGCCACACGGATCAAAACTCGGGCCATTGCTTTTCATAGTCTATGTGAATGATCTACTTTCTGCTCTTCGGCAGAGTAAGGGATATGCGTATGCAGATGATACGGCCATAGTTGTCAATCATAAATGTGTGGAAACGGCAGTAAGAATAATGCAAGATGAATTCAATGCAGTTACAGCTTGGTGTCATGATCATGGTCTCGTCGTTAACGCAAAGAAAACAAAAATAATGCACATACGCCCGCCACATATCAAAAGGTAACAATAACAATAAAAGTGCATGATGCCAAGTGCCTTCATAATGCAGGGAACCATATGCAACTTCAAAGAGATGACGGATGCAAAACATTTATTCAAAATGTGTCAACCTATAAATATTTAGGGGTTATCGTGGACTACAATTTTAAATGGAGCTATCAGATAAGAGCACTTGAGACAAAACTCTTGCAGTCAACTTAAGCATTGTTCCATCTCAGGAACTTTTGCACGATGGAGGTTCTAAGGCAGAACTATTTTGGACTAGTAGAATCTCATCTACGACATGGTATAGTAGCGTGCGGGAATGCGCCTCAGATTCAATCACTGCAACAAATGCAAACACGAATCCATAAATTAATAATCCGTGCAAAAACAGGGCAGCGTCACGACCGACAGCAGATCAGCAATAAGACGAAAATGCTTAACATCGAACAACTGCACAAGATGGAAATTATTTCGAGATTTTGGAATGATAATACTTACAAAATATCAGCTTAACATAACTTCAACACACGAAGACGACAACAAGGACGATATAACATCCCACGTCACTGGAATGAGTACGGACGAAGACGATATGAAGTAGTAGTGCCGAAAATATTTAATGAACTTCCAAGCGATTTCAGAAACCTTTCAAAACCTCTTTTATTGAAAAAAGCGAAACAGTACTTTTTGAATTTAGAATGAAATATCAACGTATGTATCTTTATATTCACATTTTTTTCTCTTTTAGTTTTTGAATCTTTTATATACAAAATGTGAACTTGAAATTTAAGTCGGAATATGTATATTCAACTCAACTCAAGTAAAACAAAAATATTATAAACATTATGTAACTAGTCTTCTGCAGATAAGCCCTTAAGGCTTTGTAGATAATTATATCAAAATGTTTATTATTTATGATATCAATAAAGAATTGAATTGAATTGAATTCACGGGGAAGGGACCGCAATCAACTTAACGTGCGAAACTGAAGGCAACTATCTAAAGATTGAGCTGGCTGTAGACGCTCGCTTGTTGGTTGATGACGCCGGACTGTAGCGCTTACTGTAGTAAGTAAGTAAGTCTAGGAACCGAATCCAATTGTGAAGGAAAGTATTTTATCACATTTTGTCGCTGGTATAAGCAAGAGTGACGCCTTCCAATTATTACGAAGTTATAAAAATCTTGTTTAGCAACAAACGGGACAAATGATAAAAGCTGTACAAACAGATAATGGAACGCAGTATTGTTCCGCCAAGTTCATTGAGTACATCAGGTCAGAAAGAATCAGAAGAAGATTCTCAACACTACATATACCCCAACAAAATGGTTCCAATCTATTTAAGGAACCACTGCCTTTGCAGACGCCTTTCTGATAAGACGCCATTTGAGCTATGGCTTGGTAGAATTCTTAGCTTCAAACATAAGCAAGAACTTGGATCTAAAGCATTCGTGCTGAATAAAGACTTGAACAAAGATAAATTCAAAACCAGTTCAACTGATGGTGTTTTTGTGTTCAGCTGAAGCGAAGGCGCGTATCAAATTTGGATCCCAAGTACGAAGAAAATTGCGATTACAATGACGGTTGTTGTCGATGTATGCAATGAAGTACAGGATGAGCCAGACATTATTTCAGATGGTACCAAGTACGGTATTTCCAATATTCCAGAGAAAGGGCGTGACATTAATATGTAAAATTTAGAACAAGATGATCATGAATTTAAAGAAGCACTTAAAGGAATAGTTTCTGCTGAGTGGAGAAGTGCTATCTGTAACGAAGTTAAAAGTTTGATAAAAAGCGATACCTGGGAGCTCATTGATCGTCCGACAGAACGTAACATTGTAGTCCGAATATTTCAACGATAAAAAGAGAAGATCGACTTGTAGCACAAGTTTTTAGTCGGCAATTTGATATAGATTACATAACAACTTTTGCTCCAGTTTCTCGAATCGAATCTGTGTACGAGTATATTTCTTATGTTTGCATTAGCTGCAAGATATCACTTGAAGATTTATCAAATTGATATAACTTCAGCGTATTTAAATGGATTAGTAGACGAGGAAATCTACATGAAGTCACCTCCAATATTTGAAGAAATTTTGGAAGAAATTCCGCAAAATGGCTGTGCAATCTTGAAGTCTATGCTTGAATCTTTTCGTAAAGGGAATCAGGTATATTATCCTAAGAAAGCTCTCTATGGTTCGAAGCAGGCTGGGAGTCAATGGAATAAGAGATTTGACTCCAAGCAACGGCAAATAGCTTTTAAGTCGACCACCGCTGATCCATGCGTCTATGTAGCCCGAAAAAATGAGAAAATTGTAATTGTGAAGGTACAACAATAAGCCGAAAGGAATTCATCATTCACTTAATCAAGGAGTTTAATATAGACGATGCAAAGCCATTTAATATCTCTATGGAACCTGGAGCAAGATTCACCATGAACGAGAAGTCTAAGAAAAGCGACCATACAGAGAATTAGTTGAGAATTAGAATCATGTGTATAGCAGTCTGTCCTCGACCGGATATATCACATATACTCGTAAGTAGTGTGCTTGACAATGTTAGGACTAAGGCAATTCTTTTCCTTCGTTCAACTATAATCTTCAACCTTTAATTAGTCGCGTGGAGTCCATTGGGCCTCAAGCTACATAGATTTTGCCTTATTTCGGCAAATATTAGACGGACGTTCCAGTATCTTCCTACCTCATGCGCTCCTCACTTTTCAGTGTTCCGCTAGCCGTGGAATCACAAGTACTACACGGACTGGTCTGGACCCCGTGCGAGTAATAGTGTAGTACAATTTTTGTAAGTACATGATTAGATTTATTTTTTTGTTTTTTTAATTTCAATAGGTTTATTATATATGTATCTTAGGTTTATTCATTTTTTATTATTTAATATTCTATATTATCTTTATAGGTAAAACACTAAGATAGAAAACCGCTACTTGAATGCTGATGAAATATCAGCATAGTAAAATATTCTACATATTGAACAAGAAGATCGTAGTTCTGACTTTGAATAAATCAGAAAATGAAGCAGGTTCGCCTACATTTGAGTATTATTTAGGCAAGGATAAGCTAACAAGATGGTCAAAAAACCCTTTAAGCCAAAGAGATCACAACATGATTTTACATGGAGAAGCTAAAAATGCAAAAAGTAGGACTGATTGTTTTAAATTATTTTTTGATAAAAATATTGAAGATTCATTACTAAAATATACAAATTTTGTATTTGTATTTATTTATTTAAAGAATATGTACACAGTAAGATTACATCTTATAGTTTGTGTAGGCTTTACAAAAATTTTAGGTTCGGAAGCAAATTTAAAATTATAAATAGGTAACTACATATAAGTAATTTAATTGGAAACTACAAAATTGAATTAATAACAAAAACAATAAAAATATATAACATTTAACAAACCTCTTAAATTGTTATTTATGTACCACTGGCCAGGTGTTGGAAAATATAAATTGTAAATGTGCTTGTGGTTGTGGTTCTCCTTAGTGGGTAATGAGTTCTATAGGAGAGTGGCATGGACGAAGAATGAGCGCTCAGATTGCAAGTAATGGGATCGGGGCCGAATAAGGATGGCTGTTCTTTGTGAACTCGCAGAATTTAATCTGTTGTACAAATACTCAGGCTGTATAATACCATGCAAGAGGATTAGCGTTCTAAACTTAGGTTGTGGAAGCCGAGGCCCATTATTTGTAGGGAGTAACTTGATATGTTGTCGAAGTATCGTTTACTAAAAACATATCTTGCTAAGTTGTTGTAGATGATATTTAGTTTACGCCTAGTATTATTGTCAATAAGGCAGAAATCTTCGCAACTATATAGCAATATAGGTAATAAGAAGGACAATACCCAGATTAGTCAACAAGGCAGAAATCTTCTCAACTATATAGCAATATAGGTAATAAGTAGCAAGTAGCATCTTAGTTTTGATCGGCAATGAATTTTACGTTGCCCATAGCTTGCATACCTACCAGCATGATTTGTCCAGGTAAGAGTATCGTTGAAAACAATACCCAGATTTCGTGACGTATTCTATGGATGACTGCCATAATTTTATTGGTGGAAATGTGGTAGTATCTAGTGACTGCTTATAAATACAGAGTGTCTTGGACTTATCTGGATTCAGTAATAAATTGTGTTTGAGGGCCCACTGGTGTATGATCTCAAGATCTTCGTTCACCATTTCAATGGCAATACTGAGCATATCCAGCGGGCAGCACAAGCATAATTGTACGTCGTGTATATCCGGAAAATACGTGAACATTTTTAAAGTGAAGATATCTGGTGTGCTTCGATCTTCACATTTGAAATTCCTTGATCTCTGGGCAAATGATGGAACTGGAATAGATTTTTTCTCTGATGTGATTTTTTTTTGACGTTTCCTGTTCATACTTGACGATGCATCATTCAGAGATTCCTGATTACAGCTTGATAAATTAGCACGGATCAGAGAATTTTTTGACCTGATGAGTAGTAACTTCGATGAACAACTGCCAGCATTTACGGCCCGATTCTCTGGTTTAGTCCACATGCCAAGCAAACCGAATAAATACAGGATCAAACTACATGTATTGTTGGCGCCAAAACAGCTTATCTTTAAACATTTGAAATATACGTAGGCAATCAGCCAAACGAGCCGTATAAGTTACCAAATGACACAATCAGCATCGTAAATAGGCTTGCTGATATCGCACTCGATAACTGGTATACTAGTATTCCTCTTGCAAAAAACTTGTTGCCACATAAGCTTACTTTGGTTGATACTCTTCGGAAAAATAAGAAGGAAATTCCATTACAGTTTTTACGCCACACAAACCTAAAAACAACACCAAATACGCACACGAGTACGATCACTGAACGGTAGAACGAAAGCAAAAATGGGACACATTTTGTGAAGGGCACATTTTTCAGAAAGACAAGCGGTTACACATATCCATGTCAAAACGAATTCTGCTCTCTAACGATTTCAGTACTCATTTTTATTTGCGCTAGCGATGTGCTCAAATTAATGGTCATTTTATTTGGTTTTGAATATATGTATTGTAATAAACAATTTTTTGTTTCTCGTAATTCGAAATGACAGCCAATAACATTCTTTCATCATCGGGCAGGTATTAGTTTGACAAGTGGAACACTTGAATCGGAGCATTTCTAATTTTTAAAATGAAGCAGTTGGCCTGAAACATACCTTTTTTCCTATTCTTCACACTTCCTTTCTCATCAATGATCAAAACTAAAATGAAAACAATATGTCAGAAATGGAACGATATGGAAAAAAACGACGTGCTTCACCCGAAAATCCACTTTAGAAATGGATTTTCGGTGGAAGTAACCCTTCTTTTCCCCACTTCAATAAAAAGCGTTCCCTCTCTTCCGGACAATCTTCCTGCCAGCGCCAATGTGAACAGGCACAAAGAAATAAGAACAATATATCAGTGTTAAGGCCAAGGCCCATAGAATCCGTTGCGTCCGTTGTGTGAATTGCGTCGACTGGCAGCTCGATAGAATATACACTTTGTTATGGAAGCAGGTCCATAAACAAAGGATATGACGGAACGGACGGATAAAGTAGATTTAATTTCTACTTTTCAATCCGTTGGCAGTTCACACATTCACACATTGAGGACCATGCTTTCACATATTGAGGTTCACGCATTCACAAATTGAGAGTGAGCACTTTCATTGGTGGAGACATTGAGAGAATGAAGAGAAATTATCATAGCTTGAAAGAAAATATTGAGATTAAATGACATTTAAATTTTTTTGTTTTGTTTCGTTCGTTATTCTGCCAACGTATGCCACGGATTATATGGGACTGTCATTTCCGTCAAATACATTAACGTCAACCTATCCGGCATCGTAACGGACGCAACGGATTCTATGGGCCGGAGCCTTTAGTGTCAAGTGTCAGTTCAATCAGCTGTTTGTTAAATTTCTCTCAATTTCCTCTCGCTCATTTTGGATCATTTCATATAAACACCAGCATTTCTGCGGGTATTGAACCAATGCGTATTGCTTCAACGCACATTGAGCTGTTGGATAAACTGGGTATGTGACACCCAGAGAGGCATACGTCAAGTTAATCTTTTTTCTTCTATGGAAACACTTTATAAATCTCGCTTCGTTAATCCTGGTTTATAATTTGGTGGAAGCGCACTATAAGTTTGCTTATCAAAACTAGGAATCATCAAAGTTCAATGTCCTTTTCATTGAGGTGGCGTGTTTAGCATCCCTGCATTCAGTTCAAATTTAAGGTTTCAACTGACGTTTCATCCCTATTTTCACATTCACCTCTTTCGATGTTGAATTTTCTGTTTCTCTTTTGTATATACCTTAAATACGAGGGTTAGCTGAAAAGTTTCGGACCGAACAATGATACAAGACATTTTTTCTCAAAATTCTTTTTTATTTTTCTATATAGCCTACTTGTAACTCTACACACTTCTCCCAGCGATACTCACATCTTTCTAACCCGTCCAAATAGTACTTAGCGTTTTTCTCTGCAAAATAATTGTTCGCGAAGGTGATTGCCTCCTCCTTTGACGAAAATCTCTATCCTCCGAGCGCAGTTTTTAGATGAGGGAACAAAAAGAAGTCGCTTGGGGCTAGATCTGGTGAATAAGGCGGATGGCCAATCAGTTCAAACCGTAATTCATGGATTTTCGCCATGGCAACCGCTGAGGTGTTAGACGGCGCGTTGTCTTGGTGAAACAGGATTTTCTTTTTCTGCAAATATGGCCGTTTTTCCAGAATTTCCGCCTTCAGCTTGTCAAGTAATGATGCGTAGTATGCTCCTGTAATGGTTTTTCCTTTTTGAAGATAATCGATTAAGATAACTCCTTTACTATCCCAAAAAAAAAGTCACCATCACTTTCCCAGCCGAAAAAAACAGTTTTCGCTTTTTTTTGGAGCCGACTCGCCCTTTGCTGTTTTGACTGAATTTTTGTTTCGGGCGTATAATGGTGTATCCAAGTTTCATCTACAGTAATTAATCGGCGCCAAAACACGGATTTATTGCGCTTAAACTGCGCCAACAGAGCGTTGGAAATGTTCATTCGAACACGTTTTTGGTCTAACGTAAGCAAACGCGGCACCCAACGCGCGGATAGCTTTCTCATGCCTAAAATTTGATTTAATATGTAACAAATACGTTCTTTGGACATTTTCATAACCTCTACTATCTCTCTCAGTTTAATTCGGCGGTCGTCTTACACCATTTGGTGAACTTTAGCAATGTTATCGTCAGTGGTCGCAGTTTTTGGACGTTCCGAACGTTCATCATCTCCCAAGCTCTTACGGCCACGTTTAAATTCAGCTGCCCAAAATTTCACTGTGGTAAATGATGGTGCAGAGTCCCCATACAGAGTCCAACTGATTTTTGATTTGCGTAGGCGTATTGTCTTTTAGAAAGAAGAATCTAATAACAGCTCGATTCTCAATTTTTTCCATTTTGACAAAAACACTCACATCGACTCACTCAAACGACCGTCAACTAAAATCTGCGCGTCCAAAATGACTGAAACTTCGGTAGGTAACTGTTAAAAGATGCACAACTAGCATTCACTAGTTTTTATTGACGAGTGCCGTTATCTTTACGTTGCGGTCGGAAACTTTTCAGACAACCCACGTATATGTATTTTGAATTAAATTTTACTCCGCAATACATATAGAGATCTCACTTTACACGATGCTTTGTTAAGCAACCCTTATTGTTACCGCATTTGCTGTGTTCATTCTTTCACTTTGCTACCAATGACCCAACAAACATATTTTGCAAGATACAAAATGCACTCATCTAGTCGTATGCCTACTAAGATCGCTTATCTGAAGATAGAAAACGTCGAACCGTATTCGCTTGTGTCGTCAATTTTGTGTGCCTCACCAGATCCTTACTAACTTTCATCCGCCGTCTCAACAAAAGTAAAACAACACTCATTAAAAAATAAAATTCATTTAAACTCTTAGTCTACAAAGTTTAGGAAAGAAAAATGACAATCCACATCTACATAATGTGGCAGTAGACAGGTTAAATCTTTTTCTCTATAACACTGCCGCTGTCGCTTTCACTCTCAGTGTCACCTTCTGAAGATGACTCACTACCTCCGGCGCCACTGCCCTCATCCTCTGAAGCACTGGAAATCGTCAAGTGTATGTCCTCAATCAATTCCTTCAGAAGCTCCGTCTCGATTTCTCCCAAATTCAGTCTCAGCTGCTTTTTGTTTGTGTCCAGGAGGACATTTTTCAAATTTCTCGACAATGTGTGGAGATGGTCACTGTCCAACACCTTCACCACATATCGAATGTAGTCCTTCAATAAGTATTTATTCAACGATTTCCTATTTGGATCCCCTTGGCAGAAGCAGTTGTAGGTGACTATCAGTTGCTTGACGATCCATGGCTTACTCTTAAGCAATGCATCCACAGCGTCCTCAACACATAGCCGCCCTAAATCATAGTTTCTGTACAGAGGATAAATTAAGCAGCGTCGAAGGAAACTTTCAACCACAGAGGTGAGGTTTTCAAAGATCTCGAAGTAACTGCAGGTTGGGGAGAGAATTGTGCGTGTCCATGCACTCTCACAGGTCAGGTCGTTCGATGTACACCTGCAAAGAGACATTGTTAATTAAAGTTTACTGGAATTCAACCGATTCTCACCGAATGTCATAGCAAATGGCCAAAAGTATGCTGACAAGACCGCAATCAATGCCAATGCGATCGGCGTCGGGTTTTAGTGTGAACTCCTTGGTGGTGATGTTGTGCAGAACGCATTCTTCGTCCTTGGTCAATTGGAAGTCTGGAAAGATACATATTGCAGTAAGTATTAAAAAGATCTGAGGAGTTTTAAACCATCAAATGACATGGTGAAGTTGAGGGGATTTTCATGACCATCAGGAATCTGCAGCTCAACAAAATTCAATTTGTATTGATCCGCACTAAAGTCCTTCGTTTCGTCTTTCTCCCGTTGGATTTTTCTGCTTATTGGACTGAGAGAGCCTGGATTTGTTATGCGACAAATGTGAGAAAGTTCCAGCTCGCTAAACCTCGGTTTTCCTCGGTATTTCCCTGCAAATCCGTAGGCAAAGTCTGACTCTATATTTGAAAGCGCTCCGTCTATGGTTAGAATGCAGGAATCTGTTATGCGGAACAACGTTTTAAAACCTCTCCCAGCGTTCTCGGTGTTTCGTACTGCCGTGTTGTCGATTTCACCTTTCTCAATGCATTCCGGCTTGCGTTCGTCTGGATAACACGGCAGTTGGCAGGTGTATAGCCACTGTTCGGTGTTGAAGGCAATCGGAATGTTTTTCATGTCCTTAATGTCAAATTTTCGGGGGCAGTTCAATCTAAAAGGATTCTTGGTTATCAAGAAAAGAGTGGAGATTCATAAACTGACCTTTTGATATCCATATCAGCTATGAAAACAAAGTTATAGTCGTCAACGAACACATCGCAGTTCTTAGTATTTTGTACGTTTTTGGCAATGGGAATCGTCAAATTGCACGCATTGCCGTCGAACTCAAAGATTATTGCAGTTGTCATAGTACTTTTATTTCTTTTAGTTGGAATTAGGAATGAAACCCACGATAAAATTGCAAGTGAAAATGTAAACAAAAATATTTTACGATTCACGTGCAAGTTTGCGTTGAAAACACAAAACTTCGTGACAGCTGGTGAAATGACATTTGTTAGAGCGAATTGGACTGGTTCTCTTAAATTTGAGCTAGTACAAAATGTTAGATACGATTTCAAATTTTAGAGGGTCTTTTAAAAATACAGAAATTGTATAAAATTGTTTTTACCAATGAAAGCACCTACATCACCGCCCAAAATTTGTTATAAGTTTATGCATCGAATTAAGCAATGTTAAGGGGGCCCAGATATCGACGATGTATTGCTCAAACATCAAAGCTCGGTGTTATCTTATTGACATCTCAACCACATTACAATTAGCCGACGATTTAGAAGTTGTTGTTTCGCCTTTCAAAACGGAAGGACACCCAATATCGGAATGAGATGCCATCGTCAACCTACGGAAGCCTGCGTATGCATTCACAGTGTATCCGTTAATACCCAGAACCCAGGTACAATATCGACAGAATACTTTCTTTGCTATATTTAGCAGGTGGTCGACTTACAAAGGGTATTTTTAAGGTATTTAAAGATAGCATCCCTGGCTTAGCTAACAATTAGATTAGCAACTTGAAGTTTGCAAACAATTAGGTTAGGTTAGAGGGTATAGGTAGGCTAAATAGTTTAAGGTTTAGTATAAGTTAGCATAGGTAGTTAGTTTAAGTAGTTTAAGTTGGATGGTTTAGTTTTATAGTATAAATACAAAAAAAAAAATTTAATTTACTAAATTTTTTTGTGAATATGTACTACATATTTTCTTAGTATAACTAGATGTTAATGAATAATAATTATTTTTTAAAATGATAAACTAGACGTCGAAAGACATAGAAAAAGAATATATTTTAGCTTAGAGCGCCCGCTTGAAGGGCAGTAAGTTAGAATAAGTTAATTAAGTTATGTTAGGCTAGCTTTTAAACATTTTTTCAGATAGCATGTAAGTAACGTAAATTAAAGAAGAATAAAATAATATGTTGTAAACTGGTGTTTGATTTGAAAGAAAACAGCGGATTTTATTTTTTTGTTTTTTTTTTCTGTTTATTCCTTTTCTCTTCGCTTTATCTTACAAAAGTGCCGGAAAATATGGCGGATCCTCTTCAAGTCCTGCCAACCACACAATTTTTATATAAAAATGACATTCTGCAAAACTACAGGGGTCGCTTAAGTTGACAAAAGGAAATATATAACAGCTCGGCCAATCTGTCACTTGATTGACCTCGTTGCTCCTCTGAGATTTACGTTAATTCGGTGTCAGGTGGCTGACAGATATTAATGATTTCAGCATTCGGTGATCCCTTTGGTTTTAACCATTTACGTATTTTATTAGCCTCCACAACACCATCATGGAAGCTGAGTCAACTGACAGTTTTGCACGTCTCTAACCACATACCGGTCGTTAGGTAATACCTTATGAACTACATACGGGCCGCAATTGACTGGGTGTCTCTTTCGTTGTACTTTGTACTGTGTTGTTTAACTCGTATTCAACCTGATCCAATTTTGATACCCAGTCTGCGTGTTGAACCGACTCCGTTAGCTTACTAAGCATTGCTCTAAGGACACGATTCACCCGTTCCACTTGGCCATTGGCCTGAGGGGAAGCCACTGCGACTTTGACATGGTCAACATTATTTTTAAGTAGAAAATTACTGAACTTGTTAGAAGTAAAACAAGAACCACGGTCAGAAATCACGCGTCGGGGGGCGACTATAGTAACTAAAGTATTTTTGCAGTGCGCAACACACTTCCTTAGTGCTTGTCGAATTAACTGGATATAAGCGAACAAACTTTGTAAAGGCATCAATAACGACAAGCACATGTTTACGTTTCGAAATGATTGATGGCAGGGGGCCAAAGTGATCTACATGAACTGTATCAAAGGGAATTGGGTTTTGGAATTGGGTTTTTTATATTAAACAAGTTATGTTCGTTTATGCGAACTGGTGCAGAATTTAGGATACATTTTATACAATTTCGTATAAACTGACTAATTTTATCTTTCATGTTAGCAAACCAATAATTCTTTCGAATTTGATCATAGCATTTATCGATACCCAAATGCCCTATCTTTTCATGTATCATTCGGATGACATTCTCTTCCATTTACTGTGGCACATATAATAAAAAATCGGAGCCACATCTTCTAAAAACCAACCCGTCGTGCAACTCGAATCCATCAACAACACCAAACTCTAGCTTCTCTCGTATTCCCCTTATTCTATCATCACGATTTTGTGTCACCTGTATGTGAAAGTCCAATTCGGCACTATCTACAGCAGAAATAATTTGGCAATCGATTTTATCTATATCGTGGTCAAGAGCATCCTCACACAAAGGTTGCTTCGGATGACACCGACTCAATGCATCGACGTGTCCCATAGATATTCCACTTCGATGCTGTATTGAATAATTAAAGTTTTCTAATTCTAGCGCCCATCGAGCAATTCTCGGGTTAACTTGTTTTTTACTCAAAGTCATTGTAAGTGAATTACAATCAGTAATTATTTTAAATGGAATTCCCTCCAAGTACACACGAAATCGTTGAAGTGCATAGATAATGGAAAGGGTCTCTAACTCAAAACTATGATATTTTGATTTAGCTGCGGATGTAGATTTCGAAAAGTAAGCAATCGGATAAAATTTTCCATTATCCTGTCGCTGCATTAATGCTGCACCAAATCCGTGACTGCTGGCATCGCAATGAAGTTCTGTCGCACGTTTTGGGCAGTAAATTGCAAGGACCGGTGCGGCCACCAATCTATTTCGCAATTCAGTGGAAGCTTTTTTCCAAGTTTCAGAGAAGTTAAGGGGCACACCTAGTGTGAAATTTAAAAAAAAAATCGACTTTTTTTTCATATTTCGATAAGTTATACCTTTAAAAATAACATACTAAAATTTTAAATCGATATCTCAAATAGTTTTTGAGTTACAGCCATTTGAAGAGTAACTGCTCGGCAGTTAATAGTTGTATTAGCATACGGGACGTACCTGAGGTATTGCTCGGAGTCTACCGTCTCTTCCTAATGGTTGTAACCGTTATAATACGATTCCAGTTTCTATTGTAGGCTTCCAGGTATACAGACATATATATGTATATATATGGGCCTGGAATAGCAGATTAGCTGTAAGTATGATTTTAATCCATTTATAACAGTGAAAACGATCATTTTATCTCTAAACGCGTTTTTCTCGAAACAGCATTTTTCAAATTTGCTGCAGTGATAACTCAACTCGGAGACAAATGATCCGATCACTATCAAATTTTTTCTGCATGTTCTGTATATAGTTCTCCATACAATGACCTACCAGTTTTTTGATCTGATCGAAAATCGAATTTTGGCAGGCCAAAAACGACCAAAATTTTCGGTAAAATTCAACTTTTTTTTTTTAAAAACGCCGCCATTTTGTCAATTTTTGATTTTTTTTTTCGATCGTAGGTGACAATATCTTCTAGTTTAACGAGAATTGTTTTTTTTTATATTTTATCCAGGGAGAAGGCCGGAATCACTGCAGCAGTGGAGGACCTTTTTTTTTTAGCGCCGTCGGAGATCGCGTGTAATTGGAAAAATATTTAATTTTTTTCTTCAAAAATTTTACTGTGTATTCTTAAAATATGTATAAATATACCCTTAAAATTTTAAAACAATTGATACAGTAGTTTTTTTTTTTAATTCCCAAAAATCGCTTTTTTTTTAGGCTGTCACACTAGGTGTGCCCCTTAAAAGCAGACTTCTTGCGTAACAGGCCCAATAGTGGTCTAGCGATTTTGGAAAAAATTGGTACAAACCTTCTAAAATACGAAAACAGACCTATACAAGAGTGCAGTTCCTTTTGGTTCTTTGGAATCGGATACTGTTTAATATCTTTAATATGGGCCTCGCTTAGTTGAATACCCGACCGGTTCACCAAATAACCTAAATATTCAATTTCGTCGTAACCAAATTTACATTTACTTAATTTTACTTCTAGACCAGTCTTATAAGTTCTTTGCAATACCTCTGCAACTACCTGTACATGTGATTCAAAATCAATGGACGCAATCAAAATGTCATCAATCAAATCACGAAAAATGTTATAAAGAAAACGCTGAAAGTTTGAAGGTGCATTTTTTAATCCAAAGGGCAACTTTAAGTACTCAAATTGGCCATGGGGCGTAACGAAAGAAGTTAATGGGATGGAATCACTATGCATCGTGCACTGATTAAATCCGTCTTTCAAATCAATTAAAGTGAACCAACATTTATTAGCCATGTACTCGATGCAGTCCTCTATCAATGGCAACGGAAAATTATCACGAATAGTCTTTTTGTTTAGTGCTCGGTAATCAACACACATTCGTGTTCTGCCATCTTTTTCTTTACTAAAACGATAGCGGACGCATAAGGCGATTGGCTTGGCCGTATAATTTTTCTAGCAATTAAGTCATCAGTTATTTTCTGAACCTCTGATCTGTCGTGAAATGAAAGGCGACGAGGACTGCAGTGAAATGGGGTATCATCAGTTAATCTTATCTTCATTTTATAATGGTATGGTGTCTGAATAATTTTCTTTGGTTTTAAATAAGAATCTGTTATAATTTTAGTTAACACCTCAGAATGGTATTTATCCAATTGCGGGCAAATATAAATCTGTGTGGGTCTATCTATGTCAATAGCACATAACCTCCTAACAAAATCCTCGACACATTCAGCACCCAAGGCACACCCAGGCAGTGGCACAGAGACTCGCGTTTTCCTATCAGTTGAATCAACCCCAACTGGTTTCTTCGCAGTAGGTGATGGGCACACTTGTTTGCTAAAATCACTAATTTATTTTCTTAACTTAATAGACTGAGAGGCATTAGGACATATATGTCTTTTAAATTTATTTGAATTCAGTTTGTGTTGAAATACATTTTTTGTTTGAGTTAAACAAATATTAAATATTTTCATGAAGTCTCGTCCCAGGATTACCGGAATTGTCATCACTTCATTAGGTATAACTACAAAAGAAATAATTTTCGATTCATTTCGGTTGACTAAGCATGAAATAGTACCGTATGTATATATCTTATGTTTGCCAAGACCGAGGAAATTAATTGGCATCAAAACGTCTGACAATTTAACAAATCCTGGGACACTTGATTGTTGAATTAAACTAATCGGACTACCGGAGTCAATGAGAGAAAAGAAATATAAGAACTTGGTGCATCTGTCTTTACAAGAGCTTTGATAATTATAATTGAAAGCCAACCTTACCATTTGCATTACACGTACTGCTCCTGAAACATCTTCGTCAACATTATCGTTGGAATTTACTCCTGAAGATTCCAGGGCAGCAACTGTCTGGTGGCGTCTGGACTTCGGGCAGTCTTTGTGCTGATGACCCATTGGTGGCAAGTAAAACAGGAGCCAGAAGGCCTTTGTGGCTTCGGACAGGAACTTTGAAAATGCCCAAACTGTGAACAATTTCAACATTGGATTGTTTCTTTTCCAGAAGTAACAGCGGCGGTCCTCGGCCTCGGAGCACTAATACTGACATTTAGCTTTCTATTGTTTGCACGGCGTTCCTCATATCGGTCCATTCGGTGAATCAAGTCATCTATGGTGTTCGCTCCATATAACAGGGTGACGTTATTGGTATTGGCAGGAATCCCATCAATAATTAGGTCGACTAACTCTTGTTCCTCTACGAGTATGTTAGATTTTGCTGCGATCGACTGCATGGTTACCACATAGCTTAAACAAGACTCCGACTGCTTTAATGTGCGCGCTCTCAATTGCCGATAGATTTCCTGACGCGTTACAGTTCGCTTAAACATCTTGGCCGTATAATTTTTCTAGCAATTAAGTCATCAGTTATTTTCTGAACCTCTGATCTGTCGTGAAATGAAAGGCGACGAGGACTGCAGTGAAATGGGGTATCATCAGTTAATCTTATCTTCATTTTATAATGGTATGGTGTCTGAATAATTTTCTTTGGTTTTAAATAAGAATCTGTTATAATTTTAGTTAACACCTCAGAATGGTATTTATCCAATTGCGGGCAAATATAAATCTGTGTTGGTCTATCTATGTCAATAGCACATAACCTCCTAACAAAATCCTCGACACATTCAGCACCCAAGGCACACCCAGGCAGTGGCACAGAGACTCGCGTTTTCCTATCAGTTGAATCAACCCCAACTGGTTTCTTCGCAGTAGGTGATGGGCACACTTGTTTGCTAAAATCACTAATTTATTTTCTTAACTTAATAGACTGAGAGGCATTAGGACATATATGTCTTTTAAATTTATTTGAATTCAGTTTGTGTTGAAATACATTTTTTGTTTGAGTTAAACAAATATTAAATATTTTCATGAAGTCTCGTCCCAGGATTACCGGAATTGTCATCACTTCATTAGGTATAACTACAAAAGAAATAATTTTCGATTCATTTCGGTTGACTAAGCATGAAATAGTACCGTATGTATATATCTTATGTTTGCCAAGACCGAGGAAATTAATTGGCATCAAAACGTCTGACAATTTAACAAATCCTGGGACACTTGATTGTTGAATTAAACTAATCGGACTACCGGAGTCAATGAGAGAAAAGAAATATAAGAACTTGGTGCATCTGTCTTTACAAGAGCTTTGATAATTATAATTGAAAGCCAACCTTACCATTTGCATTACACGTACTGCTCCTGAAACATCTTCGTCAACATTATCGTTGGAATTTACTCCTGAAGATTCCAGGGCAGCAACTGTCTGGTGGCGTCTGGACTTCGGGCAGTCTTTGTGCTGATGACCCATTGGTGGCAAGTAAAACAGGAGCCAGAAGGCCTTTTTTTTTTTTTTTTTTTTTTTTATAATTTACGCGCGCCTAAGGGGTTGATACCCTTTTACTGTTGCCAGGGCGCGGGCGGAAAGATAGAAGGAGGAGAAAGGAAAATTGTTTTTGTAGTGGTTGGAGAAACTCAAGTGTGTTTGGTTTCTATGTTTGCTCTCCAGGGGTGGGAGTCCGAATAGGACGGAGAGTTTTTCTTCACTCAGACTGATTCGAGATATAATTCCCAGTATTTTTTTTCATTGCTTGAAACTCTTATAACAGCCAAATCTACGTGTCAGTGTTATGCCTTCACACGCAGAATTTTTTTGTCTGAGTTCCAATTATACATTGAAAAACTGATTTTGCCATGGGCAGGATTCGAACCTGGACCCTCCGAGTGAGAAGCGTTTGCTACTACCACTACACCACGGCCTTTGTGGCTTCGGACAGGAACTTTGAAAATGCCCAAACTGTGAACAATTTCAACATTGGATTGTTTCTTTTCCAGAAGTAACAGCGGCGGTCCTCGGCCTCGGAGCACTAATACTGACATTTAGCTTTCTATTGTTTGCACGGCGTTCCTCATATCGGTCCATTCGGTGAATCAAGTCATCTATGGTGTTCGCTCCATATAACAGGGTGACGTTATTGGTATTGGCAGGAATCCCATCAATAATTAGGTCGACTAACTCTTGTTCCTCTACGAGTATGTTAGATTTTGCTGCGATCGACTGCATGGTTACCACATAGCTTAAACAAGACTCCGACTGCTTTAATGTGCGCGCTCTCAATTGCCGATAGATTTCCTGACGCGTTACAGTTCGCTTAAACATCTTAATCAAGCCAACTTTCATGATATCGTAATCGACCAGCCCCAGGTTTTAAACGTACATCTTTGCTGTTCCATCCAGCTGGCGCACACTGGGGCAAGAAACTGCCGAAAAATAAAAAAATAAAAGTGATTCTGGGAAAACCCTATTACATGACTTAATTAGCATACTAATGACTGCACTTTTTTGCAATACTTAAATGACCCGTTACAAAACTGGTTCGTTATTAGAATGAAGCGTAGTTTGCGTGATTCGGGTGCATTTTTAGAGTAGTCTTACTATAAAATACATTTTTTGTTGGTGTTATATAGTGATGGAGGCTTCGACCTCAGGTATGTTACTATATTTTAGAAGGGTTTTTTTTTTCATTATCATCACAATTCAATGTGGCCAAGATAAATTAATATTTGCAATCAAATAATATGACATTAATAAAAAAGGACATTTTGTTTAGATTCTAAACAGTATTAAGCTATGGTTGTTATATAGAAAAAAATTTTATTGAATAGGTAATAAAATTAACATAAACAAAACTCTTAACATTGCAAAATTCTAAAAGACTGAAAATAATTATTTCCATATATACGAATTATTGAAACTAAAATTGATAAACCTAAAACACCCTCACAAACACTAAAAGACTTTACGATAATGATCAGTTTTAATTGCTTGACTTAAAGAAATTATTTGTATTCGAATATGTTATTATTATTCAAAATAAGTTATTTCATTTCAGGAACTTCTCATACACTATTAACATATTTATTACAAGGCAAGAACTTTTAAACATAACGCATAATTCTGGGGAGAGTAGTTTCAAGCAACAATATATATATTTGATTAAAGAGCTAGAAAAACGAACAAATTGCCAGGCCAAGAATCTCAAATAGAAATTGAATAGTTTCAAGTTTCAATATAGGTCAAGATGGATAAAAGCGAGGAGAATAGAAGAAAAATTTAATAAACATAATAAAGAGTGGCTTTTGACATCACTTTCTTTCCCATGCGTTGTGTCATAAGCTAAACGCGGCCGACCGGTTATTTCATTTGAAAATTCCTTGGAAAATAGCAAACGTGCTAAAACCAAGCAATTACGTGAAGTAACTTCAACCCCAGATTTACGAGCTGAAGGTCACACACAAGCTTCAAAACTTTTAAAAGATATTTCTAAATATCCTGAACATGCTAAGTGTTATCAAGAAGCTTACCAAAAAACCTTAAATCCACAATATCTATTGTCAGCTGAAGATGCACTATCCGTCCTGATAGAAGCTAAACTTTCCCGTGAACAGTATGATGTGATAAGAAGAAATGCTCCTGAAAAATTTCCATCTTACAAATTAATACAGGAAGCTAAAAAGCTATGCTACCCAGCAGACATTACTGTAAATGAATCGGGTGCTTCCGTCAGATTGCAATCTCTATTAAATTATACGATAATGCGTTTATGCCAAACATTGGATGCTGTTTTCAATACCCTAAAAGGTGACCAACTTGAGAAAATGTGCCTTATCTCTAAATGGGGATTTAATGGGTCGTCCGGACATAGCTCTTACAAACAAACCTTTCAAGACTCTGAAGCTAGTGATTCAGCTGTTTTTATCATATGTCTTGTACCGCTTCGATTAATGGCTAAAGATGTAATTATATGGCAAAACCTAAGTCCTGCATCTACAAGGTATTGTAGGCCAATAAGTATTGAATTTTGGAAGGAATCTATTGATGTGTGTATTCAGGAACACAGAAGAATAGAAAATCAGATATCAAATCTTCAAGAAAGCATTATTAATATTGGTGCAAACACATTAAAAATTCGTTATGAATTAATTTTATCAATGGTAGACGGGAAGGTGTGTAATGCCCTTACAGAAACTACCTCAACAATGAAATGCTTTTTGTGTGGTGCAACATCAAAAGAATTTAATAAAATAGATGAAATGGTTTCAAGGGAAGTAAACACAGAAAATTTGAGATTTGGGCTTTCTGTTTTGCATGGTTGGATTCGATTCTTCGAATATCTATTACATTTAGCATACAAGCTGCCTATAGAAAAATGGCGAATTCGTGGGGACCAAGCCAAACAAATCGTTTCAGAAAATAAAGCTCGGATACAGAAAGAGTTTAGAGATAAGTTTGGCCTTATCGTAGACAAACCAAAACCCGGTTTTGGCAGTAGCAACGATGGAAACACCGCCAGCCTTTTTTTTCCAAAATCCTGAGTTATCCGCAAAATTTACAAATCTAGACATTACCTTAATAAAAAAGATTCACATTATTTTGATCATGATATTCAATTGGATTTGATGTAGATCCTGAAAAGTACAGGCTGTTTGCACATGATACTGCCAGGTATTTTGTGTCTTTATACCCATGGTACTTTGCATAAGTATTTGATTCACGCCCGGAAATAATAGCCTTTACACTTCTATCGCACAATTAACGAGAGGAATCACAGGAGTCAAGAAACAAGGACTTTAAGCGCTACAGAGAGCATAATTCCAGAAAATGTAGCAGAGAAAAATCTAACAGGGATATTTTGTGTACGAGTATCTTCAATAATTAACTGTTTTGAACATTATACGTATTGAAGAAAGTGAGGAGCACTTAAAATTGTTATATTGAGCATTACCCGATGCATTCAGTGCGTATTATATGACATATGTACAATGCGAAAGTTATCTTTAAGTAAATAAAATTCTTTGATGTGTTTATTTGATTTTTCAACAATAAAAATAATGTTCCTTACCAAAACTTTTATTTTTTTGATTAATATATATGCCTATGAAAACATTCGATCCACTTCAGAAGGTCTAACATTTCTGGTTTATTTGATGGCAGGTATGAGGGTACCCTGCCCCAGTGTGCGGCGCCGAATACCCAAACACTTCTCCCTTTCACTATAGGAACATGCAGAGGCATGATCCTCAAACTGAGCAAACCACTTGATAATATCATGGTGATCGTCGCCAGAAAACATTGGGACTGCGGCATCTAGTTCTTCGAAGTGCACACGTTGTCTAGTAGTCACTTGAGTTCCTTCCATAAGCTGAATTGGTTTTTCAAACTCGAGTACTTCACGACGCATTCGCAATATATCTAGTTGCTCTTGTAACTTGCATATTTCGGCACTAGGTATCCCGGAAGTGGCACTTGTAGTATCCACGACAGCGGGTTTGACAGCAGGGACAGTGGCAGATTTGGCAGCGGACATGGTAGTAGCAGAAGGTTGAGCAGCGGTTATGGCAGCAGATTGAACAAGAATGGCAGCGGGTTTGGCAGCAGATTTAGCAGCGGGATTGGCAGCAGTTTCGACAGCGGACCTAGCAGGGATAGCATCAGGCGTAACAGAGGGCTCTTCATCGTCAACGAAATTAACCCCGACATCTTCAGCAGCAACATGTGTCTCAACAGCTGCAAAATCATCGTCCTCAAAGTCATCGGGATACTCACCGCAGTCAACACTAGTCGACAATTCGCTATGCAGCCTTCGTAATTGCGTAAGTGTGGCGTTTTGCGGGAAATCAATGTTTGCTGCCAGAAGGGCATCAACTATTACCTGTCGGGTTAATCGGCGGCTCATTGTGATGAATTTAAGTTTTTTTTTTTAATATATATTATTTCGCGAATTACTTTAATTTTGTGGTATTTACCCCACACCTGAATTGTAAACTGGTGTTTGATTTGAAAGAAAACAGCGGATTTTATTTTTTGTTTTTATTTCTGTTTATTCCTTTTCTCTTCACTTTACTCGTATCTTACAAAAGTGCCGGAAAATATGGCGGACCCTCTTCAAGTCCTGCCAACTACACAATTTTTATATAAAAATGACATTTTGCAAAACTACAGAGGTCGCTTAAATTGACAAAAGGAAATATATAACAATGTATTAAAAATAAAAATGAATGAAATGGGCAAACTCAAGCAATACACGAGCTGACAATGCACGTAAATTGTTTTTCAAAGATGACCGAGAAAATAACGTTACTGTCAATGGCGCCCGATATCGTTCAATGATTTCGAACTTGTTTTTGGCCAAGCACGAGCTGAATCTGCTCTGCATGAGGTGGTATATGCCACACAGCATGCGAATCGATAGACCAATTGAGAAATGAGTTCGGTGAACTATTTATCTCTTGTTATGGACCAGTGACTTGGCCAGCTATATCGTGCAATTTAGCCTATTTTTTATGGGGATACGTTAAATCGCTCGTCTATGCCGATAAGCCAATGTTAATTGCAGCATTGAAAGAAAACATTACGAGTGTTATTAGCAAGATACCCGCCAATATGCTTGAAAAAGTAATTCAAAATTGGACTCTCTGTATGGATCACTTGAAAAGTAGTCGTGATCAACATTTACATCAAATAATCTTTAAAAAGTAAATCGCAAGCATTGACTTATCAACTTAAATACAAATTGTATAGGTTTTTAAATTTGTCTGTGTGTTGTTTTTGACAATTAAAAACCAAACGCTTAAAAAACCACTCATACATATGGAGATCGCCTCACCTTGGCTCATTTTGACTCTTTTAATTGCAAAAATCATAACTTTTTAACGAACAAGGATATCTTGGCAGTTTTCTTTCCACTTAAAGGTAATTCCCAGGGCTATGAAATCAGTGAATTTTGGGATAAAATCTTCCCAGAATGTTTCAGAATCGTGTGCTGGAATAGGACATTTTAACCACAGGGGTTAAACATATTTTGCTTTAAAAATATTGGTTGAAGTAATAACAGGGTGTAGGTGTATCAAAAGATCTTTTTTTTTATTTTGTAATTAATTTCAAGTCAAACATTGGAGAGAAAAGTAAACGGACTAAAAATTTAAATAAAAAAAAAATCTGATTTCTTGGAAACTTTCGTCAACTTCCGGAGTAATGTCTAACAAACTTACCATTTCTGGAGAGTGGTGACTGGCCGTGGCTCAAGTCTTAGCGGACTGGCTTCCAAATCAGAAGATTCGGTGTTCGAATCCCAACCTCGCTCGAAAGACATTCAATTTTTTTTGTTAACGAAAATCAAGTAAGATGAGTAGTTGACTAGAAATCAACAACAAGCCAACTTCCACTAAGAATTTAGTCTTCCCATTAAATGTTGGATGCCACCCATGGAGCGAAATAACCACTGAGCCCAAACATCTCTCTTTCTCTCTGTATCCCATTTTCCAAAAAACTTAACACATGCTTAGGCATTATAAGTCTATTCATACCAAATTGAGTCTTAAGTTCTTTAAAAAAAAGAAGAAAGGAGTATTGTGCTTTGAGATCTTGTTCGTTTCTGATATGCTTTAACGATGAAATGAGTAGGCCCGGTGAGGCTGCAAACATGTTGAAAAGGTCTTCATTCTGCTGCATACTTTAAACCTTGCACGTATTTTGATATCTATTATATATTTCTTGTAGTTTTCATTTTTGGATTTCTGCGCTTCTTTTAACAATTCTCCAAGTGGTAACGATCGATACTCGATTATATTTTGGCTCTGCTGTTTTCTTGGCATATTCCCCAAACTTGACAGTTTTAACTTTTTTTCTGCAATTGAAAACTTTTAGTATTACATCAATCTTTCTATTGACCCCAGTTATACGAGCTGTTGCCTCTGATGCTTGAAAAAATCTCCTAGAAATATTCATTTCAACCATTGGTTGTTCCAAACCCTTGTTTTGGTCTTTCCACATGCTTTTGGATCTCTTGTTTTCTTATTTTTTTCTACCTCCTTGATTCCAATAGATGCATCTATATCCTCTCCCTCTTGTTCAAGTGTATATACAAGTTTCAAAATAAATTTCGTGCGCCTGATTCTTGCATGTAGTGGAGAGATTCTGTATTTGTAGTTATTTGATTCATTTCGATAGTTGAAGTTATTTTTGCGTTCTTTTGCATATGGGACATGACCGCGCTGACATTGTATCTATTATTTCATTCAGAACGTTCCAATCATAGTTAAAAAGAACTCGTTGTTGACAATATATGGGGCAAAACAATTGAAGAACACGATAAACGTTTGAAAGCGGCTTTTGATAGAGTTAAACAAGTTAAACAAGATAAATGCCATTTTGGTGTTAAGCAAGTGAAGTACTTTGGCCAAGAATTTATCAGCAAAGACAATGTCATTTGGCTTTTGAGAAAAGATAGTGGTTGGGAATGGAACGAAACCCACCAACAAGTTTTTGAACATTTGAAAGACCTTGCCATTTCTCCCCCAGTTTTATCATATTATCAGGATAATGAACCTTTTGTTTTGTCTACAGATGCTTCAAAATTCGCCGCTGGATCGGTTTTATTTCAAAACAATAAGCCCATCGTTTTTGCGTCAAAAACATTACTAATTGCCAGCAATGATGTGCTCAAATCGAAAAAGAATTATGTGCTGTTGTCTTTGGGGTTATAAAGTTTCATCAATATATGGTACAATATATACGGCCAAACCAAAGCTGCTAAAACTGAACATAAGCCACTTGTTTCGCTTTTTAAAAGGCCTTTGGCGGAAGTTTCTATAGGATTACAACGTAAGTATGTAGTATGAATGTCGTATATAAGCATGGTAATTTACAGGTGGCAGATACGCTCTCACGAACCCCGTTGCCTGTTACTGAGGTACTGAATATATGAGAAGATAGAGGCATTCAGATTCATGTCGGATTTCTTAGTCCTGTCTTCCTATTTTTGAGCGTATAATTGCAACAAATTGAGTCTGCAAAATATAAAAAATTACACAAACTTAAATTTTATCATGAGAGTGGCTGGCGAGTCCGAAAAAAATTAGTTAGTGAAATGTGTTGTGTGTTTTCAGAACTTTAAGGACAATATTTCTATAGAAAACAACCTATTTTCCAAGGGCGAGAGTATTACTATACCGGAAAAGTTACATTAGAAAATGTTAGAAATCACACACCATGGCCACCTAGGTATTGAAAAAAAATAAAAGACGAGTTCGTGGAATAATTTATTGGCCAAACATATCGCAAGATATAGTAAATTTGGTAGAATCTTGCTCTACTAGCATTAATTACAGAGAAGATAACACACAAGAACATCCGATTTGCCATGGGAAATAGCATTATTTATCTAGTTGACTGTTTTATAATGTTTTGTGAAAGCTCAAGACTTTTTGCGTTAAGCGCCTTTTGCCCTTAATTAGACTCTCGTTGTAGCAGTTATCGTACGGCTTAATGTACGGCTCATCCCACCATGAATTCCTGGATGGCGGTGATATTTGCAATATAGCAGCCTAGAGTCTCTACTAGACCCTTTCTGGGACCCTTGTACAAAACTGGCCGGATATTCCGGAGCCAGTCATGAATCCCCTTCGGAGATATGATATCTGCCGTTGATTCATAGGGGTTCATCTGTGGGCATTAAGCTTCAGCGCACTGACTAATCCTGAAAAACAATTATTAATTCAGTCTCAAATGCGTTGACGCCCCAAGCCAAATGAACTTCGACAATATTCCATAAGCCGTTGTCGCCCGACACATTTAGACAATGAATGACGGATGCTTACCAGCTCCTACATCTGAGAAAACAAAACAGATAGGACCAAAACTACTGTAGAACTTTAAAAAGAACCAAAGTGTTACAAGAAAGCTATATCTCCACTTGCTGAAGAGAACATCGTCGGAAAATCTGACTTTGAACTGATTTCCAAGTAGAGTTAGACAAAAAAGAACTTCAATGATACTCCATCCTTTCTTTTCACTGTTTTAAATTTTATGACACCAATAACAGCTGTCAATTATAGAAGATAACAAATTATTTCGTCATGGAGGCTAAATTTCATTCCCCATAGATCCGTATTGAGCCAAGAAATGAAATCGCAAAACCAGGCAAAGTCCATTAGAAACAATTTCCCATAAAAACACTTTCTGGATTCGCATCAATCCCTAACAAACAAAAAAACGCACTTCTTGGAATATTCAATTAAACTTATTGTCACACGTGTGTAACAATACTCGTACACCACAAACAATCAGAAAGGTTTTTACTTTCATCTTCCCTAGATGGACACACACTACGAGTAAGACACATTTGAATGTAGAATAGGAAATCTGCTTTCCTTTTGTGGCGATGAGGACCAAGGAAGGGAAAAACCCACAAAACTCCTGAACTTCCCCAGGACCACAGTCCTCACATTGCACAGCCAACTTTCACTGATATTCTTCATGGGCGATGAACCGAACAATGTCCTGTTGCTTGAAATGTCCTCATTGAATAGCAATTTAATCAAATTGAATTGCATTGTCTTCAAAGAACGAATACACTAGCAGCAATGTCTACAAGCAAAGCCAACTAAACCATCTACCATGTCTCACATCCAAGGCACAACAATGCTAAAATGACTAAAGCCAAATGAAAGGATTCTAACTATCTCAACTCACTTTGCCTAGTAGAAAACGAGTATCCATCTCTCCCTCGGATACGTAAGGCTGAAGCTAAAAAAAAAAAACACCAAACAAAATAAAAAGATCCAAACGAAAGCAACTTAAATAAGTCCTTCTTGGGTGACACACACAAAACAATAGAACTAGAGGACAAGAGGAGTGTTCTCATTGCAATTCGGGACAATTGAATAAAGGCTACCAAAAGCTACACCCGACTGCTGTTGATGTTGCTGTTGTTGCTGCAATTCTCTTCTCAATCGATTAATGGAAACAAACAGCCAAGAGGATTTTCATCGAAGTCCTTTTCTGATACTTTCTATTTACCACGCCATTGTCATTGCATACGAACAAACGATGTATGGTCAGACACTTACCTCCTCACTGAGAACAGTTCATCCTCCAATAGGGTATCAACAGACAAAGGCTCGAGTTGTGGAAAAAACTGAAAAAAAAGAAGCTGTTTACAGGATTTTTGAACTTTGTAAGTGAACAGGGATTTTCTCAATTAAAATGGATAACGTGGTGCAGCAAAACAAAAACACCCAATACGATGGCCTTGCGGTGATGAATGTAAATACAAGATTTAAGGTAAGCCCTTTGGATATAATCGCTTCACCAATGTATGGAGCGGTTATAGGTCTGTCCCATTTAAATTCGTTTAGGATATCTTTATACTTTGGTGAATTGGCCTTTATTCAGATCCTTGAGAAATGAATAGATGCTTTATTCTTGGGCGCTGCCCATAAGTTGATCTTGCCCAGCTTTCTTTTGATGCGAAACCAAACGAAAAAAAGTTCGGGAGCATCTTTTTTGATTTGCTTTCCTCACTCGATGACCGTTTGTGCCAAGTCCTGACATTCCTAAATTCTCTCCTAGATCTTGTCGAACTAGTTCAACAGAGATTCTTCCTTTTGTGATTTTATTCAGCGGTAGTAGCGTGTTGTACAATCAGGAGAGGCACAGTGCGGCGCTAACATGACGATGTGTAGCGCTTCAACTATGACCACACATAATTTGTTCGCAATGATTTCAGCTATATTTTTTATCGGTAAGGGTTTCGAAGCAACTCGCACATGATTACTCTTCTCAAATTCTTCTCAATGATGTTTATGTTGACGATATTATGACAGGTACCGGCACAGTAGAGGGCTTAATGGAATTACAACGCGAACTCGTTGAGCTATTATCAGAAGCTGAAACTTAGCTTCGCAAATGGACATCGAATTGTTGGACTTTATTATCTAGGATTCCAAAGGATGAATGTGAGTTCTTCTAAATTGATCCAGAATAATCGCAAATCATAAAAATTCTCGGACCACGATCGATCAATTTTCTTTACAAATGGGGAAATCAGTTCTATTCTTTGTACCAACTAGAAGGAGTTTACTATCCGATCCTATTTTCGATACATTGGGACATTTGACTCCATTAAATTAAACTGGGATGATGTTCTGCCTTCCAGCATTGCTAAAAAATATAGATAAGAACTGCAACACTTTGAGCGGATTCGGATACCCAGACAAATATCATCGATTAACTCTTAAGGATTTGAGATGCACGGGTTTTGGGATGCTTCTTCTATTGCTTACGCAGCTATAGGTAACGCTCGCTTTAAAACCAAACAAGGTCAGTTTAAAGCAAATACCGTTGCTGCTTAAACTAAAGTTGCGTCACTGAAACCAGTGTCTATTCCGCTACATGAATTGTGTGGTGCCTTGTTATTAGCTAGGCTGTTGTGTTTCCTTAAATCATCAATACCAAATAGTATTATTATTCACTAGTTTTCCTCCCTCCCTCGTACTTGGAACACAATTGTAGCCAACAGTCGTTCACGGACTTTAGAGTGCAGATGTGTTTCGGCTTTTTTCTTGCGATAAGTGAAGTAAAATTTTAGTTGTGAGGTTGGATACAAAATTTTTGTATACCCAGTTGGTCTAGTGGAAGCATACCTAGTGTGACACTCTCGAGGCCTGGGTGTTCTATCCCAACGGTAGACAAGTTCTGTTTTTTTGTTTGTTCTGTAACAGTAACAAGAGACAGTGTAAATAAAGAGAAAAAATAAAAGAAGAAATCACGTGATGTGTGATAGAGAGCGTTCTGCTCTCCCACTAGCGGGAAAAGCTAGTGGTAGCAGAAAAAGAATGGATGAAAATTCATCGTCAAGCAACCTAAGAGTTATGGTAGCAGAAGGCGATACCAAGCGGAGGAGGAGGTTAAACGCCCACCTCTGACGAAATCCATCGAAAACCTGCCCGGTGGATTAAGGGAGGTGGCGACATCAACATCTACAACGGCAGCAACAAACTCTATATGTCATGAGTCGGACATTGACGACGACCCATATGTATCAGATGGGGGCAAAGGTCGTTTCATGGGAAGTGACAACAGCTTCGAAGCTCTGGCTGTCTCAGAGTCGGACGACGAAGAGGATGAAGTCGAAGCTATATATATAGTAGCATCAGACAGCTGCAGGCAAAGGTGCTTGCCCTTAAGCCAGGCGAGAAAAGGAGCAACAACAACAAGTGCAGCCACAACAGCAGCAGCAACAGCAGCAGCAACAACAGCAGCAACAACAGCAGCAAAAACAAAAGCAGCAACTGTAACACAGTGGAGCGCTACCATAACATAAAATTAAAAGCTTATTGCAGGAGTTCTTCCCCTACACCCCGAAGGGGGAAAAGCTGCAAACACTGCTGCTAAGGGGATTAGAACCGTCGACTGATCCGGGGGAGCTCCTTGCACTGTTGAAAGAGAAGAAGTGCGAAGGGCTCCAATTCGTGGGGGTCCTGCGTCTCACTACAGCCAGAGCCAAAAGGGAGAAGCGGCAACTGCCGATTTTTTACAATGTGTTCGCTGCCAAAGGTTCGGGCACGCCGCTTCGGACTGCGAAATGCAGCCTCGATGCGTGAAGTGTGGAAAGAACCACAAGTCCGAGGAATGCGCTCTGGGTAAGGACAGAGCGTCTAAAAAAAGCCAACCCTCTTGTGTTTTATGTAGGAACACGGCACTCACCGCAAATTATAGGGGTTGTCCCAAATTCCAGTACATCAAAAGAATAAATCTGGCCCGGCAGCAGAAAGTGAAAGTTAAACGTCAACCCGTGCATTTGCAAACTCCAGCCGTTACTCCCCATATTACCTACGCCCAAATGGCGGTAGGTAGGGGAAATACGGTACAGCAAGCGAAGGTTACTTCTCAGGCCCCAGCGCCTAGAGCGCCGAACCAGTACCTGACATGCTGGCTATTTTGCTCTCTATCCAGAGGCAGATGATGGCTCAGCTCCAACGTCATTTAACTGAACAGACCGCGCGGGTGGATGAAGTACACGCGCTGCTGCCTGGCCTAACGCACCTTTTGCCGTAATGGGTACGTACGTGGCGGAGCAAACTCTGAAGGTCCTTGCTGTGAATGTGAATTCATTGATAAGGTTCGAACGACGAGCCGCACTATTTAAGTTGCTTAAAGACCAAGCCCCTGATGTGCTTTTGGTTAGCGAAACTAAGCTTACCAAAAGACACAAAATGAGGCACAGAAGATACAAAATAGTAGGGAGAAACCGACCCAACTCCACTCAGGGAGGAGGCGTTGCAATTTTCGTTAGAAAAGGTCTTAAAAGAGTATACAGTCATGTAGTACGTAGGTTCCAGGTGCTGGAAGCATGCATCGTGTATATCCCTCTTCGTAGTGGAAAGCGGTTGTACATGATGTCTATGCACCCAAGGCTACTCAATCCACCTTATTTATCTCAGAGCTCAAGACACTTTTTCGATTCCTAAGGCTGGAATTGGAAGGATTTCAACGCCAAACATAGCGATTGGTTAAATAATACACCAAATACTAGAGGGAACCTGGGGGGTCAGCACAGTGTAATGTATCGACTCGGGCTTAAGGCGACGGATAGTCCGTCGTTTCCCAGACACGGGTCCTATTTGGATCTTCTGCTGTTCGACTCACGAATACAACTGACATGCACTAACTAACAAACTACAAACTGTCTACGCACTTTCGTGTATGACAGTGACCATTGCGGTCTCAGCACCGAAATAACTGTTCCAAATGAAATTGAGGAATTGGATGAGTTTGTTCAAAGGCATACCTAGAATTATAGTAGGGACACACTTCACCAGAACAATGACTAGAGCTATTTCCTCGACTTCGATATGCCCACCTTCCAACAGAAATCTGTCAAACGAGGAGATTGACAAGTATCTAAGACTAATGAACGAGACAATCAAACGAACACTGGAAAGAACGATACCTCGGTACCAACGCACTGACGAAGAAGACATATTTCGCAACGCAACAATTGACGCACTGCACCGACATAAAAGTAGACTGCTGTCAAGACTAAAAACCTTGTAAAGACAGTTTACTGACAGACATAACCCGGAGACCATGACACTGAAGTCGTCGATTAAAAACCTCCAAACATTAATAAAGGAAAATTAGAGAGCATCTGTAAGTTTGTATTGGAACAATAAAATTGCACCAGCAACCCGAATATGTTCCCGCAAATAAATAATATATTTCGGAGAAATAATCAAAACGACCTTCAGTGTCTTAAAATAGCCCGAACGACGAACAACGAACAAATACTTGTAGCAGCAGGTATAGATCCAATGTTGATGATGACAACTTCTTTGTGATCGAGGATCCGCAGGAGCAGGTAGAGGCTATAGGAGCGACTTTCCAGGAAATGTACAAGGCGAATGTTTTCATTGGCCCGAACCACGATCTGGAGAATCAAGTCCTTGTGCACAATTTCTACCTTCGAAATGAAATTGTGAATTGGCGATTCGAGAGAATAATGTCATAATATAGGGTACTATCCCCGTTCATTTCGAAGGAAGAGCTCCAAACGATCTTCGAATCACTTAGAAGTAAGAAATCAGTGGGAACCGATGAAATACCGAACATTGTGCTTCGACATCTCCCTCTAGAAGCGGTGAACATTTATACCACCCTGTTTAATAATGCAATGAATAATGCACATTATCCAGCGCATTGGAAAACTGCGGTGATACATCCCATCCCCAAAAGGGATAAAGACACTTCCAATCCGGCGAATCTCCGCTCGATCAGTCTTCTTCCAAACATCAGTAAGGTCTTCGAAAAGGTGATCAATAGAGTCCTGACTAAGTGGGTTGAGGACAAAAATATAGTTCCGGATAATCAATTCGGTTTCAAGGCGGGACATGATATTATTCATGCTGCGTCGAAACTGGTTTCTGATATCCAATGGAACAAAGGCAAGAACCAGTGCACTGGTGCCTGCCTGATTGACTTGGAGAAGGCCTTCGATACCGTATGGTTAGAAGGAGTCTTTTTCAAGCTGGACAGGTTGGGCATTAGTAAACCACTGCTGTATATTCTTTTTGATATGCTCTACAGTAGACAGTTCATCGTGAAGAATGGCGATGTGAATTCTGCTTGAATATTTAACATTAAAAACGATCTGCAACAGGGTGGGGTGAATTCGCCTATCCTGTTCAACATTTACACGAGTTGCTATGTTCGATTCCCGGCATCGATATACGGCGATGCCCCGAACCAAACGATAACAAGTTCTCTGGGATCCCGCTATCCCAGCTGTGGGTTCTACCAGGTAGCGCGTTAACTTCAGCTAAACCTGGGCGAAATAAAAAAAAAATGGGCGCCACGTGATTTTTTTTTTTGGAATCACGAAGAAAAGAAGAAAAAAAAAACTTCCCCGAAGAAGAAAACCCGAACAGAAAAAAATAAGCAACAGAAATAAAAAAGCCAAAAATTTCACCACGTTATAAAGGCCCCGTTGGGGCTTGACGATTTATTCTTAATTAATTTAGCGGTACACTCGTCAATAGAGTGACCCGCTATTTTCACCGTCCCGAAACAAGAGAAAACGTTACCTAACGGGTCGCATGTCCCGTCTTTTCTCGGGATTTTTCGCGCATGCGCGGCCCACCGGAGTCTCGATTTTTTGAAAAAAACAAAACGTCTTAAAATTTTTTATTTTTTTATTTTTATTTTTTTTTCTGCACTATCACTACACTGCACTATACTTATCTTTCCAATGGCGGTGCTGTGCCCCTTTCTGGCACAGTTCCCTGCTCCGTTAGTCCCTCTACTCCCGCTATCCAAATCCATCCTTCCTTTCTCCTTTTTCCCTTTGCTGGAATTCTCCTTTTATTAATTTTCTTTATTTATTTATTTTTTTTTCTAGGTCCGAACTCGCGACTCTACAAAAAAAATCAAGCTACTCTAAAAACTTTTTTTTTTTTTTGCAACTCCAAGAAAAAAAGAAAAATTGTCGCTCGCAATTTCTACAAAAAAAAAACAATTTCGCAAAAACTCTCGAATAAAAAAAATGACCCTCTCAATCGCTGGTCGTTATCCAAGTGACTGCCAGATCTTCTACGATCCACAGCTCCCGCCAGACACACACACATACACAAATAGCGTGTCACTTCTTACAATTATTTATTTATTTTTTTTTGTCATTGGGCCCTTCTGCCCTCTAGCCTCTCTGCCAGTTTGTACTTTTGTACCATCGTTGTTGTGGGTTGGTGATGGTTTTTGCATGTTTTTTGTCGGTTAGCGTTCTTTGTTGTTGGTTGGTGTTCTTGGTTGTTGGTTGTTGGTTGTTGGTTGTTGGTTGTTGGTTGTTGGTTGTTGGTTGTTGGTTGTTGGTTGTTGTTGTATGTTTGTGTATTGTATATTCGTTTGTCTGTTCCCTCGGTGGAGGCGGTCTTATTACTTGGCCGTCCGCCTACACGCCTCTGCTGCTCCTCCGGTGCTCCATCGGTGGGGTGCTGGCTTAAAAAGGGGTCGTCATCCCTTCACCCATCGAACCTAACTTTTAAAGCTGGTGTGTCGTTGGGGTGTGCCCGATTATACTGGCCGTCCGCCTGCACACCACTGTTGCTCCTTTTTTGCTCCCTCGTTGGGGTGTTGCTATAAAAGAGATCGTCGTCTATTCACCCATCGATCACTTGGTTTGGTGCTAGCTCCAGCTAGCTGCATCCACATCGGTTGTGTGATGTGATGCCTATATCCGCACCCCCATCGGTAGTAGGATGGGGTGTTATTCAAGCCTCATGTAGTTGGCTTTCGTTGGGGTGTTTGTTCCAGGGATCGTCCTCCCCCACCCGTCATCATCGTGTTGGGGTGTCTGGATTGAAAGGACCGTCCGTCCCCACCCGTCGGTGACTTTCAGACGTGCTGTCTGATGCTGCCCGTTGCGAGTCTCCCGTCTATTTATGGGCTCCAACAACGTTGTTCCTGGTGGACCTCCTGTCGCACCCTGGGGTTCTTCCAGTGAACCTATGTGGGTTGTTTTCCGAGGTCTGGGATTGGTGGGCCACTGGCTGATGGGACCATGGCTGCCCTCCACCTCCGCCAGAGCTCGGTGTTCCCACTCAAAGAAAAGAGGGACCGAAGGGACTTATAAGGGAAGAGAGAACCAAACTTGTTGCGGGAAAATTTACCGCAACAGAGTGAACTGATAGGTTCACTTCACCATGCCATAGCGTACGCAGACGACATAATCGGGTACAGACCAGGTACAAAGCTTGAGGTCATTAATATACTTTTGCAGCGTGACTTCGACAAAATTAAGCGATATTGCGATGACTGGAAGTTGAAAATCAACTCATCGAACAACCTGATCTCCGGGGCTTACTACCCCAATTATATGTATCACGAGAGAGTTCACTTTGACGGCTTTATTCCTATATATACATATATGTAGGTATGTACGTATGTACGTATGCATTAGATGTAAGTAGGTTAAGATTTATTTTTTAAGTAGTTTGTAGGCTTAGTTTTAATTTTTATAGATAAAAAGAAAACAGTCCATACACTAAGTTTTTTTTAATTAAAATTTATTTTCTTAGTTTTAATAAATGTAAAAATAAAAATAAACTTAGAGTGCCCGCATGGGGCCAGTAAGTTAGTATAAGATAATTTTAAGTTATTTAAGCTAATTTTTAAACGTTTTTTGTCTAGCATATAAGAGTAATTTAAGTGATAAAAATAAAAATGCATATAAACTGAAACTGAAAAAAAACAATCGTAGCCAATAGGATAGCAGCCATACTCCATACTATTCCGAAATAGTCTTGGCATCATATTGCGTCGGTATCAAATCCAGCTGATTGTGTTTCTCACGGAATACTTACATCACATCATGTAAATCATACTTTGTGGTGGGGTGGTCCGCCTTGGCTTTCGAAGAAAGCTAGCTGTTTTCGTTATACAAAAGGACGTTTGCATATCTGCTGTTTTAGAAGAAAAACAGCCGCTCTACAAAACCTAACAAATGCATTTCGGAAATCAGTATGGATGAAATTCATCGCGCAAAAATTATCGTCATAAGACAAATTCAAGGCGATGCATTTGAAGACGATATTTATCACTTGAGCAGGAACAAACATTTGCCCCACAACTTGAAATTTCTTGAGTACACACCACTCATTGACCAGCAGGGAATTCTTCGTGTTGGAGGCAGAATCCAACACGACTTACCCTATAAGATCCTTCCAAAAAATAACCATGCTTATTTTGTTCACGGCAACCATCTCCACACTGGTGTATCGGAAACCTTCGTTGTCCTTAAGCAGCAGTACTGGATATTGAGAAGCAGGATAATTTTCTATTTCGTTCATAATTGTAAAATGTGTTTCATGCAAGAAAACCGTATCACCACGCAGCTAATGGGCAACTTACCACCTCAAAGATTTCATCCAAGTCGACAGTTCACTCACAGAGAATGCGACTATGCCGAACCGATTACTATAAAGCTCTCTCGGTGTCGAATCCTGAAATTTTCGAAAGTATACATTGCTATATACGAGTACCTTGAAGCAGTAAGTGATTTTACTACCGATGCGTTTTTGGCATCGAAGATTTGTGTCTCGTCGTGGAAGGTGCACCAACATATACACTGATAACGGAGGTAATTTTCAAGGTGCTCGGCGTTGTTTGAACGAACTGCAAAACTACAGTTCCAGAACAAAGCGGACAAAGGACTGGATCTGGATGTTAAACCCAGCGATCTACAATAATTGTCATCAAGGAGCCTAATCTACCACCAACTAAATGGCTTCTCGGCAGAATCGAAGTCGTATAGGTATAGACAATTGTGTGCGAGTGGCTAAAATCAGAACATCAGAGGGAACATTGTCTCTTCCAATAGCCAAGATAGCAGTTCTTCCTCTATCCTGAAAGACGAATTTGATATTCAAATTCGCTTCCAAATTCTTATTAGTCAGTGTATCGTCCCATACAATCTGTTGCACATACGAGTATATTATCAAACCATCATCGCACCATCATTATGCACTTGGAGTACAACAACAGTCCTCAGCATTGACCATAGCATGATTTATCACACGAACATATACATATGTAAAATTGTGATCTTTTGACAAAACTTGTCTGTCCACATGACCTGTAATCATGACATGACAATAAACATTATTTGTAATCAATTATCAATTATTTAAAATTATAACAATGTACTTTCTTAGTATGATTTTTTATTTTATTTTTTTTTCCACTGCTCCTTTTTCTACTCGAAACAAATATTGAAATGCTTCAATAATTACGTGATGGATGACAATTAAGTGTGGGAGGACTATTGTGACAAAACAAGCACAACGACATCATTGCTATATTTGATTTATCGATAGTTAACGAAAAAAAGAGCATAAGCAGTAGAATTAAGGATTAAGATGTAGTTGATAATAGTCGAAAATCCCCGTATTAGTATTAATTAATATCTTATCAATTATATTCAAGTTGAAATCTACAAGGGAAGTTAGATATAACACTTACATAAGTACCACTGCATAAAAGTACGAGAGTGGCTCGATATTAACAGGGAAACACATCAGCTTAGAGCTAATGGAGAAGTACTAATCCAAGAACAATGTTCCGAAGTTGTAAAAAAAAGTTAAAAATATACGTCAAGCCAATAAGAGCCGATCAGGACTGTCCGAGATACCTGCTTAGATATTTAAAACAGAGGAAAATGATTTCCGGCACTGAGCTTCAAAATTTGATGGGAAGAGTTGAAGGCACCCTCGAAAGCGTAAGTGCTTTCGACAAGGCAACT
Organism: Volucella bombylans; assembly: GCA_949129095.1. Taxonomy (NCBI): domain Eukaryota; kingdom Metazoa; phylum Arthropoda; class Insecta; order Diptera; family Syrphidae; genus Volucella; species Volucella bombylans. Next base: position 351,337,179 of record OX422140.1, read on the forward strand.
TCTAAAGTAGTAACGAATCACTATTTTTTTGTGAATAAGAACAATGTCAGTGAATACTCGTAGAACTCTGCTTGCGGATGTTGACTGCAAATTAATGACCCTACCATTTGTGCTGAGACATATAAAATGATGTAGCTGTCCTTTGAATCACACCTTGCGACTTTTTGCTTTTAAGCACAGGCAGATTAGATGTGATCGACAATTGGTGCACTTGAAATGGCTTTTAATTAAATCCTCTCAAAACTAAAGTTACTCGTATTTCATTTACGAGAAGGAGGAAATTGACTTGTCCCAGCGTCAGTTCCTTTAATGAAGTGTAGTAATTGGGTTTTATCCTGGATAATAAACAAACATATGGCGTATAGCTGCAAGGTGGTTTTGTTTTTTTTACAGACTAAGGAAGCTTCCGCCAAAAGCCATAAAGCTTGCCGCCAAGGAAGATCGTCCTTAGGATCTACAGGCCTATGAGACGCGTCGGTTCGCTATTGAAACAAACTTTCACGCAAATAATTTTCAACTGCTTTTAGTAGACTCCAAAGTACGGTCTGTCTCTACTACATGGGGCATTCGCTTGCACGCATAGCTCTGCGCTACACGGTCTGATGAATCTCCTTCCATTGGTTTACATATCAAGTGTTGCACGCTCAAATTGTGGTAGGCTTTGGTACAAAACAAAACGCCAATTGCATTCCGATTTGGCCTTATAGACATTCCGTCTGATGCAATAACGCCAGAATCCCGGAATAGTTTGGACCAGAATGTGAGCCATGAAAGGAATGTGGTTTGTCCTTCTTGATTGGCTCCAAAACCGTCCTCAGATACGGCACTGGTGTCTTTTTGGAGGACGGCAACATTAGATTTCACTTTGTTTTAGGAAAACTGATGGAGATACATGCAATGCTGATTGCAACGAACTATATTGGGAGGGGGGAAGCATTTGCATCTTCAACGATAGTCACGCTGCCCTTAAAGTATTCCTGAGCCCTCTCACGACATCACATTGATGTAATTAATGGCATCAGCGTGCACAAGTAATTGTGTGGACTTAAAACAGATCATTCCTCTTTTGTTGGACAGTGAGTTTCGCACGTTTCCTTCTAGGACGATTTTAAAAAAAGACACATGAGAGAGTGCCTTCTCTTAAACCTTTCTGGATATTCAGGATATTTGGGGCAGTCAGGGGGTCTCCTTTCTTATGACCATATCTTATAGCTGAGCTGGTGTATGTTCCCAATCAGGTCATCTACAACTACTTTAAATAGCTCAACAGGCAGTCCACCTGCGTCGGCAGCTTTTTTATACTTAAGCTTGGATATTCTACCTTAACTTTGCCCTAGATTGTTTTTATCAAGCGCGAGTGGTTCATTTAGCCTCACAGCGGGATTTTGACCACCGTTGCCGCTACACAGTCTGCAGAAGTAGTCTTCCCATATTCTCACCATTGAATCCGATTTTACTACTAGTTTTCAAGGTTCATCTGGGCCTGTAGCCCTGGCAGTAGTAGGGTTGTGAGTAAATTCGCCTCCAACAGCCCATATTCCGAACAAAGTCGAATTCCTCTGGGCGGTATGCTACTAGGAACAACTATAGAAATTTAGTTAATAAATACTCAGGCGTTATTCCGTTTTTGATATCAACCAATAGAATGTTAATTTTCGCCATCAGACATATAGCCTAGCCCATGCGGTACTTGCTAGCTTCCTTTTTAATTTTTTTCAAATTAAAGTCTGATTTTTTAGTTCGTTATGTTGTCCCAGCAAGCAGATGCATATATGTATACTGCCCTGGCCAAATGGAAGCTAATTTTGACCAAGGGCCTTAATCAAATACTTTTACGTGATGGTTTTGTTTGAAGACCATCTCTGTCATCGTCACTTGAGAATAACAATGCACGCTCCTAGTATCCACTCATTAGAATGTCACACCGTGAGCATATCTCTTGATACAAAACGATGAATAGTCCCAGTCGACTGGCACTACATACGTAAACAATAGCTCCCCGTTCTATCTCAATCAATGAATCGTAATTGGATTTGACATAAATTAACCATTTCCGGTAAATAACCACCCGCGAGACATAATTACGCAAATTACACAAGTACACAAACACTAAACACTAAATGACAACACCAAGAAGCAATTCACCAGCAAGCGGCATCTCCTTGTCCAGTTCAATCCAGTTCCGTTCCGCAGAGTACGGGTAGATCCAACAAATCCACCAAAATTGCCACTTGAATTATCAATAAGAATCATTGTCAACAGCATACATTCAGGAGAAGCTGCTGTCGTAACTGTCAGATTAGTAATTAAAATCCTTCAGGCCCCCCCGGACGACATCAACTACGACAGTAGCTACCCCTACGAATACGAATATTACCACCGATAAATGACAACAACGATGACAACTACGACTATGGCGGAAGGATGTTCCCGCCAGAATTGTGCATTTTACGTATGCACATTTGCACGCAATATTGCCGGCCACTAATTCTCGCTCTCACACATGACAATGACTATGTGTATTCCTATCGTTTGAACCAACACACGCAAGGGTTACATATGACCGGACGACTATACCAGTAATTATATGCAGTAAAAATGTGCGAGGTGTGTTCGTCAATACACACCCGCCGAACACACACATTCGCACGCAAAAGCACGCCATAAATTGCATAATGATTGCGGTCGATAGCGTCAGTTTGAATAATTCATTGTAAATTTGACCAAATTGGTTGTGCAGCGCAAATGCGATTATGTTCTATTTGACCACCATGTTCTAGCGCTTGAATGATTATTAGTTTAGGCCTGGTAGCTGGAAGGCTGCAAGTATACTCGTCGTACCAAACCTACTGCATAAGTTTGTGTTTAACAGAGTCCTGGGGACTTAATTTGCTTAGATGAAAAGTTTATGTCACGTTGTTAAAAGGTTGACATTGCGGAATGCCAGAGGGTTGATTGGTAGGGCCAATTGTGGTTGAGCTTTTGCTAATTGTGTTACGTTAAATAAAAATTGTGGCTACAGTTTAATTCACTCGTATTTTAATGCTATTTTCGTAATATTGTCTGTAAAAAAGTGAATTGAAAATTCCATTGAAATGCTGACCGTTAAACATTTGATGGGTACGGAAAGGTTTGCTACACTATGATCTTGTATTTCTTACTATACAAGTCTAGCATATGGCCATAACAGGAACTTTTGTAATGATGGTGTGTTAAAGTTTCCAATTCCGATCGTTGCACCCCAAAACCTTGAAGAGTACTAAGCATAATATACGAAGCATCTATCAACTGTCGAGCAACTTGCAGCTTTGTCACTAAGTTCAAGCTCAAACCACTTCGTTACTGAGAAATTTCTTTAGAGATTGCGATTTGAAATGGACATATGGCGAACACTTTACACCAGAAAAAAGAGTTAACGATCAGTTAATCTAACCACAGCGAACGTCATTGTAAAGTAGACTGCCCAGAGGTGCAAAAAACGCCTTGCATATGGGTTGATTATTTTTTATGACCTTTTTCTATTATATGCCGATAACGACCAGATTTTGGAACTGCAAGTCCTCCTTGACTCACGAGAGAAAAGTCCTCATAACGCCTCACCTAGATTCAGGTGATAACTGAACCGATTGGAAACACTCTGCTCTCTACTCTGGCAAATCAGCGAAAGAGCATCAAAAAAGCAACAACAAGAGCATCGACCATCAGCAAGAGGAAATAAAAACCAGTTACAATAATAAAATCAACAAAAACTAAGAACAAATAATCAATCTAAGCAGCAGCAACAGCATCTACTAAACAACCACCAACAACAACAGAAGCAACAACAGCGAAAACAGCAGCTAAAACCACAGCAGCATCAGGGACACCTGGAACGACCACAGCAGCACAAAACCACCAAACAGGGGCTTTACACGGCTAAAGCACAAAGGGGCAAGTAGAAACTATCGTTTTTAAAAATCCAATCTTGATGCATTTGGTACTGAAAGTACCATAAGTCCGCGAAATACGGTGTGGGTAGGCATGGAGCGTCTGACAAAAACGAGTATCGTATGCTTTATGTAACAACAAAGGACACACCGCAAAGTATCGGGGTTGTCCTCAGATCTAGTATTTTACATTAAACTAGTAAATTTAAAGCAGTAATTTGTGGAGGTTGAATAATCATTTGCTCAAGCAACACCGACCAGGTGTTGCTCCCAAAATTACCTACGTCCAACGATGGTGGCATGTAAGAGAAACTGTTGGGCTATGTTACTCTCTATTCACGGACGACAGGCCATCCTTGACGACCTGCGAGCTGCTGCCGACACTAATGCGCTTTTAATCGTAATGGGCACGAACATGCTGGAGTAAATCCTTTAGTTGATTGTAAATAAATTTACGGGATAGGATCGAACAAAGAGCGACAGTATTTAAAGTAAGAAGAAAAGTACATAGTAAAATACAAAGAATGAACTGATTCAACTACAAACAAGAAAAGGTTTAAAAGAACGTACAGCGGTATAGTATATAGCTTCCAGTTTTAAAGCGACGAATAGTCTGTCGTACCCCTATCTCCTCCGCTTCGAAATACAGATACAACTGAGAGAGGCGAACCACAAACTACGTGTGTATCTTGTATAAGCTGTCTGCGTTCGTGTATAATGGAAAATGTATCAATGACCACTGCGGTCTAAGTACCAAATAGGTGCTGACCCAGGTGTTGCTAGACTCCTGCGGCGTTTACTACGTCTCCGTCGGTAGATTGATCTGCAACAGTCGAGAGTAGATGAGAGTTGCCTGTTACACTTAAACTCCATCAGAATAAACTAGTAGTTGATCAGAGAGCTGTTTTTGCAAGGATTTAACGTCTGGGAAACTGATAAGGTCGAACGGGTTTCAGAAGAGATACACTCTAAAGGCCTTCCATCTAAGGGACGAAAAAAAAAACTTATGATAAAAGCACGGCGAATGTGCTATAATATATATACCAACTGATTATAATATAATAATCAGTTTGGGGAACATGACATCCTCTTTTCCGTCGATGAATAAAGCTGTTACTACAACGAGCAAAGGTCTTAGTTTTGGTAGACGGAAGTCGGCTCATACAATACGAGGTCTCGACCTTGTTGAAAGAAAGGAACGTGCGGAAAACCATCTAGACACGTTTTAAGAATAAGATCAGCAAGTCTGTTAGTGTTCACTCAAAAAAAAAAAAAAAAAAAAAAAAACCTAGAAGAAGCTGTTCAGAACCTGTACGGAAAAGATTCCTACACTTTCGCGAAGACCTTAAGCCTATATGTTGCAGTTTGCAGAGCATGGAGAGAATGGTCGAGCTCCATGTGAGGAGAACTACTTGGAATGCGCCCTCTATCCAACATGCAACATGCAACTACACGAGATTTCGCTTCGAAATCTAGTGGGCAACGCAACTTTTGACTGCACGAATCACTAGATCTATGGATAAGAGAAACAGTAGTGAATATGTCCTTAGTTGCGGACGGTGACTGCAATGAATCTGTGATGGCAAGAGTAAAGCTTAATGTTCTCAATGGTTCTGATGTCTATGCTCAGGCATATACAAATGTAGGGAATCTTGCGGCAATACATGGGACATGTTACCGAGGAGGGTCCCTTTGATCTACTCTGAATGGGGACTTTCTCTAGCTTATCTCTGCTTTAGACGAATTGATGAATCTCCTCTCACCTTGATATTCATATTATAGGCTGCACTATCAAAGCCATCTTCGTTTAAAATGAAGTGGTACACACGTACTGGAGTTTTGATGACCGAATTTCTTTTGAATCTGCCATCTAGCGCAACGCCAGGTTGCCCGTTGCGTTGCCACAAAAAAATAAATCGACTTTACCTGTGCGCGGGAATGGTTGCGGTCAGAAACTGATCCTGGAAAACAACGTAGTCGGGTCGCCACGGATGGTTCCAAACCGATTTAGGATGCGGCATTAGATCTTTCTGGAGGACAACGATATTAGAGTTCACTCTTCGTAAGAAAAGTTGCTTTTGCCTTCCAAATGGTCATTGACGCAATCGTGATGGCAACGATATATCTGCAGCGATAGCCAAGCTGCGATTGAAGCCTCGTTGAACTGTCTGACGGTTTTCAAACTAGTTCGAGAGTTCCAGGTCACAAAGAGATTTCGAAAGTGAGATCGCCAATAAACTTGATAGGCAAGGCTCAGAGGAGAGTTTTTCAGGTCCCTAAACTACGTTAGGACTGCCAGCATTCTAGCTTAGGGCTTCCATTGGCAGTTGGGCTTCATATGAGCATAATTGCAGAAGACATAATTTTCCAGAATGGCGGCAGAGCAATTGAGTGTTTTCTGAATCTTTAGCAGCTCAGTGACTTTTATCTTGTCCCTCAGTGGACTGTTATCTGATTACTGGGACTATAATGGGCCACTACACTTTTTCTAAGCACCTTAGTTTGGTAGGCATATGTATTTGACACAATATCCTGAGGTGATTCCTGTAAAAGTGATGTCAATACCGTAAAGTATTGTCTCTGTGAATGTACGGCCTACGCTCGAATCAAGGTATAGGCACTCGGCTTTAATGCGGTGCTTTCTGGTACTGTAGGCACTTACTCACCATGTGTTTACCCATCCTTCTACGAAACCTTACAAATTTCAGTAAAAGGAACATACAAGGAGTAAAATGAACTTTTATGTGAGTGATTTGGTTTGACCCAAAAGAAAAAGAAAATTTCCGTCTGTCGGGATGCAACCCCAAAAAGGTATTTCTTTGTTACAAAAAAACAAAACGAACAGAATTTATCCTACATTCAAGGAATTTATGAGAAGCTCCTGTTCAGGGAAATGCAGATTGGGTGAGTTTAAACGGTAAAATGTACTCACGTCCGAAATGTACTGGCGAACCCCTTTTCCTCGAAACCAACCCCGAAAGACGATATTGATGCGAAAGCAAATGAGAATATTCTTGAACACGTTTCGCTTCGTTTGAAACCCAAGTACCGGAGGCACTGGTAATAGTTCCCGGCGTTAACCATCCTCCGTCTTTTCAGGCACCGTAATCGATTCGATTCTAACTCGCAATTAAGTAAATTGGATGAAATTTCGCCGGTTGTTTAGGCTGCTTAAAGCGCTATTACGTGGTAATTAAAAAATATTTAAGGTGTTAGCAGCAATGTCGCCAGGGGCAAAGGATTGAGATACGAATCGGATATGGATAGGAATGGGTATGGGGATGGGGATGCGGATAATGGGCTTGCATTACGTAGCATATTGGAAGGAGGCTTGTTTTTTCCTTTTGGTGTCCTGTGTTTTAAGAAATCCATTCTTTTTCTATTGGGTACTTGGGGGTGTTATTGCGAGGGACGGCCTCAATTAAGTCCTGCGCTGCAAGTAGTAATATTAACTTTGAGCAATTAAATTTAATTAACAGATTTGCGAGGACAAACGTCGGGGAATGTCAACCACGAGAATGCCTTTGAAGGGCATTTGTCTTTGCCTTGCAGAAGGTGTTCTGGAGTGGGGTATGTTTTAAAGTCACGTCACTCTCTAAGCATAGATTTAATATGAAATAACAATTGGAATGCAAGGAGAAGAGTTAATGATTTGATTAAGGTAGGAGATCTTTTTAATTTGTTATTAAATGGATGTCTTTTGTACCTGGAATAATACAAATCACTTAACTTTGCCTTTGCTTCAAATTTGGCACGATACTTAGAAAAAATTCCAAAAATCAAGGTTAAAAGTTAATATAATTTGTTATTGGTCACTAGCTAGATATCTGACCATTAGTTGCAGTACTGAGGCAAATTGATTGAGGGCTTTGAGGTCTACCAAAAGAAGGAAACTTCTGTTAATACTGCAACAGGGTTACTAGCTGACAGATGTGCAAGCTAGATACTTATTAGTTAGGTCCTCAGACCTATTGTGTCCGTGAGGTTCCCCTTGCGGGGCATAGGGCCTCCACTAATCCTACGCGCAATCGTGTACGGTTTCTGGAGATGTATCTCAGCTCTCTCCAACTCTTCCCCAGTTGTGCTGTTTCCTCTTAGACCGTTCTTCGTCAGGTACTTCTAGGTCGCCCACTCGTTAGCCTATCTGCGTGAGAGGGTTCCATTGCATCGCTAGAAGCGGAATGCACTCGTGACCTTTACGAAGCGTATGCGCAATTCACTGCCACTTATGTCTTCCTATGATAGTGTCAATGGGTTCCTGACCTGTTCTCGCATGAAGTTCATCATTAGAGATACGAATCGTCACGATTTTTCGCAGACATCTATTCACAAACGTTTGCAGCTTTCTTGTGACAGCCGGTGTGACTTTCCAAGTGCTGCACCCATAAAGAAGCGCGGATTTAACATTGAAGCGGAACAGTCGCAACTTGGTCTTTAGGCTGATAATGTTGTTTCTCCGTATTTTGGACAGCATTCCGAACGCTACCTTTGCTTTCCCGATTCGGCTGATTATATCTAGTTCGGACCAGCCATCAGTAGAAAGATATTGAAAATTCTCTACCATCTCTACTGATTGTCCAGAAATCTCTACTTGGTTAGATGAGGAAGTTCCAAGGCTGCACCTTGTTGTTTTGATCTTTAGCCCAACGATTTCAGCTTCTCTCTCCACCCCGGTTGTCATTTGATGGATATTCATGAGAGCGTAAGCATACGTCGTCCACTTAGTCCAAATGCTTGAGGTGTGGTTGCAGAGTTTACTGAATTCCTCCATTTCCAGTCGACAAAGCTGCTTGCTTATCACCAACAGAAAAAGTATTAGTGACAGTATACAGTCCTTCCTAACCCCACTTTGAAGTTCAGACTCCTCTGACAACCTTCCTTTATGCAGAACGTGACAGCAGGCCAGATAAGTTCTCTATTGACACTGTCGAAATTGATATTCAACTCACTGTTCCATGATGAGCCGCAAGGTGCTGATGTGACCCACACAGGAAGATCCAGGAATCCTGCTTGTTCAACGTCGAGTTTGTCTTCGACGTGGTCTTTTATTCGCTAAAGGATGATTTTTGGCTACTTCAGGCAGCATGCAAATTCCTCTCCAGTTTTCGCACTACGTATGGTCTCCTTTCTTTGGAAGCTTGACAATCATTCTTTTTTCCACTCTTCAGGAAAATGCAATGAGTGTGCAAGAGCGTAGTGCTTTGATTGCGGTAAAGATTTCTTCTTTGCTGGGGGATACAGTGCGTATTCGTCAATTTGTTACTACGGACGGGTCATTGGGCGTTGAGTTCACTTCACTGGCGAAAACGCGTTTTAAAGCCGCAGAAAAGTGCCGCTTTCACCTTATGAGGATGAGGACCAGTCATCCGAAATTAGCAGAGATCCGTCTGTGTCTCTTACCAGGTGTTATTTAGAGCTTTGGTCACCTGTGAGCTCTTTGGTAATTCTGCTATTCTGGTAACTCTGTCCTACTGCCACATCCACTAGCGGCCTCTTCTGCTTCTGCAGCCAATGCGTTGGTACAGTTACGCTTATCACGTCACACGCTACGGTGAACTTCTCTCATCTTCATGCGATACGCACACTCTAGCTCGTTTCTCCCTGCTGCTGGAATAACTTTGAGGTGTTTTCCTTCTTCAATCATAGCCCATATTTCTTCGGAAAGCCAAGCACTGTTTCTTCCTTGCGACCGACCGGCTATACTTTTAGCACCGGATATGAAGACATTTTTCGTAGCACACCAATGGAGGTGGGTTTGCTACTGATTGCTCTCTGATTGGGTCTCCGAACTGCAGTTGTACGTAGTCTTACGGCAGCAATAATCAGATGGTGGTCTCGGGCCATTAACATGTCTGCTCCCCTTCTGTTACGAAGGTCCTGGAGACTGCTTCTAAATCGCCCGCTAATCACGAAATAATCAATTTGTTTGAAGTTGCTTGCCTGTCCGTCGACATCCAACTGACTATGTGGTTGGTATTGCAAAAATCGACAAAACGCTCGCCATTGTCGTTGTGGTCGCCAACACGATGCTTTCCCATAACGTGCCTGCGTTCATCATTGTCATTGCCAACCTTGGCATTCAAGTCTCCCATTACCATTATGATGTCTCCGCGTGGTGTACTACCATTAGCAGTACTCAATCAGCCGGTTATAATAGGCCTCCTTCTCCTTGACAAAAGAGACTTCCGTTGGGCCGTAACACTGTATGATGGTGACGCGACGTACTCTACTCCGGAACTATCTTTCAGGATCCTGCCGTCTAAATTCTCCCAGGAAATTTTGCTTTTAAGAGTTGTTTTAGAATGCAGCATTCCAACGCCAGATTCCCGATAGCTTCCAGGTGCCTTTTCGGAGTAGAGTAGTACAGTGTTACGAGTTGGAGGCTTAAACTTCCCCAAGCCCAACCATCTAACTTAACTAACCCCTAAGATGTCCATCTTATGCTGAATGAATTCCTTCTCTAATTGGAGGAATCTGGCATTTTGAGGACCTTCACCTCTGTTGTCGAGAAGCATTTTCACATTACAGAAACCAATCTTTGTCCGAGTACAGTAGCCAAATGTCGTTAACGTGTTATCATTCTTTATCCGAGGCATAATACTGGTTTTGGTAGTGTTTATTTTAGCCTATCTACGTATATAGGGATCCGGAAATAGTTTCAAGCTAGATCAGTCGCAAAAAATGAGTGCAACAAGTGAAAATATGGAAAATTACAGTAGAGCCTAAGGAAAATGTATCAAAATATTCATATGCGGCAATGACATTTTGGATCATATTGTGGCCCGAGTTAGAATGTATATAAAGAAAAATGCTATTTATGAAAGAGGTGACGTTTAAGTTTGGAATAGTTTGGATTTCGAATGATCAGTTAGTGAGATGTCTTCAGTTGAGCATCGCAAAAGTGCTACTAATTTCATTTATCTAAGTGAACACGTAGCATTTTGTGTATGCTCCTGCAAATGGACACAGTAAACATGTCAATCCAATCGGCGATTTCGATTGGCTGTAAATTACAAAGATTATATGAGAAGGCGATAGCTGCTCGTGCTATGCTAATGCACAGAGTACTAGGCACAGAAAGACAATGACAAGATATTTTTGTTTTCTTCATAAATAGCTAGATACCTCTCTCAGAAGTTTGATCGAAGAACATCAGATATGAAAGTTTGATTCCTAAAAGCCCAAATTACGACAATTTTTCTAAACTTCTTTGATGCGAACTGCCTATTATCACTTCTGAGAACCATGTTCTAGTCCAGGGATTCACAAAGTGTTCGATATCGGTTTCCCAGGGGTCAACATAAACGAAAAAAGATTTTGGGGGACGACGAGGTGTAAAAATCGACCTCTATTAATTAACACAAGTTCTTAATTGAAACGTTCAAGATACTGTCTAAGTTGCGTTACGTGTACCAACTTGTTATAAGAATGACTAATATTTTAATAGGAAGTATCATTATTGTGCTTTTAAAAACCTCAACAAGTCGATAAGCGTGCACAATTTCCAACAAGATACAAAACTCGGCAAGTCAATATGCGTGGACAAGTTCGTGCAAGATAATATGTTCGAGCGTACAAGTCTTTCAGACACGTTTTAACTTGCTCTGTATTTGACGTATATACGCGATTTATCACGGGCGAAATCATGATCATGCTCCTGATATTTTACTACGAGTATATAACAAACTTGCACAGGTTGAAAGTTGATTTGCGATTTGAAATTCGCTGGAACTTGAATATCCATAATAATACACTCATCTACTAATTTATTCTAAGAGATTACAAAGTGATTACATACGAAATCTTCACTACGACTTATTGTTGTAGCAAGATATAGCAAGAGTACTGCGTACTTGGGTATAAAGTCGAATAAAGTATTACAGTGAAATACACCCAGCACTTGTTGACAGAAGGAACACTATCAATGGAAATGCAATTAGATGACCATCCTTTAAAAAATGTTCTCTCATTGACATAAGGAATCGAGACCAGGCGTCGAAAGAACGTAGAAGAGGAACCCATATTATCCATTCCAGTCAATTATCCACATTCAATTCGGGGATATGTGTTTTTCTGTTTCACATGAATCAGCACCAATTAAAGCTTAAAGCTCCCACCATACGCTAAGAGCACCAACCACTCACTTCAATAACTCTCTGTTAGCAGGTTACACACAACCACAAACTCCCCTCCTGAACATATGCATCTACAAATTTCACTAAAGTCTGTAATTACAGAGCAAATATTTAAGCAGGTCTATTGCAGCTTAGAGTGAGGCACCCTATCCCGAATTACATCGCGATTTACATCGCGCACTTCCACTCTTGCGTCACAATGCAGTGTTTCCGCTAATTGCCCTCACAATGATATTTTTATTTCCACCCTTACTCCCACTAAACTTTCCTTTCGTTCAGAAATTTCAAAAAACCGGAAAAGAGAAAATAATAATAAAATAAAAAATCGAAAAGAAAAAAATCCCGCTTACACACTTAAAACAAAATTAAGCACTTAGCAGCAATGCCGTCAAATTATTTTCAAATAGACAGACACAGAAGGTACGCGCGGTACCTGCCTTCGTAGTCATTGTGTCGTGCCAGGTTATGGAGGTAATTAACAATCCTTGCTAACAGGAGTCTGCATTAAGCCCAAATATGTACTTTCCTTCTAAGCCCCTCTACCGATGAATACACGTCCTCATCCGCACAAAGTACGAAACGTCTATACACGGGGTGATGGCAAAAAGTTGCAAAAATTCGTTCAACTTAAATGTGTGGCTATGATTCTTTTTTTATTTTTTTTCAAAGCGTTTTACAACCCTTATATGCAACCCCTAACTCCGTCCTTCTGTTTGTTTTGTAATTACATTACACTCGTATTTCAAGAAGGGAATCCACCTTACCATTGAGAGTATTTCAAGCGCACTTTAGATATTGCGAAAGTCAGTTGAGCCCAGACCCAACTTTAATCCCCAAACCCAATCCAACTTTTCACCCAATGCAGCTCTATCCGTATGTACGAGTATACTAGTATCATGGGCCATTCATGATGCATGATCAAAGGCTGCTTTAATGTTCTGGGCAATTACCTGCTAAAAGGCGGTAGGCTTTTGTCATTCTTTTGATTTTGTTTCGACCGAGAAAGACTTGTGCGAGGATGGATGCTTGACGTTTAAGGCGAAGCCTTGGCAAGGTAAGTGACAGTGATTTTAACCGAATGGATTTGAGACTATTCCTATAATGACACCAGTTGAAACAAGTTAACAGTTTATGAGCTCGTGCATGCGAGGGTTAGTATAATATTGATTCAACACTTTATTTTTTCAGACTGAAAAGGATTCAAACTATTACATATTTTCGAAAATTGTTTAAGAAACCTTATGGCTACTTCAAATTACAGCAAACAAAAACTTCAACACTACGAGCATATTATTTAATTTCATTTAATTTTTTTATTTATTCATTTGCATTTCCATAATAAAGTTTATTTACTTAGATAGTGCTATAATCCCTTGAGAACATGAGCCTCATTCAATAGGCCTTTCCAGAGTTTGAGGACGCCTTCCATTTGTGCGCGCCATATACTCGTAAGTGAAGGTATTCTTCTACTCCGTTTAAATCGAAGACTAGACGAGATGGACCATGGACGGTTGGTGTTCATTCGCTCTACATGCCATAGCCATCTTAGGTGACTAATGTGCACTTTTCTAACTAGATCAACAACTTGACAAAGCTTGTAAATGAGCCCACACGAATACCAGACGTTGATAGTCATACCACCAACACCCTGGACTTATTTTTAATTTCACCCCTTGATAAGTACAAAGTCGATGTGCTATCCCCTCTACGCTAGTCGGTCCACTGTATCGTATCAGCTAATTTCTCGTCCACTACCCACACAGTCCGAGAATAGATTCCTAAAAGAACCGTATGGCAATACGACAAAGCCAATTGGGGCGGACTTAACACCTTCTTTAGAAGATTTAACTGGTTGTTATCATTCCTCTATAACGACTTGGATGCAGCTGCTGATATGATCACAGACACTATTCTCTTTGGAATCAGATGCTTTGTCCCTTATCGGATGAATAAGCTGTAAAGCTGTAAAGAAGCTGTCGAAATGTTTAGCTAGAGAAATGTTTTTTCGGTCCTTCAAGACCAACCCGACAAAGGAAAACCGAAAAAAATTCAAACGGACCGGGAATGACTGCAATGCCATTCTTAAGCTGTGAAATTTCAATACGACCAAAAACTGACGCTAAAAATACTACAATGCCCCAAAGGTAATACACATTTTTAGTCGATTGTCAGAAACATCAGAAATTCTACCTCATCTTCCAACCCAACGCTCATTGATAATGACATTCCAGCTGACAGCTCATTGTCTCCAACTACACTTGAGTGCGCCGTATCTTCAATGCGTAAGCTTTTACATCAATCCTGCTCTATACGACTCTTTCCGAGAAGATGGAAAATAGCATTTGTCCAGCACATCCTTGAAAAAGGCCAATCTTCCTCTCTATCCTTCTATAGACCAATTGCACTTACCTACATTCTTTTCAAGGTCATGCAAACACTGATAAGTCTCACCGACAAGTGGAACCAAAGCATACATCAGACAGAGTTTGGCTTTTGGGATGGATGAATCTCTTATTCAATGGATTACAAATTGCCTTTCGGAATGTTCAATTCAAGTTGTCTTGGGTGGTTTCAAGTCTGATATATACAAAATAAAATGCTGGTGTGCCCTAGGTCTCCATTCTGCAGTCATTGAAACGATCTTCAAACACCCAGATGTTGTCCATGAATGGCATATTGGGTGTAGTCAAAAATGCTGCGAAACGTCTAGATTTTCTCAAGCGATGTAAGAAATACTACAGCCCCTCTAATCAGGCCTCAATCTATAAAACATTTATCGGCCCGAAATTGGAGTACAATGCCCACATCTTGTCGGGTGCGCCCAAAACATCTCTACACCTGCTAAGTAGGATTCAAAACCGTACGATAAAACTCATAGGTGATACTAATATCACTCAGACAATGGACACCCTCGAACACCAACGTAATGTCCCTTGTCTCGCTCTACTTTATCGCTATTTCTAACACCAGTGCGCCATAGAAATCACCAGTAGCATTCCGCACCTTCAATCCTTCAACCGTAACACCTGTCACACTTACTCTAAATATCATGATTCGTTCCTAAGCTATACAACTTGCTTATGAAATGCCCTGAATAACTCTTTATTTTCTAGTCATTATAACCATCAAACATTTAAAATCAACATTCATTGGCCCTCTCTTTCTTTAATCCCTGATTTTGCTTCGCCCACGCTGTGTACAAGCATTTTACGGGTACTTAAATCCCTTGTGCAAGTATAAATTATAAAAAAAAGAAAAAACACAAACGGGATCAAAAATCACTCGAAGAATTTAGCGTTTAATACTACCAAGAATATCTTCATCCACCTTCGCTAGAGTCCATGCTTTTGCACCATAAAGCACGACTCGGATGATGAAGGTCTTACATAGAGTCGCCTTAGTCTTTCTAGATATAGCCTTATTACTCATTTGCTTTCTTAAGCCGAAGAAATAGCGATTAGCAAGAGTAACCCTTCGTTCAATTCCTGATAAGACATCGTTGTCAGATTTAATAGCTTAGACGAGGCATACAAAGTCCCAGACTGCCTCAAAGTTTTAGTTGCCCACTGTACGTATCGCTGATGTTGTGTGTCCCTTCTTATTGATAGCATATACGAGTACTTCGTTTTGCAGTCATTTACGACTAAGCTCACTAAGTTCTGCCAATGGAGTATGCAAATAGCAGTAAAAACTTTTGGAAAATTTCGTCTCTGGTATTGTCTTGCGAGTTTTGCACAATTATCTCACCTGCGTGTCGATTGATAGGGAAAGTGTTGACTGTCCTACAACTTATATTGGGCCAGCCGCGCAAAAATCAAATTCAAAATTTTTTTTTATAATTTACGCGCGCCTAAGGGGTTATGATACCTTTTTACTGTTGCCATTTTTTCTTCACTCGGGATGATTCGAAGGTTATCAATTTTCACGCTTGTTTTTGTGCTTGAAACTCTACAACAGCCAAATCTACATGACACGTAAGGCATGCCACTAGTATACTGAACGTCCGAATGACGAACTATGCGAGAAGATATAACGTGGAAAGGCTGCAATCGCAAAAGACCGCTAGAATCTTCGCCGAACGCACATACCGAAATCTCCAATAACTCCTATGCTGCCAACATCAGCTATGAAGACTAGTGGCCACGCTGCCAACGTACCATCAGAGGCGCTGCAACTTGTGTTCAAAATTGACAAAAATGGAGACCTCCTCGACTGCGTCAACTATACGAGTACAGTCTATATGTTAGGTGTCCTCGACATCGCATACAGGATTTTAACTTCCATATTGTGTGAACGTCTGAAACGTTTAACAACCTGATTGGCCCCTATCAGTGCGGTTTCAGACAAGGAGAGTCCACAGTTGACCAAATTTTCACACTCCAGCAGATCCTGGAAAAAACTCAGGAAGTCCAAATCCATACCCATTATCTTTTCACCGCATATGACAGCATTTGTAGAGACGAGCTATATTTTACATCTCTGCCAAGCTCATCCGCCTGTGCAGGATGACGACAGAGAACGCTCCCTCCTCAGTCAAAGTCCGTAACAACTTCACTGAGACCTTTGATGTCGAAAAAGGTTTTAGACAAGGTGAGGCGCTGTCATGCGACTTCTTTACATCATACTTGAAAGTGATTGTGCGGAACGTACAAGTGAAGACTTTAGGGACAATCTTTCGAAAGTCTGTGCAACTACTGGCGTACGTCGATGATATCGAAAAAATTGGGAGTCACCGATGCGATCGCTGTATGAGGTAAATGTATCGGTAAATGAGGGCAAAATCAAGTATATGCTGTCAACATCGACGAATTGGACAGAACGTCACAATTAACAGCTATAATTTCGAGGTAAGAGACTTTGTCTTCCTTGACTCTGCTATTAATGCTGCCAGCAGCACCTCAGAAGAGGAAAAACGAAGAATTACTCTTGCCAAACCCCGTTTTGTTGGGCTAAGAAGACAAACCTGAAAAACTAAGAATACTCAAAATAGAGCCTTGATTATCCCAGCCTTACTTTATGGCGCTAAAACATTTACTCTATAGAAATCGAAAACGAGAGAAAAATCCTTCGAAAAATATTCAGTCCCATTTGCGTTGACAGGCTTTGAATAAGAAGGTTCAATGGCGAACTACATATATGAGTTTTATAGCGACTTAGTCAGAAAACTGCGCATCAGTCTCCTAAGATGACTAGGGCATATAGTGCGAATATGCACCAACGCTCCGGCCGCCAGAGTCTTTGAATCTGACCCGGAGGTACGACGCTGTAGAGGAAGACCTCACCCTATGTGGAGCGCACAAGTAGAAGCGGACGTCAGTTAAGGACCGGACTAACTGGAGAGGCTTGTTAGTTGAGTGTAGATATATAATCGATTGTGGACTTACCGGAACTAAATTTGAACTAATAGGTGCCAGCGAAATCGTTACTAAATAACTTCAAGCGTCCACACAAGACAGCAGATGAGATCTTCTGTGGGATGTTAAGAAGACTGATGCCTCTATAATTGGCATAGTTAAAAAGGTCTCTTTTTTTTAGGGATCGGTCAAACGATGTTAAGGTTCCATTTTTCAGCCGACCAAATCTTAAGTATGAATCAGTGCATACTGTCTACCAAGTCTTCTCCCGCTGCCTTAAATATTGTAGCTCGGCAGGTAGGTCGTCCGGTCTAGCAAGCTTTTTGTACTTAAGATCCTCACTTAGTTTTGATCGGGTGGACGGATGTTCTTGACTTTCACTGTTCTGGGTTGTTCTCGCCGTTTAACTGTCTGCGGAAGTGGTATTTCCATATCGTCTGTACCGACTGTGACTCTACAACTATGTTTTCTTATTGATCTCTCCAGGCCTTCGTTCTGGTCTTGTTGCTTTGATACTTTTTTTTACCTTTTAGGTAGACTTCCGAGCAATATTTCTGGAGTAGCACTTCTATATTTCATCGGTCTGACACTAATGATGCTTCTTCTTTTTCCTCCGGAGAAACCGACGTTCTTCCCTCCTCTTTTACTCGTAATGCTTACAGGCCGCATTCAATCTTTATGCAGTGTAGCTTCGTAGGCTTGATGATTCCTTACGTGCCTGCATTTCTTATCAAATAATGAGTTTCGTGAAGGTAGTCGGGTGAAACCAAGCATATTAGTTGCTGAGTTTCTGGTGGCTTCTTGGCATCGATACCAAGCACTTAATGTTGATTTCGTATGACGAGTCGGGGGTTGAGGGATACTCGATCGCCAAAGACTCTGGGGATTGTAATCGTTCAACGTAAAATCTCCTCGCTGTATTTCTTCGCCGATATAATACTGGAGGAAAGTATTGCAAAATAATCAATTTGGTTGATGGTTTGATGATGAGGTTACCGCTTTGTCTCCTTGTGCATATTAAAGTGAAACCGTATACGAGCTATTGTAATGTTCCGCCCCGCTGCAAAGTCGATTACTTTTAGTCCAGACGTGCTTTCTGACAGCACCGCCACAAAGTCTTGTAACAAATTCGAACTCAAATACGATGCTTTTGGATGCTTCAAAAGAGTGAGATTTTTCCATGTCCGTTAACGTCATACAAAACCCCAGCCTGGAAGGCCAGACCTTTTTGTGACCCCTCGGGTAAAAGTGGCCGGACTCAGTAGCCTACTTCGTTAGTATGAGAGCTGAGGTTCATCAATTTAAGGTTCATCCGCCACTATCTCCATTTCAACGCACTGGCTTGTCGTGAAAATTCTTACTAACCTCAGCTTTAAATATCTGGTATAAGGTATCTGCCATACTGACTTTCTGAGGTTCAGTCATTTTTGACAGTGAACTAAAGTGTTTTTATTTTCTCTTGCTCAGTTCTTGGTTGGACGGACGAGTACTCAGCGGCTGTCATGAGCAGCTAAAATAGGCACAATTAATATGTAGTCATAGTTGAAGCAATGTACATCGAAAGGTTTACTCGGCGTTTCTAAACAGTCAGAACATAACAAAAAGTGATAAGGTTTAGTCTACACATTTTTCTCGTTTTCCAGTTTTCTCGTTTCCGTGGGCTGTAGCATCGGCGTGGGTAAAAAATGTGTATCAGGTTGGACGGGAACCTTAAGGGAACCTCAACCACCCTGCTAATGAGAGGCAGTTGCTATCAATTGGTTGAGGCCTAGGTCTTTCTTGGCCACTAGTACCATCTAAGTATTTCTTTGGAAATGCAAGTGCATTAGTTGATATTTATTTTCTTTTAAATTAATATAAGTCTGCCCTTTAGAAAGAACTCATAGGTTAACGAACTTTGTCATCTCCAATGTTATAGCTATGTTTGTTTTATAAGTGTCCTAATTTGAGCACAACATGAACCTGATTTTACCTTCGCTTAACTGAAACTCATTTGACACCTGTCAATCGAAGCCACTTACGAAAAAACGGAGCAAAAACTTTTAAGTCTAGGGCTTTTAACATTGCCTCTTTGAACTGGATGTGTCTAAAACGAATTTCAGCAAATCACTCAGCCATATTAACATCGAATTCGAATATGTCTCCAACGAAAATGAAAGGAAAAAAGTCATTCGTCTAATCCACCGCAAAACTCTATTAAAAGAAAATTGCCAGGAATAAAAGTAAATATTTTCATCAAACCGTCTAGACACCTGAGAAGTCTTTGTACCTATCCCGTCGATTAACATCCTTCTCCATTGGACAGAAAGTAGTAACAAAAATAGCATCTTCAAGAAGAAGCAACAAACAAAAAAAGTATAAAAAGTAACAGAACCAAGAAAAGAAAAAGAAAAAGAAGTTCGGGAGTAATTACACTTCGATTGATAGGCAATCGACACAAAAGAATCTTAGTCAAACAAACTCAATACAGATACAAGAGACCAACGAGAGACACAACTAGATTAGGCACGACATTCCATCACTATAATGTTTCCAAAGTGCTGGAAACACTCCTCCCCTTCATATGAAAACCAGTATATCAGGCTTAGAGAATATGTTTTACAACAACAAACATAATATCGAACATACCTTATACCCTTTCACTGAGCTCTTCTGTAAGCCACTTCAAAAACTCATCGATGTGAACTCTAGAGCTCCAGGAGAGCTTCAAAGTCGACAATAGAGCAGTGTCATTGACCAATAGGGATAGGAATAATGTACGACCAAGAGGTAAATAAACTAAAAAGGAAAACAAAGCTAAGAAAGGAGGCAAGGACCAAAAAGAAATAATAATGAGATTGTGCAAGGGAAACTGACGCATCCACTTCATCTTCAGAACGAAATAGAGCATGGGAAATTGAGGATCTTTTCCTTCATTTAATTGCAGTCACCCAGGATTCACATTTATGTTATATCTGGAAATCGAAATGGGAATTCTTCTTGTCACTTACCCTTTATTAGAATGTTGTGTGGTCGTATAAATATTGATGTGAACTGGACCATACCCAGTTTATATGACAGCTCAATGTGCATTTAGTCAATCCGCAATACCAGTAGAAATGGTGGTGTTTATATGGAATTATCCAAAACCAAATCCAAAATGAGCGGGAGAAAATTGAGAGAGTTTAACAAACAGCTGATTGAACTGACACTTACACTGATACATTGTTCTTATTTCTTTGTCTTTCCAAATATTTCGTTTGCAATCCCACATTTTGAATACACAACTACTTAATTACCTGCCCGATGATGAAAGAATGATGAGAGCGTGAGAGTTTCAATGCGATTTTCAAGTGTTTAAATGATATTTTAAAGAGGTTACAAATTTTCGTTGTAACCGTTGTTATAAAAATGCGTTTTATAAACATATCAGCATGCACATCCTTCTTAGTAAGTAATGAAATGATCAAAGTATTGTATGTCCGACATTCGAGCTGATACTCCGTCTGCACATCCTCTAGTCATTAACCTTTCTGTTTAGGATTTAAAATGTGAATCCTATGTTAACAAATCCGTACACTAACGCATAAATGTATTACGTCATAAAAGAAAGAAATCGCTAGCCAATCATCAACACTGACACACACGTCAGTGCAGTTGAAGAGAAATCGTAGGCGAAGACAGTTCAATTAAAAAGTCGCTTATCATAACTAAATACATTTGTACTTATGTACATATATATAATCAATCACAGTTGCACTTGAATATGATCAATAAAATTAAATAAAAGACTATGTTTGAAGTCTTTGGTCGTTCGAGCCGGATATCTCTCCAATATTTTTGGCAGTAAAAGGCCCATACAAATTAAATTTCTTTTCATCACTAGTGTTTATTAATAATACTTATTTATAACCATGAAAACGAAAACCTACATTACTATACTGAACGAACAAAAAAAAAACAAACAAAAACAAATTTATGAAAACGAAACTTCAGACTTCAAAAGGAGTAAATACTATGTATACAGTCGCATAGCTACGAATAAAGTTTATCCATCTTGCACTAATTTAGAAAATGAAGGAAATCAATATTGCTTTGTTGAGCCAGAAAATTACGTTTAGACTTTGTCTTGCCCGTATGACAGACAAAGTTACCAGCCAAGGACTTAACTTGCCGGTCAACTGAGAACATATTTTGAAATTTTGTTTTTAGTTTGAGCTTAAAACGGTAATTCAAAATATGCTTATATTTTATTTTTAATACATCTGCAATAGTTTTAAAGTGTCGAAATAATTTATAAATGTCCGGTATAATTATTTCGCACATTGTAGCTATCTGAGCAAATTCTCAGTTTGATACAAACTACTACTACAAAGGCCGATATTCACAAAAAATGCCGTAAACGTATTTCACAGCGGTCTAATATTGAATAGTTTTAAAATTTCAAATATTGAAAATAAGCAAATTCAGCTTGTCTGCCTACGGCTCATGCTAGAGTTCGTGATTGTTTCGGAGAATACCAGCTTTGCCGAATGTTATTAGATTGTGGTTCACAAGTATCCTTCCTTTCGGAATCATGTGTACGTCAATTAGGAATAAAACGTAAACATGCTCGTGTTCAGGTTAATTCAGTATCAGCAGCAGGGGTTGGTAATACAATATTAGGGAATGTGTCAGCTTACATGTGCAGTCTTTAGTTATCGACTAGTACATTGATCATAATGCGTAAATTCTTCCCGGTGTAACATTTCCTTTGCCGAACCAGACACTCAACTTTGACGCTTTTTCATATATTACTTCCTCAGTTTCATGTTTATTCAGAAATCGATATACTTTTGGGAATGGATAAAGTTTTTCACATACTTAAAGCATCTAAATTATCGGAAAATTAGGATATTCAAATAAAATTTCAACGAGTGGGTAATATGACGAGACATTTCTTCAATTTCTTAGATTAAACATTCCGACACTGGGGTTTCCGTTTATCACATTAATCTGGAAATTGATAAAACTCTGGCACGATTCTGGGAATAGGAAAAGGTTCCCAAAGCTGATTCTCTTTTCAACAAAGGCTTTCAAGCAGAGGAACATTTTCGTGCAAATTAATTACATACGTGGTGGTAAATTTTGCTTTGATACTCCTTTCAAACGTCTTTCCTAAACAGAGAATCATTTTCGTTCAAATACTTCATTAAAGGAAAAATATTGTTCTGTTATGAATGACTACCTTAGCCTTGGCCACATGGAAAAGATTTCTGCATCTGAGATCGAAAAACCCACATCTGAGTGCTATTATTTGCCACATCACCCTGTTTTTAAAGAGAATAGTAGTACCACTAGATGCTTAGTCTAAAACGGAAAATTATTTTTTGGATCACCGATTCAAAGTAATCTTATTTCTACTCTTCTTCAATTCTGCTATAATCACTACGCTATATTAGATGATATAGAGAAAATGTTTAGACAAATCTGGGTTCAAGGAAATCACTGCGACTACTAGCGGATTCTTTGGAGAGATCCTGTGAATAATGAAATAACCCACCATAGATTGAAGACGGTCACCTTTGGGACATCCTGCGAGCTATTTCTGTCAGTAAAGGCATTTGAAGAACTCGGTAAACTTAGCAAGGAACAGCATCTTATAGCATCGAGGGTTATTTTAAATGATTTTTATGTCGATAACGTCATGACTGGACCGGGTAGTATTCAGGAAATGGTTTCAACCTTACTTTCCACTGGTTTCAATTTACGCAAATGGAGTAGTAATCGCGGTACTTTCTGACAATCGCTACCTGAGGAAATGCGGGAAATTTCGCCATTAGATTTTCAATCATCCAAAGCTGTGCAGGGTTTAGGGTTAAAATGGATACCCCTACATGATTTTTTCATTCGTTGTAAATCGATGGCTCAAAATACGCTCAGAATTTCTTAACATCGACGCTTTATAGATTCCGTACTCGATTCAAAAGTTGTCAGAAAAAATTCAGTTTCATGGGTTCTATGATGCATTTAAGAGTGCTAATGCTGCTGTCGTATACTGCAGATTAGAGAATGTATCACTACAATTTTTATAGTTGCAAAAAGCAGAGTTTCGCCGATAGAACCCATAACAATTCCTCGTCTTAAGCTGTGTGCGGCTTTTCTCTTAACAAAGTTGATGAAAATTATAATTGGTATATTCAGTATTGATTTGTTTCAAATATATCTATGGACAGACTCGCTCATCGTATTACATTGGTTGTCCTCATCTCCTAAGCACTGGGCTACTTTCATTTCAAATCGAACTGCAGAAATTTTAAAAACACTTGGCCGCCTCCATTGGAATCAAGTCCGCTCAGCTGAAAATCAAGCTGAATGTGCTTACCGAGGGATTTATTTAACATCTCTGCCAAAAAAGGACAATTGGTGGGTAGGGCCAATTTGGCTTAGGCAGTCGCAATCATTCTGCCAGAACGATATCTTACAGGTACGGAATTTAAAAGCATCGATCTAGAGGAAAAGAAAACCGGACTCAGCACACGTGCACAATCCTTTCACATCCTTGTTCAAAGGAGCTTTCGCTTTCACGAATATCAACATGGGTTGGATTGGTTCGAGAAATAGAATATTATTTTAGCATTTTCGCAAGTCCTAAACGTTCATTTGTCTTACATTCATCGTTCTTAAAAACCATGGAACTCTCAAAATCTCGTAACTTTATTCTACGGGAGATACAAAAGGAAATCGTTTTCGAAATGATAGCTCGCTATTTTCATGATTCTGATTTACATGTTGGCATTTCGGAGCTGAACTAATTACTCCGCCAGGAGTGTTGGATGTTGAGTATACGAGGTCTAGCTATACGAATAGTACATCAATGCATTACCTGCTTTAAGCTTAGGAAAGCAACATGATCTCAATTAATGAACAACTTTCCAGCCGAAAGGGTAACTTATGCAAGACCATTTTACCCTTAAAACCCCAAGCATGTAAAGGCATATGTTTCGCTCTTTGTTTGATTTATAGCTAAAGCAAAATATATAGAGCTTGTGGGTGATTTGTAAGGTAAGAACTTCACTTACTTGCAACGATGGAGGAGAGTTAAACATATGTGTCAGGGATTTTGGAAACACTGGCCTCGACAGCACAGAGGAAAATGTAGATCTTCAAGTCCTAATATTAAACTAAACCAAATATTTGTAAATAGAGAACATACTCGTAACCTATTACAATCTAAGTGCATTCGTGGCAAGATCGTCAAACTTCATCCTGGACGTGATAATAAATTTCCAGTTTTAACTATTAAAACTTTACACAATTTACACCAGACCGATTGTCCGCTGCCGGTTCCTGAAAGATGTTCATCTTCCAGTTGCGGGGGAGGGGGGATGTTTAGGATTTAAAATGTGAATCCTATGTCAACAAATCCGTACACTAACATATAAATGTATTCCGTCATAAAAAAAAGAAATCGCCATCTACACTTAAACGTACGTGAAATCACGTGTACGTGATTAAAGAATACGGTGTATGTAAAAAACTGTAATAAATTCCGACATAAAACACTCCGTTTTTTATCTTAAAACGTTATAAAGAAAAATGTTTAAATCCGTTTATTGTCTTTTCATTTTATACAACACAAAATTTAGTCTATTAAAAAATTCTCTTGGTTTGACGTTTTGCTGGATTTGGGAAATTCCTTGGGAGCAGTGGTCCAACCTCTGCGGTGACGTCAAAGTCTCCACCATTTCCTCCCCCCTCGACGGAAGAAACCATCCAAGGCTATTGATGACGTGTTAGAAAGTTGGGTTTTGTCGAAACTGTCTAGCTTATTGCCATAGTTCTGAACAGTTTCCGAGCAATCGCAAATGTTATTATTGTCAACAACCTCATCACTCATTGCTATACTCAATTCTGTTAGCTTCAGGTGCACAACCTCGTGAGCACAGTCAGGTTCCAAATCCATCTATCACTTTCAACTTCCTCGCTTCCACATTGAATGCTAATGCTCCTCATCAACCTCCAACCACCTCAAAGAGAGGTTTCTTCCAGTACACGTCTTAACAATTTTCATTCGAAACATGATAAGAATACTCAGGTTTTATTAGCGACAGAAATGATTAAGGTTAGAGCATCGCCAGGTGAATGATTTCGTTTAGAGCCCTTGGTTGGGTTTGGTCAGCAGTAGCACATTTCAACGAATTGTACAGTTTGGGTTCAGTTCGCATCACTCTTCATTTACTTCGTTTACAATGCTTTTAATTACAAGTCCGTCTGGCCATTTTCCAGCCCGAACTTTTTCTGTAGGAGACTGGAACCACACCAAAGGTTTGGTACTAGCAGATCTTCTTTTGGGCAGCGACGTGTTAGCTGAGGTATTGTTGCCAGATATTATTAAACCAAACGATAGCCCAAAAAACAAAACTTGGCTGGATCCTACTTGGAAGAGCAACCATTGGACCCCAACTTATGAGGACATTTTTAGTAACAAGTGATGTCGACGCACAACTCCGAAAGTTTTGGGAAGTCGAGGAAATACCCTTTCAGGATCAGAAAATTTTAGGCGAAAGGTGCTTTTCAACGCTTTTTGTCTCTCGAACGTCGTCTTTCAGTAAATCAGGATCTTCATCAGCCGTATTACCAATGCCTTGACGAGTACTTAGCAACAGGAATCAGATTGAGGAGACTTGTGTAGGCAGCTCGAATCACTATTTTTTGCCACATCATGCGATTCTTAAAGAAGGAGTTGAACGACAAAACTCCGCGTTGTATTTAACCCATCCTTTAAAACAGCGGACGGTGTTTCATTAAATGACCGACCTTTCTCTTCAACACAATATTTCTGTCATCGTTCTGAGATGGAGACTATATCGATACTGATTTATAGCATGTATAGGGCAGATGTATCGGCAGATTTGGGTTTCCGAACAGGATACAAAATACAATTACCAACTAATATTTTGGCGGTAAAGACCCAAAGATCTTCTGAAAATATTCAGACTAAGAATTGTCACTTTCGGAACAGCATCGGCTCCATATTTAGCAATCAAGACTTTGAAGGCTTTAGCAGAGGATTCAGAACAGCTTTACCCGGATGCAGCGAAGAACTAAGATGTACGTAGGTGACTTGATATCCGAAGCAAACACCATCATAGAAGCGAGAAGAAAAATTCATGAAGTCAAACATGTCATGAATTCGGCTGGGTTTCACTTACGGAAATAGATTTCGAACTGCGATGAGTTGATTGAGGGCGTTTCTTAAGCGTGGGGTTTCGTTTTAATTAAAATCCGAAGGGGTAGACAGCATTAAAACCTTAGCAATCCAGTGGCTGCTTGAAGTCGATAAGTCTTTTTTTCGCTGTATTCTTCCTCCAAATCCACAGTCTATAAACAGAATGATCCGGTCAACAATAGCTCGCCTGTTTGATCCTATGGGATGGATCAGCCCATGCATCACTAAAGCTAAATTTTTTATACAGGAGCTCTGGATTCGAAAACTAGATTGGGATGAGACAGTTGAATCAGATCTTCTAAAAGAATGGGTCGTTTTTTATAAGGACTAACAACACATAAACAAAATTAGTATGTTGGATCAGCCTTCGGTGGACAAATCCAGCTGCACGGATTTTGTGATGCTTCGCAAAAGGCGTATAGAGTGGCGATATATCTGCGAGCAGAAGACAGTAATGGCAAGATTAATAGTAATCTGCTCATCCCCAAGCTGAAAGTTTCCCCAGTACAAGCAGTAAGCCTTCCTCGCCTTGAATTATCTGGTGCTGTTACTATGTTCTTGGCTGGAGGAATGTGAAAACCTTTGCGTGGACCGATTCAAACATCAACTTGGCCTGGATTCGTGTGGACTCATCGAAGTGGGAAACGTTTGTGCGAAATCGAGTTGGCGAAATTCAGCGGTTTACAGATGTCAGCATATGGAAACACGTTGCAACACAGCATTCAGGCAAATCTGTGGTGGAATGGTTCTTAATTCTTACAATTAACATGAGATGTACAGATTCCAAATCAACTAGTAAATCTCAGCTCTGAAGAATAACGAACGGTTATAAAGGAGCATCACATTGAAACCCAGAACGACATCATCGGTTAGCTTATAGAAGGTATCTCAAAATTGAGCCGTCTCATAAGAATTTTAGCCCACGTAAAACGTTTTATAGAAAATTGTCGTAAAGATCGAGATCAACGTAACTTTGGATATTCTTGCCCCGAAGAACTTAAGGGAGCCAACCAAATCATCATTCGTTATGCTCAACAGGAAATATTTCCCAATGTCACACAAAGTATTATAGATGGATGGGTACCCTGAATCCTTTTGTAGATGCTGAAGGCATTCTTAGGGTAGGCCGAAGGCTTGCAAACACCAACCTGTCATTTGAGCAGCAGCTCTCTACAATTTTGGAACCAAGGCACCATTTAACAAGACTAATTATCGAGGAGGCACACGACAAGACTCTTCACGGTGGCACGGTAGCTGCCTAAAGACCAGATTTATTCGAAGAAAATACGGGATCCTTCAAAATAAACGGGCCATCAAGAAACATTCCCTCGGTTTGACATTTTGCTGGATTTCGGAAATTCCTTGGGAACAGTGGCTGCATACAACCTCTGCTGGTGACGTCAATTTCAGTGCGCTTATTTTACTTCATAATTGTATCCAGTTGACAATTACACGAGTACTGAGCAGGATAAATAGTAGTACCGACGGATCTAAAATCATATTGTTCATTCTATCGACAAGAAGCGTTCTAATACTTTACTTTAGTTAACGCAACTGGTCCTGTGTAGAACAGTCTCTCAACTAACAAGCCTTTTCAGCTAGTTCGATCGGTAGGGTACGTCGAATTTGTTGTCTGAGTCGAAGTCTTTCACTACTGCGGGGTTTCTCGCGGGTGGACTTGGAGACTCTCTAAGTAAAAGTGCTCTAGCTATATTTTTTTAGGCTCTTCTGGTTACGTTGTCAAACTTCTTGTTCTCTCACCGGTTTTGTAAACCGCACGAAAATTCTCCAAAGTATCTTTGGGTTGAGAAAAAAAATTCGGAAAGAGAACGATTTCACATCACACTTTCCTTTGGGCATATGCTGTGCATGCGAGATAACAAATCAGCTCCCACTACTTGGTGTGTGCGCCGTCAGCATCAGTAGGTTCGCTTGATATAGCTATCTGTATTTCATCCAGGTCAGGTGAACTTGGAATTTTTGGATATCATTGTTCAGATTGGGCACCAGCTCCACTCTGGACTATGGCGCCGTATACAATTAATTGAAATAAATTAGCTAGGTTCACAATCGACAAAATATCACCTTTTAATGTGTAAATCGATTCTTAGACCTTTCGTTAATAATGGGTCGCCTCCCACTCTTTACGTCTTTTCAATGGCTTAGTCTGATAATAAACCCGGGTAGAATAATTTGATGAACATAGAATTTCACCAGCGACATATTTGAACGCATTTTAGCTGCTAGTCGATATACGAGATCTGTAGCTGTCTTACTGGTAGCTCGACAGAGGATTAATTCTATACCATGGGAACCAGGAGCCCTGGAATTTCGATTTCTGTCTAATTTGAAGAGGCCCCCTTGTGGGACCATCATGGTGTCTGTGGTTTAAACCTAGAGCCGCATGAAGGGTTTTCCGACTGTTGTTTGAAGTCGGAAGTCAGTCTGGCAGGTTTCCACGTTAAGCTCTAAAGACGTTTTTTCGTTAATAACACCAACGAAAACTCTTATTACAAATTTTTTATCGTGCTGGTCTTGCTGTATGGCGCGGCGGATGTATTGACAATATCAAAAGAATATTGCATTTTGAGCATTGTTCTCTTCTCTCTCTATAAACGGAATTTGGGGTAGAAGATGCAACAACATGATTTACTTTCATTGTCTTACAAAATTGAACTGAATTCAAGATCTGGAAATATTCTAATCCATTACCGAAACCGAAGAAAGACAGAAAATATTAAGGAAAGCCATTGAAAGCTATATCTCCTGCATGAAACCGACTTCTCTTACGACTTTGTACAAATTTTCTGGACTGATTGGTCAAAACATTGATATTATAAATAATAAGGTATTCGAAGAAACGAACTCTGTGAACGTCCCTAGTGGTAAGCTGATAGAATGTGACGACAGGGGTGAAGCTATGAAAACATAAAAGGAGTCCTTACCTAAATTGTTCGCATGCAATTCTGCTACTTCAAATTATCTTCTGAAACCGGCCACCTGATTTTCTGGAGGGCTCTCATTACAAAGTACACGGAACTATCCTAAGAAACTTATCTAACACAATCTAGTTAGCAGAGCAGTCAACAGTTTTGATCCATTTGAGTTCCCGGGAGCGTGTGGCGTCTTTCATGCCAAAATTCAAAAATGGCTTGGTAAACTAAGAGTATATCCATAGCCTGGGACGGAAGTCAGTTTTGTTTTTATACCTAACAAAATAAGAAGCTACCATATATCTATGTTCCAATGACTGTAGTTCTGTAAGCCGTGCTCCATTGAAATTTGTAGTAGCATTCCGCCCCTTCAAACCTTCAACCGTAATATCCGTCCTGCTATGAAGTTTTCAGTTTCCCTCAAACCCACTTTCGGACGTGCTATGAAATATCGTGATTCGTTCCTAAGTCGTACAACTGGCTTATGGAAGCCCCTGCCAAGGTCTTTATTTCTTAGTTATTACAATCTGCAAACATTCAAAACCTACGTGCGTCGGTATCTCTCTTTCTTTCCTCACTAACCTTCCTTCTCCCGCGCTGTGTGCAGACATTTTAAAGCGAAAATCCCTTCCGCGGCAATTATAAAAAAAAATCCTTTCATCTTTTCTTCAGAAAAACTTAAAAAGACTAATCAACGACTTCTGAACACGCAAGGCGGTTTTCACTGATTTTCTTTTACTGAATAATCAGTGAAAACCGCCCTGCAGTTATTAGCATGTATTCCTAATTGAAAGTATTCTCAGTCTGAATGAAAATATGCCATGAAGGGCTTCTTCGAGGTTGACTGTGCCAAATGTTAAACCAGAGGCGATAACAACATCATTGTATATTCTGTGAGTGGTTGATAAATCAACTTCCTACAGGAATTATCAGCATAAAGCTAGGAGAATCCTCAGCTCGGAGACACGTCCACCCAGGTCTACCGCAAGGTGGTGTTCCCAATGCCTGTACTGTACTGGCTGGAAAGCTATTGCTTTGTTTGCTTATGCAGATGACAGTGCGAAGGGTATGACTGGCAAACACCTGGAAGAGATCTAATGCAAAGAGTTCTAAATAGAATTACGAACTGAATTCAAATACGAGTATGTGGCTTATGCGGAAACTTAAATGAAACCGAATCGGTCCTTTATTTCCGCAAATATGAAATTTGATATATATATGTATAGCAGCACTCACTCTATCGAGAATCCAATTAAACAAAATTTCTGGTAACGATTCTGGATAGTAAATTGAATTGGAAGGCAAATATCCAGTAACATATTCAGAAGGCCTATATGGCTCCATGCGAGTACACATGCAGAAAATCTATTGGGAAAAATGGGACTACAACCGGAAATTATGCATGGTAGGAGGTATATGATATTCTTTGAGCAGCTCATAGTGAGTATCTCTTTTCGCTTTACAAATTATTGTAGCGTATTTTAGACTATTTTTTTGGCAAATTCAGAACCCTCCTTTTGGTTAAAATGGATTTTAATACCCACTGTGCATTTGCATTCATAGACAAATATACGTATAAAATCCTTATATTCGGTTTTGACATCGTCAATGGTAAGGATATAAATAAATATCAAGCGTTTACTTTTAAGCCTATGCTCCAACTGGATACGATAATTGATGTCAATTATAGGTGGTCAGAAGGTACGACCTGCAATTTGGTTGAGCAAATTTAGCCTTACCTCTAATAAGAGTGGTACAATAAAATCTCCTGAAAGAACACGGTTTTCCAAATTGGAGGTTGTATGTGAAGGTAACTACTCGTATGTCCTAACATTCCATGCATCAATATAGAATCAAATTTCCAACTAGTATCATCCAAAGTACATCTACTCATATCAATATGCATTTACCACAAACTGCTAGAGCTTTGCGGTCGCGTCGCCTCAATTTCTAGTCTTCTTTTTTTCCTTTTACTAGCCCTTTTCTCGCTACACGAACTTATGCATAACGAGTTTCCCATTTTTACTGCATCGCTACTGCTCCGCTTATGGGGTTGGCTAATGTCGCAGATCGCAGAACGCGTCTGCATACTGCTCGGTCCTGTATCGCTTCGGCGGTTAGCCCCAGGCGTTGTTGTGCATTTGCCATCTGAGCAATCCAGGAATTCTTTTTCCTACCTACTTTTCTTTTAGTAGGAGCGACCGTAGTTGATATTGCCTTCTTAACGGGATTTTCCGGAGATCTAATTCTATCCGACTCAAGTTGTTCGATTACCGAATTCTTTATGTGTAGACTTCCTCTAATGTGCGTAGATCTAATGCAGTCGCGTTTCGTAACTCCAGTCGACATCCTTAACATTTTCATCTCTTCTGCCGTTATTTTATTTTTAAACGCTTCGTATATTGTCCAGCACTGCGAACCATACGTAAGAGCTGGCCGAACCACAGTGGTGTAAAGTTTTCCCTTCAATTTAAGTGGAAATTTTCGGTCACAGAAGATGCCCGAATTTTCTCGCCATTTCATCCACCCCACGCTTACTCTGTGCCTTACGTCGTCATCACATTTCGCTTCTACGTTAACGATTGATCCTAAGTACTTGAACCTAGTGGTTTTCGGAAGAACTATTCCGTCCAACATTATATCTGGAATAGTTCGCAGTGGATCCGAAAATATGCAGGTCAAATGTTCCGTCTTTGAGCGACTTATTTTAAACCCGTTTTCCTCTAGCGCGTCTTTCCATTTATTTAGGACGTTTTGTAAATCTACGACATTAGAATAACAGCGTTGTCGACGAAGAGAATCGATGTTACATTTGCTTCGTGCAAGCAATCTTTCAAAAGTTAGTCTAGAACCACGTTAAAGAGGAAAGGGCTAAGAACGCTTCCTTGATGCACTCCGACATTTACCGGAAATTCTCTCTTAAGTCCGGCGGTACATTTAACAGCAGTTTTGACGTTTCCATACATGTCTTGTATCATTCGTATATACGTTTCCGGTACCTTTTGATACCTCAACGCGGTCCATATGAGATCTCTAGGCACACGATCGAATGCTATTTCTAGATCAATAAATATCATGTGCAGATCTTTTGACGAATCCCGATGTTTTTCCATTAATATTCGCAAGCTTTGGATTGCGTCCACCGTCGATCTTCCTTCCACGAATCCACACTGGCTATCGTCGAGCTTTATGATTTTGCGAAGACGTTCGTTTAAAACTCTTTCAGCGATTTTCATCGTGTGTGACATCAGCTTGATTGAGCGGTAGTTGTTGCATTCTCGCGTGTCGCCTTTGCCTTTGTATAACGGAACCAAAAAGCTACTTCTCCATTGATTCGGCATAGTTTGTCCGCATTTTATTTTATTCAAGAGTTTAGACAGCCATTCACTGCCGATACATTCCATCTTCGACCAAAACTCTGATGGGATGTTTTCTGATCCAGCCGCTTTCCCGTGTTTCATTTTTCCGATAGCTATACGTATTTCTTCTGTTGAAAAGTCAGCAACTTCTTCTTCGAATGGATCAGCTGAGGGACGCGATCACGTGGAAACTGTTTGTTAAGTAGGTCCTTACAATATTCAAGCCACCTATCACAGATGTCCTTTTCGTTTGTTAGTAAGTGCCCGTAGGAGTCTTTAATGTATTTTGGCGACGTTATTTGCATCGCATTTTTTCGCCTTTGCGCAGCGAGTTTAAAAATACTTGGCACTTTACTATTGTATGACGTTTGAACTTCTTGAATAGCTTGTCTTCTATCTGCCGATCGTGAGGATATTTGTTCCAAGTCCTGGTAAAGGTTTTCCACTGCTGCTGCTCGGGTTTGGGCCAGGACTCTCTTTGTAACGTTTTTAAGTCGCTCATATTCAAGTGCAAGTCGAGACTTTTCGATATCGTTACTCCGATCACATTTTGTCCACGCTTGAAATGCTTGCTTCTTGTCTTTCACAACTCGTTTAGTTTCGTCATTCCACCACCATGTTTCTTTCTCGATGTGATGATGTCCTGATATCGCTCCTAGAAGGGACTTTGCGTGTGTCATGTATGCCTCGTGCATGCTGTTCCACATTTCTTGAGGGCTAAGAGAGTCTGCGATAACGTTTATATTAAGAAGTACTTCTTTAGCGCGTGCAATAAATCTTGTGCCTCGTTCTTTCGATAAGTTATACCACCGGATTTTAGGCTTTCTAACAGGCTCTCGTGTTTT
Organism: Volucella bombylans; assembly: GCA_949129095.1. NCBI lineage: Eukaryota > Metazoa > Arthropoda > Insecta > Diptera > Syrphidae > Volucella > Volucella bombylans. The sequence goes on from OX422140.1 coordinate 351,370,921, forward strand.
TGGTGGTTCCGCTGTGAAGAATTCTGTAATGAGCAGCCGGTGTTGGGTAACTGGCGATTCTCCAAGGATTACCTTGCAGTCCTTGACACTGTTTCTCATCGATCTTTTGCAAAGGTGATAGTCTATTTGTGTTTCGTGGCCTCCGCTGCTATAGGTGATAAGATGTCGTTGATGTTTTATAAACGTCGTATTTAAAACAGTGAGACCGTGGGCTTTACATGCTGCAAGAATGTCTTCACCAGCAGAATTTCTGGTTCCAAAGCCTTTACCGCCGTGGCAGTCCTCATAATCTACGTTTAATTCTCCAACGTGGCCGTTTAAATCTCCGCCTACGAAAAGCATCTCCTCGATGGGTATATTTCTGAGTAAATTACCGAAATCTGACCAAAATTTATCCTTTTCCGATTAATCGCAATCGTTTTGTGGGGCGTACGCGCTAACAATGTTCCACATTTCATTGTTTATAATGAGTTTTACACTCATCAAGCGGTCGCTTATTTTTGAAATACCAACGATATTATTAAGAAGACTTGCCGCGACAATAACACCGACACCGTTTCGTCTATTGACCGTTCCATGGTAGAACATCTTAAATGACTTAGTTTTTAAATCAAGAAAACGCGCTTTATTTCCGGTATTACACCATTTCGTTTCCTGAACGCACATGACATGTAGAGTTCTGCGACGCATTATTGCTTCCATCTCCAAGCTTTTTGAGGTTATCGATCCGACGTTCCAACTTGCAAACCGAAGTTTGGTAAAATTTAGAAACTTCATTTTGCCCGCCCCCGGAATCCATCGGGCTCTGACACAAGCATTTCTGCTTGCCCTGGGATCACCCGAATGCGTGGCAAACGTGGTGCCCAGCGGGGTAGTGCTACAATTTGCGATCATTTCCAATTTCCTCAATTTCTAGTCAACGCTATCATAACCTATACTAAAAGCTGAACTGACTTTACTTACTTAATATGACGCTATAGTCCGGGGTGGACCTAACCCAACAAGCGTTTCAGCCAGTTCGATCTTTAGCTGACTGTCTCCAGTTTCGTACGCTAAGTTTATTGAAGTCCCCTTCCACTTGCGTGCGAGAGATGACTAGCGGTCTTACACTACTACGCGGTTCCTTAGGGGCATATTCAAATACTTTTGGGACCAGATTATTGGTATCCTACCACTCTACGTGACCCAATCCCCTCAGTCGTTGGACGTTCATTCTTCTGGCTAAGTCGATGTCGCTGTACAGCCCATTTGTACAGTACAGTACAGTTATTCGTTGTTTCTCCTCCTCTATTCACCGTCTATGCAGACAGGACCGAAAATCATCCGAAAAATTTTCCTCTCAAATCTTCCAATTATGTTAATATCATCGGCGTATGTGAGTAATTGGACGGACTTTTGAAATAGAAATCGCCTCGTCTAAATCCTTTTTTAATATGAAATGTCTCGATAAGTTTTTAACCGACCTTGAGGGAGCAGCGTGCATTCTCCATCGTCGTCCTGCATAAACGGACGATGCCAAAATTAAACATTTCTCTGTATTTGATTTCAAATCGATGAATAGCTGGTATGTATCGATTTAGAGCTCATGGGTTTTTCCAAGATCTGCCGTAGTGTGAATATTTGGACGATGGTGAACTTTCTTGAATAAAAGCCACACTGATATAGTTGTTGATGGACGGCTTCAGGCGATCACATAATACGGCAGATAGGATCTTGTAGGCGATGTTAAGAAGACAGATGGCTCTGTAGTTGGCGCAGTTCAGAGGGTCTCATTTCTTGAGTATCGGTCAACAATGCTGAGGTTACATTCAACGGGTATTTTGTCGCCCAACTATATTTTACATATGAGTTGGTGTATGCTCCTTACTAAGTCATCGTGTTAAGCTTAGATATGGCTATCTTCACTTCATCCTTGTCTGATGGACGGAATTGTTGCTCTACATCGTCCAGTTTAAAGCGTGAAAGCCGTATTTGCTTTGTCATCGCCCGTATTCAGTCTACAGAAATGCTCTTTCTAAATACTCAGTATCGACTGAGACTCTACCACGATATTCCCACAGGCTTCGGTTCGGGGTTTGTGTCAGTGGCATGTTTTTCTTCACCTTTTGTGTGCATCACACATTTCGCTGTTTCATACGAAAATTTGACAGCTAGACATTGCAGTTAATAATCCAATTTCTGCACTAATTCCTTGGAAGCCTATAAGCAAGTCGATGTGATTTATAAAGATTTTGTTAAAGTTTTTAGCAGACTTAACTTGACTATTATTTTAAACAAATTAACTGCATATGGCTTTTATCGTTCATTGCTGCAATGATTTCAATCCTATTTACGTGGCAGAAAGCAATATGTTATTATTGGAGACTATTTTTCTAAGGAAATTCTATAGTTAGTTCTGGTGTTTCAGAAGGCTGCCATCTAGGCCCAACGCTATTCTTACTTTTTATCAATGATTTCCCAAACTTATTAAAGTATTGCTATTGCCTTATGTTCGCGGATGGTATAAAATTTGTTGCTAAGATTACTGAAATATACGTAGTATCAATAACGTGCAAAATTTGCCTTACGTCGTTTGTTTTTAGTAATGTCCCTTATGTTCATCATTCCTAACGTTCTAAATGTCTCCTACATGAAATGCAACCTCTTGAATCGAGAAGCAAAATGTATAATGCCATGTTGATCCGAGATATATTATACTATCTGCGACCATTGACAGTGAGAATTAGCTTAGACTTTTGAATTTGTACTCTCGTTCAAGAGTCCTAAGACCTAAACCCCTACAATTTGAATTTCCTCATAACACGTTGTGTGGTCAACGTGAACCTATTTCTTTGTATATCAAAATGTTTAATATACAGGGTGTCCCAAAAATCGTTTATCACAAAATTATAAAAAAAAATCTAAGTCATGTACTTTTAAAATTATTGGCACTCTAAAAAAAATCGATAAATCTGACACCCATTTTTCAAGTGCTGTGACCGCAAATCTTTACTTTTCTTCGATTGTTCTTTTATCACGTAACCCTGAGTAGCTCTTCTGTAAATTATGGTCCAAAATTGAAACATAACTATATCGGTTTTAACTAATCCATGCATCTGAAAATCATTAATCATTCAAGTTGAACTGACTGTACTGACAAAAAAATGTACTATGCCATTTTGACAAGTAACTTTAAAAGATGACGTATTTAGTCTGAATTCCAAAATGGTATGACACTTGCTAGACTAACGCTTAATTGAGGACAAAAAAAATATTTTGTTAAAGAAACCCGATTCATAGTTAATCCTTTTTAATAAGTTAAAATGAGTACCAAGTGTGATCGAGATACACAGTGACGCCGTGATTGAGTCGGATAAACACGCCATTTCGACTAGTGTGAGTGAAACAGATAGACATGGACTAGTGTTGATCGTTGGTCCCGTGATTGTGTATTGCGAATGCCATCATGCTATCTCGATACACTGCTCAGGAATATGCTAACATACATCTCATTTATGCTGAATGCAGGTGAAGTGCTAGTGCTGCAGGCAGACTTTATCATGAGAGATACCCAAATGCTCAGCGCCAACCGGATCATCGAGTGTTTGTAAATGTGCACCGGTCATTTTCAGAGGGTCGCTTTCCAAATCTAATGGTTAGTGAGGGAAGACCCGTCATGCCCTATGAGGACGAAGTCTTACAAGCAGTCGCACAAGACTTAAAAGCATAGGAGTACCCAAAAGTACAGCACATCGAATTCTAAGGACAAACCAGTTCCTTCAGTACCATGTAAAGCGAGTTCAAAGTCTTCTACCCCGAGATTATCCAGAAAGAGTCCAATTTTGTCAAACGATGGTGCAGAAGTTCAGAGAAGATCCGAGATTCTTGGAAAAAATTCTATGGTCGGACGAATCAACTCTTAAAAGGGACGGTTACATGAACTTCTACAATTTGCACGAGTGGCACGTGGAAAATCCACATTTGATGCGGGAAGATAGATCACAGTACCGCTTTAAAGTAAACATGTGAACGGGAATTTTGACTGGTAGAATTATTGGCCCATTTGAGTTGCCGCAGAATTTGAATGCGGAGGTTTATTTAGATTTTTTGGAGAACCAATTACCAAATTTATTGGAATACGTGCCACTTAATAAAGGGTTTTCCAATAGGGACTTGACAACTTTGAATTTAATTTGTGAACGCACTCTTTCACTAATCATCAAGCTGTCACTGTCAATTCATTCAATAAACTCAACATTTTCATCATGGTAAAGTACACGAACGAGCAACATCTGCAAATTATAAAAATTTTCTACCGAAATTCGGAGTCGATGACTGCAACTTTAAGAGCGTTAACTCCAATTTTCGGTCGTAATTCTCGCCCTAGTAGACAGGCAATAACAAGTTTAGTGCAAATATTCGTTGTTGATGTTGCCGTGTCAGTGAGACAACGCGTTGGTCGAAGTGTCGAAAATATCGCTGCCGTTCAGCAAACTATCCAAATCAGTCAATTCCACGGCGTTCTCAAGAATTGGGAATCGCAAAATCATCTTCAGTGACGAAGCTCATTTTTGGCTCAATGGGTTCGTCAATAAGCAAAATATGAGTTATTAGACAGGTGAAAATCCACATTTGCTTCATGAATCCCCACTTCATCCACAAAAAATAACTGTTTGGTGCGGTTTGCATGCCGGCGGCGTTATTGGGCCATATTTTTTCGTCGACGATAACGTTCGTCACGTTACTGTGAATGGTGAGCATTATCGCGCCATGATCACCGATTATTTTTGGCCTGAATTGGAAGATATGGACTTGGACGATATGTGGTTTCAACAGGATGATGCCACAAGCCACATAGCACACGCTACAATCGATTTATTGAAGAGTAAGTATGGTGAGCGTGTTATCTCAAGACATGGGCCAGTCGATTGGCCGCCTAGTTCGTGTGATTTAACGCCGCTTGACTATTTTCTGTCGGGCTACGTTAAGTCATTAGTTTATGCCAACACGCCGACGACGTTGGAAGGGCTCAGAGCCAACATTGAACGCGAAATAGCGGCCGTTTCGGCCGAAGTGTGTGGCCGAGGTGTTGCAAATTGGGTCCAACGAATCGACCGCTGCAAACGTGCCCGCGGTGGCCATAAGGACGAAGTCGAGTTCCATTCATAAATGTTTTGATTGTACTTCAAGCCGATAATAAAGATTTTGAAATATCTCAAATGGTTTGCGTTTTATTTAAAAAAAAGTTTGCCAAGTCCTTATTGGAAAACAATGGCGCATTATGGTCGCACAGTACGAGAGTTTCTCGATCGGGAATACTCCAACAGGTTGATAGGGCGTTCAGGTACAATTTCGTGGCCAGCCCGTGCAACTGACTTAAATCCACTCAATTTTTTTTACTGGGAGCAGTAAAAGAAAAAATTTATTCTAAGCCGATAGAACGTAGTGAAAAAAGTGAAATGAAATGACAAAGGTGGCATCTCTATCTGTTTCACTCACACTAGTCGAAATGGCGTGTTTACCCATCTCAATCACGGCATCACTGTCTATCACGCTCACACTTGGTACTCATTTTAACTTATTAAAAAGAATTAACTATGAATCGGGTTTCATTAACAAAATACCACCTTGATCAAAAAGCTCCCGGAATTTATTCCGAAAATTAAAAATACAAGTTTATTCATCTAACACACTTATGGCAGCGCTTGATCCAATCCTCGAAACATTTTTTATATTCGATTTTCAGTATGTCCATCAGTGCTTCCTGCGATTTTTCCATTATTTCCTCTCGGCTGCTGAAACGCGTTCCCCGTAGTAGTTTTTTAACTCGATTGAACAGAAACAAGTCACAGGGAGCCAAATCAGGTGAATTGGGTGGCTGTTGGATGGTATTTGTTGCATTTCTCGTCAAAAAATTACGAATAATGATGGCACTGTGCGACGGTGCGTTAACATGGTGCAAAATCCACGAGTTTTCCGTCCACAATTCTGGTTTTTTTCGGCGAATTGCTTCACGCTAATAATACTCTTTGTTTACTGTCTGGCCTTCTGGCAAGAATTCATGATGCACTACACCGTTGTAATCCATGAAAACCGTGAGCATTGCCTCCTTTTTTGACTGAAAACGACGTGGTTTTTTTGGTCTCGGCTCATTTGGCCATTCACTTGCCTGATGTCTGGATTGCGTGTCGTACTAATAAACCCACGTCTCGTCTCCAGCAATGATCCTTTTCATGAATGTGGGATCGGATTCAGCCTCGCAAATCATCTCTTCTGCGACGTCAACACGGTCTTTTTTTGTGATGAAATTGAGGTCTTTTGGCACCAACTTTGCTGCTACACGACGGAAATCTAAATCATTAACTAAAATGTCTTGGACGGATCCGTAGGCAATGTTCAAGTCCTCCGCTATCTCTCTGATGGTTAATTTGCGGTTATTGACCAACATTTCTTTTACTCCATCAATGTTTTCGTCGGTTTTCGATGGCGATGGTCTGCCACTGCGTTCATCATCTTCGATTGACTCACGCCCACTTTTGAACCGCTCATGTCACTGGTAAACGACCGTTTTCTTTAGAGGATCGTTGCCGAAACACTTTTCCCACATTTCCAATGTTCGTGCACCATTAAATCCGTTTTTTAGTCAAAATTGAATACAAGTTTGTTGTTGAAACTTTAAATCCATTTCTAAAATTGTAAAAAATCGCTAAGACACACAGAGATAGATGTACTCTTGGCTAAGTAGCTTTTGCAAATGTCAAGCTATGACGCTAAGATTTAGAGAGAATGTCAACAACAGATGTACCAACTTAACAAAAAAAAAAACTCAAATCAGAGCAATGGGGGCGCCACACGGTGGTTATCCCTGGAACTGTTTGACCAAGGTGGTATATTTTTTTGTCCTCAATTGAGACTCGGAACGAAAATTCTGGCGGATATTTTTTGTACTATATCGACTATATAAATTTCTGACAGATCGTTGGCGGGAACAAATTAGTATGAAAAGTGAAAATTCGGCACGGAATAATATTATTAATTTTGTTAAAGAAATTTTTGTTTTCAAATACGTGTTGGTGAGAAAAGATACGCGAGTTTCGAAATAAGTGCTTGTGAAGTGTTTAGATTGGATAGTTTAAATAGAATCGTGCTTTAAAAAATGTAAACAAAGCATTTGTTAAACGCGAAGAAATTGTTTTTCTTGTTATTTCTTTATACAATATCAGGTTCGTAGTGAATAATATAAAGTGTTTATTTAATATATTGTTAAACAAGTCAATAAAGACAGTGAAATGCAACTTAAAATTTTTATAGATGGAATCCTATTAATGTTACAGCAATATTATTTCAACGGGAATATTTCAGTTGGTGAAACTGAAAAGTTGGTTCTTAAGTTATAATTGAAGCAAGATCAAGTGCAAGAGAGTAATTGCAACCAGCTTTCAGTATTCTTACACTTTCACCAAACGAAATAGTCCTTTTAAAATATTCTGCTATGAGTATATGTATATACACACGCATGTGTAGTATTTCAACTATGCGAATTTTCAGCAGCATTTCACTATTTTATTGATTTGTTTAACCAAATATTTAACAAAAAGGCACTATATTACACAGTATTCACTAAATAATTAACGGAAAAGTAACAACACAACAATTTCTTCGTGTTTCACAAGTGCTTTGTTTACATTTTTTTAACCACAATTCTATTTAAATTAACCCATATAAACACTTCACAAGCACTTATTTCGAAACTCGCGTATTTTTTCACGACATTTCGACTTTATGCTTATCAAACAAAAATAAATCCTTTAACTAATTTATTAATTTTGTTCCACACCGAAATTAAACTTTACATATGATTTTGCTCCCGGCCAAAATCTCTCCAGTCGTGGAGGTAAAAAAAATGCCACCAAGGGGCGCTGAAAGCACTTTACCGGGTGTCAATTAAGAGTTAGTCTAGCAAGTGTCATTCCATTTTTGAATCCAGACTAAATACGCCATCTTTTAAAGTTACTTGCCAAAATGGCATAGTACATTTTTTTGTCAGTATAGTCAGTTCAACTTGGATGATTAATGATTTTCAGATACATGGATGGACAAAAAAGGAATATTTTAGCTAAAACCGATAGAGTTATGTTTCAATTTTGAACCGTAATTTACAGAAGAGTTACTCAGGGTTACTTGACAAAAAAAAAATCGAAGAAAAGTAAAGATTTGCGGTCACAGCGCTTGAAAGATCGTCACAGGGTGTCAGATTTCTCGATTTTTTTTTTGAGTGCCAATAATTTTAAAAGTACATGACTTGGATTTTTTTTATAATTTTGTGATAACCGACACCAATTGACCTATCACCCGTTTCGGGCTTGTCGTTGATTTTTGGGACACCCTGTATATAACTCGGAATTGGATATATCTTTGCTCAGATATAGTTTTAGAAATAAATGAATTTTGTTACTTTATTAATCGATTGTTATATTATTTTAAGTCATGTTTAAGATACAATCTTATCTGTATTTCGATATCTGTGGATTCATAAATCATAGATTGAAATAAATAAATTGCTAAATTACTAATATTATTTTTATTTGGAGTTTATTCACATCTAGAAAAGAAAAAAAACCAAACAAAATATGGCGTGTGTGGTAGATTATGATTTCTTTCGCAGCTGATTACCCTGGTTCAGCAACATAAAGGGCATAGCAATTTTAAAATATTCGGTTGAAACGAATTTACTTTAATATTTCCTTTTGACCTTAGCGGTGTCACGCCTGGGTCAGTAATAATTAAAGGGCAGTTAAAAATATCCGTATTTGCCTGTCATCTCGATGCTTTCCTTGAGTATTCGAAATTGTTTATTATCTATATTGATCTTCTCTTCGGATTTTCGGAATTGCCATTTTTGTATTTAAAATCTATAACCAAGATGTAAAACTCATTCCATTAGCCTTATTTGTGCATGTATAGTAAATAAGCCCCAACTAAATGTCTATGGATCACTTATTAACTCTTTCCAATCATTTCCAAATTATTCATATTCTTGGCTGTCGCTTGGTATACACAACATGTTTGAGTAGATTTGTTTGATGCTAGGATATTACAAACCTTCCCATCAACCATTGTTTCTTCACATCTATGATGTACTCGAAGTATCTGGTCGTTAAAGTCAATTAAGGTGGGGAGAATCTCTTTGATCTGATTTCTTACAATACATTTGCAAATTCTTCCAAAACTAAATCATTAGTCTCTCTGACAAATCTAAATCTTAATGGTCTGCAGGACGTGGTCTGGATGATGGGCGTGGAAATCAAGGACGTTGCTAAAATATATGCGTCTTCAAATTGATTTGAGGTGGTCTTTTGCTTATATCTTCTTTGGCATCCACTTCCATCACAACCCATTGTTAAATTGGTTACCACAATTTTTTCTTCAACAAAAATTCCATTTAACACATCCTTTCCACAACACACAGCCTCTTTATTGTCAAATCGACTAATGAATGCAATCTAATTTAAGCGAAGGATTCACTGATTATGCAATCACTAGGTGGAGGATACATTTTTTTTTGCATTTTTGATTTGCTCGAATGATGGGTAAAGTTTTAGTCCTTTTTCTATTGTCGATTTTCTAATTAACTCGTATTTTCGGTAGCTCAATTTTCCGGCAGTTATTAGGGCTAAGGCTTCTTCAGGAGAATATTGTTTGTGCGTAGAAATTTATTGTTCTGAATTTCGAACCCTTTTTTGGGACTTGAGACAATTTTTCCCAATACACGAGCAGCATTTCTCTTACCAGATTGCCTCAGCTTTATATTAGCAGCATGAGTTAGTTCACTTAAGTTATATTCAAGGAGCAGTTTTTCAACCTTCCTCTTTTTTGATTTCGCGCAAAATTTTTTGTTGGCCGTCCAACTTTTTTGGCAGTTTGTGAACCGCTTGTACTGGGTGCATTTAAGTTCTTAATGGATATATTTACATTTAGCCAGTCATGATGTTTCTTCAATAATATATTTTTGTTACGACGACATGTTTTCCATCTGTGATTGAGAGAATGAATGATCCGCCTAACATCATTTGATCATTAATTCAGAAAAGAATAGATTCAGGCCCAAATGAAGACAGCACTGAGTTACTTTCATAATATCTCAAAATCTCGTAAAGTACCTTCCTTGATACAAGTAGATGGTTGTCTGAAAAACCGTGAATAGCTTTCAGATACGCAGTTTATTGCACTTAATTTTTTATTATTTAAATGTAAAGGACTCACAGATTACAAAATATGTAAAATCACGAGGTACAACCTCATACAAAAGTTTTTATAATCCAATAAACACAAAACATTTAATTAATTTGCAACTATCTTAGCAATATACAGGTTGTCCCCTAATTCATCAACGATAATCTGGGACATGATTCCTGGACATATTCTAAGAATAAAATCGCTCTACGATAAGGGTCTAACTCCAATGTTGACAGCATTTATCGAGGATTTAAGAAAATGCTTACTTTGGTGTACCCTGACCCATGTTAACGGAAATTGCTTTGTTAGTACCAATGGAAGAAACTTTGTGTTGGACTTTGTTTTTAGAATCAATACTAGCCTTAGTACCGGCGTTTAAATAAAGTTGATATCTTGTTTGAGTTTTTAGATATCTAATTTCAAAACCTGTTCCATTTTCATTGACAATGCTAATTTTTGATTTTGAGGTCACTTTTCTCCAGAAAATGCCTAATTCACATAAAGTTTTACTACTTTTTTTCTTATGAAGGTAACACTAGTAACAACAAAAATCATCAATAAGTTTCCAGAAAAACCCACAGATTTTATGATACTTGGAAAAACCGGCAACAGGTAAAATTTATCAAAAATGTTTTTTTTTGCTTTAAGCTCCAAAGGCTATGAATAAAAAATGATTTTGTGGGGTTTTAAATAATTTTTATTTTATGTGTGCACTAATACAGTTACGAGTATAACAGGTGCTCAAAGTATCCTCCTTGGTTTTGTATGTATGCTAGAGTCCGTTTTTGGATTTCACTGCAAGTATTTATTGATGCTAACTGCTGCCTCACTTTTGATGACGTTTCGAGAATACGCTCTTCCAATTCAACTAAAGTTGCTATTTCGGTTGAATAAACAAGTTCTTTCATTCTACCCAATCAAAAAATCCAATACTGTACGGTCAGGAGAACTTGCAGGCCAGTGAACTGGTCGATTTATTCCTATCCAACGGCTTCCGTACTCCTCATCCAGCCAATTTTAGTGGGCGGGAGCACCGTTCTCTTGAAAATATTATGAAGCTAGTTGAATCAGTGGAATGTCATTTTCGCAAAAACTCCAGATAGTTTGTAGAATTCAGCCTAGGTGGTAATTTGAAGTGGCCGATTAACTTGTTTCCAAGTACACCTACCCAAATATTGACCCTGCATTTGTGTTGAAATGATTGTATGTAAATTGTCCGCAGCCCATGTATGAAGATTATGAAAATTTGTGATCCCATCTCTTGTAAATTGAGATTCGTCCCTCCAAAGAATTCTGCTAATAAACTTGTTGTCATCTAAGCTCCGCTCCAGCAACCAGTTAGAAAACTCAAGTCTCTTTTCCAAATCATCGGGAGCAGTTCTTTTACTGGTGTATGGCGGTATAGATAACGATTTTCTCCATGCAGTACATTAGAAATTCTATGTCTGGAAACATTGAATTGGAAAGCTAAGCATCTGATGCTGATCAGTTGTAACAGCTTCGTCGGTTAGGATAAAGTTCATGGTATCTTTGCCGCGCTGTAGTCGAACTACCATTGTACAGCCTATAAATGTAAATAATGTTTGCATATTCTTGATTTATAATTTAATTATGCAGAGAATTCAAATAGCGTTTCTAAGCAACTGTAACCTTGGCGTAAAAAGTTAAATTGATGAATTAATTTTTTTTCTTTTTTTAATCTTTTATACCATTTTTGTTTTGTAAATTTTCCAAATAGCCCTTGGTACACCAAACCTAACTTTTGCTGAACAGAATAACGAGGAACAGGAAACGAGCACTTTTTAAAACTTTTTAATAGCTTTGCAGTTTTAAAAAAAAATTGTTAGAAAATTAGTAATTTTTAGTAAAACAGTAATTTTTAGTAACTGTGGTTAGAAACGTTGGTAAAAAATCATAAATCATAAAATATATGGGGTTTTCTGGAAACTTATTGATGATTATTGTTGTTGTTAGAGTTACCTTCATAAGAAACAAATAGTAAAACGTTATGTGAATTGCGCATTTTCTGGAGAAAAGTGACCTCAAAGTCAAAAATTAGCTGGGGCAAGAAAAATGGTACAGGCCTACAAATTGGATATCTAAAGACTCAAACATGATATCAACTTTATAAGCGCCGTTATAAGGGCTAGTATTTCTTCTAAAAACAAAGTCCTACACGAAGTTTCTCCCATTGGTACTAACAGAGCAATTTCCGTTAACATGGGTCAGGGTACACCAAAGTAAGCCTTTTCTTGAATCCTCGATAAATCTTGTCAACATTGGAGATATATCCTTACTGTGGAACGAATTTTTTCTTAGAAAATGCCCAGAAATCATTTTCCAAATTATCGTTGACCAATTAGGGGACGCCTTGTATTTAGGAGCAGTTTATTTTACGGAATCATTGTTTAAAAAACTGTTATTATAGTAAAACACGAAGTACATATCTTTATGTAAAATATCCATACCAAATTTATTTTTTTGCAAATTATCACTTATAGCAAACAGAATTTAATGTACAATGTAACACGGAGATAAACTACTTACGATTGTTGAAGCTTAGTCGGTATACACTTGCTTTTGCCGACTGATTATCAACACAAGCAATCTATCTACCCTTATAATTTGGTTGTAAATGGTTAATCTAGTGTATCAGCTTATCGAAAAGATGATTTTAGAACAGTAAACATTTCCATTATTGTTTTATTCTACTTTAATCCGTTAATCTTGCAAAATCGCACACTTTTTGTGGATAAAAGCAATGGTGGTGAATAGGATACTGATTGCGGATTCAAAAAGTGGCCATTATGTGATAGCGGGATTAAAGAGGGGTTGGCTGCAAGCCAGCGTTTTATTTCCACTGGTAAGGTGTATATTGGTCGATCCACTGCTCAACGCTCTAAATAGTTCTGACGTCTATATACAAGCATACGTGGATGATGTAGCTACACCGTATGTTGGATCGGGTCTAGAGACAATCAATCAGTCAATCCTCTCAACAACTGCAGTTGTTTTCTTTACGAGAAGGAGGAAGCTGAGATGGTCTGACTCATCTGACATACTTAAAGGCATCACCATCCAATTCTCCAAAGAAGCTAAGTACGATATTTGAGTGTTATCCTATATAAAAAAATTTCTATGGACTAAACATGTTACGTCGAAAGCCTCTAAAGTGCTTTCGGCTTTCTGGCAATGGAAAGGAGCTATCGGCAAGACATGGGTCCTGTCAGCGAGAAGGGTCCTCTTTATAATTATCACATATGCACCGGTTGCTTGGTGGACGAAAAACGGAAATACGTGATTGAGTCTGTTACTAGACTTCAAAGAACGGACTGTCTCAACTGCATGGGGCTTTCCCTTGCACACCTATTTTAGACACCCTCAAAGCCACCCTTCATTTACAAAGAAATGGTCTTTGGTACAACACGCACTGGAACTTTGATGAAATTGCTCTCCGACTGTCTTATGACTCTGGCCTTATGGATGTACCGTCTGATGCAATGACATTATAACTCCTGCTGCGGAAAAAATACGAAATCGATTTTCCCTGTGTGAAAGAGTGGTTTCGGCCAGAATCTAAGTTAGGAAAGGAGTGTAGTCGGTTCTTCACTGCTGGTGTCTTTCTGGAGGACAGCAACGTTAGATTTCACTCCTCGTTAGTAAGACTTGTATCTGTCTTCCAAGCGAGGATATACGCAATCCTGATGGCAACAAACTATATTGTGAAGAACTGTTGGAAGAGGTGAAACATTTGCATCTATAGCGACAGCCAAGAGCCTTGCTGAACCCTCTTACGACTTCCAAGCTAGTTCGAGAAAGCAAGACATCACAGAACGCAGTCGGATGGCTAAATACACTGAGTCTTGTCTGGGTCCCAGGTCACAATGACATCACGGAAAACGAAATCGCCGATGAACTTGTCAGGGAAGGCTCAGAAGAGAATTTTTCAAGACCCGAACCCACGTTGGGTCTGTCTGCGTCCTCGGTTAAGGCTTCCATTGACAGTTGGGTTTCATATGAGTACAACTGCAGATGGCGTGATTCCCCAGGTCACAGACAGACCAAACGAATGCTGTGATTCAGCTGGAAAGACTGCAGGTTGCTTACTGGAGTCGTGCACTTTTTCTAAGCACATAAATGAGCAGGGCATATGTGATACAGCTTCCCGTGACGCTTACTGTGAGAGTGACTATAACACCGCGGAGCACTTGCTCTTTTGAAAAATAACCCTTAAAATGGAGTTGTATGTTATGTTATGCGAACAGGCCAGCTGGAGTATCTTTATAGCAAATTGGAGTTTCCAATTGCATATTCACTTATCCAACCGAGATACTGCTCGGTGACATTAGAACTAACTTTCTTTGTATATATCAACCGTCTATGGAATTCTCTGCCAATCATTATAAGAAGAACTGAAATCTACAGAACATTCAAAGCTTCCCTCCTCAGACATATCTCTTTATCTTAACTGCATTTGCATTTTTCAAACTCTTTTGCTAAGTAAAATTGCTCCCTAAAATTGGTGCAAGCACACATTCCATTAAGGTTTTTTTTTATTCGAATCTCAGCTGTAAAATGATTGGAAATTAACTGGGATTCGTACTCGTACTTGAACTGGTTAAATGCAAAAACTCATTCAGTCATTTCTAATGAAACATCACATTGTCTGGCACAAAGGGCTCGTGCGAGCATTACACCTGCTCCTACTCCTACTCATGCTCATATTTTAAGTTGAAGCGTAGTAAACCTGTAAGTAATTGAAATCCCATTGGAACAAGTAACATACAGCGTAGTATTCGACACACTTAGAACAGAATTATCCTTCTCGACTATCACCACTCAACTTTATTGCGTTGCTGGCACAATCCTTCCATACTCTAGCATGCACATCACTGGTATACACGTTGTAAGTACATTTCCACATCCCCAAACAGCAGCTAGGGCTACCACATTGTGCATAAATATGATCGGATTATGACTATGGAGTATATGAGTAGCTACTAACACACGCGTCCAAAGTTCTGGAATTAAATTGCTCCATCAGTCAGCACACCTATGCATATGCATAGCTTCATCGGATCAACGCTTAAGTAAACTCACTTTATTGTAGGAAACCGTCTGGATAGGTGGATTAAAGTTAGAAGCAGGTGAACTCATTCGCCCAACTATCCCAATGGCCATGTCGAATGCAAAATGGACTATGAAAGATGGATGCGGTGGATGGAGAAATAAAATAATTTCATGTCAATTACAGGTTGATTGCCTGTTACGATTTCTACCCTAATCAAGCATGATAATACCCGACAGTCCTTGAGCTCGCGCGCTTGATCCTACATAGATACAACAACAGCCCAACTGTGTGTTGTAAGAGAGGGTTGCAATTGCATGAATACAGCACCATGTATCCAATATCCCGTATCCAGTGCCCAGTATCCAGAGCTGCATTATAAATTTTTATTGAGCATGCCAGTGCTAATGGATATCCGTATAACTTAGTTTGGTCGGTATTAGCCGGTTGTTGGAAGCTTGGTGTTGGAAATGTAGAGCTGGTTCTATTTTAGCTTGGTAATACGAACGATGGATACTTTGCAAATTATCGACAGGGGGGGGGGGGGGGGTGGTGTGAGGTACATAGCCGAGCAAGTAGTTTGCGTATTGGATTTCATATTATGAGAGTCAAATTGAATTTTGATTACAGAATTTGAAATATGAATGGTATTGGTTCTAATTGAAAGAAGATTAGATATAAAGAGGATTCTGAATTCACAATTAACTGTGGAAAGGCTTTAAATTTGATTGCTGGTGGGAGCTATACAGGGTCTTTTGGACAAAAGGATGCATGGAATTGGGTTTGGATAGTAGTTGAGGAGTTCTAAACAAATGAGCTTATTTCATTTGAAAAGAGCAGCGAGGTTGGATGATAGTCGAGTTTGGATATATTGAATTGTTGGTAATGTAATTCGAGATCGATCGATCTAGTATCATCACAACAATCAGGTGAAGCTGGAGTAGCGTTTTGAAATCTGTTCTTAGGCATGGATGAAGCTTTTGAATAACTCTTAAGGAAAGAAGAAGTCTTTCGTACTACTACTGCTCATGGCAAACTTTTATTATATTTTTGAATGATACAGGTTTGGGAAGGCCAGGGTCCCAGCCAATCAAAGTTTTTTAGCTAGCCCGATCTTTGGTGTCTCGTTAGAAGTACTTTCCGTTTCAACCGTCATGTTGATTTTCACTTACAAATGAACACACTGTCTTAGATATGGTTTTTACGGAATTGTCGCTCTATGGAGAGTGGTATAGATATTCATGCGGTGCAAATGTCCTGGCCGTTGTCAACATTCAGTCTAGATGAATTTTTTCTCCTCAGATTTATACTGCTGTCCAAATAGTAGAGATCTCCATCAAATCTTCTTCTGCATTTCCGATCAATAGAGCAATGGAGCAATACATCACACGAAAAACATTACTTTTGTAGTATCCATTTCGTCCATTTTCGAAACCATAAGGTAGGACTGGAATAAGAGTCTCATAGAAATTCACTTTCGTTACTTCTATATCTTTTTAAGTGCAATTACATCATAAACCCTAAGAGGCGTATGTTCTCTCCTGTTATTTTGAACACACGGATTAATTACGACGAAATTACGAAAATAGACA
This sequence comes from Volucella bombylans, assembly GCA_949129095.1. Taxonomy (NCBI): domain Eukaryota; kingdom Metazoa; phylum Arthropoda; class Insecta; order Diptera; family Syrphidae; genus Volucella; species Volucella bombylans. The sequence goes on from OX422140.1 coordinate 351,387,796, forward strand.
CCCTCTGTAAATTTTTCCACTATCGCTGATGTCGTATGAAATTCAGGGGCATATATCGAGATCTGCCACAAAACTTACTGACGCTCAGTTGCTTGACATACAACTTCAAGCGTTCAAATAGTACTCGAGATAATAAGGAGTGCCCCATTAAGACGACCTATTTTAAGATTTAAAAAACAAAACACAGTCTTTATGTCAAAAGTTGTGATGTTTTTATTTTAATAAAGAGTGTAGACATGGAGGAACACAATATCCGATAAATGGTCGCCTCATAACTGATGGTACACGTTGCGTGTCGGCCCAACTTCATCAATGGCGCTTCGGATCTCGTCTTTCAATTCAGGAATTGTTCTTCGATTATTAGGATATTCATTTCAAAAAACCTCAAATCTTGGTGGTCATTTTACATCGCCTTCAAATTCCGTCTTAAACAATTCCATTGTTTCACTTTGAGGCCAGAAACAGTTATTTAGCATCTCACTTTAACGGACGACGGTCCCCCGCCCAATTATCCAGGGTTCGCCTATCATTGACGTTGTCTAATAAAAAGCGGAGGCAGAGCAAAGTACTGGTCTTCTCGTAACGGTTTTTAGATAGGTTAGGTTAGGTTAGGTAAGAGTGGCTGTTGGAAATACCAACCCACTTAGGCCTATTGGCCCATTGTGATGCCACGTGGATCTATGATCTTCTTACTACTGGAACCAGTTTGAGCTTATAATAAAGCGTAGGAGACTGTTAACGTCTATTTTTTCTAGATCGTTTAGGTCGTTGTAGAAGAAAGCTCCTAGATGAAGCTTCCTTCTCTGAGAGAGAGCTGGGCATGTGCAGAGTAGGTGGGGGATTGTCTCCTCCTCTTCCTCGTCCATGCAGCTTCTACAGAAATCGTTAGTAAAAGCGCCAAGCCTTCTTGCGTGCTTGCCTATGAAGCAGTGTCCAGTAATGAAGTAATGACACCTATTATGGCGCTGAAATGTTTCCTATCTAAAAGGATCAGACACTTAGATCGACTCAGATCTAGCCTTGGCCAGATCTGTTTGGTCGCTAGACATGTTTGTCCAGCAGTCCACCTAAGGTCTGTTCTTTTATTGGCATCTAGCTTTAGTGTTAGTTTGCACGTAGCGATTGGTATACCAATACTACCTTTGCCCGGTAGGATAGGTAGAGTGGTTCCAATTTTGGCGAGTTCATCGGCTCTGCAGTTGCCTGGAATGTCTCTGTGGCCCGGCACCCAACAAAGGTGAATGTTGAACTGCTCTGCCATCTCCATGAGAGATGATCGGCATTCAAGGGTGGTTTTAGAATATAATGAGACCGAGTCCAGGGACTTGATGGCGGCCTGACTATCAAGTTTTTTTTCAGCCAGGACAGAGCTTCTTTAATCGCCAAAATTTCCGCCTGGAACACGCTACAGTGATTTGGAAGGCGGAAAGAGAGGCTTAGATGTAGCTTATCTGAGAAAACACCGCCACCAACTCCGCTATCGGTTTTAGATCCATCTGTGTAGAGATGGATTGACTTGTCCTCCATGAAAGCATCCTCCCCCCAGAATGATCTAGAGGGGAAGCTTACATGGAAGTTTTTGTCAAACCAAAGTTCAGGTATGGTGTAATCGGTGTTCTCTGTGAGGATTTCTAATGTATTAAGAATATTGGCGTGGCCAGATGAATTATTTGTCCACTGTTTAGTCGCTTTAAGGCGAATAGCTGCAGTTGCAGCTACTTGCTTGCTAAAAATGTCGAGGGGTGTCAAATGAAGCAGAATATCTAATGCCGCAGAGGGGATAGACCGCAAGGCTCCGGGAGATGTATAGCCAGTGGGTTATGCGAGGTTGAAGGCCCCATTTGTTCCCAATGGCTTTTTTGCAAGAGAATAAAGCTATTGTAGCTTTATTGACTCTTTCTTGAATGTTAGGTTTCCAGTTTAGTTTCCTATCAAAAATGAGACCCAGATATTTTGCTGTATCGGAGAAAACTAAACTGGTACCGTTTATTGAAGGAGGGTCTATGATTGGAATTTTATATTTCCTAGAAAAGAGGACAAGATCAGTTTTATGGCGGTTTATTCCCAATCCACAGCGATCTGCCCAGCGGGTTAATCTGTTGAGATTTACTTGGAGGAGTTCTTTAATGGTGTATAGATGTTTTCCTGAGACGGCTATGGCAACGTCATCCGCATAGGCAATCACTCTGCTACCACCCGCTTCCAGGTATATCAGTAGTTCGTTAACTATTAAGTTCCAGAGAAGGGGAGAGAGGACACCGCCTTGCGGCGTACCCCTACTGACATATCTTTTAGCAGAAGTCTCACACAGATTGGAGTTGATTATCCTGCTTTTTAGCATTAGACTAATCAGCTCCCCAAGTGAGCCGTTTACCTGCAGAGTTGACAGCGCAGTCGTGATTGCGGATGTGTTGACGTTGTTAAAGGCGCCCTCTATGTCTAGGAAAGCAACCATTGTGTACTCCTTATATTGTAGGGATCGTTCGATGTGGCTAGTCAGAGAGTGCAAAGCCGTTTCCACCGACTTTCCTTTACAGTAGGCATGTTGAGCCGTAGACAGAAGTCTTGGATCAACTTTAGCTCGAATATGGATATCAATCAGTCGTTCTAAAGTTTTCAGAAGGAATGATGATAGACTTATAGGTCTGAGGTCCTTTGGGACTACATGAGAACATTTTCCAGCTTTGGGAATGAATACTACATTGACTTCTCTCCATAACAGTGGAATGTGGATAAGTTCTACACAGCTCCTCATAATATTTTCCAACACTGGTAGAATAATATCTGAGGATCTCTGTAGCTCGGCAGGTATAATACCGTCCGGACCAGCAGACTTGTATGGTTTGAAGCTATGCAGCGCCCAGAGCAGTTTGTCTCTCGTAATCAGACCATGAATTTTGGTCACGGTTGCAGTAGGCTTGTTTGGGCTGCTACTGGCCGCGAGTTGGGAGCTACCTGGAAAGTGGGTGTCCAGAAGCAGGTTGAGTGATTCATCACTTGAGGTTGTCCAAGAGCCATCGGTTTTTTTCAAACAGCTGGGCATCATAGGATTTGTGGAGAGGATTTTTCTTAGCCGCGATGGCTCAGAGGTTTCTGTAATTTTGTCACAGAATGACCTCCAGGATTGTCGCTTTGCCTTCCTCAGTTCTTTTTTGTATAATTTGAGGGATTCTTTATATGAGTCCCAGTCGGTCACTTTTCTTGTGCTTTTTGCTGCGTTGAAAAGTTTTCTGCATGTGTTTCTGAGCAGTCCTAGTGCCGATGTCCACCAGTGTGGCTTTTTCTTGCCTCTTGGTTGAATAAGAGGGCAGGAAGCGGCCATAGCCTTATTGAGAGTCAGAGTAAATTCCCTGACTTTCATGTCGAGCTCATTGGTGTCACGCGGGGGACTTGATAGTTTGGAGGATATCGTTTCCGATAGGATTCCTCTATATTTTGTCCAATCAGTTTTCCGGTAGTTCCGGAAAGTTGGTTGGCGAGGGGGAGCATCACTCAGATTGAATTGGATGTACCTATGGTCCGAAAAGGAGTGTTCAGACGATACCATCCAGTTTGTTAGCCTTTGGGTGATGCTGTCGGAGACAAGAGTAATATCTAAAACTTCTTGTCGGTTTTTTGTTATGAAAGTGGGCTCATTGCCAATATTGCAAATTAAGAGGTTAGTACTTAAAATATAGTCTAAAAGTGACTCACCTCTATCATTGATGTCGGTACTGCCCCATACCGTATGATGTGCGTTAGCGTCGCATCCGATTATGAGGCCAGTTTTTTGCCTTCCCGCTTCCAGTACCACCCTTTCTAGGTTATCACCAGGGAGAGGGCCCACTTGGTCGTGGCCAAGGTAAGCCGATGACAGCCAGTAAGAGCCTTTGGCAGCCTCTAATCTGGCAACGGTTAGGTCGGGGTCACTGAGGTTGGGAAGTAGAAATACATTAAGGCTACGTTTCACTAATATACAAGTTCTAATCTTACCTTTGTCTCTTGTATAGAGCGGAACGTATGAGGGTGTCCTAAGTCCACGAACCACGCCTGGTTCCAATCCATGGTTCCTGGATTAGAATTATGTCTTCTGCGTTTTTGGAAAGACGCAGAATGAGTGCGGCCGAAGCCTTTTTTGAGTGGTGGAGATTAATCTGGAGAAACCGTATCATTGCTACAGTCTTCCAGAGTCGCCTCCACCACGGTGTTGTTGAGGTCCTCCGATTCTGAAGATGTGCCCAAGAGCTCATCTTCTATCTCTGATCGTGTAGAAGCTCTAATTGCTTCGCCATCGGTTTCCATTTCCGACAGTGTGTCAGAAGAGGAGACCGACGGCTTGGTAGTCACCTCGGACAGATTGGAGTCATCGCTATCCAATTCTGGAAAGGATATCGACGCTCTAAGATCCAAGGTTGTAATGTCAGGTGTTAAAGGAGGAGGAGGTTGCTTATCAGCATCCAGCTCATCCTTTTTGTACACCCTTAAATGAATGGACTCGAATCCGAACCGAATCATGCCTTTCGTCTGCGCCAGAGGATTAAGGGATTCCTTATTGATCACAATTAACGCGCATCTATAAGAACCCCTTAGTTCCTCCAGTTTCGCGACTTTCCAGTCATGAGTCGGAAGAGTCGGGTTGCTGAGCCGGATGATTTCCAGGATACTTTCTGGAGAGGAGGGTTCGGCTGGAATCCAGGTACGAGTTCGAGGTCTACTAGGAATGTCTTCCTTAGATACGACCTCGAGTTTTGCACCTGGCCAAACCTCTCCTAAACCATCGATGGCCTTGGTGAAGAGATCGAGAGATCTCTGGTTGGAGCAAGCGATGAGCTTGACATGGCCTTGGTGCCAGCCAGCGTCGCTTGTGATAGGAGGTGGTCCTGGGTTTTACCGCATGATGGCCAAGAAGTTGCTCGAGAGCTTCAACTTGACCAATTGCCACCGTTCCAGTGTAATGGAACCGTCGGTATCGCTCCTGTCGATCACCGCTATCACCAATGCGTCCTTTAGGACTTCATTATAAGACCTCAGAGATCTGCTGTTGGATGGTCCAGGGGTTGCAGAACTGTGTGTTTTGGGCCTCTTGGAAACCGGTACGGTTTCCTCCAACGATCTCTGACGCTTAGAGGAGTCTTTTGACGTTTTGGGAGCAGTGGAAGCAGTGGGAAATCCGTCTTTTAGGATGTTTTTAGCCCACTCAACCTTGCTCTTTATTTCCGCACTTCTCTCAACCTCCGGAATGGATCCGAAGGTTTTGATGATGCGCGAAGCATTTCGGCGTCTTATGTAGAGAGCCTTAGATGGAGCTTGCCGATGCGGCTGAGCTCCAGATTCCTCCTTGGAGGGAAGAGTTTTGGTAGCAGCAACAAGTCCGTGGCCTGCCACAAATTTGCTGCTGCTGGGGGCGGGGGAAGTGATAGGACCATGGCTTGCCACAGTCTTAACACTCCCCGAAGGAGTTTTGGTAGCAGCGACAAGTCCGTGGCCTGCCACAAACTTGCTGCTGCTAGGGGTGGAGGAGGTGATAGGACCATGGCTTGCCACAGTCCTAACACTTCCTGAATTCTTATTTTTTGGCTCGTTCCTTTTGCCTTTAGAGGATGGCGCACCATGGCCTGCCACAGTTTTGCCTCCTCTCGGCAATGTAGGAGCCTTGCCGGTAGTCGGTGTAGTCACCGTTCCACCGCCCGGTAATGAAAGAGTACCGGCCTCGGTTTTTGTTTTTTGGTTGGTATCCATTAATGGTCCCACGAGTAGCGGAGAAAGGGGTGTCCATCTGTACAGAGATCCGCCGTATACAGATAAGGCTAGCTAATCCGGAGGTCGCCAGTTATCCGGATACTCCGTTTGCGACTGAGCTAGTTTTGGAGATACTGGGCCCTCAGCCAGGTTGATCTTCGGCACGGGTCGTATAACACCTTGATCCAGCCCAGGGGAATGATGGAGTGCTTTGGGAGTTGGGGAGGGGGGGGGGGAGCATCCTTTGGTTTCAGGACTCGTCTGGAGAATTTCTTCTGGAGATTCATTGACCCTACTCAGCCTCTACAACTCGACAAGTTCGATGCTCGCGGTAGAAGGGTTTTTAGATAACGCCACCGAAGGTTGTTACGATTTGACCAGTTACAAGCGGCCGGTCATAGGTCTTGTTGCCTGCAGGACCACCGGTAGCTCCTACCATGACTTAAATCACGGTACCATGGGAGTCAGGAGTCCCCCGGATATCGGTCCGGGCCTGATTTGTTGAGGTAGGCATCTTTGTGGGAGCGTCATGGTGGCTGTGGTTTACATCCCAATCGTTTGTCTACTGAATCATCAGTAGTCAAAATTCTCTGTAAATTGCTTCGTGAAAGTCTCAATTTCTGAGAACGATGGCTAATCGTGTTGAAATGAGTCAAAACTCTCACTAACTGCTGCAATATTTTCATTAGATGAAGCGGCACGAACACGGACAGGTCTCTTCTGGGTTTGAATTGACCAAATCGCCAGAAATTTATCTACTAATTCGACCGCTGTACGACAAGAAGGTGCATTATAGTGACCTAAAAATGCACTATATTTTCGAACCGTCGGTAATGGATTTTCCCAATTTCTATGCGTTGTGCGTCTGTGTATGTCATCGAGACTACGGGTTTTAATTTCACGCAATAAATAATACATTATCACGGCGCGATAGCGGCCTCAATTTTCAGTTAAGTTCCGGCTGGCCTCAGTTTTGAAGAAAACTGGACCGATGATTCCACCAGCCCATAAACCACACCAACCCGTTGTTTTGTCTGCGTGTAATGGCAGCTCTTGAACCTATCCGGGTTGATCATCGCTGAACAAAATTTTAGTCGGAAACTTTCTTGAAGACTTCAAGAGCCCTACAACTGAAACGATGACGATTCGAAAGGTCGGCCGGCTTCAGTTCTTGCACGAATTGAATTTTATATTTTTTTAAATCAAGATCCTTACGTAAAATATGCCCTGTTGTTACATACGACAAGCCAATCTATTGAGAACGGCGCCGAATCGATTCATTACGGTCACCGCGTACACTCTCCGCTACCGCCGCTATATTTTCTTCACTAAGTGCTAGATGTTGTCTATTTGGTAGCGTATTATCCAGTAATGAAAATTTAATTTTAAACTTTTCGATAGCATAGCGAATTGTGCGTTCGAATAAGTGGACGAAACAAATTCGTGGTAGAACGCTAATTTTCGTAAGGCAGCTAATTTGTAGTCTCTGAGCCGGATGAATTATGAAATGTTAAACAATACTAAACAAAAATACCATATCAGTGTGACACGACGCGGGAATGATCTCTCTTGAGATCGCACTGGAGAAAGTACCTCTAAAGGAACTGCTCTTTATAAGTTGAGAAGATGGTCTTTGTCCGGTAAAATTCCAAATCAAAATTGAGTTTGCTCTTCTTCTTCGTAAATGTGCTATAAGAATGTATGTATATTGGATGTTGCTGGCAGCGGCCGAGTAAATGATGTAAAGCTCCTGTTACAATACTGTGCATGTAACTCGCGCGTCCTGCTGGTACCCCACATATTCTGCCCCGAGTTCAGTACAGTTTCTTGCACTCAGTCACTGCAGTTGCTGTATAACACTATCATAAGGCCAACGCATTGGTTGAGAGCATGTAACAACTAATGGACAGCGGGTTGTGAGTGAAATTTTGTCACATACAACAATTTGATTCCGTAAACCAACAACCAACACACACCTCTGCCCATACCTCTCTCATCACTCTGATCTATAGCTACTTGGCTACGAACTAGTGCCAGTTGAAATTCAATTTCAGTGTGTTTAAAATTCCCCCTCCATAAGAAAATTTTCCACTGTATTTAAAGAAGCCCCAAACTAGACGGCAATTTGACCTTTAATGAAATACTATCTGATTCTATTCAAAGAATTGTATCCCTGTACCTTCATAATGAAATCGTTATTACGGGCGATTTCAATATACACAATTCTGGATGGTTTCGACATTCTGGACAGAAAACACCCTAAGGTCGATGTGTTGGGATCTCCGCTGCGGAAAACAAATTGACGCAGCTTGTAAATAAGCCCACGCGAATACCAGACGTTGGAGTCCGACAACACCCTGGACTTGTTTTTATCTTCTCACCCTGATAAGTACAAGGCCGATGAGCTATCTCCTCTAAGATCGTCTTACCATTGTGTCATATCAGCTAATTTCTCTTATACTGACAGAAAGTTAGAGAAATGATTTCTAAGGGAACGGTATGACAATACGAGAAATCCAATTGTATGCAACCTAACACCTTCTTTAGAAATTTTAACTGACGAGAATGCCGCTACATATATGATCACAGACACTATTCTCCTTTATCCCTCATCGGATGGAGAGCATCAAAACAAAAGAAAAGTCATGTTACGACCCGCGCCGTCCGAGGCTGTCTGAGTTAGAGAATTGTTTTTTCGGTCGTTTAGGACCAAATCGAGCCAAGAATACGACCAAAAACTGAGGCGAAAAATATTACAATGTCCCAAAGGTAGTACCAATTTTTGGTCGTTTGTCAAAAATATTAGAATTTCTGTCACATCCTCCATCCCAACGCTCATTTACAATGACATTCCAGCTGTCAGTGTTTTGCACAAGGCCAATCTGCTTGCTGCACATTTTGTGGCCAGCTTTCCAGATTATGCTTTGTCCCTCTTACACTTGAGTGCGTCGAATCTTCAATGGGACGAATCCATTTACGCACTCGTGTTATTGCAAGTGTAGTTGAAGATTTTAACATACACAAACAAGCTGGTCCAGGTGGTATATCTTCCCTTCTTCTGAAAAGGTGTTCTTCCACGCTGATAAAATCACTCTTTCCGAGCAGATGGAAAACAAGATTTGTCCAGCCCGTCCATGCAAAAGGTGAATCTTCTCCTCCTACAGACCCATTGCACTTACATCCCTTCTTTCCAAGGTCATGAAAACGTTGTTACCCCACCAGCTCATGAAATATCTCGAAACACGAAACGTTCTCAATGGTCGGCAGCACGGTTTTTGTAGAAACAGGTCCATGTGTGGACCACCGAAAAGTGGAACCATTAATCTGGTGAAATCAGGATTGTTGCACTTGATATTTGGCATCAGACTCTTTTGACGAAAATGCGTGCTTTTGGGATCTATGACTCTCTTCTTCAATGTATGACAAATTACCTTTCGGAACGTTCAATTCAATTGTCTTGGATGGTTTCAAGTCTAATATTCACAAAATAAATGCTGGTTTGCTCCAGTGCTCCGTTCTGTTTCCGACAATATTTTTAATTTTCATCAGCGATCTCTTGTCTGCTACTTCTAATCCAATACATTCCTTTGCTGACGACAGTACTCTCTGCTTTTCTTATTCATTCCCGGACTCACGTCCCTGCTCTTCGGCTATTAAATTCTGATATTATTAGGATAACTAATTTTGGAACTACTAACAGAGTAGAATTTAATGCTTCCAACTCGCAATGCTGTCTACTGTAGTTAAAGTGAATTTTAAACACTTTGCCATTGTCCATTAATAGCACTTTCATCGTCGAAACCGAAAAAATTTCTATTCTCGGTATACATATGTGTCAATGACAACTTACGTTGGAATGACCACATGTTTGATGTCACACGAAATTGCTGCGAAATATCAACGTTTCCTCCTCGTGTCTAATCTGGCTCTATCGATATTTTCACCACCAGTGCTGCGCCGAAATTGCCAGTAGTACTCCGCCCCTTCAAACTTTTAACCGTAACACCCTTCTCGCTATGAATGCTCATCAGTTTACCCTCAAGCCCATTTTGGGACATACTCTGAGATATCGTGATTCATTCCTAAGCCGTACAACTCGCTTATGAAATGCCCTGCCGAGCTCTTTATTTCCTATTCATTATAACTTGCAAACATTTAAGACCAACGCACATCAGTATCCCTTGTTTTTCCCTCCCTAAAAAGGAAACATTCAAATTGGTTGTGAGTATCGATTTGGTATTCATTAGGCTTTCTCCAACCAAATATCTAGTTGATGGTGGGTTTACCAGGTCTGAAATCGCCCTAGTGAGGAGCGATTAGACCATAATACGACAACAAGGTGATTCTTAAATTCTTAGCAATTTTATTCCCCTGTAGTCGCGTACAATAGATCAGGGCACCTTTTTCTTCCAGACAGACGATGCTGAGATTCCATTCATCGCCTGTGCATCTTGCAGGTGACGTAGTGTATGCTCTTCAACAGATCCACTCAGTGGCTAAACCATCGGATCTTAATAAATGTTAATGTAGAATAAATATTGCTATCTTTATTTCACCTTGTTCAGGTAGACGATAGTTTTTACAGTCTCCGTCCGCTCTTTGTCTGGCCGTCATGTCTTCATCGTCTTCATCCTGTCGTCGTTTGTCGCCTTCGCCGAGCCGGTTATTAATCAGCAAAAGTAATTTCCAGCATCAACTATTACATGTTTCTACCACAATCCGCCTGTGATCATTTTTGCAGGTTTTGTTATAGTTCTCATCTCTCTAATATATGAACGAAACAGTTGCCTGTTCGCTTTCATTCACCACCGAACCATGGGTTTCTTGTTTGGGGACATCTTGCGAAACCTTGCCTTTTCGAGACAGTATGGTCAACACTTAAATCTGATGGTGTGGTATTTTGAGCCAAGTTGATTGGCAAATACTAGCCATCCGACGTAGAACATTCTCATATTATTTTTTCCGGTACTGAACTACCCTTAACATCCAATGAAGTAGCCCAAGTGAATGTAGGCACCTCAGGCTCTCCGGACACTTGGAATACTAAATACGTGTTTCTATCTACTGTAATATGATCAATCTGACTTGTTGTGTTTCGGTTCGGAAAGCGCCATGTGTCCTTGTGTAGTCTAGGATGCGGGAAACGCTTACATGCTGTGGTGATGTTCCCTTCACCTATCAAATATATCAGCCTATGTCTGTTTCTGTTTGCGGTATTGTGTATGCTGTACATATTTCTAATAAAGGTGCCCTTCTTTCCTATTCTGGCATTGTCACCAAATTAACACTGTTTTCAGGTTCTCTGTAGGAGTTCGTAGAAATCTTTCTTGCGTGCGTGTGTTTAAGTTTAATGTTGGCGGGCGCTAATACGGGTTGTCACGAGATGTCACTGATTAGGCTTAACCACGCTGACTGTATCAACATCTACTTCAAATATCAAATAGGTACAGAATTTCATTACTATCGATCCCCGTAATAGATGTCGCAGTTTTCGGCCGTCTTCTTGCCCGGTTCGTCCCTTTGCATTCCTTGTTGAACGGTTATGTCAGCTTTATAGTCATCCAGTGTCTTCAACCGACGTCCGGCAGCATTCCGTCCGTTTAAATTTATCGGATTTCAAGTAAAAAAACCGAACGTCGATGTCCTTGGTCCTTGTTACGTTTGAATGGGTTGCCAATAGTTATATACCCTAGACTTTTCCGAGGACACTGTTATCTTTATCATTACAAAGGCCGAAATTATGGGTAAATATCGAGTTTTATTGCTCACAGTACGCCTTACTTTCTTTCACGAATAGCTTCTTGACATGATTTCTGAGACATATATTGAAGCTTATCAGGTCAACAGCTCAAAAGTCTATAGCAAGCTGTATCTAAGGTAAGCCGTAATATAGCTATTAAGAGCACAATCCCAGTACTACCCTACAATTAGCTATTATTCAACACAGCGATCTCAGATCCTTCCAGCAACATTAATCATCCCAGTATTTGCTGACGCAAGGTACTCTTCGATATTCGATGCTTTCAGACTGCATTAGTTTCTTAGAATTATTCCCCAAACCTAACATGGTGTACTATGATAAAGATCAAGGACATATTTTCAAGATAGGTATCTCATCTTTTTTGGATTTTGCTTTGACCTAGTTCTTGCATAAGTTTATCTCAAATTTAAAATGCATTTCGACTCTAGGATACGAGTACAGAAAAACATTGCGGTAAGGCACCCTCTGGTGATACAACAAGTGAAATTCCATTTTATTTCCCCCTTTTTTTTAAATAAATTTTCCAATCTCCTGTTTTGTGTATGACATACCCCTCAAAGGAAAACCCAGAGGGGTAGGGTCGGGAGAAAATTCAGAAAAAAAACACCGAATCCATTTGCACAGCACGTCGTCGTTCGTTAAAGTGATTGCCACCGCCAGGCTCATATGAAACCATATAAAAGTGCCACATCTCCTTTACACTCCACCCTCCACCATTCACATTTACCACTTATACAAAAGTGTGTATGTATTTTTATGCAGAATTCACCTCTAACGAGCACGTCATGACAATACGAAAATGTCCTCTTCAGCAGCATTAAAAAAGCTGCCTCCTGACAGCGGAGACATTCCAGCTCAGCATCAGAGGTAGCGCCTACGTTTGGCTTCATCAGCATACAGAATGCCAGATTCCAGATACAGATACCAAGACCACTATTTTGTTTGGCACATCACCGAGTCATCCGACGTCTTCGCACGCTCGAGCGGATATTAAAATATGAAAGGATAATCTCCGACAAAGTAAGTGGAATATCGGGTAATGTATGATAAATGAATCTCAATTTTTGGATAACAACAAAACCAGGATATAAGAAATGGGGATACACGGACCAGAGTACGAGTTTTACTTATGCGTTGATGCCACCTTTTGAGTGAGCTGAGGCAGCAAACATTGAAAGACTTCGCGCCGGATTAGGCATTTTAAAGTGATCGACTTTACCGGGGCTACATGAAATGAATTTCTAATTGAGCTGTAATGTAAAATTTCATCGACAAAAGGAATTCACCATTAATTTCGTTTCTTTAGAGATGTACACACGTACATATATGTTGTACTCTTGTAATATACAGGAGGATTTTTGTATTTTTGCTTTTGCCGTTTTCGAATAGAGTGATGCGACGAGTAATGATAATAGTGGAGAAAGAGCTTTTAAGGAGCTACATAGGTATTCCTTTCATGACGTATGTCATATACAATACAGGAGGACGTTGTGTACCTATTTTTATTAGAAATAGTGACCAAAAACTAGGCAGAGAACTCCTAGGCTGACAGACAGCACTTTCACAGTTGAACGAGGTTGTTTAAGATTCAAATTTAAATCCAGAAAAATTCTTGTTTGTCACTGTATCGTACCACTCAAGATGTTGCACATCATAATCACACCAGAATCGTACCATATTTGTGCAGTTGCAGTACAACAACAGTCCACCAGCATTAACCTTGATATGATTTTCTCCAGACACACACTATTATTTTGAGGCAGTAACTTGTTTGACCACTGGTCAGCACACTTGCCGCATCATGTGGGTATAAATATCGATTGTGTGTGTGGTCGGTCACTCAATGGTTCCTGATGTCTCATCAAAGATTGCCTCGTTCGCGTTGGATTTTGGTCGCAACGAGAGTAGAGCAAAAGTATAAATTTTTTTATCTTATAAATATACGTATAATTATAACATAATTTTGAAATCTCGATATCCATTCCGTTTTACTCCTTTTATATGATTTTGTTCGATATTCAACATATTTATTGGTCCTTCTAGTCCGGATTACATTTTCAACCTTTTTTTTTAAGAACATTTTTATCTGAAATAGACAAAGTGTGCAGTGCGGTGTTAGTAATTATTCAAAATTTACTCATCCATTTCGTTTTGCTAGGGGTTCCGTTAAATAGGTCACCCAATGGTTCCTGATGTTCTATCAAAGATTGCCTCCTTCACTTTATATTGTGGTCGCAACACAACGGAAGTATAAACTTTTGTATCTTATAAATATACGTATAATTATAACATAATTTTAAAATCTCAATATCCATTTCGTTTTACTCCTTTGGTAGCGATTCTTGACAAAATGGTTTTCAAGAAGCTTCACACTACTGCGGAAAATTATATTTTGGTACCATATTACAGTTTTCCTCCCTTTGGCTGCCTTGTTGTGGCATGAAGGCTTAAGCGCCAAAGATCCTAAGTTTATTTCCTAAGTTTATGAAAATGTGTGATCAAGTCGACTTAGATGATCAGAAGTTGCTGGATCTTTGAACTCGGATCACACTATAACCCGTAGATTAGGCTGGAAGCGGATGGATTTGCTGGCCGGCTTTCCCCGGCAAACCGATACAGTCGAATGGCCTCTAGGTCCGTGAGGCAAATGGCGTGGTAGAAGTCTCACTCCTTCAACGGTGATACAGATAGAAAAGAAAAATCGACATCCACTGAAATTAATTAAGCTCTCAGTTCCGAGCATCCTCCTCTTTCATCTCAAACAGGACCCTGATTGGTAATTTTCCGGCGTATGATACTCGCATGAAACCGATGTTACAGTTCGGGTGAACGGAATTTTTTTATAAAGCGAAAACCCATTTGGAAGAAGACCCCGAAACGCCAAAGGAGACGAGGCCGGTTTACATACTACGAGTAGTATAATGGTGCCACTATCAAGTCTTTGTCACTTCGAATTGGGAAGGTTATCTGAGAGCCTACTTGCATTTAAGCAGAAGGATGTGATACCGAAAATGGGACTCTTTTGATGAAGTGCTCCACACACCAAACTCTCCAATGACTTTGAACCAACAATTTTAGGGCCACTGAAGCTGGTACGAGCAGTCTTCTAGATACCGGAGCAACTCAAGGAAATTTAGGTTGTGTAAATGTGTCTTCGAACCCACAACCCGTACTCTGAAAAGTACATTGAAAAGTTGAAAATCTATTGTTATATGGACATAGCTTCTGTAAAGATTATTAAAGATTATTATGATTATCTAGGTATCTAGATATTTGAGGTAGCATTTGTGGCCGTAAAATGAGAAATTTATATTTTGCGCAGAAAGGGTAGCTTATACAGTTATACAGATCACGTACTTGTATAATTTTTTTTTTCTTTTTTGTTAAGTAGAGCGCGCTCAGTGGGTTAAGGTATCCTTAAAATGTTTTTGCGAAGGGAAATTAGTGAGGAAAAAAAGATAGGTACCGATGTACCTTGGTTTTAAATGGTTTTAAAGCGAGTTGTTCGGCTTAGGAACGATTCGAGATATTTCAGAGTACGTCCAAAAGTAGGCTCGAGGGTATACTGCTGAGCATTCAGGACGGCTGTTACGGTTGAAGGTTTGAACGGTCGGTTTTCGCCATTCATAGACAAAGTTTGGCTCTTTAAATTTCGCTTTAACGACAGTAGACAGCATTGTGTTTTGGAAGCATTTAATTCCACGCTTTTGATAGTTCCCCAATTGGTTATGCAGTTAATATCGGAATTTGGTGGGCTTAACATAAGCTTCCGTTCCCGTTCTACAGCCGAAGAGCAGGGACGTGAGCCCGGAAACTAATATGAATAGCAGAGTGTACTGTCGTCAGAAAAGTAATACCACCTTGATAAAAAAGTTACCGGAATTTATTCAGAAAATTAAAAATACGAGTTTATTCATCTAAATCTATATTGTTCCCTTCAAAGTAATCCCCATCGACTGCAACACACTTATGCCAGCGCTTGATCCAATCCTCGAAACATTTTTTATATTCGGTTTTCGGTATGTCCATCAGTGCTTCCTGCGATTTTTCCCATTACTTCCTCTCGGCTGCTTAAACGCATTCCCCGTAGTGGTTTTTTAACACAATTGAACAGAAACAAGTCACAGGGAGCCAAATCTGGTGAATTCGGTGGCTGTTGGATGGTATTTGTTGCATTTTTCGTCAAAAAATCACGAATAATGATAGCCGACACGGTCTCTTTTTTGCATGAAATTCAGGTCGTTTGGCACCATGTTTGCTGCTACTCGACGGAAACCCAAATCATTAACAAAAATGTCTTGGACGGATCCATAGGCAATGTTCAAATCTTCCGCTACCTCTCTGATTTCCAACGTTCGCATACCATTAAATCCGTTTTTTGCGCAAAATTTAATACAAGTTCGTTGTTGCATCCATTTCTAAAATTGTAAAACATAGCCAACACACACATATATAGATGTACTCTTAGCTACGTAACTTTTGCAAATGTTAAGCTATGACTCTAAGATTTAGAGGGAATGTCAACAACAGATGTACCAACTTAACAATAAAACATAACTCAAATCGAAACAATGGGAACGCCACACTGTGGTTATCCCGGGAACGTTTTGATCAAGATGGTATATTGGATTACAAGTGGCAGACAAGAGATCATTGAAAAAAATTGAAAAGAGTGTCGGAGAGAGGACGGAGCCCTAGGGCACACCAGCATTTATTTTGTGAATATCAGACTTGAAGCCATCCAAGACAACTTGAATTGGAAGTTCCGAATGTGATTTCTAGTCCATTGAAGAGAAAGATCATTGATAAAAATTGAAAAGAGTGTCGGAGATAGGACGGAGCCCTAGGGCACACCAGCATTTATTTTGTGAATATCAGACTTGAAGCCATCGCAGACAACTTGAATTCGAAGTTCCGAATGTAATTTCTAGTCCATTGAAGAAGAGAGTCATTGATCCCAAAAGCACGCGTTTTTGACTAAAGAGTCTGATGAAACACTCTGTCAAATGCCATAGAAATGTCAAGTGCAACGATCTTGATTTTGCCAGATTAATGTACGCTTTGGTTCCACTTTCCAGTGAGACATGCCATCAAATAACCACTGGACCTGTTGCTACGAAAACCGTACTGCTGGTCATTGAGAAGCTTTTGCTGTTTTTCATCTTCTCGGAAATACTCGTAAAGAGAAGGATTGGTGAAAAAGCTTACTCAGTAGTTTTGCCAGAGTTCAGAAGAAGGGGAAATATATTTTACCATCTGAACAGCGAATTTGTGAAGATCTTTAAGAACTCTTGCTATCACACGAGTGCGAAAGTGGATCCGTACCATTGAAGATTTGACGCACTCAATTGTAGGCGGAGACAAATCACAATCTGGAACTGTTCAGCTGACCGCAAAGTATGCAGAAAGAGGATTGGCTTCGTCTAAAGAGTTGACAGCTGGAATATCATTGTAAATGAGTGTTGGGATGGAGGAAGATGCAAAATTTCTGATGTTTTTGACAAACGACCAAAAGCTTTTACTACCTTTGGGACATTGTAGTATTTTTTGCCTCAATTTGTGGTCGTATTGGAATCTTACACGCTTAAGAAAGACGTAGCAGTCATTCCTGACTCGTTTAAACTTTTTTGGGTTTTCCTCTGTCGGGTTGGTCTTGAAGGACCGAAAAAACATTTCTCTAACTCAGACAGCCTCTTTGCAGTTCGAGTCGTACCGTGACTTTTCATTTGGTTGAGAATAGTTTCTATGATCACAGATCAACAACTGCATCCACTCCGTTATGAAGGAAACATAACGACCAGTTAAAGCTCCTATAGAAGGTGTTAAGTCCGCTCCAATTGGCTTTCTCGTATTGCCATATGGTTCTTTTAGGAATCTTTTCTCTAACTGTGTAGTCAGTATACGAGAAATTAGCTGAGACATATAACACAGTTGTCCCACGAGGCTAGAGGGGAGAGCACATCTACAGTGTACTTATCGGGGCGAGAAGTTAAAAACAAGTCCAGGGTGTTGGCGGTAACTATCAACGTCTGGTATTAGCGTGGGCTCATTTACAAGTTGGGTCAAGTTGTTTTCTGCAGCGAAGATCTCACGTCTGTCTAGAATATCGAAGCCAACCAGAATTGTGTTAATTGAAAATGCCCGTAGTTACGATGCAATTCTTTGTAAGGAGTCAGACAGTGCGTCAAACTCGTAAAAGTTCGTATTGCTATCCAATTAGGGTCTTCTGTAAATAAAGCAATAGTGGATAATTTGCTTACGGAGATTGAATTTTAACTACAATTTGTTAATGGAAGACCCTTGGTTTGATGTAGGGAGTCGGCTTTCTGGCGAGTGTTATATTAACTTTGATGACCCCGGGTCGTATTACTGACCGAAAAGTGTGAAATTTGTTTTTGTGCTGAAAGGATAGCTATTTTATTCAGGGTGCTAGGCGTAAGTGATACAACATTTGGCGACAGTTGCTGTGAAAGTTATGACGAGACCGCGGAGTACTACCTCTGTGAATGTCTCGCCTACGTTCGCATCAGCTCTGCAGGTGGGTGAAGGTACTGTGAAGGTACACTTGACCACTGAAGCCCTCTCTCATCTTTCTTCGAAAACTGCAAAATTTCATTACGAGGAAGTAAGAAGTACAATACAGTCTGCGTCTGGCCATTTTGCTTACTAATTTCACAGCGTTATTGTTTTTGTTTCCGGTGGTTTATATTTGGCGCAGAGGTACCAGCATTAAGAAACCGACAGGAGTCAAACTTCAAGTTGATGGATTTACTATGTTCAGCATTCAACGAAGGCGGCAGTGGCTTAAATTCCAGCCGAGGTTTGAAGAAGAGGACGAATAAAAAATAATCAGATCGCTCAAATGCAACACCATAAGCATAATCCTTGCCTCACTAACGTGGTGATCCAAACTAGAGCAGCCTGAA
The DNA here is from genome assembly GCA_949129095.1 of Volucella bombylans. Lineage (NCBI taxonomy): Eukaryota > Metazoa > Arthropoda > Insecta > Diptera > Syrphidae > Volucella > Volucella bombylans. The sequence goes on from OX422140.1 coordinate 351,406,201, forward strand.
AATCTTAAAGTCCGCAAGATATGCCAACCAAGAGGGTGCACAGAAGCAATGCAAAAACGTGGGTGAGATAGATATGCGCTACATATGTCAACGGTCAAAAAAGACCTTGAGCTGAAGCGATAAGAAACCTCAGCCAACTTGATATTCGCAACTAGAGGCGATTAGCATAAGGTCGGGCTAGTTAGAGACCTTAGTTGAAACCCGGATCCACCCCAGGCCAGAGTTAAGTAAATACAATATTCACGAGATGTTCCTGAATAATTACCTCGGCACTAGCGGAGGTCATGTTGACGGTGTTTTTCTACCTCAACGGGTTTGGCAAGTTGTGAGTGGGGTTAACAGATCAACCAAACTCATTGTAACATCGGATCAAACTGTCGATTCACCTCTAGGAAAACATTTCAAAAGAAAATCGTGGAAAAGTTGAGAATATGTATATACTTTTGAGACCTACATCCGTCTTTTTATTTAGTCAACCCAGGATCAGAATAACTTTTCAAACTACCCTTGTGCACACTTTTTGAAAAGTTAGTTTTTCCAAAATCAATTTATGCGTCCAACTTAAAGTTTGTTTTTTTTGTTGTGATTTTTTGCTCTTATGTCTGATCAGCATCCATATCGTCGTATCTTCGAATGGAAATGCAGTGCAAAACTTCAAAAAAAAAAGAAAAAATCCCAGTGGGGTAGGTAAAAAAAAAACGAAAGATACTCGTGTCTCGAAAAAAGTTAAATTCGTTTATTTTATCAGATTCTCTAGATTTTTGTTCCCTTTTTGGTGTGTTTTTTTGTTGAGATTCTTTCATCGCAAATCATTGCTAATTTCTGTTTCTTTTTCCTTTGCATTCTATACATACTTGAAGATGGCACATTTCTTTCCCTTTCATTGGTGGAAAACTTTACCCGACAACTTCCGAGTACTAGTATATCTTCGTGACATTTTTCCTTCTTTTCAATCTTTTAACTTTCTTCTCTTGGTTCTCTTGATCCGCACGTTGTCTTTCAATCTACGGAGACGAGTATATGTCAGACGATGTGAATAGGAGAGCGACCGGGCCAGCGATAAAGAAGGATGCAAAATTGAATTTAAATCGGAAACCAAAAGTTTACTCAGGAATTCAGTTATCCGCTCTTAAACGAGGAAGGAAACTTTGAATTAAGGTCAAGCAATCAGAAGGATTTTCCTACGACTCAAGTACAGGAGATAAATATTTCTTCCACTCTTCCTCTTATTTTTGTTTGTTTTTTTCTCTGAAAGAAAAATGTTTAGCTGGTAGCTGGTAGTTTTCTGGAAATTGTTGATATAAATTACTATTTAATGCTGTTTTACGGAATCTAGCAAACTCGCAGATACGTAGCTTAAGAGGATCTACTATCAATTCTGATGAACGGTTCTCAAAGCAGTTAGGCAACTCTTTCTTTGATGCTTTCAAAGGAGTGCCTTCATTTAATTCCTATAAAATCTTGATGAATTTCAGGTCTTTGCCATCGAACTGATTAGACTATGAAGTAACGAAGGAATCTGGAATTTACCTTACAGAGTTGAGTACTCAGTTCAATTTAACTTTTCACATTTTTTTCAGCACTGGGTAGGTTCCTATGACCTCGGGTCCAGTTAGACGCAATAAATTGCTGAGTGTTTTTCACTCATTTCCAGAGGAGACTTTTGTGGCGAAAATATCTCTATAGTTGAAAATGGACTCCTGCAAATCACTAGAAACTTCGTCGATTGTGTATGAGTACGAGTACTTAGACCACAATGGACCTATGTGATACCATTGGACAGGATTTCTTCTCAAGGTCAGTAATTTTCAAAAAGAACATATCATTTAGATCTCGGGAATGGTTATTGCCCGGGGATTAGATTCCCATGCATGGTAAGTTGCAAGGAAAGTGCCTCACAGATCTATATTCCTATTCGTCCTTGCAGCTCCTGCAGTAATCATTTTGAGGAATGGTAAATTCTTGCTTCTAATGGCACAGTGTCTCTTGATTACGATGGATGACCAGATAGCAATGAGAGCTTTTCCAATTGTTATATTTCAGCAGCTATCAAAGTTACAAATAACATCCAACTGTCAAAATATTCAGTGAGGTTTGCCGTTTCATCGCGCATAACGTGAATTTCGTCGTCGTCATGGTAAGTTTGAGATTGAGTAAACTTTTTTGGATCTTGAGCCACCAACCAGACAGAGATTGGTGCGAAATGAAGAAAACAGAGCCACAGTAGCGACCAGTATCGAAGAAGACCCAGAAATGTCGATTCGGCGCCGATCAGCTGGAATGGGCATCGCCAGAGAGTCAACCCGGCTTATTTTGCGGTTGGATTTGGACCTACATCCGTATAAGATTGTACTGACGTAAGAATTGAAGTCGGACGACTATAGACAACGCCGTGAGTTCGCTAATTGGGCGCTGGAAATGATGGCCTGAGATCCGGATTTTGGAAAAATAAACAATTTATCGGACGAGGCCCATTTTTGACTCAGCGGGTATGTCAACAAGCAAAATTGCTGTTTTTATACCGAGTAAAATCCACAAGTGTTCGGTCAAGTATCAATCTTTGTGGATGATTGACTGTTTGGTGTGGTTTATGGCGGCATTATAGGACCTTATTTCTTTCGAAATGAGGAAGAAGACACCGTTACTGTCAATGGTATCAGATCTAAAGCGATGTTAACCGATTTTCTGTGGTCAGAGCTGTGGTTCCACTAAGACGGCGCTACATGCCATACAAGCGACACAACTATGAATGAGAACTTTCGCGATTGGGTCACCTCACGGGGAGCGTTCATCAATTGGCCGGCCCCATCATGCGATTTGACACCACTCGATTATTTTCTCTGGGGCTACGTCAAGTCTTTAGTCTACGCTAACTAGTCAACCATTTGGGACGAGCTCGAAACCAACATTCGATACGCTATTGCCGGGAAAACGCATATTGGACCGAGTCTTCAAAAATTGAACCGGCCGCTTGAAGCACTGCCAGCGAAGCCGAGGTCGCCATTTGAAGGATGTGCTATTCCGCATATAAAGGCATGAACGTAGCTTCAAAATAAAGTCAGAATCAATTTTATATCACACACCTTGAGATGTTTTATTTAATTTTTTTTCCTATCGTTCTTATCTAGAGATTGATAAACTCTCTTGATCGTTTGGGATCGATGTAGGTCATATAAGTATAGATATCTCGCAGTTATCCCGCTGAGTCTATCAGTAGATGACACTTGAAAGTGTGTCATTTGTTTGGACATTGGGGGCGAGTTGTGTACAGTTCTGCGTATATGATTATACATCAATTTACCTTCCCTACGTACTGGTTTCATCTAGCCGAATGGCGACCTGTCAAACTTATAAGCGTGGTCATTGAACAGGAGAAAGTAAAAACTACCAGATACAAATGAACCTCAAAACAAAGGACGTAAGGCGCATGAATTAACATCATTGAATCAACGGTAGCTACAACAGTCAGTATCGCAGATATCTTATATGGGCTACTTCAACGTACTTATAACTGAGGTCAGAAAGGATTATGAGGACTAGTCAGTATGCTGAAATGGGGATGCTGGCGAATGAACTCTAAATTGCTTCAGCTCTCATACCCCTGAAGTAGGTTACTGACCCTGAAATATCTGGCCACTTTTTCGGACCTTGAGCAGACCGCGTGCAACAGAACAATAAGCGCAAGCCCTCGACTTCTATACAGCAGATATCACCGCCATTCAGAAAGTGCAGTAGCTAAACCGGGCAAAAGAAGGATGAAAAACTACGGTTGCTACAGAGAAAAGAAACAACGTCTCTCTGAGTCCAGATTTGTTGTTAGCGGCGGACTTAGGCAAGAAGTCTTGAGCTTTCGACAAGTAAGCGAACGCCTTTTACCCGTGCGCATCAAGGCTCTATCGTCTTAGATGGTTTTAACCTCAAAATAGGTAGAGAGGGCATTTTTGCAAGCGCAGCCGGGAATCATAGTCTGCACAACAAAACGTGGAATATCAATACAGCGTTTCCCCACCTTAATATCCATAAAAAGACGCGACGGTCACCTGATCATCGAACCGTCTGACTAATCAGTCGTTCGCAGATCTCCGCGGAGAATAGATGTGTCTCGGCTTCTCTAAGTGAAAAAGTGAAAAAGTTTTTTTCTTAAATATAATTGGTCAACATTTTATTGGTTGACTCGGTAGCCAAGAGGCTAGCGACGTCGGTCAACAAATCGTGGGACGCGAGTTCGATCCTCGGCCGAACTTGGAACTTTTTTCTTTTTTTTTTGCTGAAATTGTGTTAAATATAGTGCTTCAAAACAAAACCAAAAAATCACGTGATGGATGGTGGAGAGCGTTCCGCTCTTCCCATAACGGGAGCAAAAGGCAACAATACTTTTGGCGGTGCCGTGGCGAAAGCCATCAAAAGGAGGACGAGGTTGACAACCCCTCCTAATTTGACAAAAAAAAAAGAAGTGCAGTTTTGACAGTAGAGAGAGATAAAACAACACAAAGTATAACACAATCAGATGATGCGTTGAGGTACATCTCTGATGAAGTCCAGTATTACGAGGGGGGCAATAACAACTTTGCCTCTCTAGCTGCATCTGAGTCGGAAGACGAGGATGAATTAATAAACGACATTACCAGCAGCATACAAAAGCTGGAGGAAAAAGTGCTTGCTATTAAGCAAAAACAAACAGCACGCAGGCAGAGGGAGGAATTAGAAGTAGCGAGCTCCCAACAACAAAAGCAAAAACAACAAATGCAGGAACAACAAAACCAGCAGCAGAAGAAACAACAACTGCAGCAAACAAAACAGCAGCAGCAGAAACAGCAACAGCTGCAAAAACAACAGCTGAAACCACTGCAGCTGAAAAAACAGCAGCAGCAGCAACAACAACAGCAGCAGCAACAACAAAAGCAGCAGCAACAACAAAAGCAGCAGCAACAACAACAACAGCAACAGCAGCAGCAGAAGAAGAAGGAGAAGGTGCCTCCTATCAACACCTATAAATTGGAGGTAAATGAAACCAAGGACCTGTGTAAGTTGGTCATTGGTAACAATTTTAATATTAAGCGATTAAGGAACGACGGCCATGCCATCCACTGTAATACAGTGTGAAAAACGGCAATCGATGCTGCTGAAGTGGTTGGAACTGTCTTCTGATCATGAGGAGATCCTGGCACTGCTCAAAGAGAAGGAGTGCGAAGGACTCAAGTTTGTAGGGGTTGCCATTTACCACAGCTAGAGCCAGGCGGGAGAAAAGGAGTCTGCCGTTCTTCCTGGTGCAGCTCAGCCCCGAAAGCAGTCTGGATAGTCTACGGAGTATCAATGTCCTAGACTGCCAGGTGGTTCACTGGGAAAAACTAAAAGGGAGCGAGGGCGTTATACAATGCGTTGGCTGACAGAGATTTGGGCGCTCCGCGTCGAACTGCCAAATGCAGCCTCGATGCGTGAAGTGCGCTAAGAACCACAGTTCCGAGGAGTGTGCTCTGGGTGTTGACGGAGCATCCGATAGGTCGCAGCTCTCGCGCGTGTTATGTGAAAACGTGGGACACACCGCAAACTATCGGGGTTGTCCTAAGTTCACTGATATTAGGAAAGCAAAACTGGCTCGGCAGCAGAAGGTGGAGGTCAAACGTTCACCAGCTAGGTTACAAACACCAGCCGTCATGTCCCAAATTTCCTTCGCCCAAATGGCGTCAGGTAGGGGGGCTACGGTACAGCAAGCAACTGTTGCCTCTCCGGCGCCAATGACGAGAACAACGCAAGCTGCACCTAACATGCTGGCCATCTTGCTCGCAATCCAAGGACAGATGGCTCAGCTGCTAAAGCAGGTGCAAGAACAGGCCAAGCGGGTGGACCAGATCTACGCGCTGCTGCCGGGCCTAACGCAACACATGTCGTAATGGGTACGCACATGGTGGAGCAAACTTTGAAAGTCCTTGCGGTGAATGTTAATTTACTGATTAGGATCGAACGAAGAGTCGCGATGTTTAAATTGCTACTAGACCAAACTCCGGATGTGCTTTTCGCTAGCGAAACCAAGCTAACCGATAAGCACAAACTGGAGTACAATAATTACGAGTATATTGTTAGAAGAAGAAATCGGCCCAGATCCAAACATGGAGGCGGTGTCGCGATCTTCATTAAAGAAGGTATAAAATTTCACAGAGTGTAAATTAAATTTTAAATTACACACTTTTGTTCAACTGTTGAATTGTTATTTATTTATTTGCATATGGAAATAGATTTCTCAATTTAATGTAAACTAATTTAAATTTCCTCTATGAGGAACACATCCACTCTCGCTGCTGATTCGAAAAGGAAAGAAAAACCAGCCAACACAACAAAGCTCAATATCTGATCATGGTTCCGCATGAGCAAACGGTTGTTTATGCTTCCAGCTATGCACGCGCTGGGTGTGATGTTGTGCCCTTGGTAAGCTTGCATGATTGCTTTGTAATTTGTTGTTATAGTAGTTGCAATGTTTTTGTGGTTGCTTTGTTCTGTAACTATTCCCCCTTTTAAAAGAAGGCGTCCTCGGCTTCTAATGGATTTTTTGATATGTTCCGTTTTATTAAAGTTGACAGCGAGAGAAGTAATTCTACTTTTTAATGTTATATTACATTAACAATTAAAACATAGTATATATATATAAATATGTAATATGTAGATGATATTGTTACAATTTTTGACTTAAAAAGAAGAAGAAAACAAATTATGTACAATAAAGTAGCAGAAATTCTAAGGATATTAATTTTTTTAAATATAAAAACATAGATAGATGTCAAGAAAAGTTTCTTTACATATTATTAAATATAAAAAGTAATCTTTTTTATACATATAATATATAAAAGTATAGTTCTTATGTTTATTTTCTTAAAAATTAAGAGCCAACAAGTAATTATAAAAAAAAAATACATTTTCTTGTTCAATTGTGTAATTAATTCATTGAAAGGAATTTGTTACTTTAACAGAACATCTTACTCCGTATTACTTACTTTTAAAATAACCCTTTTTTTATTTAAAACAAAAATTTAAATTACCGAATTTGTTGAATAGACTTATGATATCAATTATAACATAAAATTTTTGTCAGTAGTAATAATGCTATCTAATATTGCTTTTGTGAATTTGTTTGTTGTCGATAATGACTGTAGTTCCCAGGTCTTTCTGTACTATTTTCTCAGTAAATAGTTTAGAGAATTTATTGCCAATTCGTTTATTGATGCGCACAAACACTTTTGCACCAGGTTTGAATGGTCGCGTTTCTCTGGTTTTGTTGTGATAGTCTAATTCTGTGGCCTGTGAGTCTGTTATCTTTTTTATTATTTCATATTTTAAGGCAGCTGGTATGGAATGAATTATGTCTATTGGCTTGTAGTTAGTTACCGAATGAATCGTCCTGTTGTACTTAGCTGTAGCAAGTAAAAGGAGCTCATTAGTGTCGCTAATATTCTGCTCTAATTTAGTACATCTGGCTATTTCAGATAGAGTGCTGTGAAATCTTTCTACCTGTCCGTTTGTTGTACTATTAAAAGATGGTATGGTAAAAATTGTAACAGAAAAATGATCCCTGAGCAAGGTTCTAATGCTTTCAGAGTTGAGAGATTTTTCATTGTCGCAAACTATTGTTTTTGTGTTTTTGAACAGGTTGAGCACTTCGAGGAGTGGTTCCTTTATATCAACTATTGCGCACGATTTTATTGATTTAACTACAGCAAATTTTGAAAATTTATCTAAACATGTTAAAAAGTGTGAACCTGCTGTTGAATATATATCGATATGAAGGATATCGCCAGGATTGTTAGGTATTTTAGGTTTAGCTGGATGCCTTTGGTATTTTGCTTCATGACATATCTTACAATTCGAGACTAATTCCTTAAGTCTTTTCCGAATATTTGGAAAATAATACTCCTTTAAGATTTGTTGAGCGTTTTCATGCACAGACCGATATGCACGACTGTGTTCTGTCGAAAGAATTTCTATCTGGTCAGTTGGGTTAAAAATATCTGTAACTAATTTTTCAGTATGAAGAAATTTTGAAGAAGGAAAAATGGTAAGTATTTTATCTTGAATTTTTGCCAAAATATGTAAGTCACATGAAATTATGTTTACAACATCAGAATTAACAACTTCCTTAAGGATTTGAAATAAATTGTCTAGGTTATTAAATGTAATGGTATATCTAATTTGGGTTTTGAAAACAATTTTGGTCAATTTTCCTAGATCAGTTCCTTCCCTAAGAATAATTTGGTTTTTGAAACAGTTGACCGGATTTTGGACAGTTGCTATGGTCTGTGTAAGGGATTTTTCACTGCGAAGAGCTGAAGAAGTAGATTTTGTTTCTTGTTGAAGGGCATTTATATGTTTTCTGGATAAGGCATCAGCAACAAAGTTCTCCTTTCCAGGCTTATAAGAAAATTTCGGAGAAAATTCTTCTATAAATGCTCTCCACCTTTTCATTTTTGCATTAGGGTTTTTGTCGGACATGGCAAAAGTAAGTGGCTGGTGGTCTGTATAGATATTAAGTTGTCCTACTCCATAGAGATAATTTCGAAGTTTTTGCAATGACCATACTATCGCCAATAACTCTCTCTCGTTTGTGGCGTAGTTTCCTTCAGTAGAAGATAATGTTCGTGAAATCATCGTGATCGGTTTGCCACCCTGCGAGAGCACAGCACCAAGAGCTTGAGAAGAAGCATCTGTAGTCAAGTCAAAAGCCTTTTTATAGTCAGGATGAAGAAGAAGTACGTTTTTCTTTTGTTTCTGAAAATACAATTACATCATCGATATAAACATGACATGTACTTCCTATTTCTTCTCTGAGCACATCATCAATAGCTCTTTGGAAAATACTAGGCACATTTTTAAGCCCGAATGGGAGCCTACAAAATTCATATTTTCCATTATTGATAGAGAAGGCTGTCTTTTCTCTATCTGGCTCAGAAAGTTTAATCTGGTGGAATCCTGCTTTCAAATCCACTGTTGTAAATACAGAAGCTTTTCCAAGATTAGAAAGTATGACTCCGGTGTCTGGAATCGGGTATTTATCACTAATTGTTTTGTTATTTAATTTTCGAAAATCTATGACCAATCGCATTTTTCGTTTTCCCAAATCATCAAATCCTTTCTTGTCTACCACCCAGATTGGATTATTATAGGGAGATCGAGACGGTCTTATTATTCCGTTACTTAACAGGCTCTCGATTTCATTATTAACAAATTCAGTTGCAGCCATAGGATATGGGTAGGACTTTGAGAAAACAGGTTCGTTGTCAGTTGTCCTAATACTTGCAACAATTGTCGTGTTGAAAGGTAGTGATTCATTTGGGTCTGCAAAAACTTTCGACTGACGCTCTAGAACCAAGGAGAGTTCTTCTGAAAATAAATAAGAATAATTTTTCGTTACCCCCATTGTAAGACAAAATACTTTTTGACAAGTCTAATTTACCATTTATTTCCTTCAACAAATCAAACCCAATAATACCATCAAACATTTCGAGTATCGGTAAAATGAAAAATGTAGAATTTTTGTTAAAGATGTTAATAATGCACTTTGAATTAATTTGGCTATTTCCATGTATAGATTTTACAGTAAAAGGTTGGTAAATTTTTTTGATGGCTTTAAGTGTGCTAAAACTTTTTATATAGTTCTTAGCTCCACCTGTATCTACTAAAAGTTTGATTTCCCGTCCTGCCAGTATTCGACTTACATATGGCAGAAGGGACTTACCCCTAAAAAATTAATCTCGTCGGATATTTCTGTTACTTCATTAAGTCCAACGTTATCGAATTCAATCCCATCATAATGGATCTGTGTGTCTTCAGGAATGGTACAATTGTGGAAGGCTTCATAGCTTGGTTGATTCAAATTTTGATTGGGATAATCGTTGCGTTGTTAATTGAAGTGAAATTGTCATGATCAAGGTGATTGATTCTTTGAAGCTTTGGAAGAGTTTGTCTGTCAAACTCATTCTGCCGCTTAAATGTTCTATTTTGTGGCATTTGGATATTGGAAGACTTTTGAAGATTGTGGGAATTATTGGAATTCGGAAAATTATTGGAATTTATATTATTTTGAATAGGAAAGTTTTGATAGCTTTTTGGGCTCTGTGCAAACTGTTGTAAAGTGTTCGGACTATTTTTATTGAAATCAGTTCTATAGTGAGAAAGGGTTGGATCTACTTCCATTGGATTTGGATTATGTCTCACTTGAACTGTAGGTAATGGCCTATAATGTGGGGAATTATAAAAGTTTAACTGTTTGGGGTAAAGATTTGAATATTCCTTTCCTACTGTAAATGAATGAGCGAAAGCTGATCGTTCTTGGTTTGCCTCCAGTTCCTGCGCAAGAGCTAGTGCATTAGGCATATCACTGGGTCTTGACGAAAATAGGATATCACCCATGGGCTTGCGCAAACCTGAAATAAAAACCCTCAGCGCATCTTGTCTATATTTCTCACTCAGACATTCAGTAAGCGCCTTATTACCCTCGTGTTGAATAATTGTTTTATTTATTACCAAGGTCAATTTTTTTTTCATCTCATCATAAAATTCGGGAATTGGCTTTTTCCCTTGGCGTAATGTGGACATTTCCTGTTCAATCAAATAAACATGTCTTTTGTCCGCATACGCAAAGTTGAGCCTGGCAATGATTGCTTTAAAATTTAGAACTGTATTAAAAGATGCCAACATTTGATCCGCAAATCCAATAATTTTATTCCTAATTATAGCCACCGCTTGGTAGTGCTTAGAACTACCTTCGTAGGATTCAAATAATTTATAAGCCGTGAACGCAGCTTGACGCCACGAGACATATCGAGCTTGTTCACCACTAAACTCTGGCAGATATTTTACTAAATCCAATGACTCATCACAGCTTTAGCTTGGGTCTATTGAAATTGGCTTATATGATTCAGCCACTGTAGGATTCTCCAGAGCCTTAAGACGAGCTGTCAATTCACTTATTGTTAATTCAAACGCTTGTCTAGACGATTCCGTTGCAGCTTGAGCTGCAGCGGTTATTATTGCTCGTAACTGAGCTTCGTCCATTATTCGGTAATTTTTACAAATGCTTAAGTTAAATTACAATACAAAATAAAAAAAAGGTTAGGAACTTACGAACTAACGTTATATTTATAATTTTTCTCTACAGTTTAAATGATTGTTGTCTCTTCTATGACAAATGTTCCGCTGCTGCTGAAGATTTGATTTTGTTTTTGTTCTTTTACTTATTTGAAAGTTGTTCTTTTCTGTTTAAATGTTTATTTCTATTTGTTTTAAGATCTTATCTTTCTTGAATTTGTTTTTGATTAGATTTTTGTTCTCTTTGTTATAATTTGATGTTTTGTTTTATTTTATTTTTCACCTTATTGATGGGGTTACTTTTTTGTAGCTCCGACCGTAAACGAAAATCCGCAATACTCGGCAACGCGAATTATATTGTAATTCTCTACGAGAACTTTTTTTTAACTTTTCACGCTGCCGCACACGTTGGGCGCCAATTAAATTTTAAATTACACACTTTTGTTCAACTGTAGAATAGTTATTTATTTATTTGCATATGGAAATAGATTTCTCAATTTAATGTGAACTAATTTAAATTTCCTCTATGTGGAACACATCCACTCTCGCCGACTGCTGATTCGAAAAGGAAAGAAAAACCAGCCAACAGAACAAAGCTCAATAGCTGATCATGGTTGTTTATGCTTACAGCTATGCACGCGCTGGGTTTGATGTTGTGCCCTTGGTAAGCTTGCATGATTGCTTTGTAATTTGTTGTTGTAATAGTTGCAATGTTTTTGTGGTTGCTTTGTTCTGTAAATTGTACAAGGGAGTGTTGCGCAGGTTCCGGGTGTTGGAGGCTGTCGTCGTTTACATCCCGCTCCGCAGTGGAAAGCGGCTGTACTTGGCCTCTGTTTATGCACCTGGGGCTTCACAATCCACTCTATTCATTACAGAGCTCGACATGCTCTTTCAACTTCTGAGGCTGGAATCGGGGGAGAATTATTATATAATCGGCGGGGATTTTAACGCTAGACACAGAGATTGGGGAAATAATTTGCCAAATACTAGAGGGAACCTACTAATCGATTGGTGGGGTCAGCACGATGTCATGTACAGACTCGGTCTGTGCGACGGATAGCCCGTCGTTTCCCAGAGGCGGGTCTTATTAGGATTTACTGCTGTACGACGAACGCATACGACTGACAGGTACGCATTTATAAACGCTAAACTGTCTGCGCACTTTCGTGTATGACCATTGCGGTTTTAGCACCGAAATTACAGTTCCGAACGAAATTTCGGAATTGGAGGAGTTTGTCCAAAGATATTCTTACAACTACAGTAAAACTCGATGGAGACGCTTCTCCGCAACCTTGAAAAGAACGCTCTCCTCGAACACGCTCCACCCACCGTCCAATAGGAATTTGTCAAACGAGGAGATCGACAATTACTTAAAACAAATGGACAAGACAATTAAACAAACTATGGACACTACAATACCGCGGTATTGACGTACGACTAACGAAGACCTGTTCCGCAATCCTACTATTGACGCACTGCACCGACAGAAAAGTAGACTTCTGACAAGACTTAAAAACTTGTACAGACAGTTAACTAACCGACAAGACCCGGAGATTAGGATACTGAAGTCGTCGATTAAAAATATTCAAACGCTAATAAAAGAAAATTACAGAATTTCTGTAAGTTTGTATTGGAACAACAAGGTTCGGGCTGTAAACACCAGCAACCCGAATATGTTTCCGCAAATAAATAAACTATTTCGAAGAAAAAATTAAAACGACCTTCAGTGTCTTAAAATAGCCCGGACAACAGACAACGAACGGTTACTGACAATAGCAGGTATTGATCCAAATGAAGCCGCTGATGATGACGACTTCTTTATGATCGAGGATCCGCAGGAGAAGGTTGAGACCATAGGGGCGACTTTCCAGGAAATATACAAGGCCATTGATATCATTGGCCCTAATTATGACCTGGACAATCGCGTCTTGGTGCACAACTGCTACATTCGAAATGAAATAGAGAATTGGCTATCCAACGGCTCTGGTTTCACCCGGTTTAGCGACGAAAATATGGCAAATAATGTCATTGCCAGAGAGGGTGACCTACCCCCGTTCATTTCGAAGGAAGGACTCCTTGAGATCTTCGACACAATCAGGGCTAAGAAATCAGTGGGGACCGATGGTATTCCGAACATCGTGCTTCGACATTTTCCTCTAGAAGCGGTGGACGTTTACACTACCCTGTTTAATAATGCAATGAGTAATGCACATTATCCAGCGCATTGGAAAACGGCGGTGGTTGAACTATCCCCAAAAAGGGAAAGGATATATCCAATCCGGCGAATCTCCGGTCGATAAGTCTCCTTCCGCATATCAGTAAGGTTTTTGAAAAAGTAATTAATAGAGCTCTGTCTAGGTGGGTTGAGGACAAACATATAGTTCCGGATAATCAATTCGGTTTTAAGGCGGGACATGATATCTCACATGCCGCGTCTAAACTGGTGTCCGATATCCAATGGAATAAAGGCAAAAAACAATATACTGGTGCCTGCCTTGTTTACTTGGAGAAGGCCTTTGACACCGTATGGTTAGAGGGTCTTTTCTATAAGCTGACTAGGCTGGGCATCAGTAAACAGCTCTTGTACATTCTTTATAATATGCTAACCAACAGACAGTTCATCGTGAAAAATGGTGATGTGACTTCTGTTGGAATATTTCAAATTAAAAATGGTCTTCAGCAAGGTGCGGTCAATTCGCCGATCCTATTTAACATATATACAAGCGCCCTGATAGGCTCACTTCCCCATACTATTGCGTACGCAGACGATTTGATAGCGTACAGAACAGGTCCAAAAATCGAGGTCATTAATTATCTCTTGCAGCGTGACTTCGATGAGATAAGACGATTTTGCGATGACTGGAAGTTGAAAATCAACTTTCAGAAGTCGGAAACCATTCTCTTTAGGACTGGAGCCTCTAGGGATACCAGAAAAAATTGGCGAAAGTTCTCGATCATTGGACAACGCGGACAGCCTCTTGCCTGTCGAAATGTAGTCAGATACCTTGGCATCTGGCTAGATCAGTTTCTGTGTTTTAACAAAAATGTAGATGCTGCTCTGGCCAGAGCTAAAAGCGCTTTTGCCCTTATAAAGAGACTGTTTTATAGCAGCCAACTCGATGCGAGGGTAAAGGTAATCAGCTACATGGCCCTTATCAGGCCCATCCTGATATTTGGCTGTAGCGTGTGGTTCAATGTACGAGCATGCTTAATGGAAAAGATTCGGGTGTTTGAGATTGCTTGCCTTCGCTTTTTTACGTGCAAATCACGCCCAAAAAATCCTCCATTCCCTTTGGTCCTGTTGTTGTCTGTTTCACCTCTCTGCCCTCCTGCCTTTTCTTGTTTCGTCGCCGTTTTTTTCTTCCCGTCATGCTCTGGATGCCACGGCACAGGTGGGATTTACTAGATCCTTTGGATCCAGTTCCATCCCCCTGGCCTACCGCTCCAGATATGATGACCATATAGGTACCCCGGATAGAGCCAGGCGGACGGCCTGGAGACTCTAGCGGACGGATGCCCCCCCCCCCCCCCCCCCCCTTGATGATCTAACAACCCAGCAATGGCCGAGAGCCCACCCTAAATTCGATATTGTTTGGTCTTTCAGCCACAGAATTTGTAAAACCCCCCAAAATCCCAAATTCAAACAAAACAATAATTGTGAAAGAAAGCTCACGATTCCCAACGATCCGTCCCCCTCATTCGTGTCTGCAAGGAGACTTACGGACCCCGCAGTAAAAGTTTTCCATTAAGAAATGTTTCCTTCCTACTTGGCGGTCACCATTTGAGCTCCCCTTTATTGTTCCCCAAAAGTGTTCCGGGTCCGAGGATGTAATATGGACCCAAGCAGTCACTCGACAGACAGAACGAACAGAACGAACACGACAAAACATCGACTGGTGTGATTGGGTGGTTTCATAGGAGGCTGTCAGAGCTCTGGAAGTGAGTCCCTTTGTTCTGACAGCTGAACTAACCGAAATGCGCGGCTAGGTGATTGATAACTAGCCGTCATAGCGGAGAGTACCCCGGAGAAAAAAGAAAAGAAAAAGAAACCAGACAAAGACGATAGCCGAACAAAAAAAAAAATAAAAATAAAACAGCGAAAGAAATTAAAACTACAAAACGAACGAACAAAAGAAACCAACAAGAAACAAAACTAAAGGAAAACCACAAGACGAACTAGCAAACATAAAGAAACCAACGAGGAGGAAAACTAAGGGAAAACCACACCACGAACGAACAACAAAAAAAAAACCCTACAAGAAAGAAGACGGAAGCCCGACAGACAAGAAACCAACGGACGAAACCTACGACGAGAGTGACAGCGGCGGGAAGTACACACTCCCCTCACCAACCCCAACAAACAGATAGGAGCGACCCCAAGTAGGCAGGAAAAGAGATAAGTACCCCTCTTAATTTTTTGATATATTTTCATTTGTGTGATGAACCCCCAATTGGGGTTATTTGTGAGTTATAGAGTCCCGTAAGGCTCTTTACCGTTTTCGCGGCAAACCCCGTAACCCTTTAGCGGTTACTCATAAAACGTTCGCGATCCCGTTACCTCCTAGTGAGTCACCCCGTTTGTGATCGTACGGAATCGTGGGCCTTCTGTTGGCCGCTAAGTTGAGTGTTTTGTTCAAGTAGATTTTAACGTGAGCAACCCCTCTGGTGCTACACGACACCCTATACCAAGTTCTTCCTTTTGTACTCACACGGTCTTTGTCACCCCCCCCCCCCCCCCCCCCTTCCACTTTTAATAGAAAAAAATAAATAAATAAACTGGCACAATTTAAATCCCCATCAGGGAAAATTCATGTTTTATTTTGATCTTGTTTTCCCGATTTTCCATAAAAATCGGGTGGGGTCCAATTACACATTGTTTACGTTTGGTTTCCCCCTTTGTCGAACCCCCCCGTACTAAGCAACCGGTGTGCGCAGCTTGGAACCAGCTGCTGGTTGCAATTCCGGTTATCTTGCGATTCCCTTTTGGGCTTGTTTTCGGTTTTGCGTATTCTTTTCCATTCGATTACCAACCACCATCATAGACTAACTATGACCACCATCCGAGTGGTTGCGGTTTTTTTTTTCTTTTGTTGATATAGTTTTATAGTTTTGTGTTGTGGTTTTTTGGTTGCCGGTAGCCCGGCACCCCCTTTACTATTTAAATTAAATAAATAAATTAATTAATTTCTCCTAACCCGGGAGTTGCAACAGCTTGTACAGAACACCAGATTCGGAGTGGAGTACAAAAAATTGTATCCTAATGAGGTCCTTTACAACAGGGAGAACCTATTACGATTGGACAACTTCGTAATTAAGCTGACTCGAAGGCACATTGCAAGAGCAATGACCTCGACGAATAACCTGATATCTGGGGCTTACTACCCCAATTACCTTTACCATGAGAGTGTGCGCTCTGACGGCTTCGTTCCACCGGAAGCATTCCTCTACCTAGATCAGATAGGGTTGATCCAGGATAGATCAGCGGTGCCGTTAATCTTCCATGTCGCTTGGGCAGCTGGGGACAGGCGACTCAACTACAACAGAGACGTCGCACACGGCAGTGTGGATCGTCTCAGGTTCAGTAGGGCGATGGGGAATCGCGATAAGAGGGATATCGTTCGGCAGCACCAGCATTTCTGGTGGTTGAATGATGGGAAGATGTTTCGTCGTCGTTTCCGTCAATTACGGACCAGCCTCACTAATGAGGCAGAGCTGACCAATCTGTTTGCTCTGTGAATAGCGATGGCCAGCTTACATAGGTTTAGGTTAGCACTTAAGAAATATATACATATATTAGTGTATACAAAGGTATATACTAATATATGTGTATAATTGTGTATAATGTTTATGTGTGTATTGTGTATGTAGGATTAGGTAGACTAAGGTTTATTTTAAGTTAGATATTAAGTTTTTCTAAAAAATAAAAAGTTATGTCCATATGCTAAGATTTTGTTAACAAATATTTTTTCTTAGCCTTAAGTATTGAAAATAAATAGTTCTAAGTAAAATGTAAATAAAGTCGAAAGACATAGTTATAAGAATTTAGAGTAGCTTAGAGTGCCTGTGTGGGGCCAGTAAGTTAGTATAATATTGTTAAGTAATTTTAAGCTAGCATTTAAGCATTTTTTGTTAGAATGTAAGAGTTAGTGTTAAGAAAATAAAATTCATTTAAAACTGAAAAACTGAACCGTCTGACTAATTGGCCATGTTGCAATCGGCGTAAGACACTTCTGCTATATTATAGATGTCCGAACGTTCTGAGCGGCAAACATAGACTCAGAACATTACCGCGTTGCAGCCAAGGTGCAATGTCTATTGATATCTCAGACACCACAACAACTGAGAAATTCTATAAGGAGATTTAACGTTGAACAGCCAGTCTTTTCAGATCGCGTAGCCCTTTCGACATGCTCTATGAAACCATCACCAAGTGTTGAAAACCAGTGGCACAATTGTCGAGAAGCCACATGGGAAATTACTCGCCTACGAAGTGGCATTGCATAGAAAAAAGGTAACAGCGCATAAGCTCTACGAAAAAGGAAAAGAATAAGAAGCGTACAAGGCAACAAGACTCGAACAGAGATATGAATACTGATATTGACCTGGTCACAAAATTGCACATTAGTCGTCTAAGATAGTTAGGATATGTAGTCACTCTATGAAAATATGAAAAAGAAGATTGTAAAGGACCTTAGGTGCACAACTGAAGTCAGATAGCCATAGACCGCGCTAAGTGGAGAGCCCTTTTAGTTTAGGCCCATGTAAATCCTGGACTGTAGGGCCATCTTAAAGTAAGTAAGAAACTACCTCTTGTTGTTGGAGTTAAATTAGTTAGACAACCATCCACAACATGACGAAGGGATGTTGAATTCCTCGCGAAAATAGACTAGAATATTCGTTTAAGTCATTAAACTTCGATTTGAAAATCTACCACTGTTCGATAATAAAAATTATGATTTTTAATTTTCTTGCAGCTTGAAGCTTACGACTTTTTTCCTAAATCTTCCTCTTTTTGCAAATCGGCATCCAAGTAAACGTTGTCGTCCTTTTTTGTAGCAGTCGCCGCGGTAGAGTCGTAGATTTTCATTCGGCCCATCCTATCGCACCTTTTGGAGTGCGGTACTATTTTATCTGGTTTATATTAGTCAAGACATTGCATTCATTATTACAAATAATCACTGAGCAGAGACAAGACAATTGACTATTTTTAAAGATACGAAGTTTTTGTGCCTGTCGTACATACACAGTATGTACTCGTATGAGATCCTCACTGATGACCTCAAACCTAATATTTAGCACGATAGTCTGTCACACTAAAGGCAATCAATTCTGACTAGTACACGGGTGCACATAAGAGACTTGTTAATAGGACGAGAGGTTTTTTTAATTTTTTTTCTTTCTTTTTTTTATAATAATAGCGCGAACAAGGGATTTTGTGAACCTTTTTAAAGGTTTGCGCACGACGCGGAGAAGGAAACCCAACGTGGAAAGAAAGAGGGGTACCCATGTACGTTCGTTTTGAATGCTTGTAGGTTGTAAATACTAAGATATAAAGAGCTCCGTAGGGCATTCCATAAGCAAGTTGCACGACTTCGGAAAGAATCACGATATTTTGGAGTACGTCCGAAAGCGAGGTTGAGGATAAATTGATAACAGTTCATAGCGAGACCGCTGTTGCGTTTAAAGATTTAGAAGGGCGGAATGCCACTGGAAATTTCTATGGAGCACTGGTTGTGATAGTACATGGATAGGACAAGGTAAGGCGGGGACATTTCGTCAGTGTACGAGAGTTTCAATTGACTGTGTAATATTAGCATCACCTATGAATTTGATCGTACGGTCTTGAATTTCCGGCATATTAAAGAGCTCCTAGTAACAATCCGTATTAAGGCAAAATTTGCCAACATTAGCTTTATATTCGCTAAAGCACCACAGAGGAGGAAGATGATGACACCAAAGACGACGATTTTAATGCACAAAGAGGAAGAGAGGGCATCTTTCGTAGTACTGTCGGAAAGTATAGCCTGCACGACACCACCTCCGATAATGGATTCAGGGTTATCCACTTTGCGGCGGGGCGAAACATTGTCGTAGCTAGCACGCGTTTTCCGCATCTCGATATTCATAAGGAGACCTGGAGAACTCTTGATCTATCAACCGTTGACCAGATTAACCACATTAAGATCGAAGCAAGGCGTATTATGGATGTCCGAGCGTTCTCAGAGGCCAACATCGTGTTTGTTTGTTTGGCTAAATTCCCTTAACACACCGCAGAGAATTTAAGGCAGTGCAATATCTCCCTATTCCTTTTCTTCTTTTGACCTGCCTTCCATTGCTTGCACATTTGCTTTTTTTTTGTTATTCCCTACTTGAACCACGTTTCAGCTTGTGGATAAGATGAGCTAGTGAGTGGATTTTAATTATTTTATAAAATTCTAGCCTAACCTCTCTGCAATTTTCTTTACTTTTTTTTTACTATGGCATAGTAAAGGATTTAACCCATAAGTACCAGTGGAGCTCATAGCTTTTCTGCACATCACACGTGCCCTTGGAAAACAACATACAAAAATAATCAGAAAAAAAAGATACACGAGAAGGTAAGAATTTTCTATAACTTGGCGAACATATATGTACTTAACCAACTTGGCAGACACATTGACTTTTGGAGAGAATTTTCAAGGTTCCAATAGGGTTCATTTCATTTGTCTAAGGTTCGTAAAGACTACTATGCGGAAAACTAACCCACCTGGTGTCAAACTAACTTCCAACTGCCCATGTGCATGCCCCAAAATATGTTGCGCACCTTGAGCACATAACCTACATACTTATGTAGGTATGTATGTGTATAGATGAAAACAATCAGCAATTAGACCATCGAATAAGAGTTAAAATCGAATAAACAAAAAACTAAATAATAAAAATCCATAGCCACTTACAACTAATTTCACCTTTTTGTGCATATAAGAGTGTTTGTTTATCAAGGTCATATACGGATCTAACATCATCATAAAATCAGTTGTGCACCACCTTCATCTAACTGATCGGAAGTAACCGGATACATCCCCTAACCATAACATCTGTAGTCAAATGCTTCATTTTAATTGCATATTCTTTTGCACATTTCAAACCAATAAAAGTAGATTTGATGAATTATTAGGCTGTTGAGTCGGTAAGTTGTTGATTGTTGAATTTAGGGTCTGATTACTAGTGTCACACGTAATAATATAAGGTGGCGCAAAATTAATCACCCTATCGGAAGATGGTATCAATCATATTTGACATTTGTGAACTAGACAGCGGCAGTATACAAATAGACAAGCAATGAAGCGATATACTCTGCAAGAGCGTGGAATAATTGTGTCGAGGTTTTTGACCAATAATCGGTCGGTAGCGCAGGGTGAATTTCGAGGTAGGTTTCCTAATCGTGTCGCGCCAGCTGGGCAAACATTCCGGTACTTAGCTACTCGACTCGAACAGAGTGGAACCACAGGAGACCATGTTGAAAATATCGCGCCTGTGGCTGCCGATGTCGCTGAGAACAAAGAAACATCAACCATCACCAGACGGACCCTACAGCGAATTTTAGTGAAAGACTTACACATTTTCCGTACAAAGTGCAAACAGTGCATCCGTTAATGCCTGCTGAGCGTCAGTCACGTGTGTCGCTGTAAAGCCATTCTCAATTTCAACAACGAAGAGGACGATTTTGCGTCGGAAATCATCATAGGCGCATTTCCACTTAAGCGGTTATGTCAATGAGCAAAATCTTCATTTCTGGGGCACTGAATATCCGCGTGTGATGCACGAAGAGCCATTACATCCACTCAAACCCACTGTGCGGCGCGGCGTTCACGGGGGAGAAGTGATTGGGCCGTATTTTTTTGAGGACGCCATCGGCAATACGTTACTGGCGAACGTTACAGGGCCATGATAAACGACTTCTTACTGCCGGAATTGGATAAGCGGCGCTTGGTGAACATGTGGTTTCAACAAGACGTTGCAACCGCATGCACAGCACGAGCCACAATGGACATTGTGAAGAAAGCGTTTCCCGGTCGCGTCAGCAAGATCGCCCGATTTAACCATTCTTTGGGGCTACTTGAAGTCGCCGGGTTATGCCAACAAGCCTCAGACAATCGCAGAATTTAAGGGGAATATTCGACCGGAAATCTTGCGGAAAGTCATGGAAAATGCGATAAAACAGTCAAAAATATGTATCAACACTTTCGGCAGGCACTTGGCGGATATCATCTTTTCCACTTAACAGAAATAATTGTAAAGGTAAAAATAAAGATTTCCATCGCCCAAAATCTTTTTTTTTTTTATTTAGTAAAAAAGTAATTCGAAAACAAAGTTGGATGATTAATTTTCTTAAAGCTTATAAATTTTTCTTCTTACATACTAAGTACATAGTAAGTACCTATTATAATAATTACTTCAATATTTAATAATCCTTCATAAATACTTTTTTTAAGATTTGTATATTGAACTATAGTATACTTAAGTTCCTTAAAATCAATACACACAGTTAAATGTATGTATACAACCACATTAACACTTTCTTATCTAAATCACAGGCAATCGGTTTTGCCTCCTAATCAATTAAATAATTCAATCAAATTTATATGTTGGTGTAATGAATTGAAATAAAAATCATCACCAGATATCACTCTGGCCAATATATCTTTTGGTATCTATAATTCTTCTTTTGTGATATCTCATATTATAATATAAAGATGTGTTAAACTAGTCCACGATCGTTGAAATAATGACGTAGAAAAGTGTTTGGGAATAGGAGATAGGGACTGTTCCAAAAAAAATCTAGGAAAGGAATAGTTACTGTGGAAACGATGAAGCCAGTTGCTGTAGGAGGGGTCCTTTGAGTGTTAAAATATCTAAAACGCCACAATAAGTTATTTGGTTCATGTTCGTAATTCCATTATTGTACTAAGCCAGCATAGTAAGACTATGTTTTCTAATTACTCGCATACGCCGATGATATTGACATAATCGGAAGAATACAGCGTGATGTCATAGGCCATTTTGCGAATACTGTGGCAGTAGTGGCGAGGGTAGATTTAATGGTCAATGAAGCAAGATCTAATATATGCTGTCAGCAATAAATTACACCCAATAACGACGTTTCGGACAAAACGTCACCCTCGACAGATACATATAATTTTGAGGTAGTTAAGTACTTTGTCTTAGAGAAGAGTCTACACTTTTGAGAGTTTGCGATGGAGGCCTTCCTCGATATTGAAGAAGCCTTCAATAACGTGGTAGACGTTATTAGACGCTAACATTGAACATGGCATTACGAACTGGGGTTTGCAACATGCTTACAAGCAGGAAAATAAACTGGTTCATTGGGCAAAGATCGGTCAGAATGTCCGTAACCAGTGGAAACCCTCAGGGTGGAGCCATAACCCCACTTCTTTGAGTGCCGGTTATCAATGACATCCTCAAAAAACTTACTAGAATGGGTATAAGTGCCACGGTATACGCAGATGATATGGTCATAATAGTGCAGGGAAAACACTTAAATATTTTAAGCGAAATGGAGGTGGCCCTGAAGACGATTAGCACTTGGGCAAAAAGCTGTGGTCTCAATGCCAACCCTTCCAAAACGAAACTGGTTCCTTTTATCAGAAAGTACAAGATATCGCAATTCAAATTCCCAAAACTCAACGGAGTGGAACTGTCTTTCGGATAGCGCGAAGTATCTGGGTGTGATTCTGGACAAAAACTTGAACTGGAATCTTAACGTAGCGGAAATGCTCTTTTCATCTGCAAACGAACAGTAGGAAAAATTTGGGGTTTAAAAGCTGTTATGGTGTATTGGCTGTATACGGTGGTGGTAAGACTTACAAACGGCGCACTTGTACGATGGGAAGCAACAAACAAGAAAACGATTTACGGAAAATAAGCGGCGGTTCTATAGCCATTACAGGTGCGCTCCGTGCCACCCCTACGTCAGCATTAGACACCTTTTTGCACCTAACACCGCTTGATTTACAGATCAAAAAACACTAATCTGGGTTACTTCAAGAGCAATAGTTTCGAACATGGCACTGTGCAGTCAGAACCGGGTAAGACTGTGATGCGTGCCAGGACACTGCTGTATTAAAGGAAATGAACAGGCGAACGAGCTTGCAAGAAAAGGAGGACTACTCGACAATAATGAGATTGCCAATATCAAACCACCCCTTTGCATAATGAGGGGAACTATCGAGGAAAAAATCACAAAGACTGCCAACCTAAGTGGTCAAGGACACAGGATATAGAAGGTTATATGGCTGCTTTTTGACCGCAAAATATATAGGAAGTTAATAAAACTGAACAGGAATAAGCTTTGGACAGTAATAGGGATCCTGATAGGACACTGAGTCCTGCGGCAGCACGCAAAGAGACTCAAATTGTCCGATACGGGTATCTGCAGATTCTGTGGTGATTTGCAAGCTGTTGAGGACATAACACACATACTTTGTGAATGCGAGGCAATATCGCGGAGTCGAAGAAAATTTTTTGGGGAAATACTTTTTGGAAAACCTTGCGGAAATAGACGGCACGAACTTCAAAGGCCTTATTGGCTTTTTCAAGAAAACTGGGTGAGAAAAAAGGTTTTTGCCATTTGAAGACAAATTCAACTGGTTCCACAGGGACCGCGTTTTGGTGCCTGGTGTCTGCGTGATGGCATATCCTTCACACCCCTGTTTAACCTAACCTAACCTAACTTTAGTACTTTGGCTACCTAGTCTCCGCCCTCAATTCCCACAATGAAACCAGAACCGAGATCTCACGAAGAATAACTCTGGCCAATTCTTTGGGCTAAGAAGACAATCAGCCAGAAAAGCCCTCTCTCGAGCAACAAAAGTGCCCCTATCTAAGATCCTTATAATGCCAGTCCTGTCCTATAGCGCAGAGGCATGGACTTCATCAGAAATGGATGAGAGTGCTCTTGGCTGCTTTGAGAGGCAAATTTTTCCGGTGATTTTCGATAGCTTCTATATAGATGGTGAGTGAGGGAGGGGATACAGCGACGAACTGTACAGGCTATAAAGCGACATCGACATAGCTAGAAGAGTGAACGTCCAACGACTGAGGTGGCTGGGTCATATAGAGCCTTCGAATCTGTCCCTAAGGGACAGCGCTGTAGAGGAAGACCGCGAGTCAGTTCGCGCACCCAAGTGAAACGGGACCTCAATAAACTTAGTGAGCGAAGCTGCAGTCAGCTAGCCAAAGATCGAGCTGGCTGGAGACGCTTGTTGGTTGTGACCCAGGTCCACTCCGAACTGTATCGCCAAGTAATTATCATTTTGACAGGCTGCCAATATGGCAAAGCTAGTTCATAACTGGTAATTTTAGAGCGAAATGTTTCGCGTATCCAAGATACGTTCAGATTTACAGTAAGGTTAATTGCGTGCCATCGCCTTGTCGATTAAATACACTCACGTGGTATGTAACTGTTCATAGGCAGGTATCTATTACATCCTCAGCATGGTACAAATTATGCCATCAGTACTCAGATGAAAAAAGAATGTGTTGTTGAATATTGAACTTCTCAAGTTGTAGTCAGCCTTCTGCTTTGATAATAATTCAAAGCTTGAAAGTTATTTGTATCTAGTTGAATACATTAGGTAATCGTGATTCTCTATGTTTACAATAGATATTGTCAAGTGGACACATGATTAAAACTTATTATCTACACTTGACCTTTGTTAGTCTCTGTACAAATGACACACAAATAAAATACTTCATCTCGCATGGTGGTATACCACAGTTGCTTTGCTGCTTCCATAAGACTAATCTAATTCTCGAACTCGTCCCAGAACTGTTTTGGTAATCATAAATACTTCGGACCAAGTCCTGACATCCACTTTACGCTTGGTTGGACTCCATTTTAATGTGAAAGCATGTTATGCGGTATTCTATTGCAGAAATACTAACTAAGTGTGACGTGCCGCGGCATGAGGTTTCCACCATCATCTACACCACTAACCGCCAACACCATGGACACAATAGTACGACGACAAAGTCATAAAGTTCACCTCAACACCGTCAGGATGCCCTGGTCAACGAAAAATTTCACACCGCATTCTCTTCTAACATAACTACTATGTGTGTGCTCGCACAACGTCGTGTCGTCGTCTGAATGGACGTTATAGTGCGAACGCGATGTCATTGCTTCCTTTTAGTTCCAGATAACACAATGGACAAGCCATGTTCGGTTCATGGCCTGTAGGCTGTAGGAGGATTTGCCTGGTACCCGCTTGGCACCCGCAACTCTCAGCTCCTTGGTTAAATGACGCAATAAGCGCATCCATCTATTTAGCTAACATCCTGCCACTATGATAAATAGTATCAGTCATAATGTCTGCAATCTTCGTTAGAGCGGAACATGACATACACGCACGGTCAAGTGAGTGGAAAGGCCTGTTTTTGTGCAGTTCCAGCTTCAGTTTCAGTTCCAGATTCATGCGACGCTACGCGTTCATGCTTTATGTTCTGGGTGGTTTTTGGGTAGTTTTGGTATGGTTTCAGATGGTTCCTGGACATCATGGAGTGTTTGTGAACGGAACTCCTGGACAATGTTGTGTTTTCTGTGACCAGGCTCATCAGCATCAGCATCAGCATTAGCAGCATCATCATTAGCATCATCATTACCATCGTCAGTGTGTGCAAATGGAACATGGTATTCATCACTTTGTTGTTCCAAGGATCTCCGCGCTTTCGTTCGTTTAGTTAAAAAGTTTACCAAAGGGGACATGCGAAAAGTGGAAGGCAAGGTAGAGTATGGGTGCTAGGATCCAGGAACCGTTAATAGGATACCCACTACCAATGCATTCGTAGCGGGGGGGATACGAGGTTTTGATAAGCAAAGTGTTCCACCGAAAATTTGGCGCATTGTTCACTGAATGCTGTTTCACGGAGCGAAAGCCGGCCGCATCCAACATTCAGTATCCAGCATCATTGAATTGCAAATTTCTGTATCTTTAGAGTGATATTTTGTGCAAATCAGTTTGTTGTTTCAGTGCATGAGTTTATACGAGTATATGGATACATTTTTATATGTGTGCCGTTGTCCTGTGTGCTGTGTTTTGTGTTTCGCATTATACAAGTAGTACCGACAACATTAGAATTAGCTGGCAGAGTTTTAGAACCTCGTTTTAGATTCTGGGATTATAATGGTAATTAGCATGATGCAACTGTGAAACGGTATCTTGAACAAGTTAAAAGTTGAAGCTTCCGATTATAGCTACGATGCATCGCGATGGTGCGTGATAACGTTTTTGGAAGCGTTTCGATGTTAAAATAAGGAGTAGTCGGATTACTGGATTAACGGTTTGATGGAGCTCTTCATTGTTTCTGTGAAACACAAAGGTTTAGGGATTGAGGTCAATATGTCTTTATTCTTATACTTTTAATGTGAACCTTTGGCCATATCTGTTGGTTGGAAATGAATGAATTATAAATCACCTCATCGAGCATCTTGCAAAGGCGTTCCATCGATGTCTATCTGAGAGGTTATGCAATAAACTAGGAAGATCACGAATTAAAACATGCGGATATCTGGTGAGAATATTTCATCCAAAAAAGTCTACTCTGCTTTTCTGTTTACCGTCTAACAGTTGTTGCCGCAAACTACATTACATCTACCAGTAACATAAGTATTGGTTATTCATGTAACAATCAAAGCATTGAAAGTCAGATCAACCGTATTGCAATACGCACAAGACATGCATCCAGTCTTCTAAGTATCCACACATTTAACTGGGCCAAGGACAAAGACTTTGAATCATTAGTATCAAGTACAGTATAGCGGTAAAATACTGTGAAAAGATTTGACACTAAGCAGCTGCAATCGCAAGAAACTACCGAATCCGGGGTTTTCCTCAACATATTTCAAAACCCTACATCAAAATCATTAAATATGGATGCGGCTCAGTAAGGATGCTGCTGGGAGACTACCAAAAATGACGCCTCTATTGAGATGATAGAAAATACTAAGTATCATAAAAGTGATGTGCCAGAATAGTAAAATCAGAATGGAATCTTAGCACAACGAGTAGTAGAACATCGTAATGAATTTGGAATATTCAATTGTTAGCTCCTCGTTCTTACTTAGTCTTATTTCTAGGGAGAGAAATCTTTTTCTGGCTATTTCCAGAGAGCTCCCAAGTTGGGCCGGGCTATCTTTGAAGGGAAGTTCTACCCTAAATTTTCCGTTTTCAAGCAACATTGTGTTTTGCTGGTTTGCTCGGGAGCGCGAATAAATTTGTTTTCGATCTCTTCTATTTGCCAAAACCTTTCTATCAATATCTCTAATATATTTCAAATATTTTTGAAATCGTTGTGTATAGAAAAGCTAAATTGGGACGATCCCTTACCAAGCAAATTCGAATCCTGTTGGAAGGAGTATACTACGGACTTGCAAAGGCGCAACTGTGTATCGGTTCCCAGATTTATATTTCAGGCTAATTGTAGTAGTGTCCAAATCCATGGGTTTTCCGACGCGTCGACCAAAGCCTACGACCAATCAAAGGTCGCACCTGCCAAAATCCAATCACTGCCAAGGTTAGAGCTATGTGCAGCTCCTATGTTAGCTAAGCTTTAGAATAAGATAAAGGGGACGTTTGAATTTACGTTCGATCAAATTTATTTTTGGGTAGATTCTACGATAGTTCTGTGCTGGCTTGGTGCACCTCCAGGTGCCTGTGATGCGAAAGGGTAGAAGAGAACGTCTTACAAATATTCTACGGGCATAGCTCGTTTACAAAACCTATCCGAATAGTCACGAATGTCTTAAAGTGTCTGCTCATTTTCAAAAATCGGAAGCCAAACATGGACTTTTCAGCGGGAAATCTCAACCAGGCGTTAATGGCGAGTGTACGTTGCATACAATAAGCATCCTCTTCAGTGGAGATCTCAGAATTAAAAGTGTCCATTCATCGAGGAGAGTTCAGGTTGGAGCATCCTAAGAGTTGGTGGTCGAAATGTCAATGCAGAGATCGAATACGATAGGAAGTTTCCAATGTTGCTACCCAAAGATGATGAATTATGTTCGGCATTTGCACCTCATCAACGCCGGACCACAGGCTTTTCTCAACTTCGTGAGAGATCGGTTCTGGATTATTGGGGGCAGAAAACTAGTAAGGCAGAGCGTAAATAATTGTGTCGATTGTAGAAGATATAAGCGAAGCTACTGTAGCAAATCATGGAACACTTACCTATGGATCGGTTAACTCCCAATCGACCCTTTTAAATTTGCGGGGTAGCCCTCTGCGGCCAATCCTGACTTCATGGAAAATTCGTGGGAAACAGCCTTACAAAACCTACATGTCTGTCTTTGTCTGTTTTAATTCAAAGGCAGTCCACTTAGAGGTCTTTTCCGATCTCACTTCGGATGCATTTATACCAGCGTAAATCGTTTGATTTGTGGGCGCTAAGACAAAGCTAGTGGAATTTCACAACAAGTTTTATAAAACCCTTAACCAAAACAATATTATTAATTTCGCTTCAGATAAATTAATTGAGTTCCAGTTCATACCTCCCCGGCGGCACACTTCGGGGGACGTTGGGAAACTTCAGTGAAGTCCGCAAAGGCATTTTTGCAGAAGACTTTGGGCAGCGCATTGTTAACGTTTGAGGAACTGGCGACGGCGGTAGCTGAAATCGAAGGAATCCTGAATTCATGGCCTATAACTCCAGTGTTGTCAGACCCCAGCTATGTTAGCACCCCGACTCCGGGACACATCCTCATCGGATCAGCGATCAATTCGTACCAGGAACCAAATTTAATAAATGATAAATTTTCTTATCTTAACAGATGGCAACGAATATCTACAATCAAGCAGCATTTTTGGAAGAGATGGCTGAAAGAATACGGACCAACCCAATATTAAGGAAGGGAGTCTGGTAATCGTCCATGAAGACAACGTTCCGCCCTACAAATGGGTACTAGCAAGGGTGGCTAAAACCATCAAGGGTGATGAAGGAAGGCTTTGTGTCGTCTAGCTAAAGACTAGTTCCAGAAGCTACTGTCGTCCCATCACAAAGACAGCACCATTGCCAAATGAAGATGATTGATGGTTTGCAATGCATCAACGTGGCCGGAATATCGGCGCCAAAATTTGAATGTCCCAAATAATAAAGATGTCCGACTGTCCCACCCATTTGTTAACCTTCCCCAAACTCACCACACCCAAAGGCAATATTTCCTTTAAATGAATTTACAATCCAGAATAGATTCGATTATGTTACTTCAAAACGTCCGGAGCATTCGTCTTGAATAAATACCTAAAAAACAATTATTATAACGTACGAGTAGAAAAGTAGTGTTTTACTTGATTAGGAAAAGAATCTCGTAGAATCTTCTGCGGCTGAAAAAGATCCACAATTCTCTTCATGCTCTTCAACAAGAAGGAGGTCAGGCTAGTTTATCTAAAGCCCTTGATGAGCGTGTAAACATCTTTTTCGATTTAGGGCACAAATACTACAATTTTCGGACAGAGTTTCGTTATGTATCCCAGCATCAGGCTTGCGCTACTAAATACAAAGGGTTGTGTTAGTCAGCTCACTTGTTGCTTCAGTGATAGAAGCTGATTGTGAGCGGGCCGTGATCAAGTTACTTCTTCATTGAGTCTTCATTGAGTCTCAGGGTGTGTAAGTATCTCCCTCTAAATTCGCATTAAATGACTTGGAGTGACTTGTTACGTTGTTACGTTGTCACTCCAAGTCCGCGTAGGGCGACGCGCATAAGTTTTTCCTCTCCGAACACATCAACTCAAGGTATTTGGTGAAGGTCCTGTTTAGGTTTTGAACATCTTCCTCTAATTTTATTGCGTCCTGAGTTAAGACAGGCACTGACGGACTTGTCGAGCTGCTGTTCAAGGCATGTCGACTTGGTTTTAGCGGATTTGCCTCTTCAACTAGATATATAGCGTTAAGTCGATTATTTCCAGACCTACTTTCGTAACTAATGTTGGCTTGTTGGGAAGCTTTTATCTGTAGCAACTAGATCGTGGCTACAGAATTGACAAAATTTTAATGGTGAGTTCGGTATAAGAAAAAGATTGGTGTTTTCAATCGCTCACGCTTTTAATATCCAAAATCGCAGATACGTTGATTTCACATTCATAGTTCCTGCATGAATATTATGTTTTGCGTTTAACACGGAAAGTTTCCAACATAGAAGACTACTTCGTATCAGTAGAAATTTACGTTAGCAGTAAGTAGTTACCATACCAAACTACCAGCCTGGATATTCCAGGGTCAGTAACTTGGTTCGGGGAATATAAGGGTTACCGTTTCCGCTTGAAGGGCTCCCCTGCCCCTGTCTTCTTCGCAGCACCCTTGTAGTCCTAAAAGTTCTTCATGACTAATACTTCAAGGACGTTCAACTATCTCATATATAAAATTTACCGCCCTGACTGTTGACACCACTGTTCATTCCATGATAGGAATTCATCCGTCGTACGTTTTTCTTGTTAGGTCAGTCGTATTTCGAATATCTTTGTAGTGCTGCTATTTTTCCTTGCTCAACACTCGTGCTTGTAAGTTTTGCAAGATTAACTCGGATGGGTGAGACCAGTGCTAGGTGAATATCACAAAAGGAGTAAGTTGAGCACAGCTGTTGTGCAGTAACAATCACATTACTAATGTCAGTCAGTTAATTGACGCCCTTGAACACCACGTAATGTCTCTTGTCTTATTGTATTGTACTTTGTATTATCGCTATTTCTACCACCAGTGCTACATTGAAATCGCCACTAGCATTGTGTCCCTTCAAACCTTCAACCGTAACACCCGTCTCGCTATGAATGATCATCAGAATACCCTCAAACCCACTTCCGGACGTACTTTGAAATATCGTGATTCGTTCCAAAGGCGTACAACTCGCATATGGAATGCCCTGCCAAGCTCTCTATTTCCTGGTCGTTATAACTTGCATTATAATATTTAAGAACAATGTACATCGGTACCTCTCTTTTCTTCCTCCCAAAATTTCCTTCACCGGCGCTGTGTGCAATCATTTTAAGGGTACACAAATCCCTTGTGCGCGCGAGTTAAGGATTTCGCGTGTTTTCGTAAATAATTAAAGTTTTCTTTTATCCAAGTTTCTTTATTCACTTCTAATTATCAACTGATCGTAATTCATTCTCCTCAAAAGATAACACTTAACATAAATGTACATAACTTCTCCCCCCGAAGAATGGCCAGCACGTATGGATGAGTGATGGCCATAGTGTATGTTGCAGAGAATCTTGATGATGAGTCTTTTGGCTTTGCTAGTTGTTGATTCATTTCTACTAATTCTTAGGCGCATGTACCGATTCAAAGACGTTTATCCAAATTCGAGGCATTTTATCAGTTTGTCGATCAAGGGGAATGGGAGTGGGGAAACGCTAATTAAAGCCAGTTGCAATAGAAATAGTTAACGTATAAGTTTTGTATATATATGCGTACATATTTCATATTTATTGTGGGTGTAAATAAGAATGGGGGAAAAAAAAAGTGACTCGAGATTAACATACACCCTACAACTCTACATCCATAAATTAATTTGCTTCCAGTATGTTCGCTATGTCGAAGAAAATAACGATTTACAAATGCCCACACGAATAAAACAAGATCATAGTTTCAACCGGCAAATTTACGTTTTTTCTTTATTTTTTGCTTATGAACTTTCCTCTTTTTTGTATCCACTGTAATTTTGTTATCTTTTATAACTGAATGTTCGATAAATTTAGGGGCTAGTTTATTCCTTCTATCGTCAGCCTCAAAAATCTTTTCATTTGGTGAAAAGTTAGGTGGGTCTTTGCGATTATCGTTGAGTTTATGTATAAGATTTTGTTTATTTACTAAACTTCTTTGGTGTACAAGTTTGGACAGAGATTCATACCTTTTTATGTGTTCCCCAAGATATTCTTGCTTCGTTTTTGCTGTTTCGGTAATGGAAAATGGATTACTCTTAGTGAAGTGACCAGTTAGTAATTCAAAAGGGGATAGTTTAGTAGAAGAGTGGATTGTGTTATTATATGTAATAACAGCTTCATCAACGATCTCGCTAATGGGTTTGTCTTTGCATTCAGATTTGATAATTCGTATTAATTCAGTTAAGGTGGAATGGAACCTCTCTATAGGAGAATTCCCTGTCGAACTTTTGGCACATATTGTGTGAAAGGTTATCCCGTAAATCTCTAAGAAGTCCCTAAACAAAATAGACACAAATTCACTACCATGGTCGGTGACTATGTTTTTCGGAATCCCATGATGGGAAAAAAAGTGTTTTAGAGATTTTATCAAATTTAGACTATTCCTCGCAGTAAGTAAGTATACGCTGGAAAATCGACTGAATTTGTCTATTATTGTCAAGAAGTTCTCTTTGTGGATAGAGTATATATCCAAATGAAGTATTTCCAAAGGCTTACATGGTGTTTCTGTAACTTCGTATTTCAAACGCTCTTTTTTACGATCATACTTATATTTATGGCATATTTCGCAATTATTAATAATACGCGTAATAAGATGCTTCATATTTGGAAAGTAGGATTCTCTTTTTATATGTTCGAAGCTTTCATTTATTCCTCTATGGTTGGAACTTTTATGATAATCTCGAACTATTTTTTCCTGATCATCAGAACCTGTTACATCCTTTAGCATAATATGACATCTAACTATCTTTAGGGAACTATTACTGAAATATTTAGAGTATACAGTTTGCAAAACTTTGAATGTACTGTCATCCGTTAGTACCGCGGTAAGTCTTCTAGTACTCATATAATCTTTAAAAGCATTAATTATGAAATTTTCTTCACTAATTTTGCTATATTCTATTGTATACCGTTTCTTTCTTTTAAACAGTATTTGAAACTTAACATCCGGGCTACTTTTACTAGCATTACCTTTCAGAATAAGTTGATTAGAGAACTCATTTATTGCACGTTCCGATATCGGAATGCCATCATTGAAATTCTCTTCTGCTGAGTGGATAGTGGACAAGTTATCATTTTCATCTACATTGTTTTGAATAGATAAAAGGTCAATATTTTCTATTTCATAAGAAGGCTCATTCGTTTCGTTTGTGTTTATCTCTATTCGAGATAAGGCGTTGGAGTTTTGTTTACCTTTTTTGAAAGTAATATCGTAATCAAATTCTTCTAATTTGAGCCTCCAACGAACCAGTTTCGAATTTGGTTCTTTTAACGAAAAAAGCCATGTAAGTGGTTTGTGGTCGGTTACTATATGGAACTTTCGTCCAAAAAGGTAAGGTCTAAAGTACTTTGCACCCCAAACTATTGCTAAGAGTTCTTTCTCAATTGTACTGTAATTCTGCTCGGATTTCGATAGAGTCCGACTTGCATAGCAAATCGGCTTATCTGAACCAATGAGCCCTTGTGACAGTACAGCGCCTATTGCAACATTGCTCGCATCCGTCGTAAGGTTGAAGGGCTTTGAGAAATCTGGGTATTGTAATAAAGGTTCGTTACACAATAGCGTCTTGCAGGTTTCAAAGCAATTGATGTACTCGAAATTGATTTTTACACCCTTACCTTTGCGGAGGCAGTTTGTCATAGGTTTTGTAAGTTTAGCGAAGTCCTTGATAAATTTTCGATAGTAACCGAGAAGTCCAAGAAATGATTTTATTTGCTTAGAGGTTTTTGGTAATGGAAATTTTTTTATAGCGTTAATTTTGTCGGGATTAGGTTTAACCCCATCGGCTGTAACCAAATGCCCCAAGAACGAGACCTCTTTCTGCAGAAATTCGGACTTCTCAAGTTGAATTTTCAGGTTGGCATCTCTTAACTTTTGAAACACTGCTTCCAGATTTTTAGTATGTTCTTGTAGAGATGTCGAGAATACGATGATGTCGTCCATATACACTAGACATACTCTATTTTGAAGCTCTCGTAGAACATTGTCCATGACACGCTGAAATGTCGACGGGGCGTTTTTTAGTCCAAACGGCATCCGAACAAATTCATAGTGCCCATTATCAACGGAGAATGCTGTTTTAGGAATATCTTCTGCCTTAACCTCGATTTGGTGGAATCCAGATGCGAGGTCGAGTGTGGTAAAATACATCGATTTACCTAATTTATCAAGAATTTTATATTGGGTATTGGGTATTTATCATCTATTGTCTTTTCGTTTAATTTGCGGTAGTCTATGACTAACCGCCACTTTTCCTTTCCACTTGAGTCCCTTTTCTTTGGTACTAACCAAATTGGAAACGACCAAGGTGAAAAGCTATGACGGATGATACCCTGACCAAGCATATCATTTATTTGTTTTTGTATTTCAGCTTTGTGCACGTAAGGATATCGATAGGATTTGGTATATACTGTACTGGGATATTATCTTTGGTGTTAATCTCATGTTTTATAACATTAGAGAACGTTAAGTTCTTTCCGTCTTCAAAGAAAATATCTTCATACCTTCTGCATAAAGCTTTTATCGCATGTTCCTCCTCAGTGTTCAAATGACTGGTTCGAAGCAATTCACATACATTTGAGTTATTTAAATGTTTATTGTTGCTTATTGAAAGACTATGGATTTCTATGTATGTATTGTGGTCAAGAAATGTAACTTTAAGTGGCTGTTCAATTAGAAAAGTCTGTGCCAAATCAGAAATATTAATAACTTCCACGAAAGAATACCAATTGTGGGCTTTGTAAACCCCTTCAGGTATTATCAAGTAATCATTTATACTAGTTGGTTTGATATAAATGCTACCAAACTCAATATCAACAGGTAGGTGGCCAACTATTTTGCACATAGGTGGGACAGTATAACTTTTTGACATTAAATTTGGTTTGTAATTTATACGAATTTTGGCACGATCGGTTTCAAGAAATGAATACTTTAGATCTATTTTGATGCCAAGATCTTTCATCATATCAGTGCCAATTAATCCATCAAAATAGTTATGGAACTTAAAAATATAAAACGATATAACCTTCTTAGTGTTAAATTCTCTTAGCCCGTTAATATCTACCCTTTTATTTATAAACTTCGTATTAAATATTGTTTTTATTTCCACAGGTTCTATAGTTCGTACATTGGTATTGTCTACAATGCCAGGACTAATGAAGGATTTGTTACTCCCTGTATCTATGAGGAACTTTAACTTTTTGTTATTTATACTATGAATGATTATATATGGTAGTAAATATGAATTGTAACTATTTATGTCTAAGTATCCTATTGGCTTTCCGAGGCACGTGAATGAAAATTTTCCTCATCTACTTCACGTTGAATGCTTTGGCAAGAAGAGCTGGGTTTGTCATGATTCGGGAAATAATTTTGAGGTTCATTATATTCCTGAATAGGATTTGAAGTTCTTATATTGGGACTGTAATTTGTATCGATGTTATGTAATTGATTGCGCTGAGTATGGGACTTTTTAGAACTTCTATTAGTGTGGGCACTGTAAGTGTCCATGGGTTCATGTTGTGGAAGTTTTCTGAAGCCTGAGTTATTATTGTAAAGCTGCGAATAGTTTTGAGGTTGTCTAAAGAGTTGTGTGTTTGAAGGGTAATGGGCCGTAAAATTAGTCTGTCTTTGGAACTGTTGAGGATGTATTTGATTTGTAAAAATATGTTGGATAATTAGTGTATGCTGGTCTACTTTGGCTTACTCTAGGCGACGTATTGGTTTGTACGCTCGGGGGGTTTTGAAAATAGTGGCTGTTCTGTTCTTGAAGACAATAATTGAGTGCTTCTGCCAATTTGTTAGGCCTCATTGACCTAACTGTGGATCCTAATGGTTCTTTTAACCCAGACAAAAAGATATTTAAGCACATTTCCTGATATAGAGATAATTTGGACTTAATAACATTCGCATCGCTTTCGTGAACTTTCACATGATTTGTCATTGCTGAAAGTATGTCAATTATTTTTGCGTAAAAACTTTCTACTGTGCCTTGGTTTTGCCTAAGCTGATGCAAATCACGAATGAGACTTGTCTCATTGCGCTTATCAGAGTAATGCAGGATTAAATTAGCCTTAATTTCATTCCAATTGGGATGCGTACCATACATAGTAAGTACTTCGCTAGCTGGTCCTACGATCTTGTTTCGGATTGCGCGTAAAATAATTCTTTCGTATGCAGTTCCCGTTATGAGTGGCAAGAGGCTTAAAATCTCCTCCACGTTGGTAATAAATTCATACAATGAACGAGGATTGCCATCAAAATGGGGAAGATCTTTAACAGCATCAGGGATCCTGAGGGAGTTAAAGGCATCCGTAGCAACCGCGATACCGTACGAATCCATTGTATGGGCACTATATAAATCGCTACTTTCTAAATTTACTTTCGGATTCGTATTGGAACCTCCACTTGGATCAGAAAAAGAGTTTCCTTCAGTCTTGGTAGCAATAACGCTAAATTTAGAGTCAAGCACTTTGTTTTTCGAATCACTTTTAACACCTTTAAATAAATTCAATGAATTTCTACACCAACTTTTACAATTTAAAAAGCAATTGGCTCTAATCTTACGATTTCTAGAAATTTTTTTTATAGGAGGCATAAGGGATCACTGATAAAAGCAACAAATTTGGACTCACCCCTTAGTCAAATTAATATTAGCTCCAGATATCAATCCATATAGTACAGTCACTTCCGTATAGTATAATTTGTTCTTTGCTGTTCTTTGTTGTTGTTGTTTTTTTTTTTTTTTTTTTTTTTCTTCACTACTATTTTGGGTAATTACCTTTCCGTATGTATAGCAGATGAGCCTTAAAAATACTGGCTTCGAAAAATTTAATTGTTAAATAGTTTTGATCTACTTCGGCATATAGATTTAGTTTTTTCACTCGCGAAGCTCTTTAACGTAGGTAAGAACTAAAGGATTGAAATCCACCACTTCAAAATGTTCTTCTCGTTGTGTGTTC
Source organism: Volucella bombylans (assembly GCA_949129095.1). NCBI lineage: Eukaryota > Metazoa > Arthropoda > Insecta > Diptera > Syrphidae > Volucella > Volucella bombylans. The sequence goes on from OX422140.1 coordinate 351,443,169, forward strand.
TTGAGGTCCTTTTAAATTGTAGCTACTTAAAAAAGATTCACTACGATGCTGGACTTAGCATCCTACCGACTGCGCCAGTTAAAGATTTCGCGTGTTTTCGTAAATAATTAAAGTTTTCTTTTATCCAAGTTTCTTTATTCACTTCTAATTATCAACTGATCGTAATTCATTCTCCTCAAAAGATAACACTTAACATAAATGTACATAACTCGCGCTGGTTATAAAACAAAAAAAGTAGCTCTGTGCATGATTAGCTTTGTTTACATACTCGACAACATAGGTGGCACAACAATACTTTTCCAGGATGGACTGTATATCCATGTTTGATCGCAGAACTTTCGAGATCCACTGGTTGAAATTGTTTATTCAGCGTTCCTGAACCGTTTGTTTGGGAAATACTTTCGGACGACCGATATCGGCGCGAAGTAACATACGAGTATATTAAGGTAGTAGTCGTAGTTTGTCACGTTGTGGTGTCGCAGAAAGTTGCCGAGCGAGTCAAATTCTTCGAATTCCAGCTAACGATGCATATCAGCGTACTTTTGTTTTAAATAACCTGATATCTGGGGCTTACTACCCCAATTACCTTTACCACGAGAGTGTGTGCTCTGACGGCTTCGTTCCACCAGAAGCATTCCTCTACCTTGATCAGATAGGGTTGACCCAGGATAGATCAGTGGTGCCGTTAATCTTTCATGTCGCTCGGGACAGGCGACTAAACTACAACAGAGACGTCGCACACGGCAGTGTGGATCGCCTCAGGTTCAGTAGGGCGGTGGGGAATCGCGATAAGAGGGATGTCGTTAGGCAGCACCAGCATTTCTGGTGGTTGAATAATGGGGAAGATGTTTCGTCGTAGTTTCCGTCAATTACGGACCAGCCTCACTAGTGAGGCAGAGCTGACCAATTTGTTTCCTCTGTGAATAGCGATGGCCAGCTTGCATAGGTTTAGGTTAGCATTCAAGGAATATATACATGTATTAGTGTATACAAAAGTATATACTAATATATGTATATAATTGTGTATAATGTCTATGTGTGTGTATGTGTGTATTGTGTATATAGGTTAGGTAGGCTAAGGTTTATTTCAAGTTAGATATTAAGTTTTTATAAAAATTAAAAAATTATGTCCATATGCTAAGTTTTTGTTAACAAATATTTTTTCTTAGCCTTATGTATTTAAAATAAATAGTTCTAAGTATAAATAAAGTCGAATGACATAGATATAAGTATTCAGAGTAGCTTAGAGCGCCTGTGTGGGGCCAGTAAGTTAGCATAAGATTGTTAAGTAATTGTAAGCTTGCATTTAAGCATTTTTTGTTAGAAGGTAAGAGTTAGTGTTAAGAAAATAAAATGCATTTAAAACTAAACTAAAACTAAACACACATGCGTATGCTTCATGAATCATCTGGATATTTATCGCCAATCAAATCGGCCGCTGTCGCCAGCTCCTGTTTCATATCGCGTTCATTTTCCGAATCTTATTATTATTATTATTATTATTATTATTATTATTATTATTACTGAGTTTCAGAATTTCTCAGCCTCTATAGCACTTTTTGCTATAGTGTGACTGCGCTTTTGACAGATGCGTTCTGACCGACATGGCAATCTGACCAAGATCAGTGTCCAACCATTTGAGCACTCCAAAAGAGTACGTTAGAACCGGTACCGCCCACGTGTTTATCGGTGTCAGTTTGTTTCCAGCGTTCAAATCAGTCTTCAAAATTAAGCTGTTGAATTCCTTTTTGAGGTGTTCTTTTATTTCTGTTAAGTACAACCCTTTCAGCTGAAGCATGCCTAGGTACTTATATCTGTCGCTATCGGCCAGTTCGTTAATACTCTGGTTTCCATTTATTGGATATCCATCCGTTGTGGTTTGGACCTTTCCTCTAAATAAGTTGACGATTTTACATTTTTCTAGGCCAAACTCAAAACTCACTGATCTCGTCGCTAAATGCCTTCACTATGCTGATTAATCGATGCATCTTTTCCTTGTTTGAGGCATAGAGCATCAGGTCATCAACAAAAAGCAAGTGGTTAATTCCTTGCAATTGGTATCCGATTTTAGATCTACTAATTAGTTTGCTTAGTGGGTTGAGTGCCAGACAGAACTATAATGGACTGAATGCATCGCGTTGGAGTATGCCATTTTTAATGTTGATTGGGTCACTAGTTTATCCACCTAAACGTAATTTAACATTTCATATGAACATGAGGTGTTTCAATGTGGCTATGATGTTATTACTTATTCCATATAGGTGTAATATTTGTATCAGGTAAGTATGAGGGAGAGAGTCGAACGCGTTTTTGTAGTCTATAAAACACATGCTCAAGTTTTTCTTCTTTTTTACAACTTGTTGCACTATGACCGAATCTATTATGTATTAGCTGATCTTTGAATCCTTTTGAACTGCGACTGCAGCCTTTCTGCTCTTGAGTTATGATGTTGTTCCTGCTGCAGTGGCTATACATACTGTTTGCTATTACTTTTGTTAACAGCTTGTAAATTGTGTTCAAGCATGTTATTGGTCGATACTGGGCAGGGTCTCCTCCATCTCCACCTTTAGGCAAAAGATATGTATTTCCTACTAATAGGTAGCTATGTATAGTCTCGTGTTGAAGAAATATATCTGAGAAATACCTCGCAATGAGAGCATGTGGAACTGAAAGATTTTTTATCCAGAAGTTGTGTATTTTATCTGGTCCTGGTGCCTTCCAGTTCTCTGTTTGGCGTACAGCTTCCTCCGTAGTTACTTCGTCATGACTCATTAGTGCAACGTTGCTTGCTATCTGCTATCCAATTTGAATTTTCTCGGAAGTTTCTGGGCTCAGACCATATACTCGACCAATAGGTTGAAGCCAGTTCAATTAGCATGGCTGTGGTTTGTTGTATCGGGTTTTCTTTCAATTTCCGGTAGAACTTTCTTTGGTGGCCTTTGAATGAGCTATTATCTTGTTTCCTAGTTCGGCTTTTCTTGTACCTGGCCAATCTCTTACTAAACGGTGCCAGTTGTGGATAAGCCTCATTGAAGGTGTTTCTTTGGCGAACTCGATAAGATGACCCATTTATATCCGAAGGTGTTCAATTTTCTTATGAAGTCGCTTTACCCACGCTGGTATTGTTTGCGGTAGGGATACTACTTTTTTCAGAGTTTCATGAGGACCTGATGTCCTCAACCCGAGTGTTTTTACTATCGACATAGCAGAAACATAAATAAGATTGGCGTTGGCAAGATTTGTTCATTTAACATTGAAAGCATATTATTAACTTCTAGGGTTATTCTTAATTTTGGTAAACCCTTCTTGCGCCGATGTGAAGTTGTATAAAAGACTTTGAAGCGAAACATTTTCATTTTCAGTTTCTGCATTTGTTCTTATAACACTCAGTCTTTCCATTCTGGGGTTTTCGTTGTTAGCTGATGAAGGAGTAGGAAGAAGATCATTATCATTGTGGGAAGGGGCCATCTGTGCAATTGCTCGTGGCCCACTTTCTTACATTACTTCAGCCGTTGCCACCGTTGATAGTGTTTCGCTCCGGCAGGAAAAATGTGGTTAGTTTTAACTTCATATAGCCGGCACATGTGAATAATCAAGGCCATCACAACAAAAATTTTGAGCTGAATACTTATATTATTCGTTAACATAAGGCGTATGTGGCCATCAGGCTCAAGATAGTTGTGAAGGCAACTGAATCCCAACACATAAGTCAACTCGTTTATAGGGCTACGTAAGTCGCTAAAATTCTATATGATTACCAGATCCTCAATCTAGTCCAACAATCTAAGAATCAACGCAATTGACCATATTCCACATTAAGAATCCAAATCCTTTTTGAAATCGATTTCCTTACAATTGCGATTCTATTATTAGGTATTTCCATAAATGTACTTAACTTCTGATGTGAGCTTAACAGTGTCCAATTGTCTCTAACTGAAGAAACGTTTCACAATTTACTGCCATTGTCAAGCTTCTCAACAATCCATGACAATTTTCTATTCCTCATTAAAGTATCTTCAAAATGTCTCGAATCCCAACAAAGGTCACATATCTGTACACATTCACTCGTTGGACCTTAAATTTAGCATTGTCCAGCTGTCCATATACATAGTACACACTCAATGTGTGCTTCAACATAATCACTATAAATTTTATCCCAAGATTACATCCAGAACAGAAAAAATATATACATGTTACTCGTATGTATATCTGCTCCATCTCAGCGGATCTGCGTAATAGATGTGTGCACCACATCTCTGACTGATCGAATGAATACAAAGGTCAAGCCGAACAGCTCACATAGAATAGGGGGATAACTGCCATTTGGCTTTAGCTGGGTCACAACTCGTCGCTTATCCATTGCCTCTCGAAAATCCAATTTATCGCCGTCTGAGGACACACTGAAACACCATTCGATAGACCAAAAGTCGTATGGTTCCCCTAGCCGATTGTCCTCATACCAACGCCAATTTCAACAAAACTACTCGCCCACTATGTTATATCCACGGAAAGTCTAAAAACATAAGAACAAAAATTAAGGGAAACTCCAAGCAACGAGTAAAAGCTTTGTTGTCCTCCATGCAAACCCATTCCAATCAATAACAAGGACAAGGACAATAGATGTTCACAAAGGCAAAACGAATAAAAAGGAGCAGAAACAACAGCGATTAAGGGCTATACTTTTATATAAAGTGTTTGTATGGATTGTATATAGTCACCAGTCACCCCATCGCGTCGCGTTCCGATTCCTGGTGGGAACTGGGAAATAATAAAAGGAAAAAAACACAACACGCCTTAACCCGGGTGCTAAAGTTTGTCTATTCATGCATCCGGAGAGAATGCCCCAATAGCTGGGGGATTTTAACTCTTCTTCATAGCTCTCTAACTCCGGCCAAACTCCTAGATACTCTTACTGTGTCCAATGTAATTCATGAACACTATCGCATTCATCGCTGTACGTCACGATTGATTTGACACTGGCTAACGCTTGTAGTTTTGTTATTAAAATTCCAACAGCATATTGTGTATTATCCTTAAAAAAAAAACAAAAAAAAGACGAGCCAACGAACAAGAAAAAAAAATCAAAAAATAGAAAATAAGCACAACATAAATACGGCTACGACTACGGATCAGATACTGGATGAGGAAAAAAAAATCGACAAAATCCCAACAAGGCAGCTGAGGGGAGTTCTCGTAGTGGTGGGGTTAATTCTGGTGAGATGGGTAAATTCCATTTGCGCAACCCCAACTGCGAATACCTAACATACACGGTGGATGGAGTTAGGAAGAGGCATATGGGACTCCATATTCATACAGATTCGAAGGTCCTTTTTGTTGTTCGTGGGACGAAAATATTACTGAAGCCTCGAAATAGGAGCTTAGAAGGCTAAGAGAAGTAGCAGATTTTTTTTTGCGATTACCGCTGCGATTGGTGTGCGGAACGAATCTCAATTATTATGCTTGTATGTGGAATTTGTTTTGTTTCTTTGTTTTTGTTTAACCCTCGCTTCCGTGAATCCTTGTGGAGCATCAATAACTGGGACGGATTTTGTGATCGGCAATTAAAATAAATCCATCAAGCCCGGATGAGTTTATAAGCCCGACTTACATGAATTGGCTTTTAGAAGCGCCACAAAGCGACTGATTGGACTGGGAAAAGCTATCGCTGGAAGTGTTATTGACACATGAAATAAATGTATACTCGTATTCGTACATATATGAATGATTTTTAAAGTTGAGTATCCAGACCTAGTGTGAACTGTGATCCTGCTTTTGGTGATGAAAGGTGCTTGAGTATCGCAGACAAGGTTAAGTTTTACATGGTGTGAACCTACGACTATCCATTAATTGTCCTTAACTGGTCGTTTTATATGGACTCGGATTCACCTTATTGAACGCCAAAACGTAAGTGTTATACGAGGCAGCAATATTAATATGACATTCCAGCTGACTTGGTCAGCGGAAACATAATAAACAAACTTTTGGTGGTATAAACCGAGTGCCGTCCTTGGCAGGAGCGGCAGAGACGACGTCATTGTTACTTTGTGGCTCCTTGCAAGTTTTGTACTGCTGTCACTGAAGATGTTGGCACATTTTCCACGACGAGACACAAATTGGCGGCGCAAGGCTGAGATCGGTCATTAGTTCGAGGTGAAAAGATTTTGTCGACATACATACAAATAATGTCATGTACGCCTTAGGTAACCTGGCTTTACGGCAGCGAGCTAATTTGATTGTGATGGGACCAGAGTAGTCACATCCAGTATTTGAAAAGGCAAGATTTGGTTGGATGCGATAAGCCTTGTGAGTTTATGTTGCATTAAGCATGGTTTGCAGCTACGAATGATTCTTCATATTAGCTTTATGCCAAATGAAAGCGAATGTTTCGCGAACTCCTGCATATAGATAATTTTTGTGAAAATCTGAGATAACAGGTGGTTGGGTGCTGTAGAAATAGGATAGGCACTGAGAGATGTCAACTTAGGGATGCGTTGTGTTGTAAATGTTTCTACATATCAATTGTGTTTATTTGACCTCCATCGGGTACTGGTCGACGTCCATTCGGAATCAACTTGCCAAACTTATAAGCGCGAGTGCTGACCAGCAGACAAAAATAGCAGCACTATAAACGCGACAGCGGATGAATTCCCCAAATGGGCTACTCCCACATAATTGGGACTTAGGCCGAGATGAAAAATCTAAAATAGCGATTGTTATCGACAGCAAAAGCAGCACCTATTTGGATGCGAATTTCTAATTAGAGGCAGACTTAGGCAAAAAGCCTTGTGTTCCGGCATGTTAACGAGTGCCTCGTAACAATTTGTATTAAGGCTAAATTTTCCAACATTAGCCTTATATGCTCACATACATCACAGAGGAGAAAGATGGCGACACCAAATATAGTTTCTACGAGCTCTAGGATAAGACTTATGAGCAATGCCCTAGCTATGACACGAAAATTGTTGCTGTGAATTTAATGTAAAGCTAGGATGAAAGGAAATCTTTGGTAGTACTGTCGAAAAATATACCCTGCACTACACTACCGATAACGGATTCAGACTAATCGATTTAGTGGCGGAGCGAAGCAATGAAATAGCACGCGGTTTCCGCATCTCGATATCCATAAACGATTAGAGATGCTCAAGAGCTCTAAGAGCAGAAGAGGAGAGACGCACACTAGCTTTCTCAGAGGGAAAAAGAAGGAGCATGGAAACCGCCAGGTCGAGGAAATTGATAGATGCTACTCCAGGAATGAGATTCGAAAGTCTTACCAAAATGTTAAAAAAATTGCAATGAACACAAATCTCGAACCGAGGCCTGTAGACACGAACAGGGGAACAGATAACAGTAAAGATAACGGCGATAACGAAATAAATACCGCTGTCACGCAGAATAAACCGTTTAACCTGGACAAATTTTTATTTTATTTATTTGTAAATTGAAGCATACACTTTAAGATTAAATAATTATCTTATATGTTAGTGACGACTAGAATTAATTAAAATATTAAACACTACTGAATAAACGTAAAGCAAACATATCAATAAGAAAACTAAAAACTAAGTATTCTTGTGAAATTAAGTGAACTAGGAAAAAACAAAACCAAAAAAATCAAGAACATCTCCATTAAATTAAATTTAATAGATATAAAGGAAAAGAAAAGGGAGAAAACAAAGAATAGAAAATAAACAGGACTTTAAACTAAATTGGGTTGTTGACAAAAAAGGACTTAAGTTTAACACGAAAGCGCTCAGAACTGGCGCTCAGAAGATAGGCAAGTAAATCTGGGGGGAATAAGTTGGTGAGTTCGGTTTGTGGTGCAGTATGTTGAAGAGATAAGAGGGCTGATGAGTTTGAATGACATTGGATAGCAGTATAAGAGTTCGATAGCGAAAAAGGTGGTCAAGTGACATGTTGTATAGAGATTTGGAAAACAAAGATATTCTGTCAAAACGTTTAAGGTTAAAAACATAGCGGGCAGTATTGTTAAACGCAACATTCAGCTTTCTCCGGCACGCAGAATCACAGTTAGAAAATATTTCGCAGCCATAACTACGAGTAAGTATAGGAAATATTAAGGTTTTGGCTAGCAAAAAACGCGTTTTCTTAGACAAATTATACCAACAATTCCGTCCATCCGACCTGGATAAAGTGAAAATAGCTATATAAGCTTAAGACCAACAAAGCTGCCGGAGCGAACGACTTGACTACCGTGCACTTCGAAGCGGCGGACGATGACTTAGCATACATCAACTCATCTGTAAAATATGGTCGAATGAATGTATGCCGGATGAATGGAACCTCGGCATTGTTTGTCCTGTCATAAAGAAAGGAGACCCTCTGAACTGCGTCAACTACAAAGGCTTCAGTCTTATTAACATGGTCTACAATATCAAAATTAATACACCGCGTATCACAGCATCTATAGAGACAAGCTTTACAGAGCAATGTCTAGTTTGGAGAATGTAAGATCGGTAAAGAACTCACCGAGACCTTTGATTTCAATGGACAAGGCGATGCGCAGTCATGCGATTTCTTTAGTATCATTCTTGAAAGAATACTGCAAAATTCACGCGCCAACACTAAAGGCACATTCTTTCAAAAGTCCGTCCAATTACTCGCATACCCTCGGTACCTCTTCTGGTGTATGGAAACCTGGGCTACCAACCTTCAAGACTTGGTCAAGTTGAGCTCTGCCTTTCGGCAATGCGTTACTGAGTACAAGGAGATAATTGTTAGCTTAAAAGAGTATGATTGGGAGAGATTTGTTGATTCAAATTGAGATAACCCTTTGGGCCAACTCTACAAAAGTTGTAGAGCTAACAAGAAGATACCCGAGGTAGGTATTATACGTTTGGGTAATACCACATATTTAGAGTGGAGGGCAAGAGTGCTTCAGAGCTATGAACAGAGGAAGTATTATATAACATGGCGTTGAACATTTTTTTTTTTGTTTTTTTCTTATTATTACTTTATTTTAACAATATCTTTTAACGCTTATATTTAATATTTAATACAAATCATAATTAATTCAATTTAAAATGATACGTAAAAAGGGAATTGTATAAAATAGCTGAGTACAATCTTTAGCCTAGTCAAGACAGTGATGAAAGTACTTATTGAGTTATACAAAAAGAAAAATTCAAATAGTTATATTGATGGGGAAACAATAGAAATTTATAATGAACCAAAAAATGCAATTATATATAATTTTTAAAAGCCTATAAATTAGTTTACATCATCGCTTTAATAAAACATGAACTTCTGAATGATTAAATGAGAAAAGCCACTTCTTTATTTCATTTAAAAATACCGTTTTTACCCTCTCACAGATAAGTTTTTCAGGTAATCTATTAAATAAACGAGGAGCGTTAACATGGAAACAATGGGAAAAGTGCGTTTTTTTAATGGTTGGTACAACTACAAAATTTCTGGAGTTGATTCGCAAGCTATAGTCGCCTTGCACTCTGGCTTTAAAATAGCCTCAATTGACGAAAAAAATCTTTAAAACTTTGTAACAGTAAAGGTGTCTTAGAGGAAGAAATTCAAGAGATCTGAATAATTCAAAACTTGGTATCCTGCGATTAGCTTTAGATATATTTTTCAATAGCGTTCATATATTTTCTCAAATAGGTTGAATGGTCATTCCAACAAAAATTTTCGATCCAAAATAATACCTTTATTTAATTTAAAACTGTCAACACGTTCGATCAAAAAACAATTTGCGGTGCAGGTATTCTGATTGTTGAAAACCATATCTCCCAAGACAAATCGGTTGCAAGTTGGTGAATGATAATATAAAGGTATTTCTTGGGAAACGTTACCTCTGATATTAAATATCATGAACTTCGTTTTATTGCTTATTATCAGCTTATGAAAATTAAACCATCTTCTAATAATATCTAGGTCACAATTTACATCTGCAAACATATCAATTAAATTATTGTTAGAATAGAAAAAAGCAAATGCTGTGATATTACCTTTAAACGGTTGTAAAAATAATGAGTTAGAATAAATAAGAAAGAGGACCCAAAACTGATCCTTGAGGAACACCCATATTTAAACATTTTTGTGAACTGAAAGCATTTTTAATCTTAACAACTTGCTTACAATTGGATAAATAGGAAGCAAACCATTTATAAATTGAGCCTCTAAAACCCGCCTTATAGAGCTTATCAAGCTCTCTCTCCCTTCAAAATGATTTTTGAAATTTCAAGGGCAGAAAATTTATCAAAGTAAAAACTATCGGATTGAATATTGTCATGAACTAAAGAGGTCTCACAAATAAGTGTAGAATTAATTACAATTGAATCACCATTATTATGAACGATATTAACAAAAAAAATTATTAAACAAGTTAGCAACTTCAGAAGGATCTGAAATAACAAGATTATCGTTTTGAATAAAAATATCAGAGCGAGGTTTATTTTTACTAAGTATATCATGGACAACTCTCCATTTTTCTTTAGAGTTCAAAATATTCCGTGCTAGTTTATTACTATAATATGAATTTTTACAAAGTGGAATTTCAATTTTAACCTCTTTACATAACTTTTCATAATAATTATTTAATCACTGATTTCTTGGATATTTCTTCATAATTAAAGAAAGTTTATTTTTCTTTTTGATTTTATTAACTAAGGAAGGAGTCATCCATGGCTTAAAACATTTAAATTTGTTGTTACTTTTACTCATTATTTGGCTACAGCTTAGAATATGATATTGTAGTCTATTAAGAAATGCAACTGTGGGATCGATCGCAGAGTAAACTTCATCCCAAAACTCTAGACTTAAATTTGCTCTTAAGACTGACAAATCAGTTTTTTGATAATCAAAATTCTCAAAATTATTTTCTCTAAACTGGCAACAACTGAGTTGAATACCAGTTAGACGATGATCGGTTATTTTTAAATCAAGGACAATTGTTTTATAATCGACCAATATGTTTCTGTGAAATCGTAAAAACACATGATCTAGACAAGAATTTAATCTAGTAGGTTCATTTATCACAGACTCAAAACCAAATGATGAAAACGCAGTTAGATAACTATCAACATCCGGTGAATCACACAGAATGTTTATATTAAAATCACCTAAAAGAATTATATTTCTACATTTCTGGTTATCCAAAAATCCCGACATTTCTTCCAAGAAGCAACTTACTAAACATTTATGAAATCTATAGACACATATAAAACAATAACTTACGACAGAAATTTTGCAATTAACGTTTATCATATCAGCACTTTCAAATTAATACGTATTTGTTAACTATACAATTGGTTACATTGGTATTATAATATACAGCGACGCCACCAGCAGCATAAGTTTTATTACAAGTCACTACATTACATAGGTTTACTTTCCAGATATTCCAAAATCAAAACCGGTTTTCTACTGATCGTCACTATCCATGAGACTCTGTCCGTGAATACGTGTGAATTGTGATCAATGGCAATTTATCTCCTTTTTTACACAAACCACGCCCATTTGAACCAAAACACGTCATCCACATTACACACACTCGTGCAAATCGCTGTCATTCTAGCAATTTTACTTGTAAATTGCAAATTTTAACAAAGTTATAGAGATGCAAAAGTGTTGGAATTCACTTACAGTGTGTCTGTGCGAAAGTTAAGGGTTTGCAAAAGGATTGGAAGAGTTTGACATCTAGTTTAGTTTATCTATGGTGACAACTAGAGTCTAGTCTAGCTTAGTTTTTTTATAACTTGCGAATTTTTTTTATATTGCGAAAAGTATTGTTTTTTATTGTCAGTTTGCTAATAAAAGCAAAAAAAAACAAAGTTGGCGGACTTTATCTGAGTGCTCTATTCCGTCGGAAGAAAACCCACTGTTGAACTCTTGTCTTAGCATTGAAATCTCCCATCATGATCGTGCTGTTTTGAGAATAAGCAGATAGTTGTCATTGTAACTATGATTCTGAGAATAGGGGCGACCAAGCAGATCACCATTTATGTCTTAAACCTGTTAGTGAGTAATGCTTTGATGTATCCGAAATGAACGTTTTTCGAATATGAATGTTTAAAATTATTTGCATTTGACTGATTTCGGCTGCAAAAAGTAATACGCTCTCAGCTGTTTCAAAGGACAAGTAGTTGCTAGACCGGACTTAATATAGAAGTGACGACAACCCACACAGTTCTCAATGCTTTTTAATTCCACAAATCGAAGAAACACCTCTGCCATCAGGTTTTCCTTTGACTTTCAAATATTATAAAGAAGCAACCGAAACCAAAGGCAAAGCCAACAAGCAGAAAAGTGAACTCTAAATGTCTACTATTCATCGACTAGACGAAAGGATTTTTTTCACTTTTGTGTTGCTTTCTGCGCCACCTGGATTTATTTTCCTTCGTCAAACTAAGGGTGACTTGAACCTTAGCTTTGTGTATGTATTTTTACATTTTATTGCTGCTCCATCCATTCACGAATATGGTGGAATCGCATCGCCTTGCATCCTGATTCAATATGCTGCTTCTGCAGCAGCCATCCGCCGGAACTGGTGGTTCCTCAGCCGACTTCAGGCACCAGCAAACACTCCGACACCACCTGACTAAGATGAAGATGGAATTTTTCATTTCATGCATTCGTGAGGGAGCAACGAGCAGTTGGGCGTGTAAAATGTAAGCAAGCAAAAAAGGGTACGGAAGCAACCGGATATGTTTTATTCAAATACCCAACTGCCGGTTTGATGCATTGTTATTTTCCCTAGTTTTCTAGGGTCCCGTTCACTTGACTAAACACCATATACACACAAACTGGGTACAAGGAAAAATACGACAACACAAACAAACATCACCCTCAATGGCTGTGGCATCACCATCTGCCACCTTACACATATGTTTGAATGAATAATACACACAGACATTTGGACCAGAAATGTTGGGTGGTTCAAAGTGTCCTGCTGGCAGAGAAGAACTCTACATATTTCTGCTATTGTGAATGAGAATATGCAATTGCAGCAAAAGGACACCTCCAACCATTCAATGTGGGCGACCTACGTGGTACTGTACAGCTGAAAAAAGCTCAACCAGGGTTTCATCGCGTGTGAAGAGGAGAAGGAGGAGGAGAAGGTGAGAAGGTGAGAAGGTCACAATGGTGGGTGAGATGTGAAATGTTTTGTATGTGTGACAATGTGTTGGGAATTGGGCGGTAGGATGATGTGTTCAAGACGATGAAAGGATGTAAGGACTCTTTTCCTCTACCAATTTGCACTTCTGAGATTTCCAAATGGATTTGTAAATGTTGTTATCGAAAAAGGACACTTGGCGAATGAAAATTGTACGTTTCGTATTTGTTGTCATTGTCGTTGCCGTTGTCATTGTTGTTGCTGTTATTGCTGTTGTTGTTCATCAGTCCTTTGTTGGTTAAAAGGAATCACTGGATGTTGGTTGTTCCGTGCTTGCTTGCTGGTTTACTGGTTGCTAGTTGCCGATTGCTGGTTGCCGGTTGCTGGTTATTGGTGAACTGTTGCTATTAACGGCTGGGAATTGAATTTAAACTGTCATGTGCACTTTGAAGTTCAAAGAAATGCAAATGAGTTCAGTTATTTGCATGGATGTTAGATCCTTCCTTCCGATTTGTCTGAGGATGGTATGACATTTTGGAAAATATTCTTTGTAAGTATTTGGTAGAAGTTTACCAAGAACATGTGATGACCTATGAGGACGGATTGCTTTCAACGGGTTATGTTATGGTTTTCGATCGGCTTTACATTACGCTACTCTATGAACTTTAAATGTCATAAACTGTGGCACCAAAAGCCTTCCACTAAGGCGGCGTTTTAACGACTCTAAGTCCTGCGGATAGTTTTTGGTTAAAGTTTAGTATCGATGTAAGGCGTAACTTCAACATAGCATAATACGGACTTGTAGGGTAAAGTCGTACGAATATCCCTAAGAGTAACCGACACAAAAGGACTAATTGCATCCATGGGGCGACAGCCGGGAAACGGTGGTTATTTCACGGCTATTGAATTCCCTTTTATATTGCGGACTACGTATGCTCCGTGTTCTCACCAGCCTATAGTATTGAAGGGTTTCTCTCTGTCCGCGTATCCTAACACCGGCAAAACTGAGCGACGAAGAGGAGCTAACCTTTTTCAAAAACAACTCCAACTCCTGGGTGGAACAGCAAGCTCCGCGAGATGCATGACTAAAAGGGTGTTTAGTCTATAGTTTGCGAACTTCGAATACCGACCTACCTCCGATGTAAATCCCCAGTCTTTATCGCAGCAAAATAGGTTCTGCTGTTAGCTGACTTTCATATGACTTTTTGATTGCTCGTAGGAATCAAAATGAACCCAACAAAGATTTAACGTTAGAGACTGATGTCTCTTTAAAAGTAGCAACTTCTAGGCAGAGACTGCTAACTCTGATGCTGGAATGAGAAGCGAGGAAGTGAATGTGTCCCTTCTGAGCGACTTAAACTCAGACACTTTGTGTGGAGAAGCAATCAGCACGCTGTGGGATGAGTTATTTGTACCATCCATGCTAGTCGTAGACTATGGGAACAAATCACAAAAATCTGGAGGCTACATTAGACTGAGACTTTCGGAGAGGTAAAGCTTTAAACAAGCCGTGAAGCAAGGTACTTTTCGGGACCGTACTCTAAAGATTTCTACTGCCAAAATGGACAACAACGGCATAGAGGCTAAACGGACCCGATCGGCGGACTCCAAGCAACCGGAAATGCTGCAGCCGACAAGGTTCCATCTAACAATATACTAGACCCTGTCAGGAGATTGGGCTTCGGGACGAAGAGGTGATGCCGTCTCTTAACAGCTCAATAATTAAAATAAACAGCTCAATAGTCTCTTAAGGAGACTACAAATCAACCGGTAATACGGCTGCAACTGAAGGTAACAGAGAACTTGAGCCCCCCTCAGCTAGCCAATTAACACAAGAATCAGTTTCTGCGAATAGACCCGAAAGTAAAGTTATTGTACCTATACTTGAGAAGTTAAGCGACAGAAAACGCAGCTCGTTCTACGAGAGTGAGACCAAAAGACCACTCCCTTGACGAGCCGCATAGTGAACCCCACGCATAGACGCAAACGATGATGGCTACACTTAAGGCATTGCAGCGAAATCTGCATTATGCTTAATGAACAATCCACCTATTTCCCCGGAGACATAGATGCGATTCATCTTCTTCTTGTATATGATCTGATCGAACTATGACACTGTCATCTCGTTCTGGGATGCGATGCCAAGGTGAGTTATTTTCAAACTATATTTTTAGCAAAAATCTGATTTTGTGTAATAGGGATAGTAGACTCACTTTTATCAATTTCATAAAATGGGAATTACTTGCATGTGTCATATGAGGTATCCCTATCGGTCCATATGCACATAAGGTTCAATATAGGATGCTATATACAAGAAAATCTCGCTATCAAAGTTGACTCACTGCCTTCATCTTACAGTCCATTGGGAACTTGAATAAGGCAGCGGATCAACTAAATGACACCATTATCATCTCATCATTTGAGTGTAATTGCAAATTGAACCGCAATATGGTTCAAAGATGTGTGCCATGTTGGAATTCCCAAATTGAAGAATTGCGTTAAATAGTGAGAATATTTTTTAACAAATCCAAATATACCGGTAATCGAAACCTACACAAGTCCGCTTTAACCAGCTTCAATAAAGAATTGAGAAACTCCAAGAAAGCTTCCTACAAAAGATGATACTTTCACAGCAAGTCGACTCGACTCGACTCCACCCTTTTAAACAACACACAGTATGTCAGCCTATGTAGCCACAAGCTTTCCCTACAGCAACAGAACTAACAGCCCATCTGAACATACATATTTGAATAAGATCTAAACTCATTTAAACCATATACTCGTAAGGCACCAGGATCAGACGGATTCTTCTAAGCAGTGATTCGAAAGGGTCCAGATTCTTCCCACTCTAACCACTTTATTTAGATATAGCTTCGACCAATGGTGCAGGTCAAATCGCCATTGTATTCAGTCGCCCTGTTACTTTACTCCATAAATGTGAATTGCTATATCGCTTATTCTATTGTAGTTCAATCAATCCAATAACCTAATTTCTCACGCAAAAATTGAATTCTATTCATTTCGCGACAGTGCTTTTAGTGCATTTTTTATTTATTTTCTCCGCAATTATTTTTAAGTTGTTTTTTGTTTTCCTGGTCTTCGTTATCTCTTCTTGCGGATTAACAAAGTGCTCCATTCATTAACGACAATAATGCTGACTTTGTTGCCTGTAAGGGGAACTGCGGCAAAATATTACATGCTATTTGCGTCGGCCTAAATAAAAGAAACACTGTATTCGTTTAAGAGATTTCGGAAAGCCTGCTGTTTTCCTGTGACGAGTGTATCACTATTTCTCACTCACATGTGCTCCTTGCAATCAAGTGCCTCAATGACTCCAATGAATCCAATCATAACTCACTCGTCAGACTAATAACGGACAAACTATCAATCTTTGAAAAAAGTGTAAGGTGTGTAGAAAACTTCGGTCATTGCATTAAAAAATAAATTGCGCGTTTAATTAAATTAGAAACCTAAAGATACAGAAATAAAGAAACAACTAAGCGCAACCTCGATAAAGTGTTAAGTGAATTTATATCAATGATCGCAATGATCGATTCCAACAAAAAAATGTGTAGTTCCATCAACTCTTTCTGGGAAGGCATAGATATTCATTTAAAGTCATCCACATTCAATCTCCATCACTAATCTGTAACATACAATCATCCACTCTCAAAGCAAAACGAGTCCATGTTTGACGTTATATTCGATAAAATGAATGAGCTTAATGAAAAACACACTACGAATAGAATAGTGTTGAATGATTTAGAAAACCTCATTTAAACAGTATGTCACAGAATCGTTGGTCTTCCAACCCATCCACCACCGCACAACAGTTACAATACTTCAATATTGGCTGAATTATTACAAACCGAATCTGTTTGAAAATATTATATTGTTAAAAAAAAAATGTTTTGAGTAATTGTTGGATTTATTAATATTATAATCAGACCTTAAAGAATTTGTTCAGAATTAATGCTCATGTAGGTTAAGAAATTGTTCAGAATTGTCTAAGCCAGTCCACAACTGTGTCCAAGATTTTTTTCTCTTCCACTTGGATTTCGAACACAGAACAGATAAGTCATTAATCAAATATATTGTACATTTTTTATATTTTTCGTCGCCTTTTCCTTACTCTTACATTCAGTTCAAGTGCTGGTCCTTCATTTTTCTCGGACTCATATTCTCATACATATTTTTGGTCCAAATCGAGCCGGATTAGGATATTATTACATTTCGTCTTGGATCTGGAACTAATTCTACATTTTTCATCGTTTGTAATTAACGTTGGTTAATCAAAATCATCTTTTTCTCGCTGGATCTCATTGAATTTATATAAAACAGTTCTACTGAGTGATTAATTTAAATAAACTTTGGACTTTGGTGTACGCTTCTCGTTTCGACTTCGTGCTCACGTGTTACTTATTAGATGGTTGCATAATTATTTGATTTGCATGTATCGTAATAAACTATTGAATTTTATTTGAGAAAATCATTTCATACGCTTGTTTATTCAAGAAAGAATTTGCACGTCGGTTTATAAAATTTGTGTATACCAACAAACATTCATACGCTAACACATAAGAGAATAGCTGCATTTTTGGCGCGTTTCGTTATCGTGGTTGATAGACATTTTTTCAATACATTTCAGATGAGCAGAAACCTCGGGTTTTTCGGTTTTGTGTTCGATTCGCGGTAATTTAAAGGGCTCGCTAACCAAGTTGGGAACCTTTACGGAGAAAATCACCGACATTGTAACCTTAGATGCTTTAGAAGTTAGGCTAGAAAAACTTGAAGACTTGTGGTGTAAATTTGATACTTCTCAAGGTCAAATGTATGCACTAGCAGAGGATGAAGGGTACTCTGACCCTGAACCCGACTTCGAAGAGTTCGAGTCAAAGTATCTCGTTATAAAATCAATCTTACTTTCTTCTATTCGGGATAGAAAAAAACCAGAAATGACAGAAGTCCAAGTCAACCCATCGCATAACACACAAATCCCTCTACAGACTCAGTCGAACCAATCTAATTCAGAAGCAGTCAACACCTTGCGAAAGGTACAGAATCCTCTACAGCAACAATCGGACATAACACACTTCATCGAAAACTTTCCAAAATTCCATATTGAACCTTTCTCGGGAAATTATCGTGAGTGGCCATCCTTTAGGGACATGTTTGAGAGTTCAGTTCATAACAAAGAAAATTTGTCGGCAACACAAAAATTTTATTTTCTTCGCTCGTCCCTTCGGGGCGATGCGCTAAACTTACTAAGCCATATCCCATTGTCTGATGCCACATATGAACAGGCATGGAAAAGACTAGACAAAAGGTACAATAGGTACATTATAAACAGTCTTGTGGAAACCATCATGAAACTTCCTTCGCCTCAGAGTTCTAACGTTGGAACTCTTCGCAAAATATCTGACTGCGCTGATGAGATTGCAAGAAGTCTCAATTCTTTGAATTCTTTCGAAAGAGATCCATGGATGATTTACGTACTTGTTAGCAAATTGGATCCAGATACTCGGCAGGCTTGGTCAGGACATAGTATAGATTTTGAATATCCCACAACACAGCAGTTCTTAACCTTTCTCGAACGACCCTGTCTCGTCATCAAACCAGTGCCCAATTTGTAACTCGCTACATATGCTTTCACAATGTACACAATTTGCCGCAATGAATATAGGAACCAGGAGAGAGTAGGTTAAGTCCAAGCAGCTTTGTTTTAATTGTTTATGTAGTGGTCACAGTTCAGCTCGTTGTCAGTCGAAATTTCGCTGTAAAATTTGTAATTGTCGACACCATTCTCTTGTGCATCCTTGCACAGTGAACTGGGAAAAATCAAATCAATCGACGGAATCTAATCCACATTCGCCTTCATCGCCATCGATTTCACAGCCTACACATCTCGTCACAAACCACACTATCAATATCGCACAGTGTCTGCCACAAAGTTTACTACCTACAGCCATTAGTACAGTTATCGATAGTCAGGGAAAGCATCAGCATGTTCGATTATTAATAGACTCAGGATCTCAGGTTTCCTTCGTCACCGAATCTTGTATTCAAAGACTTGGCCTTAGACGAACCAACGCCCGCATCCCAATAAGTGGTATTGGAGCAAATTGTGCTGGGGCATCTAGAGTTCTGGCTTCAATGGTCATTTATTCTCGGTTCAATTCTGCCAGTATCTCTGTAGACACCTTCATACTGTCAAACATTACCTCAGTGATGCCATCTGTTTCATTCGATTTAAAGGATTGGGATCACATCTCAAATATGAACTTAGCTGATCCTTCATTCAATCGATCAAGTGCTGTAGATATTTTGCTTGGAGCAGATAAGGGTAAGGAGCAGGAAGGGTAAGGATATTATTAAGGTATAATTCTCCTAATAGCCCAAAAAATAATTTTTGGCTGGATATTAACTGGACGATTGTGCTCACGAGTGGGGCAAGATATTCAGTCCCATCATTCAATTCTCGATATCGATTCAACTTTACAGACCTTTTGGACAGTTGAGGAAGTCGATCCAGAATCAATTCTATCAACAGAAGATAAGGCCATTGAAGAACACTTCATTAAAACTCATAGAAGGAGTAAGGATGGAAAATATATTGTTAACCTTCATTTTAAAAATCAACCCGTTTTCGCTAACACTGTCGTAGGTGCAATATCTCGTATTGCGGCAATGGAAAGGAAAATGTCTAGAAATAGTGTCCTTGCTCAGTCTTATTCAAAGTTTTTGGAAGAATATTTGTTATTAGGCCACATGCGTAAGATACCAGCGTCGGAGATTTCAAAGCCGAACGTTTTCTACCTACCACATCACGCAGTATTTAAGCCGGACAGCGCGTTAACGAAGATTCGTGTTGTATTTGACGGTTCGTTTAAAGACACGTGCGGGAATTCCCTAAACGATTCGTTATTGATTGGTCCTCCTATTCAACGAAACCTTTTCTCTGTCTGTTTAAGATTTCGTCGTCACAAATATGTGTTTACCGCAGACATAATTAAAATGTTTCGTCAGATATGGGTTTCAGATGAAGATACTGATTACCAAAGGATGGTCTGGCGAAAAGCGGAATCAGATCCTATTGAACATTATCGGTTATGTACGGTAACTTACGGAACCTCATGCGCCCCATATCTTTCGGTGCCCGTCTTAAAACAGTTGGCACATGATTATCAAAAGGAATATCCTATGGCTGCAGAGATACTTTTAAACGATTTTTATGTTGACGACGTTGTGTCAGGTGGAGATACTCTCACTGATGCAATGTTAAAGAAAAGGTGTTTAATCGAGCTCCTTTCCAAAGGTGGCTTAAAACTCAGCAAGTGGCAGAGTAATTGCACCGAGCTTCTACAAAGTCAAGGAGATCTAAATCAAAACAAAATCATTTCGCTAGATAGCGGGGCTGATTCTTGGGTGAAGGTACTCGGTTTAAGCTGGAATCCTAAAATCGATTGCTTCTCGTTTCGTTTAAATCTAGCAACCAACGGACCTGGAACTAAAAGTCAAATTCTTCGGGAGGTTGCTAGAGTTTTTGATCCCCTCGGCTTTCTTGTTCCCTCTGTCGTGCAGCTAAAGATTATTCTTCAAGAATTGTGGTTTCGGAAAGTGAACTGGGATAACCCTCTTCCAGAATTTATCGTAACACGATGGTTAAATTATCGACAACAACTTCCTGAGCTTACAAAAATCACCATACCTCGATGCATAGGTATAGCGGATGTGTCATTCCAATTACATGGTTTCTCGGATGACTCGACTTAATCCGTCATAGTCATAATGCCGCTGTCATAATCTTCAAGTAAACGATTTGGTGGTAATCAAGGAAGCAAATATGCCCCCTGGAAAATGGGCTACGGCACGAGTCATTAACATCGATCCCGGAAAAGACGGACATGTCAGAGTCGTTACCTTACGTACAGCTAATGGGAGCCTCGTTAGACCAATTCATAAATTAGCGCCACTTCCAATAAACTGAAGCAATGTTTCAGAGGCGGCGGAATATTTGAAAATATTATATTGTTAAAAAAAAAATGTTTTGAGTAATTGTTGGATTTATTAATATTATAATCAGACCTTAAAGAATTTGTTCAGAATTAATGCTCATGTAGGTTAAGAAATTGTTCAGAATTGTCTAAGCCAGTCCACAACCGTGTCCAAGATTTTTTTCTCTTCCACTTGGATTTCGAACACAGAACAGATAAGTCATTAATCAAATATATTGTACATTTTTTATATTTTTCGTCGCCTTTTCCTTACTCTTACATTCAGTTCAAGTGCTGGTCCTTCATTTTTCTAAGACTCATATTCTCATACAGAATCATTGCCACATCCAGTGCCGACAACCCAACCACCAAATCGATCGAAAAATCTTATGGTGATATAACTGCTCCAACGTCAACTCCTCCTGTCGCAGCCACACGGAAACATGTTACATAATTTGACACGACGTGGACGCCTTCAGAGTGGCAAAGCAGGCTAGACCGACTGCTCGTGCAAATTACGCAAAAATTACGCAAATGTTGCTTGGATTTCTTGGATGCATCAGCCAATGCATATTCCTAACATTTCACCACAAAAACAAAAGGAATTTCAAGATTAACTTACCGGCTAAATATGAATGGTTATTTGTTAACCCATCAAACACCAACCACAACCTCGGAAAGATGCGGATCTCCTAATGGATGGATCAACCAACCAATAAAAACATTGAAAAAAAACCAAGCAAACATTAAACCCAAAATACTTCCAAATTTTTCCTGTCCTGTCTATATCCCTAAGTAACTCCCTTCACGTCGTATCCCCACAAATGCACCAACTGCCAATTTCAATCTTACAACAGGAACCAAATATCCAAACTTTTATCAGCTCGCATATCTTAAATTCCGCTTCTAGCTCACCTTCTTCTTTGGTTTCACGAGCCCCTGCACCTATTTTTGCTCCCCTTTCGCGACCTAACGTTAAATTGACTCAAATGAATATACATAGACACCATGGAATGCCGTTACGAACTCTCTAGGCTAAGGGATAAAAAGATATACGAAAAAATACGTCTTTTTCTCGCATATCTTTACAATAAATCCGACTCTGTTTGCTTCGAGGGAAAAACCAAAACAAGTTTCATGGTCTCCATCCAACAGGAAGGTCTTTCTACTGATATAACCAGTCCCAGGAAACTTTACAACAGGTACCACGAAATTTTCAACACACAACCCCAAAAGATTGCGGATGACCTAGCAACTTTCCGCAGCTATGTACACTCTAAAAGAGTTTCTCATCTTACCAGGCACTTACCAGGCACTCCTTTGCCCTCTGGAAGCTCCCCTCGCACTCCTCAGACCAGATAAACTTCCTACTCTTCTTTAAAAGGTCTACCAACGGCTTTACCAAAATTGAAAAATTCGGTATAAATCTCCTGTACCAGGATACCGTTCCTACAAAGCTCCTAACTTCCCTAACATTCCTCGGTGCAGGAATCCTAAGCATGCTTTCTAACTTTTCCGGGTCCACGTGCAACCCATTCCTATCCACTACGTATCCTAAAAATTTTAATGTAGACCTACAGAAGTTACACTTCTCCCTACTGACCTTCAACCCTGCCGTACTCAATCGTTCGAAGACTTCCTCTAGAATTTCCAGGTGTTTTTGGAAACTGTTCGTGACGATCACGATGTCGTCGAGGTATACGAACACGTGCGGTTCCAAATCGGCACCAAGCACTGTGTCAATAAAGCACTGTGTCTGCCATGTTGCTGGGGCGTTGTGTAACCCAAAAGGCATCCTCTTGAACTGGAAGAGTCCCCGATTAGGCACAGTAAAGGCTGTGTATTGGCGGGACTTTTCCTCGACGGGGATCTGCCAGTATGCGGACTTAATATCCAAAGATGACAGATGACAGAAGTGGGTAAGCATCACGCTCTGTGACCTTATTCAACTTCCTGTAGTCTACACAAAACCTAAACGATCCGTCCTTCTTCTTAATCATGACAATAGGTGAGGCCCAAGGACTACTGGACTTCTCAACTATGTCATCCCTAAGCATCTCTTCTAATTCCCTATCTATGTGGCTCTGGATCGCAGGGGATACCGGGTAGTATCGCTGCTTTATTGGTTCAGAAGCCGTCCTAATTTTGTGTTCTACCAGATGTGTGCACCCAATGCCATTTGGCATACCTTGGAAAACTCTTTTCAGCATCTCAGTTAGTTGCTGGCTTTCTCCGCCATCCAATTCGGTTCTCTCCTTAAGAGCCGAAATCGAAGCCAACTCCTTTTGGCTCGAAAACCTCCACTCGCCTGATCTCAAATCCGGGACAATGCCCGCGCGGACCCAAAAATCGGCCCCTAGTATCAGGACGTGGGGAAGCGTTGGAATCACCAGGCACTCCAGCACCACTGATTTCTTCTGCACAACAAATGGTATACTCACGCTCCCTACTACATCTACACCGGCACCATCTGCCAATGAAACCCTACTGATCCTAGCTATTCCTAATCTAAGCCCTAACTCTTTTAAAATTTTCCACCCGTCCCTACCGATGATGGTACGCGAAGCTCCTGAATCTAATAACCCTACTAAACTTTTGCCGTAAACACTAACACCTAAATAAGGGCGACCATCATCTTCTTTATCCTCAAGTGTGAAACCTAAATAAACTTCTTCCGTCAATCCTCCCAGCTGGTTACCAGCAGGCAACCTATCTAAGTTCGCCGGCGCTCTTGCCCTGCTGGTGCAAGAGTCCGACGACCATTTCCCGAACATTGGGAACAATCCCTTCTTAGAACCCCTAGCTTACCACACCCTATACAACGCCTAGGAGCGGAACAGTGAGCGGAAATATGACCCTCCTGATTGCAGTTGAAACACCTCAACCGCCTATTCGGCTGAGGTTCCCTACTCACGACTGATACTCTTGGAGCCGGCCTGGGTTCGGCAACCCTACGCTCTGCAGCCCTCGGTTCCTCGACTGCCACGTATGCCAAATCAGGTTCCAAGAGGTGACGTGACCGAGTAGGAGGTGGCGCAAATGTTTCCACATTCGCTCGGACCATCTCTAGCTTCCGTCCTAGAGCGACCAAATCTGGGATAGACTTGGGATCTGCCAACCCCAATTGAGTTTGGTAGAAAGGTGCCAAGTTTCTTTGCACTATTCCCAGCTTCCGTCGCTCCGTGAGCGGCTCCGTCAACCTACCGAACATGTTTTCCATGATCGCTACGTAGACTCCAATCGACTCGTACTTCCCTTGGGTCCTACGACGAATTTCCTCCAACAGTGCGTCGTCATAATTTGGAGGCAGGAACTCCAGCTTCAACTCCCTAACTAAACCCTGCCAAGAAGAAACAGTCCTCCTAACCGCCCTATACCAAAGAAGCGCCTTCCCACTAAAAAGTTCAACCGCTGAGCGAAATAGGTGGTCTTCCGACACATTGCGCGCTTCTCGGAGCTCCTCGACTCGTTCTAGGAACGAGTTCACTGTTGAACCGCAGCGTTCGCCAGTGAACTTCAAGTCCCATTTGCCGATTCGCTCTGTGCAGCGTTCAATTGCCGGTGGTTCCGGTGCCGAAGGTAACTGCCTCGGTTGGGGAGTGGGTGGAATCCTAACCGATGACCTAGGGGAGGGAATGGGTGTTCTGAATTCCCCAATTAGGTTACGTTCCTCTTCTTCTGCGGGTTCGTCAACTTCTTCATCATCTTCATCTTCTAGCGAGGCCATTAGAAGCATCAGATCCGTCTTCAGGTTCTTCTTCTGATTCACTTCTTCGTCTGTGGTGGGCTGGGACCGCTCAACCCGTGAGGTGGCCCATTCAATTTTGGTGAGTACCTTACAGTACTCTGAAGACTTTTTGGCTGGAGGGTTCTCCAGTAACTTCTCGATCTCTGTGATTTTCTTCTCGACGGCTTCCCTGTCGGTGGAAAATGAAAAAGGGTACTCGCCAGGTTTGAGAGACCCCCGTCGCTCAAGTGCTCTTGCAGCCCGTAGCGACTTCCTCATTCTATCGACGGTGTCAGGTAACAAGCCCCTACACTCGACTTCGTAGGCCAGCTCGTCCTGACTCAACCGATTAATCTCCATCCTTTTATAGTTTAAAATAAAATAAGACCAACCCAAAAGCACAAAAAAAGCAACAAAGAAAAAGTAGAATATCCTTCTAATACGAAAAAAATTAAGAGAAAACTACTTCCCTACACGGCAACACTAATCAGCACAAAACTCCCAAGAATCACAAAAATGAAATATAGAAAAAAAAAATCGAATTAACAACGTATGTATGTGTACGTATGTATCAATAGTTATCTACATATGTATGAATGGATATTTATGAAAACAGACAAATGCATATGACAGTATTAATGTATATTAATAAATGATAAATGATACGAGAATATGTATATATGTATATATGTATATTTGTATATATGTATATATGTATATTTTATGGGCGAGTAACAATAAAAAAAATATGCTAAGTTCTACAGTTCTAAATATGCTAATAAATGATAAATGATACGAGTATATGTATATATGTATATATGTATATTTTATGGGCGAGTAACAATAAAAAAAATATGCTAAGTTCTACGTATGAAATTTATATATATATGCAAATGTAAATACTATATAGTATAGTATCTACCTGTATTTTATGTTTACTTAGTTAAAGAAAACAAAACAAACTGGCAATGAAAAAACGAAATCACAACCTACTTGGGACTCAGGGTACATACGACCTGAGGTTTTCGCTTCCAACGATGTAAATCTATAGGTATGGATGATTTTTAATTCCCTCAAATTAGATTCGTTCTTGAATCCCACGTTGACTCCAACACTCCAGCGATGACACTTCTAATAGAAATCACTTCCCACTAGGTTACCTCTAAAAGAAACAACAAAGATTATTTGCACTTTTAAATAGAAACACAGACACTTCCCAAGTCACAAAGCACCTCTTTGGTACAAATTTTTTTTATATTTTTTTTTTTTTTTTTATAATAATTTTTTTGTTTTGAGCCCCACGTTGGGCGCCAATTTATTGCAAAACCCGTGGAAAGAAATTTATTAAATTTATTACAATGGCAAATGCCGGGCTGCCGGCATACAAACAAACTTTAAAAATGACCGACAACAACGAACCGCAACCACACGGGTGGTGATTGATGAACGAATGAAGAGGAGTGCGCAAAAGCGAATGTGAGTCCAAAAAGGGGATTGCAACAAGCAGCTGTTGGTTAGCTGCACACACCGGCTGCTCAGCAAGGGGGGGTTCGGGAAGATCGCTCAACGCAAAAGTTGCAAACAACACAACAGGTAGGCGCCACCCAATTTTTAAGGCAAAATTGGGAAAACAGATAAGAAAAAAAAACACACGACTTATCTTTTCCCTGATGGGGAATTTATACTTATATTTGATCTTGTGTTTGTTTCTTTTGAGGGAGATTACAGGGTATGCCGAATTTTTATCAAACCGATTTTTTTGTTTAAAAAAAATTTAAATTAATTTTAAGTGAATGGGTCGGCTAATGGAAAGCCCACAGTTCCGCGTTGTCGTATCGGTAACACTATCGGGTCGCGCAGTTAAATAATAATATAAATATATAAATATATATAAATATATAAATATATAAATATATAAATACGAACGGTTTCAACGGAAAACGGTAAGAAGGCTTACGGACGCGGGTTTACTGCACAAATATGTGGTATTAAAAAAAAGGGTACTTATCTCTTTTATGGGTTTCCTGCCTAGGCGGGGTCGCTCTCTAGCTGGGTCTCTGCTGGTGGAGGAGGGTAAACCGTCTCCGCCACAATCACCGACTTCTGTCCGGTCGTGTCCGTTGTGTGCTGTAATTTCTTTTAGTTCGTCCCTTGGTGTGTTTCTCGTCCTTGGTTTGTAGAAATTTTGTTTCTGTTCTTGTTCTCGTTCGTGTTATTGTTCTTGTTCTGGGTGTTTTCAATGGTTTTCTTTTTCTCTTTGTCGTTGGGTTATTTTTCTCGTTTGGTCTTCGTTTCTTCGTTTCTGTTTTTACTTTTTTTTCTTCTCTTTTTTTTCGAGGCTCTGGCCAACAAGACGATAAGCTATCAAATGAGCTTACCGCGCTTTTTGGCTATCGCCGCCATTCGTCCACACACACACACACACATGGGGTTCCGTCAATTCAGCTGTTAGAGCAAAGGGAATCACATCCAGAGCTCCAACAGCTTCTCACGAATCCCCAGCCAATCACACACGTCGATGTTCTATGTTTGTGGGTCATGTTTGTTCGTTCTGTTTGTTTTGTTGTCCAAGTGATTGCTTTGGTTCGAAGCCAGCCCTCTGACCCGAAACCGAAGCTATGGTTGAGAGCTTCCATTGAGACCGCCGGATAGGGAGGAAAACTTAACTTAATAGTGGTACAATGGGGGCCAGTAAACCTTCTTGCAGACATGGGGAGCAGAAGAACGACCGCGGGGAATTGTGGGCTTTCCTTTACAATCTTTTTTTTTTTTTTTAACTTTTGTGGGGGTAGGGGGTTATACAAATTTATGGTGTTGGGCAAACAATATTAAATATGGTGGGCTCGCGGCCATTGTTGATGGTGTTGACATCTCGGGGCGGACCGTCCGTCCGCTAGAGTCTCCAGGCCGTCCGCCTGGCTCTATCAGGGGTACCTATATGGTCATCTCTGGAGCGGTAGGCCGGGGGAGGGAACTGAATTCAGAGGATCCAGTGAATCCCACCTGTGCCGTGGCATCCAGAGCATGACGGAGGGAAGAAAAGAAGGGACAGCACAAGAAGGGGGAGGAGAAATAAACCGGTCAACAGATAACAGATGGAAAAGGGAGTGGAGGATTTTTGGGGCGTGATTTGCACGCAACATCATCTTCAGCGTAGTCGAGCAGACATCTTACATTTTCCTACCAAACTCGTCCTGTCTTGTCTAAATCTTTCTCTCTCTCTCTCTCTCTCTCTCTCTCTCTATCCAATTTTCCGAAAAACTTAACACGTGCTCCGGCATTTTAAGAGTAGTAATACCCTCTTGACTGGTAAGTTCCTTAAAAAAAAAAATTATGGACCCTCTCTTTCGACGTCTATGCTCTTACAGAAACCAATCTGATCCCCGACGTAAAGCGCCAAGAGCTATTCCCATATTCTTGTAATGTTTTCCGAGATGACGATCACTCCCTCTTTATAGTTTATTATCCTGCCCTCAATAAAATTGATTCTCCATGTAGAGGTGTCCTACTTGCTATTCACAATAACCTCGATTCTTCTCTCATAGCTATCTCATATTCTGTTAAAATTCACTTTGTTTCAATTAAAATAACACTTTCGAATAAGTCCCTATACGTTATGTGTTGTTACATTCTCCCAGTTCAACCTATCGAATCTTACATCATTGCTATTAAAGCAATTGACCAACTAATTGACCTAAGTGATTTCATCGACGATATCCTTATCTTTCGTGACTTTAATCTGCCCCTGCTGAAGTAGATTCCATCGAATAATCACTTTCCCTTTTCTCGGCATAAAACATCATTTACTTCCCTCCCCTTGCTATTACGAGTATGTTCGCTCTTTATGGAATATTATTTAAATATTACAATTAAATTATGGACATATTTTCTTCGCTCCAATTCTTATTCTCACTACTCTAACTATCTTGGAATCTACCTCCAATTCACCCAGCTCTATATCTCCCTCTATACATCATTGGCCCGAACCACAATCTGGAAAGTCGGTGCACAATTTCTACCTTCGAAATGAAATTGTGAATTGGCGATTCGAGAGCTCGGGTCTCACCCAGTTCAGTGACGAGAATATGGCAAATAATGTCATCACCAACGATAGGGTACTACCCCCGTTCATTTCGAAGGAAGAGCTCCAAACGATCTTCGAATCACTTAGAAGTAAGAAATCAGTGGGAACCGATGAAATACCGAACATTGTGCTTCGACATCTCCCTCTAGAAGCGGTGAACATTTATACCACCCTGTTTAATAATGCAATGAATAATGCACATTATCCAGCGCATTGGAAAACTGCGGTGGTACATCCCATACCCAAAAGGGATAAAGATACTTCCAATCCGGCGAATCTCCGCTCGATCAGTCTTCTTCCAAGCATCAGTAAGGTTTTCGAGAAGGTGATCAATAGAGTCCTGACTAAGTGGGTTGAGGACAAAAATATAGTTCCGGATAATCAATTCGGTTTCAAGGCGGGGCATGATATTATTCATGCCGAGTCTAAACTGTTTTCTGATATCCAATGGAACAAAGGCAAGAAACAGTGCACTGGTGCCTGCCTGATTGACTGGAGATGGCCTTCCATACCGTATGGTTAGAGGAACTCTTTCTCAAGCTGGACAGGTTGGGCATTAGTAAACCACTGCTGTATATTCTTTTTGATATGCTCTCCAGTAGACAGTTCATCGTGAAGAATGGCGATGTGACTTCTGCTGGAACATTTAACATTAAAAACGGTCTGCAACAAGGTGCGGTAAATTCTCCGATCCTATTCAACATTTACACAAGTGATCTGATAGGTTCACTTCACCATGCCATAGCGTACGCAGACGACTTAATCGCGTACAGATCAGGTCCAAAGATTGAGGTCATTAATATGCTTTTGCAACGTGACTTCGATAAAATTAAGCGATATTGCGATGACTGGAAGTTGAAAATCAACTTTCAGAAGTCGGAAACCATTCTGTTTAGGACGCCTTTGTCTGGGGCCTCTAGGGATGCCAGGAAGAATTGGCGAAAGTTTTCTATCGTCGGACAACACGGACAGCCACTCGCTTATCGAAATGTAGTCAGATACCTTGGGATCTGGCTAGATCAATTTCTGTGTCTTAACAAAAATGTAGATGCTGCTCTGGTCAGAGCTAAAGGTGCTTTTGCCCTTACAAAGAGACTGTTTTATAACAGCCAATTCGATGCGAGAGTGAAGGTGATCTGCTACATGGCCCTTATTAGGCCCATGCTAGTATTTGGATGTCCCTTGTGGTTCAACGTGAGAGCAAGTTTATTGGAAAAGATTCGGGTGTTTGAGAGGGCTTGTCTTAGAACTTGTCTTCGCTTATACAGAACACCAGAGTCTCAGTACATAAAATTCTATCCCAATGAGGTCTTGTACAATAGGGCGAATCTAATGAGAGTAGACAATTTCGTTATTAAGTTGACTCGAAGGCACATTGCAAGAGCAATGACCTCATCGAACAACCTGATCTCCGGGGCTTTCTGCCCCAATTATATGTATCACGAGAGAGTTCGCTTTGACGGCTTTATTCCTCCAGAAGCGTTCCTCTATCTAGATAATAAAGATCTGATCCAGGACAGATTGGCGGTCCCGCTAATCTTCCACGTCGCTCGAACAGCTGCGGACAGGCGACTCAACTACGACAGAGACGCCGCACACGGCAGTGCGGAGCGTCTCCGGTTCAGTAGGGTGGTAGGGAGTCGCGACATGAGGGATGTTGCTCGGCAGCACCAACACTTTTGGTGGCTAGTTGAAGGAGAGGATGCTTCGTCGTCGAATGCCTAAAGTAATAAAGTAATAGATAGCTTCATCTGAGGCAAAGCGGGTCAGCCTAATTTTTTTTTTTTTAGCCATGGCCGGCTTACATAGTTTTAGTTAGGATTAAGTTAGTTTTAAGAAAAAAAAAATATATAAAAACCAAAAAAAAATTAATAAGTAAAAAACAAATGTTGAAAAAAATATATATATATGTAGATGTATTTATATATTATGTATATACATATTATGTATATATATACATTTATGTATGTCTATGTTTGTGTTAGATGTAAGTAGGTTAAATAGATTATGATTTATTTTTAGGTAGTTTTTAGGCTTTTAGTTTTAAGTTTTATAGAAAATTAAAAAAAGTTCCATATACTAAGTTTTTGCTTAAAATTTATTTTCTTAGTTTTAGTAGTAATAAATGTTAAAATACAAATAAAATTAGACTGTAAGATTCGTCGAAAAACATAGTTTAAGTGTTAGGTTTAACTTAGAGTGCCCGCATGGAGCCAGTAAGTTAGAATAAGATTATTTGTAAGTAATTTAAGCTAATTTTTAAGCGTTTTTTGTTTAGCATATAAGAGTAATTTAAGTTAAAAAAATAAAAATGCATAAAAACTGAAAACTGAAAAAACTGATATCTCCCTCTATCAGCACTTTCTCGACACAGCGCAGACCGATGAAAAGAATTTCTCTCTTGATGTTGTATTTAGTCTTTAACCGTGCAAGCGGACTCTTTAGGCCGCCAAAGAATTTTGAATCACTGAAAATTTCAAAACATCCTTGACACACACCCCTAAGGGGCTGATTCAAGCTGTCATATGATCCGTACCGCCGTACCGGAGATCAGTCTGGCTGAGGACCCAATGTCTCTAAAAATAGCTCAGTCATGAACGGAGTATCCGGATACCTAGAGACTTCCGGATTAGCTAACTTTATCTGTATACAGATCTCTGTACAGATGGATCTCCCTTTCTCCGCTACTCGTGGGATACCTAATAGAAAATATATCTAAAATAATAAGACCCGAGACCGGTACTCCTTTAATACCGGTAATACGGTGATTGCACTGCTCATGCAATGCCGAACAAAGGTAAAACTGTGGCAGGCCTTTAAAAGGCTAATGCAGCGAGCCAAAATCCAAACCCTCAAGGAGTGACATGACTGCGGTAAACCATGGTTCTACCAATTCCTCCACCCCTTTCAGCGGTAGGTTTGTGGCATGCCACGGTTTTCCTGCTAATACAAAAACTCTTCCCTCAGAATAGGAATCATCTCAGCCTCATCAGCAAGCCCCCTCCAAGGCTTTCTACTCCAGACGCCGATATCCTGTACGCATAATCAAAACCATCGGATCTATTATATCCCGGAGGTTGAGAGAACTGCGGACATGAAGAGCAAAATAGATTGGGCCAACAGCATCCTTAAAGACGGTTTACGCACAGCTCTCAAAATGCTTAAAGACTAATAGACCGTGTTGGTTTAACATTAAAAGCGTCAACACCCCCTGGGCCTTCCAATGTCACATCTATGATGTCTTTTAGCGAATTCCTAAAAGATGCTATACCGATCGCGGTGATCATCACAAGCAATGCTGGCCACCTCAATCTTATCGCTTCTGTCGCCAAATGGTCTCTCGATTTTTACACAAAATCCATAGGTGGATTAGGAGAGTTTTGGCCAGGTAGAAAGCTCGAGGTCGTGGCTAAGAAAGATATCCCTAGCGAGTTTACAAAAAGGATGAACTGGATGCTGACAAGATACCTCGTCCTCCTTTAACTGAACTTGTAAATTCAGCCTCAGATCCTGCAGAACTCCAATCTATCCGAAGTGACAGCTAAGTACACGGTCTCCACTTCTGACATCCTATCGGAAATGGTAACCGACGACGAACTAAAAAGAGATCCTTTACGATTAGGTGATGAAGACGGGCTCTTGGGCACGTATTGAGAATCGAAGAACTTGAACAACACCGTGGTGGAGGCCTCTTGTAGATTGTAGCAATGATGCTACGGTTTCTTCAGATTAACTTCCATCACTCCAAGAAGGCTTCGGCCGCACTCATTCTGCGTTTATCCAAAAACGCAGAAGACATCATCCTAATCCAGGACACTCTCTATACAAGAGACAAAGGTAAGATTAGAAATTGTATATTAGCGAAACGTAGCCTAAATGTATTCATCCTTCCAAACCTCAGTAACCCTCTCCCTAGGAAAGGGTGATACTGGAAGTTGAAAGGCTAAAAACTGGGCTCATCATCGGGTACGATGCTAACGCACATCACACTGTATGGGACAATATAATTATTATTTTTGTTATTATATTATAACTATAATTAATTCCGTTGTAAGAACTAACCTCATTCTTTGCAACATTGGCAATGAGCCCACAAGTGCTAGACATCACTCTTGTATCCGACGACATCACTCTTGTATCCGACGACATCACTCAAATGCTAACGAACTGGATGGTATGTCTGAACACTCATTTTCAGATCATAGATATACCCAAATCACCCTGAATGATGCTCCTCCCAGGCAACCAGCATCCCGCAATTATCGGAAAACTGAATGGCCAAAATACAGAAGAACTCCTCTAAACTCTTAAGTCACCCATGTAAGACCAACGAGCCTGACATGAAAGTCAGGAATTTCACGCCGGTTCTCAATCAGGCAATGACTGCTTCCTGCCTGTTTATTCAAACTAAAGGGAAGAAAAAGCCCCCTGGTGGACATCAGCACTATAACCGCCTAGAAATGTCTACAGAAAACTTTTCAATCTAGCAAAAAGCACAAGAAAAGTGACTGACTGGGACTCATACAAGGAATCCCTTAAAATAAATAAAAGAGAACAGAGTGACAAAGTAACAAAAATCTCTGAGGCATCGCGGTTAAGAAAAAGAAGCTGTTCTAGCAAGAGTGACTATTCGCATAATTTCTGCGCTGGTGTCGGTGTCGGAGTTGATAACGGAGCTGACATAGAGAAAGTCCCTTACACGAGGTAGTACTTACTTTATCGTGTCGTTTTATCCTAGGCGTCAATGTTGTGTGTTCCTCTTTGTTGACAGCATATATTTTGTCTTCCTTTCGTTGACCACTAAACCCATCTTTGCGGCTTCTGATTCAATAGTCGCATTGAAAGGTTGCTATGTTCTTTCCATTATGTCAATGTTGCCCGCATATGCGAATACTGGACATCCTTTTGAAAGATGTTGCATCTGGAGTTGGCTTGCGAGTTTCGCACAATTCTTTCAAGAACGATGAAAAAAATCACATGACAGGGCATCGCCTTATTTAAGATCTTTTCTGACATTGAAGGTCCCAGTTTTGTCATCACTGACTTTGCATTCTTCATCCTCATCCTCCATAGTCGTGTGAGATTGCCAGGGATGCCATGCCGAACATATCTCTGTATAGTTCATCTGTATGGATGCTGTCATATGCGACTTTAAAATCGATGAAGAGGTGGTCTGTATCTACTCGTATTTGGAACTCTTGAGTTTTTTCCTGGATCTAGCGTAGTGTGAAAATTTTATACGAGTATATGGTGAACTTACTTGACCTAACATCACATTGGTAGAGACTGATTAGACTAGAGTCCTAGTTGAACACATAAAACGGTAGACAGGATTTTAGATATTGAGATATTGACGAGACTTATTCCCAGTTTAAGATATATTTAAGATATGGTGCTTTGAACAACTCGGCAAGCCATCGGGAGATTGCTGTTCTGACTTCATCTTGGTCAGATGGACGACAATGTTGTCTGCCTTCTTCCACGTTGAATGGGTCCTTCTATCTGACAGTGGGATGGTGTTCGTCAGATTCTCATGACCAACTGTGGTGCTACTACGAGGTTTCCTTCCCCATCCTTATAGATTTCTCTTGGGGCTTTGAAGCCTTGGCATGCTTGTTTCATTTGTTGGCAAAATTTCCGAACTTCATTATCTCATTTCACTTCTATAGAGTCTCGATCGAGCACTTGTCGTGCTTTTCTGCAAGGCTGCTCCGTACATTAGTTGTTTTTCTACATTTGCGAGGGGTTTCTTTGTTGCAGCGCGGCGAGTAGTAATCCAGAGTGTAAGAAGCGGCCTCTCTGATGCCCCTGGTCTTTTACATTCGATATGGGCATTGGAATACTCTACCGGAAAAGGTTCTGCCGGTCTATTGCGATAGTAGCCATTTGGTGTTGAATTTCCTTACAATGCTTCGCTGGCTTGGGGTTGTTACGGATATTTGCATCCATATTTTGGCTACAACAAGATTGTTGTTAGCTGTTCGGAACGTTTGGTACACTAGAGATGTGCCTTACATCGAACGCAGTATGATCAATTTGGTTGACAGTTTGTTGATCAGAATTCAGCCAGGTCCCCTTGAATATATCAGGATGTGGAAATCAAACTCTATAAGCCTGTAAGGGTTTCAGTAGGTTACATTGTAAAGGATGTATCTTCCGACTGCATTCCCAAAGACGCCCTCCTTGCCTAGCTTGGCAATAAAACCAGTAAGGACGATTTCCATGTCATAGTTAGGGCATTTCTCATAGGTTGTCTGTAACATTCTCCAAAGTAGATTCACAATTTTTCATCGTGTTTTTGTCCAGTTAATCTAATCACACTCTTTGTACACTTTCTAACAGTCATGGTTGGCACACACGGTCTGTTCAGGGTCAACAGTGCATCAACAGCTAATAAAAAATTAAGAAGGGGATACTCAAACTGGCCTATTGGAAATGATACTCGTACGTCATGTAGTCATGTAATTTGATAATCTTTTTAAGATTCTCAGGTCAATATCCTGTCTCGTACTAGACAAGAATTGGCATTATTCTGACTAATGTATTTTAGTAAAAGAAAGCAATGCTTCATTTCGGTGCCTTTCTATTGGCCTGCAGATTATTCAATAAGGCCGTTCAAGGCAGCATTCATGACTTTACTTGAGTTCCAAAAACTATTCGGTTTGCGATTCGATATTTTCTGAGTTCCTTGAAAATTCAATGAATGGATGCAGGAATAACACATTTTGCATTAATTTTGCTTCTCTTGAATTTTCTGTAACAAATTCCAGTTGGCAACAATGCATACGCCTGAATTTTGAGGGCCAACAATCGCTTTCTTGTCATGAATCTTTCCCATGTTTGTCTTTATCATCCTCTTTCAGTTATCGTTTTTTTTTTGATTTTCCAATTTTTTTTTTTTTTTGTATGCTTTTGACTTCCTTCGTGCCGTGACTATAATACCGTTGTCGGTTGGGTGTAACTACAACTACAGCGTCCATCCATTCCTGGGAGACCACTTTGTCATTGCGAAATAAAGTCATTACTGATAAATAAACATGAACATGTCACAGGGAGCAAAGGATAAAAACTCGTGCAAGATACAAAAATTGAACAAACGAGAGACAGAAATAGGGTATCCCTGGAGTAGAAGTATAAATAAATTTTCCACTGAACTGAATGCCATTCACCAGGGTATATGTATGATGGTAAGCAGGGCGGATTGCGGGTGGTAATTCTGTCGCTGCCGGGTATAGAGTATAAAGTAGCACAGCAGCACCGGGTAACTGGCTATGGCTCATGGTGTAGATTTCCGTGTCCGTAAGGATCCATCTTGGTATCGCCATCTCTAGCCCACAATTCGTTGCGCCATAATGATGGATGGCCGCTTTGCTAGTTGCACTTTAGGATTAAGGAAGGTAAATACCACATGGCTATAGTTCATGGTGGAACCCTTGTAACAATCAACTCTTCAATGTTTGATGTACTGGGTTTGATGCAATCGTTGATGGCGGGTCCATCATGGTGCATTAGAAATGAAACAAATTCTAGCGACCACTGTTCCATGCTATTCGGGAGTAGTACGACGAGTGCTCGTGGTATTATGTGTAAGACTGGGCGTGACAAATTGCTTATTCTGTGATTGAAAATGGATGTTTATCTTTGATGTTATAGAAAATGAATATGAAAACGAAAAGGAGAAATAGGGAAAACTAAACAAGACCCAGAAAGGGAAAGGGAATTCGGAGGTAGACATTAATCATGAGGTAATTTTAATTTGCCAGAGAGCTCGGATTTACTTACTCGGGGAATTATTTATTGATGAAGTATGAAACTAGATTGATATTGGATTTTTGATGTTTGCTTGGTGTCTAAGTAATCCAAGTAGTAGTTTGAGTGTGTTTCTATTTGGAGTTATAAGTAGAGATGTGGAGGATGTATGAAATGTCAGGTAACGAGAGAGGAAGAGGGTAGCATAAATATAACTTGCATGCATGACCTGGCCATGCTACCTGGTCTTTTATGAGTACGAGCAATGACTCAAGCATGGTGCATTAAAAAGACCGACAGGGTTTTATTGATAACAGAATCGAAATGTATAACCACCATAACTTCACCTGCAACAGCGGATACAGCTAAGGAAGCAAGGGCTTCTCGGAGCTCTATAATGAAAATTGAGAGGTGAAACCTTAACAATTGGGGTAGAGAATGTTACCAGCAGACAAGGGGAAGCCAAGATCATAAGATTCAATCGGAACTCTTTAGTGAAGACCAGTAATGAAAAGGTAAAATCACGTTCAGTGCTAAGTGTATTGGAAACACTCTTCATCGGAAATGTTAAGCAGCAATGACAACATAAATGCCAATCTCCAGTAAAATAAATCACTAAATAACAGGGATGATGAGGGACAATACTTTCTTGCAATAAGTCATAACAAGAAGACATTCGGAACAAAACAGTAGATCTCACATTAAGCAATGAAGGCCTGAATTTATCCATGAGGCATATATCACTATTGGCCGCTTAAGCCTCTGTGATGAAAATAAAGTGAGTACTCTGAATAGTTCGGCTGTCGAAAATCCTCTTCCACGTGGTTACCTGCTGGTAATGACTTTTCATTTCATTAAGTTTCATCTAAAGAATTATACGCACGCTTCAAACGGACGACACGACCCAATAAGAAAGAGGTGGGAGACATCCTTAAATCTCACTTGTAAAGCCAAATAGTCGAGGCACCTGTGCCGAAGGTTGCATGACTAATAAGTGACTGAACAGAAGTGGTATCTGACGGTCGGTTGTATCAGTGCCTTATTCCTGTATGTCTGCTCTGCTAGGACTGACTCACTCTTTCTGGATCTGCTCGTAGGATCAGCATACAAAACAATAAATCAAAAAAAAAAAAAACAACAAATAATGCATAGTACAATAGTAGGTACATCGAGTATAGCAGCGGGGTGCTGAATTCAGGCACGTTATCCGAGGACAAACTACTGGCTTCGAGTCAAGAAACCATAGTCGACCTCTAGGAAGAGCAAAGTACCAACCTCAGTACTCCAAATCAACAAACGGACAACAATTCTGTTACCGGCGACAAGGTGAACAAGGCTAATGGCCAAAGCGACCGCAAGTCATCAAAATGGGGTAAGTCTTCTGGTACCACCTAGAAGAGCAAATACAGCAAGGCAATATTCATCCTCAACAACATTGTTTTGAATGAAGAATTAATGTATATGAGAGAGATTCTGAAGACAAGCTCAAAGACCAAGCCGTGGTTGATGAATATGCCAGGTTAATATTGAAAACCAAAGAATAACCTAAGCGGAAGGGAGGTAAGAGAAACCGTTAGCAAGACGAGACCAGCAGAACATCAGCCACTACACACTATATCGCCACAAAGCCCAAAAACCACAGTACTGATGGCCGAACTCTCATCTGACGGCAAAGCAGTACTCGCTTTGACTCGAAGGACGTCATCAGAGGTTACCGGGTAATCATATACGTGGATCAGTTTTACAAGGATTTCCTTATTTTGTGCATCGCTAAGACTAGTGATGCCTGGGAAGACCTTAAACTTAAGGTCATCTCTACTAAGAAAATCCCTAGGAAACCTAGAGCCCGCATTTGGATGAAGATAGATAGCGGAGCAGACTCTCCATTGTCTGAAGCTTCAGAACTCTGGCATCTCTATGCACGATTGACTAGTCATCAAGGTTGAGGAGCCCCAAAAAAACAGCCGAGTATGATCCACAATAAACCATCGCCGCCAGACGAAGTTCAACACATGGAATTGCACCTTCACGCCACGAAGGAGTTCTTGCTTTTGGGATGTGTTGCCAATGTAAGACATTCATTATGCTGGAGCACTGAAATCAATGAACGAGATGGGTCTTTATTTGATTTTTTTATGACTTTTACCCTTAATGTGTGAAATGTGGGCAGCATTCTAACTTTCGTGTTTCGAAGATCGGTAACATTTTGCGGGTGGGAGCAGGTACTCGACATTACATTCACAACTAATAACTCTGAATATAGAGTATATAACTGAAGAGTATCCAACATTAAATCACTTGCAAACCATAGATGGATACTCTTCAATGTAAGTCACTCGGTAGAAACCCCAGCTCTTATAGAAACCAAAGTGAACTGACTGGAAGAAATGAGGACCCCCGAGGAAGCTATGGAATAACCTTCAATACCCCGTGTTCAGTCAAATTTAGCAAGAAGATCTCTCCGACCTAAGAAAGCTGACTTGGGACATCTTCAACATCTGCTACAAATACAAATTCTGGAAGCCTTACAAGTACTGCCTTAAGATATACAAAAAAGCAATAAGTCAGACTAAGTCACAGACTTGGCAGAGTACTGCCATTCCATTGAAATTCTCAACGATACAGGTAGGCTAAGCAAAATCCAGTCCAAAGAACACTCTAATCTGACATTCACCAAACGACTTGATGAAACATGGACAGATTCCACTGAGGAATCACTGGAACTCCTAATGAACACCCATTTCCCGGGATGTAAAGATAGCGGCGCTGGTGTGCAGGTAGAGTAGGCTACACAACCCACACCCTGGAATGAAATCAAATCATTATTAGCCGAGGAAAAGATTTACTGGGCCATCCAAAGTTTCTCCCCTTACAAGTCACCAGACCTTAAAGGGATATTGAAGAAGGTTCTGCCTGGTCTGGGTCCTGGTCATCAACAATATCAAAACGATTTCTACTGCCAGACTGCGTCGGCTGTGAAGGTTATTGCTGATCTATCAATGTCAAAAGAAACATCACTAAATTTTTTTAAGTTAAAGAAAGTCTTAGACAATGCGACGGGCTATCGTTCGATTTCTTCAACATCACGCTTAAACAATCTCACACCCGAAGCACAAAATTTCAAAAATCTAAACAACTTCTCGCAAATGCATTAAGAATTAAGCAAAACGCAGTAACGGTGAGTTACAATTATGAGGTGGTTGATGTACGTTTCCAAAAATAACATCAGGAAAAAAGAAACAGGGGAAGTATAACTGTTGCTAACCGCTGTGTCAAATGGCTAAGAAGACAATTAATTGGAAAAATCATATCGCGGCAACGAACAATACGGCGAAAGTAAATATGTGTACTCCCCCAAAATGGGTGAAGACTCTCTATGAAACCTTGAAAGTTAACGTTTTTCTGAATTAAACAAGGCATATGCATTTTACTAATTTCTGTTGAAGAGAGCTAAAGTTATGATTTTTTTAAATATAGAAAAAACCTTGAATTTTGATTTTTTCCGTTGGAAGTTCCAGTACAAGCAATTTATTGATATCGAATTCTGTAAAAAAAATTTTCGATGAGTAATTCTACAAATTTTGAGCTAAATCGGAGGTGGGTCGTTCAGAACGTTGGGCAATCCAAATTCAGCTCAATTAAATCTCCCTGAGCTAAGGCAAATTTAAAGCAATTACAGCTAAACTGTAATTTGGAATCCAAATCTACTAATTCTAAAGTAGCCCAAGGCATTCATTCATATTTTACGTAGAACCGTTCAATATTAAACCTTGTTGGTTGCCGCGGCCTAGGTACTTTCAGGGGATTTTCCAGGGCCGATGAACGTGGAATTACTATATATATTCTACCAGAAAAAGGTTTGAACATCAAGGAAACAGTCGGCTTATAAGCGCAACAACAGATGCCATCACTGCCCCATAACAAATATGTAACAAGCCTTGGCGTAAATTTAAAAGATATTTGTAGAAACTGAATGAACAGAAAGGATCTGGATGCTTTTCCACCTTCTCAAATCGTGCATTACTACGAGTATTTAAAAAAAATGAAAACTTCATCATTTCATCTAAACTATCTAAATAATTTGACTAACACAGGCATAATAAGTCTATACTGCTCCAATCGCTTGAGCTAATAAAGAAAAAAATTATCTTAGACTCATGCGGTACCACAACACATCTAAGTTTGTTACCACTTTTTCTGTTTCTGCTTTGTGATGTCAAAGATCCTAAGATTCTGAGAAGAACCCAGGTGAGACGTCGAACTTGAGATGTTAGATTTGTTAACACTATACTGGTAACCCCACAGGATTATACTCCCGGTAATGCTCGTAACAGCCATAATCCACCTGTGGTCTTTTCGACCCCGGCCGGGATACGTATTCCGGAGCTCTCAACAAATATACTAAAGAAACTAATCGCCTGTTCAGGCTTGGACCCAGAACTTACTATATCTCATACGGCTCTCTCTCTACGAAACGATCGATAAATTGGGCTGAAAGGATGGAGAGAGAGTACTGGAGAGGCTTAGTCTGTTATGATTTAACTTCACCAGAATAGACTGGTGGTGAAGCGCTATTTTTGACGGCTTCAGGAGAGGCATATTCTGAGGGACTACCGTCTAAGGCTTCTTGCGCCTTAACGGCAATTGTTGTCGAACACGC
Organism: Volucella bombylans; assembly: GCA_949129095.1. Classification (NCBI taxonomy): domain Eukaryota; kingdom Metazoa; phylum Arthropoda; class Insecta; order Diptera; family Syrphidae; genus Volucella; species Volucella bombylans. The sequence continues at coordinate 351,484,470 of OX422140.1, forward strand.
AAATAATAAAAGCTTCACTCCTTTAACAGCGACGGAAATTGAAAACAGATCTACAAAACTTTCACCCACTGAAACCCATCGGTTTTGATCCTGAAATTGCAACTTTTTCCTCCGTTTAGAACAGAAAACTCCTAGAAGCCCTTTAGCTAATGGATTTTAATGCGCACGATGCCTAAATGAAGGCGATACTGCAACCAATAAGGAGTGCTGCCCCAGTGAACGTAAATCGGACGTCCGGCTGAAAGGTGATACAATCAGCTAAGATTGCAGATCGGATGGATAGAAATGGAAAAATTCACAAAGACAAATAGATAATGTTTGCTGTTATACGGACAACGAACCGGAAATTCCCTTAACATGGAAACTAAGATTTTTGAGGTTTTCAGGCAGCAGCTTTTCAGGATCAGGATTTTATACCCAGCACCGTGGACTCCACGAGCAAGGATCGGGAATGCAATACGTCACATAATATCGTTACAGAAACCATTGGTGAGAAAAAAATACATCTATGGTTTCGAATGGTTAAGAGAGAAATTTAGTCGAAATCCACTATCATCATCTAGCACTGGCATCTCTGCAACCAAGATATAATTGCTGCAGACACAAGTTTCGAAATAAACGGAGAATGATATATTTTCTCATCGATTCGGTACGACTACTACTACATAAGATATGGCATTCTCCAAACTCACTGAAGACCATGATTCCAGGAAGGTGGTACCTATCTTGTACTGTAATGCTTAGAATACTTTTTTATGCAATAGCAACTGAAACTTGAAAGTCAATCTCCTCCTGGGCGTTTAACCTGGTGTTTAGCAATACTGGCTCTCAGCCCACATATGTTTAAAAAGAGCCACACTTACGCTAATGTGATGACCAGCTAAAAAGTATTATCGGGAGCTTAAATGATAGACAAATTCAGTTCTCGATCTTGTCCTTCTTCAACAAGTTGACGAAAACGCCCCACATAAACTCAGAATGAAACAGGAAGCTGTTTAGAGCTTGAACTGTGTCCCCACTAACTTTTTTGATCTAACCTGTTCTTCTAGAAAAAATTTCAGAAGATCGCCCATTCCGTTCTGTCTTCCACCATTACGGAAGGAAACTCGAAAACTTTTAAACAACTCCTTTAGGACTAATTTGGAGAAAAACTAGAATTTTTACCGATCGAAGCAAAAGGTAAATGAGAATATTATTCGGTATCAGATGACTGCCTCTTCTAAGGACCTTTTTAAACAGCTTGAAACATTTGGTGAAATCAGCAGGCCAGTCCTCAAAAAGAAGGGCAAACCAGAGTGAAAACTCTCAAAAGGTGATATGACGCCTACACTGGCTCTCTGTTTCATATGTGAGACTCGGTTCATAGATAAGCTGATCAGAACGAGCTCACAACCAAATACTATCAGTGTAGCTACAGGCGAGCTGAGTAACGAAGTTTTCGGTAGCTGATATCTGTCATCGGTTACGACTATGCCTCCTGTGACCTTCTTTAAGCGCTAGACGTGGCCCACAATTGGCGCACTTCTCTACGAGAAGGAGGAAGCTGACTGGGGTCTCTCAAATAGTGCTCAAAGGTTTCTGGTAGTGTACAGGAGCATTCGCCAAGACATAGGGCCTTTCACCAAAGAGTGATTTTTGCTATAATAAGGCGAACTACATCCTTTGCGTCGGTTGCCTATCGAAATAAGCTGTTTTAAAACACGTCACTGCTGCTTTTACCAGACCCCAAAAAAGGGTCGTATCGGCTGCAAGGGGGCTTTTCATAGTACCATAGCATCTGCTCAAGACGCGCTGATGAATTCTTTTTCCCTTGTTATTGATGTCAAGGCCTGCACTGTCAAAACCGAACTACCGAACTTCGAACTGCGTCTGAAGCGGCAGCCAATCTGTACTTAAGGCTACGCTACAACAGCTTCCATTTTCAAGCTAGATTAAGAATGCTAATTCTGAACATTTTCCGAAGTTTGAATTCACCCAGTCTTTTATGTATTCCTGGTCACAATGTGTCTTCCATTAAAAGTGGCATACAATGTCTAAAATGGATTATTTGTTTGGCTGAGTGCTCTGCTCCGACAGAAAAAAAAATTATAAAACAATACCTAATCTAACCTTCTCTAGACAGACGACGTATCAGATAAAGGTCAGAACTAAATTATTGCGTTTAAAATTAAAGAAATTTGAACCAGTTGGAAAAACTCATTTGTTGCGGATAGTATAGACCCTTCTAGGCACCGATGCTTTAAGAAAATTCTATATGCCTTTCTGTGACTTCTACTCATAATCCTTTTACACTGAGAGACTCAAAAGCCACTCTTCTTTTTACCCAAATACTCAGCCCCTGGCCTCAAGGACACTTCCTTACCCGCAACTTTATATCTTCGTTCTTTTTCAAAGCTTTTAACCATGGTCCTTGGCCTGGAACAAACACCTTACATTCCCAAATAAAAATTAAAGCAGAAACCAGTATCCAAGACTCAAACCCAAACCTAACCTAACATTTAAGAATTCCATTACAAATCTTCTAATAGGGACAAATCTTCCTAATTAAGATCACAATCCTGGTCTGGTAATAAACTTTGCAAATTGGCACCGGATCGCTTTGAGAACGCATTCCTGGCTCTACGAGTAGCTCTAGCATGATTTCGTGTAGGAGTATATGACATGGTGTTCGTACACTTGCTTCCAGCTGCCTTGATGGAGGGCGGTGACGGTAATAAATTTTGCCGGCTGTCACACATTAACGAAGTCGTAAATTGGAAAAAATTGTCGACATAAAATCTTATGGGATATGTTCCAGGCATCACACATGGAAACCAGGCCACCACCGGCACCGGCAAGGATGAGAAAACAATGCAACGATGGGCGATGAGTTACACACGAATATGGGGATACCTATACTCATCCGAAAACGGATATGCGATGAGAATATTATTACGTACTGTCGGATGGAGGGAAAAATTATGTTTCCCGGTAAGGGGTTATGACTGCTGGTGCTTTGGCCCCCTCATTTTTGCGTGTAGGTGTGTAAATGTTACTTAAAATTAATTAGGCATCACTTAAGTACGTTATGTCCTCGCGAAATCACGTTTTCCTATTAAAAGTATTATGACGGGGGTCCTAAAGTGTGATATCTTCTTATCAGCGATAATACTAAGAAAGATTGATGACTTGACTTTATGAAGATTTTTGTGCTCGTTTTTGTTCCTCCTTTTATTCTGCTGTATTCGTATTCTGTTTTGTATCTTGTCTTCCTTATTTTTTATCCTTCTTATGACAGCAATAAAAAGGGATATTGAAAGTGATGTTTGTTTAATTTGCCATGGAAAAGGTGGGACTTAGGGGGGTAAGTATCATGTTTCATAGTGTGGTGGAAGGATTTTGAATTTCAATGGAATACGAGCGTGATAACTTGTGTTGGATTGGAAAAAAGGGGTCCGGAGATGATAAATGATTGAAATGGGTGATGGTGAAATACTGATGGTGGTGAAGTTTCAAAAATTTGAATTTCCGCATATAGGCCGATAGGATGGCTGTCATTACTCTGAGTACACGAGTAAATCATTCGGACATGATGTATGGTAGTTGGATGGTATAATATGGTAGTTCTTTAAGAAAGACTTAGCTCCACTAAGATATAACCCTTGTTATATAAAAGAACATCTCAAACTTGATTGTATTTTGTATAAAGTTTGAAATAGAAAGAAAATGATGGCGCACACATTCTACCAATGGGAAAGAGTGTCAGTAATTTTTTACGAGCATCTGCATTATTTGCACCAGATCTGTAGGCAGATTTTTTTGCAATTGCCACTACAGTTTTTCGAAAAATGGTGCTGCATTTCGTTATGTAAAATCTTTAAGTCGTTCATCAAAGACATTAGAAACTCTTCCTCATTTTCCATCCCAACGCTCATTTTTGTATAATGACAATTGCTGTACACTTTGCAGCTAGATCAACGTTTCCAGATTGTGTCATGACTCACTTACATTCAAGCGGGTCGAATATTCAATGGGACGAAACCACTTTTACACTCGGTTGTTGGCAAGAGAACTTAAAGATCTTAACATACACAATCCGCTGGTCTGCTCATCTTCTTCATCTCCCATGGACTCAGTCGGATGATAGATCTTATCTTGTTGTCTCTAATGCTGTTTCAGACAGCGAAGTCCTCTTCAGTGACTGCCTTTCCAACTCTGGCCCTTTTCAAAGAAATGCTATTTCCAACTACGTGGGTAGACAACTAGACCTGATCTTTACATCAGATATTATTACTCTCCCACAAGCTTCCTTCCACTTCAACTTCTCTAAAAAAAAATTGCACTAAACTCAAAAAAAATTTTGAATTCGCTATAACAGATGCCTTTGTCCAATATAACCTACCGACCCCACAACATCCGTTCGCTAAAAAAAAATTCGATAGCTATCTGTCTTATCTCAAATTCTCCAATATATCATGGTCTGATCCAAAAACCACCGACAATTACTTCTTTAGCGACTGAAGAACCCAATGTATCAATAATTTTATTCAACCCCTAGCAAGTATCTTTAGATTTTCGAACTTCCAGGGCCTTTCTCCTTGCCTATAGAGGAGACTAAAGGGCTTATATAATCCCTATTCACAATAAAAGGACACGAAGAGGATAATACAAACTATCAACCCATTGTTATCCTGCATTTTCAAGATCTGTGAGAGTTACTTTATCTGGATAAGGTCGCAAATCCACCGATATTCTCTTTACCCACCAACTTTTAACCGGCAACATCGCCTGTCACTCACTGCTGCATCAGCTTTTTTTAATACCTACCCACGCAATCTAAAATCTATCCCTCTTTTTCGAACAAATAACCACCGAACGGCATACGGTTTTAACTAGCCATTGTCTATTGTCTAGCTATTATAACTTTCTAGGAATTTTTCTAAGTAGATGGAAAACATCATTTGTACAGCCCATCCTTAAGAAAGGCGAATCTTCCCCCTCCTATAGAACCGCTGCACTTTCGTCCCTGTCTGTCAATTCATCGCATCACAAGGTCCGCTAGTGATTTGATCACTTAACAAATTATCAAAAGTGGAACCAAAGTCTATAAGAATCTGGTGAAAGCAAGATAGTTTCATTTGATATTTCTAAGGCATCTAACAGAGTTTGGCAGCAGGCTCTCTTGTTGAAAATGCTTGTATTTGGGATTGATGAATCTCTTGATCCGAACTATTTCAAGTAGAAATCTCCCACTGCTTTTCATATTCATTCCCGGGCTCGTGGCGCGAGATAACTTTCCCTTAAAATTTCGTCTTCAACAATACCATTGTTTCGATCGCTATGTGGCAGGTTGTGCCGTCCTGTTGAAACCACATTCCTTCGAGATCTATTTCAGCAATTTGCGACCAGAAGAAGTTGTTTATCATCTCACGGCAACGAACGCCGTTGACGACGATCGCATTGCTCGCCGCATTCTCGAAGAAGAACGGTCCAATCACTCAGCCAGCCCAAAATGCGCACCAAGCAGTGGGTTACTCTTTGAGTCTCAGTTCCCCAAATGCGACAATTCTGTTTGTTGACATCAAGTCCGAAATGCACCTCGTCGGAGTAGATGATTTTCAAGAAAATCACCATTCACTTGTTGCTGCTGCAAGATCCATTCTGCGATCGTTCGGCGATGAACATGGACTTCTGGCTTCAAATTGTTTGTCAACTGCATCTTTTAAGATGCAAATGCAAATCTTTAGTCAAAATTAGCTGCAAATTACTTCGAAAAAGTCTCAATTGCTAAGAACGATGACGAATCGAGGTGGAAGACTTCATTAGACCGAGCTGCACGAATACGGACTCCTGGGTTTGATTTGAACTTGATGAAACTTGATTTGATCAAATTTCTCGGTTAATCGGACCACTGTACGACGAGAAGATGCATTATGGCGACCGATAAGTCCACGAAATATTCAAACCGTGTCTGCAAAAATCTTACCATTTCGGTAGTGGATTTCTACAATTGTTATGCATTTTGCATTCGTGTAATTCTCTATGACTAAACCATAATGTTCGTACATGACAACTGTCAAACAACAATGCTGTATGAGCAGCACAAAAAAAAATGGCACAAAATATGCGGTCTTAATGGGACACCCTTTACAATCCTCATATCTGGTCAGGTGCACCTGATGAATACGATTCAAAACCATGCGGTAAAACTCATATATGATGCTAATCTTGCATATTTGGTATAATAGACACCCTGTACACCGTCTAAATCCCATGAGCGTTCGCCATATACTATATAAAAAAAGTAAAAGTGTGTAAGATATTATGCTTTTCTTAACCACCATTGCCTGTCCCAAGCTCAGATAGCGAAGAACTACGGGAGTACCTGAAGATAAAATCGCCACCACATTGTAGTATGGTGATTCTGAAAGCGATCTCGTCCAACAGAACACTCGTATGTTCTTAGTCACAGTTGAAGGAACTACTGTACATAAACATGGTCCAGATGAAGTAAGATACTATTCCTATGTCATAGGCAAATCCAGCGATAAACTTATATGCATATTTTGGTTTACTCGGAACTCAGATCATTTAAAATGTTTTTAGGGATCGCACCACTATGTTGAAATAAAGATGATGGCGAAGGACATCCCAGCAAACTAAAGGCAGTGCTATTGCTGTTATCCGCTAGAGGACCCGACCGTCCAGCTTGGGCGATTCAGTGTCACGTCAGTTAAAACGAATACGCAAAACTCTGTATGTTGTGAACCCCCGGATTTTGCACGTGGAATATGCAGCCCTTAAATATATCACATGCACCTGAACAATTAAGAAAGATTCCGTATCGCTAAAACCTTACAAAGCAGATACCAATATCATACAAGGGGCGCAGTAGGATGCGCAGGATAAAAGTATGATATTTACTATGGTTCTTGCTCTAAAGAGTGTTTGGGTGCGGATTTGTCGCTGTGTCTGCTTATTTTTTCTATGACTTGTTATTAGCAGCACCACAGAAGACTATAGCCGAACTCACTGAATACTGTGATTTCAGAAAGATAGGGCTTATCATTTTCTGCTATGCTATTGCTCAGAATACATTTTGGAGCAGTAGCAAATGCAACGTCAACGGCAATCATCTCCTAGATTTCATACTGTCATCCGATCTGGTTGTCAACAATGGCTAGAAAGGAGAGATATGGCTAGAAAGTACTACCGGAGCTCTCCATGTCCGACCATAGGTACATCGAATTCAGAATTGGGTGCGAGGTCTCGATCTCGGAAAGAACAAAAGCTAGAGGATCAGAGCCTGAACGGACCCTCACCAAGTGTTTTTAACTGTCATGTTCAGCTAGAAAGCAATCCTGCAGATCATCCGTTCCTTGGTAGCACGTAGATCTTCAGCGACTTCGTAAAGAACCAAGAAAACCTCTACACAGGTCACTTAAAACTAATTTGGAGGAAAACAGGTGTCTTTACCGATCGAAGCAAAAGAATATCAGGAGCTAATTCAGATTTCGGAAAGAGCCTCTTATAAAGACTTTACTAAAAATTTGAAATTGTTGGTGAAACCAATAATCACTCAGAAAATCTGATAGCATCTACACTGATTCGAAAGCAGAGACTTTTATACTTGAGTCTGACTTTCTAGGTAAACTAATCCAAACCAGCTCACAACTAGCTCACATCCTCGAAGCTGCTAGAGAGCTAAATAACACAAAACTCCGTAGCTGGTATATCTCGTCGGTTGTGATGACGGATGAGACGTCCGCCAAAAGCTTCAGGTCTATAAATCTGACTTCTTTCACGTTGAAGAGCATGGAGAAAATGGTGGAGCTCCATGCTCCATGTGCGTAAAACTGCTTTGTGAATACATCGTCTGTTTGAGATGTAAAATGCTTACCAACGTGAAAGGTCTAGCAATAGTGTACTTCAAAATCTGGTATGCAGGATTGAAGGTGCAGTCGGTAAGAAGAAATATGCGCTGGTAATTTTCATCGACATCGACATTCCATAACTCGGCCAGACAACACGGCTTAGGCTAATCAATAGTTTAGTAGTTCAAAGCAAAGCTGGGGAATAGGACGCTGATTGCGGCCCATATGTGATGGCGAGAGTAAACAGCGATTGCCCGCAAGGTAGCGTTCTGTCTCAATTGCTATGGTGCACGTTGGTCTCAATAGTTCTGATGTCTATTCACACAGGCATTCACGGATGTAGCTGTACTATCTTTCGGGTCGTATAACTATCAGCGCTAAAGCATAGGAAACCCTAAATGTGATCCACGAATGGTGCACTAGAAATGGACTATCAGTCAATCCTCTTAAGGTCATTCTCTCTACGTGAAGGACGAAACTGACTGGTCTGACTAATCTTGTGCTTGAAGGCATCACCATCCAGTTCGCCAAAGAAGCCAAATATTTGGGTGTCATCCTCGATAACAAACTTCTATGGACTAAATATCCTACGTCGAAAGATTCTAAGGCGCTGTCAGCCCTCTGGCAGCGCAAAGGAGCTATCATTAAGACATGGGTCCTATCACCAAGAAGGTCCTCTGGATGTACATGGCTGTGACAAGGCCAATTATACCATATGTGTCGGTTGTCTCGTGGAATAAGCTCTCACAAACAAACGTCATTGCTACTTTTATCTTACTCCAACGGGAGGCCCCTCTCTGCATGGGGGCCTTCCCAGCATGCCTGACCCTACTCTAGACGCAATTATGAATTTCCCTCCCCTTGATATTCATATTATGGGTTCCACCATTTTCGCTTTAAAAAGAGGTGGTCTTTGGCACAACACGCACTGGAGCTTTGATGACATTTGACTCTAGTCCAGACACCAGAACTACTGAAAAATACAAAATTGACTTTAGTTATATCCAAGACTGACTTCAAGCAGAATCTGAGTAAGTAAAGGAATGAAGTCGGATCTTCACGGACGACTCCAAACCGATATAGTATGCGTCGCTTGTATTTTTCCGGAGGAAGACAACGTTAGATTTCACTCCTCGTTAGGAAAACGCTTCCAAGGAGAGACATTTGCATCAGTAGTGACAGCCAAGTTGCGTTTAGAGCCTTGCTGAACCCATTTATGACCCCCAAGTTAGACCGAAAATTCAAGACATCACTGAAAGTAGTCGGAGGGCTAAATTCACTGAGTTTTATCTGGGTCCCAGACCACAATGGGATCACCGGAGAAAGGAGAGTTTCTCAGGACCTGAACCTATGTTATTTTAGACTAACATAGTTCCCTTCGGGAACTCTAATGCTACCAGAAAATATATGGCAAAATTGTCAGCAAGCCATTATAACAAATATATGTGGACGCCGCATCTGGTGTTTTAGGTTTCCATGCTGAATAACAAGACGCTTATCAGGCATTCCTTCAAAGAATGATTTTTTCAGAAAGAAAAGCAAGAAGTAGAGAAACATGACATGAAGGAGCGCTTCCACCAGCATAGGGTTCCGAAGTTCAACCATAAGGGAACATACCAAGGAAATCGATTTCTTGTAACTGCAGAGTCACAATCGGTGATGGTGAACATTGCCACGCAGAAAAAAAGCAATCAACGTGAGGGATGCTCGACAAAAACCACCCGACCAAGAAGATTTCGGGGTAGCAACTGTAAAAAAAACTTCAATAAAAAGATTAGACAAGATGATGCCTTATCATGTGACGGTTTTAACAATGTGTTTGAGAAAATTGTTCGAAACTCGCAAGACAAAACAAGAGGCAACCAACTTCCAAAAGTCTACAATTGCTTACATACGATAACGGCCGACGTTGGCATCATTGGTTGAAGGCAAAGAGCTGTCAATGAACGTTTACAATTGAAACAGGAGTGACAAAATGGATTTTGCTATAGATAAGAGCAAAATTTGGGGCATACTGTCAATGGAAAGAAACGCACAACATAGACAAAGTACACAGAATGTCACAATAGACATTTATAACTTTGAGGTATTTAATTACTTGCCAAGGTCTTTTCAAGAAAAACTAAGAAGACTAAATATACGACCCGAATAAATTTATGGCGCAGAAGGAAAAATATAAGGAAAGGCAAAAAGATTGGTCAAGTTGAACTCAAAATTCTTCGAATGATTTTGGATTCATTTGCGCTGACGGACTGTTTTGGAGCTGTACGAGCTGTACAACAACATCGACGGAGTCAGAAAAGTGCACATAAGTCGCTTGAGATTACTAGGATATTAAGAGGAAATGGGTATTAAAGACCCAGCCTTAAGAGCCGTTAAATGATCTGTAGATATAATCTTGCTGTGCACTATCATTATTTATAACGTTTTCATAGTTATCTCTGCATGCGTCTGCTCAGAATTTGTTGTGTTTTTTATATACTCTTTTCGGCATCATTTATTGTGTAGTAGAAGCCAATGCTGAAGATTCCTACTCGCTCGGAGAATTCAGTTACAGCTTTCATTTCTCCTTACGTTTGTCGGAAATTTTCATCAGAGCACTGCTGGTCTTTTGAACGACCCGAGGTGTAGAGTTATTTCGTAGTTACATCAAATGTTCACACAGAACGTTTAAAACCTAGCTACTCAACCATAGAGTCCTGAAGACAGCTCTTGTAAAGAATTTAAAATTACCAAACTGCCGCCTATTCTGGAAAAAGGATCCTTTTCGCTTTGATATTACTCATCAGAGTGGTAAGAGATTGCTGTGATGAAGAAGACAGGATTTCTGTCTTATTATTCTGACTTATGGAAAAAGGTAATAATGGCACTGTCATTAGGAATCAGAGGTCAAGTTATCTGAGATCGAAACTCGACAAAGGCAAGAACAGTTAAAAGGCTCAGTCGGTATTATTTATAGTGAAACTCTCGAACCAAGCTTAGCCGCCAAAATACATAATCCAGACGCAGAGTTTGCTGCAGAATAACCGACTGCCTAATCAAAAGAAGTGAACGATGCAAAAATCAGGTTCAGAGAATGTTCTATCTACCTGATAGAGAATAAATATCATGATATTTTCATTGATACCACGAGTTTTACAGATAAACTTCCATCGCTTTAACTCTATTCCTGCAGTGTAGGAAATTTATCTGATCTAAGAAGACTGCTTAGGAGAAACACGCTCCATGAACTCAGGGTCAGAAATAAGGACTTTTTGATTTATAAACTGCTATTTTAATTCTCCAAGAGAGGGCCCACCTACTCAATAGCCTTCTGAGCCGAGAAAAATAACTCATCGAATGATCTCTGCGGCTCGTCAACATTGCGAGACCTTTCATGATGACACTACGTACTTCATGTCTTTTTGGAAGCCTTTTTTGACATCAAAGGCCCCGATAAAATCATAACTGACCTTTAGGGAGCAGCGAGCTTTCTCCATGGTCATCCTGTAAATCCGGACAAGTTTAGCAGGGATGCCAACATCGAACATAACTTCGTGTAATTCTCTCAACATACACTGTAATAAGCGGCCTTAAATACGTGATAGGTGTCGATTTGGAACTCGAGAGTGTTTTCCAGTATCTGCCGTAATATAAGCCGCTTGTCTGTTTTTACAGGCATTCGTTCCCACTTTACTGGCCTGGAATGCTATTTTCAGCTTTCAGTAAAATTTATTCGATCTAACCCGGTAATTATCAATTTTGCTGGTAGAAGTCATGAGCCGCTCTGATCTTTCTTTGCAGCGCTGCTCTATCACTTTCCGTTTCTCATCATGCGCCAGGAAGATTGCTTCGTCAAACCGCGGGTTTGTTCGAGCGAAACCTAGTACATCGGAGGTGCTCTCCCATATAGCGATCTGTTTTATAGCAGTTTTGGGTCAGAGCGAGTTGTTTGTCTGCACGTGCTCTATTAAGCGACCTAACATCCTACGTGCAGTTCGGAAAATCGTTCATCTCCTTCTATTGTATAATAGTTGCTTAAGTCATCCACATAGGTACACTTTTCTTAAACTTTTAGGGAGTTAATATAACGAGTGACCCCCAACCTGGGGATCAGGCCTTTTGGGGTCGTCTTGCCTTTTGACATAAGAGGACATCTACATCGGTGGTGTCAGTAGCCCCATACAAGGTCTTGAATGCTGCTGTTAACACAGTTTGAGTTCTGCCACAATCTCTACTAACAGCTAGTCCTGAGCACTTTTCAGACCCGGGCTGTAAAAGTACCACTGAACGAGGATCACCAGGTCGAGAGGCTAAATTCTGGAAGCACAGTCGATTCCATCTTGGAAGTTTCTTTATCCAATATTCGGTTTTGGTTTGCTCTTGTAATCCTAGCCTGTACCCATAGAATTTACACATACAATTACCAAGAGCCACATTGAGAAGTTAAAATAAGCACTTGACGCAATCCATGTTTAATCCATGCTTTATGGAGTCAGTAAAAACCTGCTCAATCGTCAAAGGCCATTAATTTACCTAAAAACATCAAATGGTTGAACTTTTAAGTAAGAGACCTGGTCTCGCCTTTAAATTTGATGACATTGAGATCCTATGGTATCACGAATGGCTTTCTGTGAGCTTAGTCGATGCTATTTACCACTCAGTTCAGTTAAAACCGTCGCTGTGTTCAGTCGCCCTCTTACTTTACTCCATAATTTATGAATTTCCTATTCCGCTTTAACCCAATTTAATAAAATAATTTCTTACCCAATAATTGTTATCGCTGACTCGCCTTTTTGTTTTTTTTTTATTGTTGACCTACTAGTCTGTTCATGTCTGTTCAGTGAGTTTAGTGCGTTTAGTGCATTTTTATTTTTTTTTCTCCGCAATTTGTTTTTTGTTTTCCTGGTCTTCACCATGTCTTCTTGTGGATTAACCAATTGCTCCATTAACGACAATAATGCTGACTTTGTTGCCTGTAAGGGGATCTGCGGCAAAATATTCCATGCTATTTGTGTTGGCCTAAATAAAAGAAACACGGTCTACCTTAAAGAGTTCTCCGAAAATCTACTGTTCTTCTATGATGAGTGTGTCAGTATTTCTCTCTCACATGTGCTCCTTGCGACCAAGTGACTCAAATGAATCCAACCATAACTCACTCGACTGTCTGATAATGGACAAATTATCAATCTTTGAACAAAGTGTAAGATGTGCGGAAGACTTTGGTCATAGCATTGAAAAACAAGTTGCGCGTTTAATTGAGCTAGAAAGTGCAAGATCCAGAAATGAAGAAACATACAAGCACCACATTGGTACAGTTTTAAGTGAATTTACATCAATCGGAACCACAATGATGGAATCAAAGAAAAAAACATGTAATTCCATCAACTCTCTCCGGGAAGACATCGACTTTCATCTCCAATCATCCACATCCAATCTCCATCTCGAACCTGCAACAAACAATCACCAACTCTCAAATCATTACGGGTCAATGCTTGATATCATATTCGATAAAATCAGTGAGCTTAATGATGAACTCACCACGAATAGAACAGTGTTGAATGATTTGGAACACGTCTTTGGAATAATAATCCACAAAATTGATGGTCTTCTAACCCATCCCCCACCGCACAACAGTTACAATACTTAAATTTTGGCTGAATTGTTACAAACTGAAGCCGAATCATTGCCAGATCCAGTGTCGACAACTCAACCTTCACCACCACCTCGCACCAGCCCTTTGATCCAAAAGTCACATGGTGATATAATTGCTCCGACGCCAACCCCTTCTGTCGCCGCCCGGAGGAAACTTGTTACACAGTTCAGTTTTTTTCAGTTTATATGCATTTTTATTTATATTGCTTAATTTTCTCTTACATGCTAGACAAAAAAACGCTTAAATTAGCTTAAATAACTTAAAATTATCTTAAACTGACTTACTGGCCCTATGCAGGCACTCTAAGTTAAACATAATACTTAAATATTATATAAATATATGTATATACTTATATATATTGTTTTTTTTTTCATTTTATATTTTTATTAATTTTTTTTTCTTAAAATCTAACTTAAACCTGCCTAAAACTATGTAAGCCGGCCATGGCTAAAAACAAATTAGGCTGACCCACCTTGTTCGCCCTATTGTACAGGATCTCATTGGGATAGAATTTTATGTACTGAGACTCTGGTGTTCTGTATAAGCGAAGACAAGCCCTCTCAAACACCCGAATCTTTTCCAATAAACTTGCTCTCACGTTGAACCACATGGGACTTCCAAATACAAGCATAGGCCGGATAAGGGCCATGTAGCAGATCACCTTCACCCCCGCAGCGAGTTGGCTGTTATAAAACAGTCTCTTTGTAAGGGCAAAAGCACCTTTGGCTCTGGCCAGAGCAACATCTATATGTTTGTTAAAATACAAAATTTGATCTAGCCAGATCCCAAGGTATCTGACTACATTTCGACAAGCAAGTGTGGAACTGATCTGTACGCGATTATGTCGTCTGCGTACGCTATGCAATGGTGAAGTGAACCTATCAGATCACTTGTGTAAATGTTGAGTAAGATCGGCGAATTTACCGCACCTTGTTGCAGACCGTTTGTAATGTTAAATGTTCCAGCAGAAGTCACATCGCCATTCTTCACGATGAACTGTCTACTGGACAGTATATCAGAAAGAATATACAGCAGTGGTTTACTAATGCCCAACCTGTCCAGCTTGAAAAAGAGTCCTTCTAACCATACGGTATCGAAGGCATTCTCCAAGTCAATCAGGCAGGCACCAGTGCACTGGTTCTTGCCTTTGTTCCATTGGATATCAGAAACCAGTTTAGACGCAGCATGAATGATATCATGCCCCGCCTTGAAACCGAATTGATTATCCGGAACTATATTTTTGTCCTCAACCCACTTAGTCAGGACTCTATTGATCACCTTCTCGAAACCCTTACTGATGTTTGGAAGAAGACTGATCGAGCGGAGATTCGCCGGATTGGAAGTATCTTTATCTCTTTTGGGGATGGGATGCACCACCGCAGTTTTCCAACGCGCTGGATAATGTGCCTTATTCATTGCATTATTAAACAGGGTGGTATAAATGTTCACCGCTTCTAGTGGGAGATGTCGAAGCACAATGCTCGGTATTTCATCGGTTCCCATTGATTTCTTACTTCTAAGTGATTCGAAGATCGTTTGTAGTACCCTATCGTTGGTGATGACATTATTTGCCATATTCTCGTCACTGAACTGGGTGAAACCCGAGCCCTCGAATCGCCAATTCACAATTTCATTTCGAAGGCAGAAGTTGTGCACAAGAACTCGACCTACCAGGTCGTGGTTCGGGCCAATAATGTCGTTCGTCTTGTACACTTCCTGGAAAGTCGCTCCTATAGCCTCTACCTTCTCCTGCGGATCCTCGATCACAAAGAAGTTGTCATCATCAACAGCCTCATTTGGATCGATGCCTGCTGCTATAAGTATGTTCTCGTTGTCCGTCATTCGGGTGATTTTATGACACGAAAGGTCGTTTTGATCTTTTCTCCGAAATATTTTATTTATTTGCGGGAACATATTCGGGTTGGTGGTGTTTACAGCTCGAATTTTGTTGTTCCAATACAAACTTACAGATGCTCTGTAATTTTCTTTTATTAATACTTGGAGGTTTTTCATCGACGACTTTAGCGTCATAATCTCCGGGTTATGTCTGTCAGTAAACTGTCTGTACAAGGTTTTTAGTCTTGACAGCAGCCTACTTTTATGTCGGTGCAGTGCGTCAATAGTTGCGTTGCCGAATAAGTCTTCGTCGTCAGTGTGTTGGTACCGAGGTATCGTTTTGTCCATTGTTCGTTTGATTGTCTCGTCCATTAGTCTTAGATACCTGTCAATCTCCTCGTTTGACAGATTTCTGTTGGACGGTGGGTAGAGCGAATTCGAGGAGAGTGCTCTAGTCAGTGTTCTGGTGAAGTGTGTCCAACGCACCCTACTATAATTGTAGGAATGGCTTTGAACAAACTCATCCAATTCCGCAATTTCGTTGGGAACAGTTATTTCGGTGCTGAGACCGCAATGGTCACTGTCATACACGAAAGTGCGTAGACAGTTTGTAGTTTGTTGGTTAGTGGATGTCAGTTGTATTCGTGAGTCGAACAGCAGAAGATCCAAATAGGACCCGTGTCTGGGAAACAACGGACTATCCGTCGCCTTAAGCCCGAGTCGATACATTACACTGTGCTGACCCCACCAATTGAATAGTAGGTTCCCTCTAGTATTTGGTGTATTATTTCCCCAATCACTATGTTTGGCGTTGAAATCCCCGCCGATAATAAAATAGTTGTCTTCCAATTCCAGTCTCAGGAATCGAAAAAGCGTCTCGAGCTCTGAGATAGTATTATGGATGTATATGTATATGTATGTGTGTGTATGTATTAGATGTAAGTAGGTTAAGTAGGTTAGGTAGTCTATAAGTTTTTAGTTTTAAGTTTTTATAATATAAAAAAAAAACAGTCCATTTACTAAGTTTTTAGTTAAAATTTATTTTCTTAGTTCTAGTATTAAGTAATGTTAAATTGAATATAAAATTAGAATGTAAGATTCGTCGAAAGACATAGTTTAAGTGTTAGGTTTAACTTAGAGCACCCGCATGGGGCCAGTAAGTTAGTATAAGATAATTTTAAGTTATTTAAGCTAATTTTTAAGCATTTTTTTGTCTAGCATGTAAGAGTAAATTAATTAGTTAAATAAAAATGCATTTAAACTGAAACTGAACTGAACCGAGCTCTGAGATAAATAAGGTGGATTGAGTAGCCTTAGGTGCATAGACAGACACCATGTACAACCGCTTTCCACTACGGAGAGGGATATGCACGATGCATGCTTCCAGCACCCGGAACCTACGTACTACACGACTGTATACTCTTTTAAAACGTATACCTTTTCGTACGAATATCGCAACGCCACCTCCCTGAATGGAGTTGGGTCGGTTTCTTCGTACTATTTTGTATCTTCTGTGCCTCATTTTGTGTCTTTTGGTAAGCTTAGTTTCGCTAACCAAAAGCACATCAGGGGCTTGGTCTTTAAGCAACTTAAATAGTGCGGCTCTTCGTTCGAGCCTAATCAGTGAATTAACATTCACAGCAAGGACCTTCAGAGTCTGCTCCGCCATGTACGTACCCATTACGGCAAAAGGTGCGTTAGGCCAGGCAGCAGCGCGTATACTTGATCCACCCGCGCGGTCTATCCAGTCAAATGACGTTGTAGCTGAGCCATCTGCCCCTGGATAGAGAGCAAGATAGCTAGCATGTCAGGTACTGGTTCCGGTGCTCTGGGCTTTGGGCTTTGGGGCCTGAGAAGCAACCTTCACTTGCTGTACCGTATTTACCCTACCTGCCGCCATTTGGGCGTAGGTAATATGGGGAGTAACGGCTGGAGTTTGCAAATGCACGGGTTGACGTTTAACTTCCACTTTCTGCTGCCGGGCCAGATTTATTCTTTTGATGTACTGGAATTTGGGACAACCCCTATAATTTGCGGTGTGTCCTGAATTCCTACATAAAACACAAGAGAGTTGGCTTTTTTCAGATGCTCCGTCCTTACCCAGGGCGCATTCGTCAGACTTGTGGTTCTTTCCGCACTTCACGCATCGAGGCTGCATTTCGCAGTTCGATGCGACGTGCCCGAACCTCTGGCAGCGAACACATTGTAAAATGTTTTCGCTCCTCTTTAATTTCTCCCAATGTACAACCTGGCAGTCTAGGACTTTAATACTCCTTAGACCATCCAGATTGCTGGTGGGACTTAGCTGGACCAGGAAAATCGGCAGTTGCCGCTTCTCCCTTTTGGCTCTAGCCGTGACAAACGGCTTGACCCCCGCGAATTTGAGCCCTTCGCACTCTTTCTCTTTCAGCAGTGCAAGGAGCTCCTCCGGATCAGTCGACGGTTCTAATCCCCTCAGCAGCATTGTTTGCAGCTTGTCCCCCTTCGGGGTGTAGGAGAAGAACTCCGTCGTCGAATCCTTCAGTAAATTTTTAATTTTGTGATAGCGCTCCACTGAATTGCAGTGGATCGCGTGCCTATCTTCACTTAATCTTTTAATAAAAAAATTACAACCTATGGCCGATTTACTCGTACATACTCGTAGTTCGATTGTGTCCTTTAATTCCAATTTGTACGTGTTGATTGGTGGCACTTTCTGTTTGGTGGATTTCTGCTCTTGCTGTTGTTTTTGTCTCTGCTGCTGTTGCTTTTGCTGATGTTGTTGTTGTGGCTGTTGTTGTTGCTGTTGCCGTTGTTGCTTTTGATGTTGCGGCTTTTGCTGCTGTTGTTGCTTTTGTTGTTGCTGTTTTTGTTGTTTATGTTTTTGTTGAGTTTGTGCTCTTGTTCTTGCTAGTTCTTGTACAGGTGTCTGTAGTTTTTGTTTTTCCATCGGTTGTTTCTGTTGTTGTTTTTGTGGCAGCTCCGCGTTTATGGTTTCTTGCTGCTGAGGTCTCTGGAGTTGTTGCTGCTTCTCCATCTCCCTCCTTGTCACTTGCTTAGCTCTTATGGCCAGCACTTTTTGTTGTAGCTGTTTGATGCTCCTGTACAGGACTTCGACCTCTTCCTCTTCGTCATCTATCTCCGATGCAGCTAGGGATGCAAAGCAGTTGTCTACTCCCATGTATTGGCCTTCTTCTCCGTCAGGTACATGCGTACAGTCGTTCTTGACCGACTCTTGCCTCATTCGATTTATTGCTGCGCTTGCCGATATCAGCGCAGCCCTCTCCTTCACTCTGCCATGCAGCATTTCCAACGATGCTGAAATGGCGCTCTTATCGAGATTCGGAGTCGAAGTCGGCTTCAGCGTCCTTCTCCTCTTTGTGCCGATGTCTGTTATTGTTGTTGTTGATATTGAATGGACTGGTTTAGCGGTTTGATCATCAGACGATATCATACCATCTGATGATCCCGCTATTGGGATAGCGGACCGCTTACTTCCACTCATGGAACTGTTTTTTTTTCTTTTGTTATGACTTTGTGTCTATTAATAAAAATTAAAAAAAACTTTTGCAGAAGCTGGGAATCGAACCCACAACCTCGAGATTTGTTGTCCGGGTCTTTATCACCTCGGCTGCCGAACACTTGGAAAAAACTATTGAGTACAAGTATGGTTATTAATTTTTCGCACTTCTAAAGCTGAATCAAAACACACGTATGATCTCCGTGGAGGTCTATGAACGACTGATGGTGGTCAGGTGAAACCGATATCATGCACATCAGTTGCGGCTTATTTGATGGCACATTGGCAGCGTTGCCACTGTTCTTGGGTACTTAATGCTGGCAGCATAGGAGTTGATGAGTTATTTCGGGATACGCTTTCCGCAAAGATTCTGACGGTCTCTTGCGGTTGCAGCTTTAAAAAGTTATATATTCTTACAGTAATTCTTCTTTGTTATGGTGCTTAGGAAATCTAAAACTAGGTGGTAATCCAAGTCAAGGCCGGATTGTTTGGACGTCCAGAATACTGTAGGCATGCCTTACGTCTCTCGCAAAGTGATCAATCCGGAGACTTCCATGGGCCCATGTGTATGAATATATTGAGATGAGGAAACCGTGTGCTTGCTTTAGTGGTATTTTGTCCAGCCGCAAAGACTTAGACTTCGGCTTAAGTCCGTTGCCAGACATGGTGTCTGGCCACCAAAGATGTCGTACTTTCCTATCCTTGCGTTGAAATCGACTAGTACGATTTTAACGTCATGCCTCGGACATTGATCATATTCGTGAAAACTTTCTGGTTTTGGTGTCGTCCTTGTCTTCCGTAAGGGTATGGGTGCATATTAGGCTTATTTAGCGAATTTACCCTTGACGCGGATTGTTATAATACGCTCGCTCACGTGTCGGAAGCTCAAGACTTCTTGCTTAAGTATGCCGCATATGGTAAAACCGCATTCGGCAGATATCGATTTTCTGCGTTGTTGGCCCGATCCAAGTTATAGGACACTAAGCAGGCCCCCGCTACCCAATCCACTCAGCATTTAAACTTAGTCCCAGCTCCTAGTACATCAAACAACTATGTCCTATTAATATTACCAATACCTGGCACTAATATTGACTAAGTGGACGTTCCACGTAGTAGTTACTCTTTTCCCAATTCTTAATGAGTCCTTTATCCTTTATTTTTTCAAGAAAACAACATTGTGGAAAAGCCTACAAGTGAACGAAAAAACAAAAAAAAAAGGAAATTCAACCCTAGAGATGGTCAAGTCATTAAGACCAAATTGCAAGAGCTTGCATTTCAATTGGTATCCCCTACTCCATACGTCCGTAAAAACTTATCGCAAAGGAAACGTCTTGCAGTGAATCGGCTCCAAAAATCTCACCCCTCAGAAGCTAGGAAGAGCCAAATGGGAAGTTTCGAAGCAATATTAAGCAATATACTCGTAATGTATCTTTATGTCTCAAGCAGATGTTCTTCGGTTGCCAAAAACCAACTCGAAACAAGGTTTCTTTGTTAGCACCCTCTCTCGTTGTTTTGTATTAGTACTTTCGTACTACACACCGATAAATTCACGCTTTTTCGGTGTCGGAATCGGTGTTGGTGTCAGTTGTCGGTTTCGGTGTCGGTGTCGGTGCGGTGTCGCTGTTGATGTCGGCGATGTCATTAGGGTTAATCGCTTTTCTTGTACTTGAAGCCTGGTACCGTCAGTGACTTTGTACTACGGACTATGGGCAACCCAACAACCGACTACCGAGGACATTATTAAGACATTATTTGCCAGGGCAATGAAGCTTTTTATGCATATTTCTTTATAGCCATTTTAATTGCAGTGTTTTATTGACTGCCATAACAATTCGCAAGGAAGTAATCATCGGTCGTAACAGCATTCGCTTTGGTCTACGGTCTATGCTAAGGTCTTCGGTTGCAGTTAATATGTCAAGACAAGGCAGCAGGAGCGATTAGGGATCTGTGGGATGTGATGGCATTTAATTGTATCTTCTTGTTGTGTCTAATGGCTGTCGAATTGGGGATTAAATAATTTAGGTGCAATCACATGTTAACACATGTCGAAATGACAGCAATTTGAAGTCATTTGTGGTTTTCCGTTGAATGAAATGGTCCTGTTGATGAGCCTATTTGCCATTGGGCATTCACGAATAAATGTTTTTCTTACTCGTTGAGTAAAGCTGGAAGTTCGTAGTGAATCCATTTTGCCAAATAGTGAAATGGTATAATTCAGAAGGCAATGATTTAAGATGAGGGTATAATAAATCCCCCAACAGGGATATGAGACCAACAGAAGAAAAATATTTAGTGAAAAATATTTAACATCTAAGCCACAGCTACTCGTATAATACATTGACAAGGAATGGAGACATCACTGTCAATCAGCGAAAGTAAACTATATGTTAGATTGGAAGCTGCGCATATAGGTAGGTTACTTGAAGGATTCCTCGTTGAAATACACGTAGATTTCTGGGAATATTTGTCAAGATCGGATATTTTTACAGAGCAGAGATCACTTAGATCTCGGAAGAGGTAACTGACTAACGATTGCATGTTGCATTTGAAGGTCCTTTAGAAATGGCACAGAATACTGGTATTACATTTGTGAGTCTGTGGATATCCCGTCTCCTCAGGTCAATCATCCATCTTGATCGCTTAGGAGATCGGGTATGAGCTATATAAGTCTAGATGTTTCACAGTTGTCCTGATGAGTCCATCTATGAGAACGCTTATAGTCAAGCAGCGATCTGATGAATAGCTGAGTCTTTGGTTTGGGAAACGGTACAGTATGTGTGTGACTGTTGGAATCAAGTGTTCCTATATTTAGCTCTTTCCATTGGTACTGTGGTAGGCATGGTAGTACTCCGACAGTCTTCTTTGATTGAGACTTTATTTGACATGAATATCGAGGACTTTTTAAGGTTCTTCAGCAAGGGGGTGACAGAATGAGATGCTTCAGGAGCATATGGGATGTTTTGGCTACTTTGATTATTAAACTAAGATTAGCTTAGGCCAGGCTAAACTGACTTTCAGATTGTAAATCAGGGTCTCTCTGTCGTTCTGAAAAGCATTCTGTAGTTGGTTCCTGGTGCCTAGAAAATTTCGAAACTGGAAGCTCTCCGTTTGAACTTTTGCATACAGATCATGTACCGGTTGATAGGTAAATAGATTGTCTCAAAGTAGGATTGAGGTAGATTGTTTAAGTACATCTATGGAAGTGAGTGCTTACAAGGCGGCCCGAGGATTTTTCCACTGAGTAAACCCAGGTATCATCTGGGTGCTTAAGTACGCTCGAAATTGTTGGTGTTTTAGGTTGAATTTTCCATAGCCTTAAGGATTCACTTATGCTGGTAATCCTATCATAGAAACTAGTCGAGGATCAGCATAGATCTTCCCTATTTCTCTTTTGTAAACCTATAAGGTTTCCTATTAGGTTTCTCAGTAACGTTTTGTTCTCATAAACCAGCTGCTTGAAGTTTTTGGGTGATTTATGCTCATCGTCATCATAGACCTGCACAGGTGCCCTGCATGCAAACTATGTCTTTTGCAATCCTTGTTGGTAAGCTAAATCGTCTGGACTGTATTTAGGGAAGAAATATACATAATCTATTGTAGGTGTACCTATTTTTCTTGCCAGGTAGAAGATGTTTTAGTTCGGTGCCCTTATCCCGGGGAATGTTCTGCAGAGTTAGCTCCTTGATAATAGAGATATGATCGCCGATCGCAGTGAAGCAGATGCTGATTTTCGACATGGAGTCTGCAGCTCTATGGTAGGGAGGTAGCTTTACCTAAGTCCCAGGTTTATAATGGGTCTTATCAATGCAGCTTAGTCCCCTGACAAACCTCGCCAATACTGACGGTGGCACTCCCATGCCAGCTCATGTCCTGAAGATTTGAACCACGATCGTAGAGCGCTTTTTGGTTAGGATAGGTTAGACTAAACAGAGGTGTAATGGATATGCCGTCACACAGACACTAGGCACCAAAACGGTCCCATCGCGGTCCCTGTGGAACCAACTGAATGTTCTTCAAACAATCGCCTTGTACTCCATAGCAGGTTTTAAGCCTCATATTTTTCCTCCTGTTCTTTTGTCGATAAAAAGAGCATTATATGCCTTTTTGATTATTCGGCTACGTTAAGATTCCCATTCAGTTTTTTGTCCAGAATCACACCCAAATACATCGCGCTATCCGAAAGGGATGATTCCTCTCCGTTGAGTTTTGGGAATTTGAACTGTGGTATCTTATACTTTCTAGTAAAAAAAAACAGTTCCGCTTTCGAAGGGTTGGCATTGAGACCACAGTTTTTTGCTCAAGTGCTGATCGTCTTCACAGCCACCTCCATAATTTCGCTTGAAATATTTAAGTATTTTCCCTGCACTATCATGACCACGTCATCTGCGTATGCCGTGACATTTATATCCATTGTACTAAACTTTTTGAGGATGTCATAACCATCCCCCAAAGGAGTAAGGGATTCCATTGGTTACGGATATTCTGACCGAGCTTAGCAAAATACAACAGTTTATTTTCCTGCTTGCAAGCATGTTGCAAACCCAGTTCGTAATGTCATGTTCAATGTTAGCGTCTACTAGAGAATTTTTAATA
Organism: Volucella bombylans; assembly: GCA_949129095.1. Lineage (NCBI taxonomy): Eukaryota > Metazoa > Arthropoda > Insecta > Diptera > Syrphidae > Volucella > Volucella bombylans. The sequence continues at coordinate 351,507,886 of OX422140.1, forward strand.
GAGGTGCACGCCACGTTATTGAAGGCTTCTTGAATATCGCAAACTCTCTCTCTCCGAATGTATACTCTGCTCTATTTTGCCCACCACCTCATGCAGGGCGGTTTCTACAGATTTTCCTTTCAGTATGCATGCTGTGACTCAGTCAAAAATCATTACTGCATCTATTCCTATAATGTGAATCTCCAATAGTTGCTCCAGGGTTTTAAGCATAAATGATGACAGACTTTTTGGTATGAAATCTTTTGCCGTTATATGACCCTGTTTGCCAGATTTAGGTATAAAAACCGCCTTAACTTCCCTCCAAGTTATTGTATTATTTACCCTATTTGTAGACTGTGTCTAAGAATTTTCATAATTTTTTCGATTGCTGCCTCCGGTGCTTTCTGTAGCATAATCGGTAGAATACCATCCGGACCGGGAGATTTGTAGGGCTTAAAGGACTGAATTGGCTACCTATTAATAAGAACACCTGTTTTCTCTTCGGAGAGAGAGAGATCAATGTTTTCAGCATTGATGTAGCATGCCATGGTCGCCAGATACTGTGGATCCCGAAAAGTGAGTTTCCATCAGTGTTGCCAGAACCTCTTGGCTAATTTCACCCCAGGTTCCGTTACTTTTAGTGAGGCAGTTAAGAACGCTCGCTTCCTTTGAAATCACTTTGCGTAGCCTCGAAACCTCGTCTGTTACCGCGATAGATTCGCAGAACTTCTGCATTTTGACTTTCTAACTAGGTACTTGAATTGTTTCTTACATTGGTAGTACTCATTCCATGTACTGTCACTTCGGAAAAGCTTCGCCCTATTATAGAGTTTCCTAACCTCTTTCCTTTTTAAACCTATCTCCCTATTAAACCATTTTGGTTGAACCCTTTTAGGTGTTCTATTAGCCGGGCAAGCTTTTTCGAACGTCATTGTTAGTGCCTTATTAATATTTTCTACCGCCCTATTTAAGCTAACAATATTATCGCAGGTGATTAATTGGGTATCCAGGTGTATTTCTAGCACTTCTGTATACTTGACCCAATCAGGGTGATATCTATCACCTCCTGCCTATTTTTCACCACAAAGGTGGGTGAATTCCCTCTACTATAAATATCGAGGCTGAAAGATAAAAAGAAATCGTACAAACACTCACGTCTTGGGTTGATATAATCACTTCCCCATTGTGTATGATGGACGTTTGCATCACAACCCAGTACCAGTTTTTCTGCCTTGCCAAGTCCTTTAGCTTCTCCGAGCTCACTACCTCGGAGTCACAGGGGAGGTAGGCCGAGGTCAGACAGATTGATTTGCCACACTCCCTTTCGCAGGTTACCGCTATCAGATCTCCTGAGCTGCAATTATTCAAAAGATATGCCACTATTTTATAAGGATGCAGGTCCTGATCTTATCTTCTGGCTTGTGAAACAACTCGTAATTTTTCAGCCTAAGACCCTGAATCTTGCTGTCCTTATTGATCCAGAGCTCTTGTATGAGTTCGGCTGTGACGTTCTGTCTGGTGATGTACTCCACCAGACAGGCCGTTGCTGCCTTACTGTGGTTCTTTATCTTCAGCACTTCCATCATCTTTGGGGGGTTCCTCCTCGTCCTTTCCCTTAACCATCAACCTACCCATGCTGTAACTTACCATACCTTTCGATTTTTCGAGGTATGGTAAGCAGTCCTTGTTAAAGGACAGCAGAAAATGCTGCCTGTACTGCTTTCTAGGTCCCGTCTTAAGCGCTCACCGTGTATCGGCTTTTAGTTCTCGATTCTGCACATGGAGTAGTCCTAGAGTGCTTTTAGTAAGCAGTAATCTAGACGTCGCTATTTGAAATTATCCGGTCAATATAGGACATGTCTAGAACAGCAACTAAGAGACTATCTTATACTAAACAGGAAAATGTTTTTGTCCTCATTTTGTAAGGCCTTGGACAGTTCATTGCTGGATACGAAGCCTTTTGGGGCACAGCCCACTACGGGCAAGAAATATTCTCCAAAGTTGCCAAGATAAACGAGTCTTAGTATATTGCTTCTGTTGCTTCGCCAATTCGGTTTTTACGTTTAGGGATCGTACAGTTTACTATTATACAATATATCCTCTTCCAAAATGACTAAAAATAATCACTGAACACCGTAATGCGAGATACGGCCTAATTTTTTATCAAAATAAGAAGGGTTGTTGCCACCAGTGTGAAGGTCACATTAAACAGTGCACTTTTATGGGTGTAATTGAGTTACATAAGACTCTTTTGGATTTGCCTCACTCCAGAAAAGCCAATTTGGTTGTTCGCAAGCTAATTGATCCACCAATGGACCTCGTCACTAAATAGTAAACACTATAAAACTGAGCTGCTCAAGAGTTCATCCGCAAAGTTCCTGGATCAGCTGGATCCTATTCGCGTGAAGGCCGAGATATTTTTGTAAAATTTTCCTATAGTGGACAGAGAAAATCAAACTGTTCCGTTCGGCAATTCCAGATCTTTCGCCATACTTTCACTCATAGCGGCTACGATTTCTTCTCAGTGAGCACATTATTTTAAGATTTATTCACAATACGACGAATAGTGAGCTCAGTTGGTCGATTATTAAAACCACAGCAATCACGTAGTCCTTTCACGATCGATTTTCAAAATTTGTTTGATTTGTACAGAAGAGTTCTTCCTCTTTTCCTGATGATAGCTCCAACAATACTGAACATCAATGTCAAAAACTGCCAAAAATGGCATGACGTTTAGTAACGACGCGTTAAAGTACTCATTTACACGGTTTCACCATCTCAAGACAAGGCAACTTAGCGATCTCCAGATCATTAAATTCTAAGTCAAATTGATTACTTTGCGATAGACATAAGGCATGGCCCAATATTTTAGACATCCGAAAGTTCCGCGTTCCCATCTTGTTACAGCCAAGGCGCGAATGCGGATTCTCCAGCAGGATGCGTATCCCGAAATCTCTCAACAACTCCAATGCTGCGAGAATCAAGTACGGAAGACCAGTGGCAACGAGGCATCAGAGACTTCCCAACTGATGCTGAAACCCCACCACCCCCAAGAAATTCCTGGTTTGATGAAGAATGCCGGTAAGTAGATGCAGGTAAACAAGAAGCTTACAAAGCGACGCTGTAATGAAGGACGAGACCTGCTCGTGAGCTCTACCAGCAGAAGAAGGAAAAATAATCAATCAAGAGAAGCGCGCGATCGAAGATATTAAGAGGTTGTACTCCAGGATTAACGTACGGAAGATTTACCAACAGGTAAAAATAACATGCCAAGGCAAGAAGACTCGTACAGAATCCTGTAGAGATGTACGAGGAAACCTTGTAGTAGAGTCACAGTCAGTGCTACTAATATGGAAAAACTTTTTCTACAGACTGTATAATGGCGAGGAAGTCCAACATCCCGCCTTCAGGCAGAATAGACCATTCAACTTAGACGATAATAGCCAAAACTTCCGTCCACCTGACCAAAACGAAGTAAGGATAGCAATATCTAAGCTAAAATCCAACATAGCAGCTGGAGCTGATGGCTTAGCGGACGTGGTATTCAAAGCCGCTGGGAACGACTTCATGGAAAGCATGCACCAACTTATGTCTCAGATCTGGTCAGAAGAGTGAATGGAATCTCATCACAGTATGCACGATCCACAAAAAAGGCTCCCTCCGTCTAAAACCCTTCGCCTACAACCTGATAGGGTCATTGCGGTTTCAGACAATCGACCAAATCTGTGGCAGAACCTGGGAAAAAGTCAAGAAGTCCAAATCGATACTCACCATCTCTTCATCGATTTTAAGGCGGAATATAACAGCATTTATAAAGACGAGCTATAGAGAACCATGTCAAATGTTAGCATCCCTGCCAAACTTGTCCGTCTGTGCAGAAGCCTACATTCGAGGGTGGTAAATGTCGCGTTTTGCACTATAGTAAGATGTCTGCGACTGCTGTGCTCCAACGTAGAATCAGTATTGGCCTATGGGTGCAGTACTTGGAAGGTGGACACTACTACCACACGCAAGCTGCAAACCTTCGTATATATGTATATGTCTAAGAGTCGTCTTGAGTATTTTTTGGCCCAAGCGTATCTCTAAAGTGCAGGTTTATCAGAGAACTGGCCAAGAACCTATAGTCATTACTATGCGACGGAGAAAGTGGCAATGGATTGGACAGTTCCGTTGCGAAGTACCCCGTACATTGGAATCCGCTTACCCAAGCAGGCAGAACAGCTGAGCGTCCGAGACATACATGGCGCAGAACTGTCGAGGAGGAATCGAGCTGTTTAGGAATGAATTGGAGACAACTCACACGCGCTGCAGAACTCTGAACAAGATGGAGCGTCATCCGGACTTTTAAATTGCCCTACCAGTAGCCTGGTAGCAGATTAACATTGCGCGTCATTTAGTCGCCTTTAGCAACAAGCAGAAGGACAAACTACGGCAATATTATATTAGTCGCTGCTGCAACATTTCTCCCAGTTGGAAGTTCCATCGGTAATAATACCATACTTTGTATATAAGCATTGTTCTTCTTGTCACAGTTACACGAGTCGTCAATAGTTAAATCAGTTTTATTCGAGTCTGTTGTCGCTTTAATTGATTATGTAATGTCGTTCGCATGGACATGTGAGGCCTAAGGCAACTTATGTATGTTTTGTATATCAACACCAATAACAGCATTAATTGCTCACGTGACGCACTTTAATTTTTCTCCAAAGCCTTCCAGCTATGACTTCTGAGACGCATATTACAGTCAATGAAATCGACAAGATGTGTACCCAAATCTTGCCGTAAGTTTTACAACCAGATTACAATTAGACACTCTTATGGGTGGTTGCCAATGCCTCATCGTATTTGTCACCATAAAATATAAGTGCAAGAGCAGCCGTGAAGGTTTGACTTAACACATCCTCATCTTATGGTAGTTATCCAGTAGGCAACTGGGTGACGATGCGACTATGCCCGACTTCGTTAGTGACATCCATCCGAATTGTTAGCGATTCTTTCGCCATGATGTAGCTAAGTTACTGCCCCCGTCAACTTTTATGAGTTGCTTTCTCGGGTTTTTTGTTGGAATTCAAAAGCCATCCCCTTCGTTACAAAGGATGTCGTAGATCTTTTTGCATTGTAACTTTTGCTTACAACTGCATTCCTACTTATTCGTTAAAAGGATCGATTTGTCAATTAAAAAACTTCATTACCATCATTTTGTTTTAGCCAATCTCTATGCCTTACAAACTAACTCCTACAGCAAATTATCCATTAAAAACTTTAGATCTTATTGCAGTGCTAAGTACCAAAAGAATTTATTTAAGGACATTCTGAAAAAAAAACAAAGAACTGTCCCATCCAGTTTCAGAGTGAAATGAGAAATGAATTCCAATCCTTTTGCGTTACCAGTTAAACAAAAAAAAAAAAACAACCCCGTTGTGAGAAAAAATGCCAACAATTACTCATGGTGGTACTGCTGCTGCTATCCTATCTGTCGTCAAGAGTTTCAAATGACCAATTATACGTTAAGCGCAAAGAAATCTTCTCTAAAACGAAATTTAAACCCTCGAAGCCAGTGGAAGGCGGAAGCGGGCGGCACCCATACAGGAGAGAATTAAAATTAAAAGAAAAATGTAAATTAATTATGGCATTCTATTTTTTTGTTAGCCCTTCCTCTACGTTCTCTTCATTTAAGATATCCTTGTTGATATCGGTGTCGGTGTCGTCGCTGAGAAACTCTCAATTATCCTTATTCTTTAATCTTGTACAAAATGACATTTGTATCTTGATCCATTTCGGCCTCGTCTACATTCTCGTTCCTTAATTCTCTGCCTTTGCAGTACCCCATTTCCCATTACCCATTAGCCTCTTTAAAATGAGAAAGAGTATCCGTATCTATTTTCAGTTGGAGGAATCCTTTTCGCCGCAATGCCTCTCTGACTCGTCAACCCCATTTTGTTGAGATTTTTTTATTATCTTTTGTGTTTTTTTTGTTTTTTTTTGTTTGTGCCTTTAGTCAGCTTGAAGGCTTGAAGGCGTATAGTGTGGGGGAGTTGGTATAAATTTATATGCAACAATTTTTCATTTCGTGCTTCCTGACGTAGCCACTACTGTTGAACCATAGTCCTCATCATCTGTCGTCCTAGTTTCCTAGTTAGTCCTAACTCTATGGCCTCTCTTCTCATTACTTGGAGCAGGCGGTAAACCTGTCAAGAAGAATCGGATTTCGTTGCTTGAATGCGTAATGAATACATTTGACACGTGAAGACTGCTACCATCTATGGTGGAATGCGCTATCGAAGGACATTACCCTCCCACACTGGCGTTAACTCTTTCCTTCTTCATGCCTATCAGCAAATGGGCTTCATCTATCATCTTGAGTATCTTGTCTTTTTCATGCTGTCACTGAAGACTGTTTCAAGCCTTTTATACAACGTACGAGTATTCGGCACAGTCCTAGTCCAATTCGTACTCGTACTCGTACTCGTCCTCATATCAGTCAAAATCAAAGTGTACTCTGAGGAAATAATTAACAGCGCACACTTCCTTTACGTCTGTCGTCCGTCTGAGGAGAAATCCTTTCAATATTTCTCCGGGCTCTATTCCAAACGAGTCGTTATCATCGTCGCCATGTTCATTTTCTGCTCAAGTTTGACTAGTGTGAGATGAGATGAGACAATGGATGGTAAACACGACGTTTCCCTCCCTGGGCAATGCTCTAATTAAATGATTAAATTCTTAATTTCAGTTTTGCAACCTCAACGTGATACTAAATTACTTAACACCGTGCGTTATACGTTCATTTACTCTGTTATTACACGTACGTCTTCTACCTGACGTTGATATCTCGCCTATCCACCTATTTGCCCGCCCACCTTCTGTACGACCTTTCTTAGACGGATTCGCTGTCTGATGTTGTGCTACATAGCATACGGATACCCAACTCCCAACTGCCAGTTTGCTTACAGGTTCCAAGAGGAAGAAAATCCTTTATATCCGCAACTATGTACCTTTAGTTTAGCCAGATGGTCGTGAAGAGAAAGTGAGACAGTCCTGCTTTTTGTAGAGAAAGAACCAAGAATAGGAGTAGAAGCTAAAGAACGTGTCTATTATACCGCAAGGAGTATATTATGACGGATGGAGCACACCTCTTGTTATTAGTCGAGTCGGAGTTAATAAGTTCCAACATATGCTGCTGTGTTGTGTATCCATTTGCCCCTTGGCCGGGGATACGGGTACCTTTAGCCTAACCTTATAGAGCGTTCCTTGGTTTTTCTTTATTCCTTCGTAGCACATTTAAGGTTGCGACCTAATACTTCTTGTGTTACGAATACCGACGGAAACGATGGTAGGAAAAACAATATAAAAAAATTCCACGGGATATCTCACCTCATAATAAAAGTTTTAACTAACGAATAGCTGATGTATTGCGTTGCAGTTTTCAGGTACATCCTTCAAGCGTCCTTGTTCCATAGAATGTAACATATATGGTATACTCAGAGATATTCCTTCTAAAATAAACTGTGTAAAGTTTTTGATATTAATCTGTTAAATTAAGTTGATTCTTTGTAAATTGTATCCGTCGTAGACGTACACGTACACATATGTGTCCAGGTATCCGTATTAAATTAACCAGGAGGATATGGGGATAGTATCATTGCTGAAGAGACTTTGTTGCCACTAATGACGAAATTAATTGGGTTAGACTATCGCATTTCATTATCGGATGTTAAGAATCATTCTTTTCGACCAAAAAACATGCACGTACATTTGAGTGAACTTTTGTTCTGCTAATTTGAGATACGTATAACTGGTATACTATCAACGAATTAACCCCATATTCACATTACATAGTGCATAAACCTGGTACTTCTTTGCACAATAAAAACTTGACGCTAACCTTAACCAACAGCCCTCTTCATTTAAAGCAGTCTTGCCCTAACTCTTAGCAAACTATTGAATGGCAAAGGAAGTTTGAAGTTCGAAGCTTGAAAATCCGCTTCGCTGGAGACCAATAATTTTGAAGTTTTCATGCTAACAAAGCAGCCAGAGGATACCTAAGGGAACGGAATTTACACGAGAAAATAAAATGAACATCCATCTGAGAGAATGTAAAAGGAACCCACAATTAGTGTTCAGAATTTAAAAAGACTATTTCTGCAGATTGTTAAACGGTGAGGACGAACAACATCCCACAGTTAGGTGGAATGAACCATTCAACATCTGAAGACGGACAACATTGCCATCCAGACGACATAGACGAAGTCGGGTCGGCAACATCCAAGCTTAAGTCTAACAAAGCTGCTGGACCTGAACTGTACAAAGCAACAGGTGATGTTGGGATATGCAGCATACGTCATCTCATCTCCAAAATCTGGGTCGAAGAAAGTATGCCCGAAGAATGGAACTTCGTTTGTATAGTCCTTAAAAAGGGAGATCCCAGGAAACGGACCTATCTATAGAGGAATAAACTTCCTCCTCCCAAAATCATTCGTTAACAGTCTGACTGGCTCCTATCAGTGTCGTTTTTAGGGGGAGAAAGTCCAAAAAAGGTCAAACTTTCAGACTACGCCAGATCTCATAGAAAACTCAAGGGTTCCAAATCGAAATACATACATGAAGAGTTAGGTGAAGAGATATAACAACATCTGTAAAGATGAACTATAAAGAGCCATTCCCAGTTTTGGCATCCTTTCTAAGCTCATTCGAATATGCAGGATGACGATGGAGAATGCACGCTGCCCCATCAAGGTCGGTGATGACAAAATCGGACCTTTAATGTCAGAAACGGACAAGGCGATGTGTTGCAATCTGTTTTTTTCAAGATCGTTCTTGAAATAATTGTGCTGAACTCTTGCAAGTCAACCCCAGAGGCACCATCACCTCACTCGCGTATGCAGACGACAGTAGTAAGGGGCTTTATCTATGTACCTCGGCCCAGCTATCAACTCCGACAATAATACCAGGGTGAAGTGCATGCAAAGGATCACTCTTGCTAGTCGCCACTTTTTTGCGCCTATAAAGCCCTAGACCTAGAAGCCTTCTCTCGAGCAACCAAAAGTACATTAAACAAGAAACTGATCAACCCAGTGCTGCTTTACGGCGCAGGAGTATTGACACTGACAAAATGCTCTCTGGCGCTACGAGATAAAAGTTATTCAGGTAATTTTTGATCCAGTTTGCGTCAATGGAGAATGAAGAAAACGCTTCAACTATGAACTATACGAGATGTATTCCGATCCCAACCTCGTCAGAAAATTTTGGATAAACCGGCTTAGGTCTAGGTCAGCCTGTACGCATGATCACCGGCGCTCCGGCTGGGAAAGTTTTCGATTCCAAACCATAGTGGCAAAGCAGTAGAAGACTACCACGTCTAAGTAGGCTCACACAAGAGGAAGGTAACCACAACCAACTTCGTGTGGTTTACTTTATTCAGCTGACAAAAGACCGTACTAGCTAGAGAGGATGTTAGCTGAGACCCTAGCCCACTGTAGGGCCACCTAAGTTCAATATATTCTCGGTATCGATATGAAGGAAAATGCGAATTAAATTTAAATTGTTTTTATTTTCAATATAATCTCCCCTAACATCTTGAGATAAGCTTTTTTAAACCCTCAAAAAAATAAATTTCCTCTTTCTCTGCAAAATACCCATTTATTGCCGACTTGAGTTCTTCATCATACGAAAATCTTTTTCCACGAAGACATTTTTTCAAATCCGGAAACAGGAAATAATCACTAGGGGCAAGTTCTGGACTATAGGGTCGGTTTTGGATTTCTTCGAAACCACAATCTCGCGCAGCAGCCTTGGAAACTCGCGCCGTGTGAACAGGAGCGTTGTCATGAAGAAGCAACACACCCGCTGCGAGTTTACCCCGTCTTTTCTTTTTAATTTCCTCCCCCAAATGGTTTCACCTTTTTTTTGTACTCAATGAGCAGGATTCCCTTTGAGTCCCAAGAAACTGTGGCCATGAGCTTCCCGGTAGACGGAGTGACTTTGAACTTCTTCGGGGGGTCTGTTCCTTTTTTATGCCACTGCATGGACTCCTGTTTGCTTTCAGGGTCGTAGTGGTGGACACATGTTTCGTCCCCAGTAACAATTCGATCCATAACACCGTCCGCGTTCTCACTACACATATCCAAAAGCTCTCTACAGCATGCGATTCTCACTTTTTTCTGAGGCGCTGTGAGCATTCGTGGCACCCACCTTGCACTGACCTTTGAAAGGTTAAGATGGTCATGAAGAATGGTGTGAATGGTACCAATTGAAAGCTTGGTGATCTCTGCCATCATTTTCACCTTTATTCGGGCATCCTCAAGAACAAGTTTTTCGACTTCTTTGATGCTTTCTCCCGTACAAGCAGTAGCCGGGGCGCCGGAGTGGGGGTCGTCTTCAATGCTCTCTCTGCCTCTCTTGAACTCACTTGACCACTTTTACACAGTTGATAATGAAGGTGCGGAACCCTGGTAAACAGCCACCATCTCTTCATGAATAGTTTTTTGACTTTTTCCTTGCTTAGTGAGAAATTTAATTACAGAGCGATGACATCGTCTCAGTTGCCATTATGATTCTGTTTAACTAGAGATAAAACGCGAATTAATAATCACATTTATATGAAATTGTACATGAATGCACTAAAATAATAGTATTACTTGATAAATAAGTCAATTTATATATACAACCACAGCTTCACCCCGATACCGAGAATATGTTGAACGCCCCTCGTAAGTAAATAAGTAAGTAAAGGATGATGCCTTAAATAAAGCATAGATAAAGGCAATGGAATTAAGTTATATAGTGCAGACAAAAGACTACTTCCCCAAAACTTTTTTTCTGCCCGAACAGAACACTCATACAAAGACCTAGTCCATTGTACTCCTTGTAAGTTCCTTATAATGAAATCTTTTAGGCTTTCGAAGAAAGAAAAAGTGCCTAAGGTACAAGCACCCACTACGTTAACGCCGAATACCTGCAGCCTGATGCGAGCATAAGTCGGACATTCACAGAAGTAGTGCTTCTCGGTGTTGTCATCACTTTCACAGAAAGCATCTCAGGATATTGTGTCACTTATGCCCAGCACATTTAAGTGCTTAGCAAAAGTGTAGTACCCCGTCACGACGCCAGTGAGCGCCCTGCAGTCTGTCCTACTGAGGGTTAGCATTCGACTGGTCTGACCGCAAGATGGTGAGTCATGCAGGCAGAACCAACATTGGTTCAGGTCCTAAAAAACTCTCCTCTAAACCTTACCAGTCAAGTTCATCGGCGATTTCATTTGCCATTTGATCCCAATGTGATCTGGGACCCAGATAAGACTTCCAACGTTCAGTGATGTCTTGCATTCTCGAACTAGATTGGAAGTCGTAAGAGGTTTCAGCAAGGCTCTAAACGTTACTTAGCTGTCGCTACATATGCAAATGCTTCGCACCCTCCAAACAATGGTTCTTCCCAATATAGTTCGTTGCCATCAGGATTGCGTATGTCTGCGCTTGGAAGACCCACGCAGGTTTTTCTAAAGATGAGTGAAAGCTAACGTTGTCCTCCGAAAGACACCGGCGCCGCAATATATATCACTTTTAAAGCCATCCGTGAAGACCCGACTGCATTTCTTTCCTGGCTCAGATTCTGGACGAAACCAGTCTTGGGCACAGAGAAAGTCGATTTCATATTTTCTCCGCAGCAACTGATTTGTGTCATTGCATCAGACGGCATAAGACCAGAGTCATAGGACAGCTGGCTCGCAAGGTCATGAAAGCTCCAGTGCGTGTTCTACCAAAGACAACTTCCTTTTAAACGGAAGATAGTTTTGAAAGTGCAGCCCACCATATGGATATCAAAGGGAGATTCATCAATGCGTCTGGAGCGGAGGCAGGCGTGCTAGGGAAAGCCCCCATGCAACTGAGGCAGACTGTTCGTTGGAGTCTGGTAAAAGCAGCAATGCCGTATTTTCGTGAGAGCTTACTCCGCCATACAACCAGCGCATTGAAATTTCCCAGCGCGTATTCCTTCTTTTTGAGTGCGCCTTCTTGCGCGCTTTCGCAAGATCTTCCCCGTTGGGAAGCATTTTGTATCACAGACAGAGGATGCATTGAGAAAACAGTTTTGAACACAAGGATATCGACAATTCTCTCCATGCCCTTCAACATGAAGAAAGTCAGGTTTATAGGTCTAAAACTCCTGAAACGTCCGATTTTTGGAATAAAGACTGCCCTCGGTGTTCGTCAGGGTTTTGGTATGTATGTCAGTGCCCTGCTAACAATGACGATTCTCTTCAGAGTTGTCAGCAGCTGGTCTATACCCTTTTGTAACATAACTGGGTATATGTCATCGATGCCAGGCGACTTGAAGCCATCAAAAGAACCAACAGCATTTTGAATGGCCTCATCCGTTACCAGAACCGATGAGGTACTCGTATTACATACCAGCAGTTTCATTAATATGAGCTGGTTGTGAGCTGATTCTGATTAGGTTCAATAGGAAGTGAGCCTCAAGCATGAGACGAAGAGTCTCTGGTTTCGACTTATCATCAGATCTTAAACTTCCCCTTTTGAGGACTTTAACCTAAGTACTGGTTTCACTGACAGTTTCGATATTTTCGTAAAAGCCTTTATGAGAGGCACTTTTCAAAATCCGAATTAGCTTTTTATATTCTTTCTGCTTCGATCTGTAAAGACTACAGTCTTCCTCCATATTAGTCTTAAGTAATTTGTTTATAAGTTTCCTAGGTCTCTGAAAATGTGCGTTCCACCATGGAACGGAGTATCTGCAGGATTCTTTACAGCTGAAAATGTTACCTTATAACACAATCTGAGGCACCGTTCAGATTCTGAACGAAAAAACTTGTGGATCTCCTACTTAAATTGTATCCAATTGGTTTTTAAGGGTTTCTCCTTTCCAACAAGATCGAAAGTTTTGAATTCGATGTTCCTATGGTCTGACACGGAAACCTCCGATAGTATCATACCATCCGGTAGTCAATCTCTTTAGCATACCTTAGTGTTAATTCGATTATGTGTTGTCTTACCTCGTAACAGCTGTCGGCTGGGAGCCCCTTAGTTCCTGAGCATTAGAATCGCAATCCCATCTTCCTGAAATCAATGAGTTCGGCTACTATCTATGGTGGTGGTGCTAGTACCGAATTATAGGGGTAAATACGCTCATGCAACCATGAATTTTTGCCATTCTGCATTCGTTTCATAGGTAGTGTGTGCAGAAACTAAATCATTGTTGCAAAATTAACGGAGTTTAAATGGCAAGAGCAAATACGGCACAAAAAGACAAATTCCAGGTCTTACCTACCGCTCGTAATAAAGGCTTACACTACTTTATACATTCGCTGGTATTGTTTATGCCAATATGTTTAGACGCTTCTCCTAAATTCCGTCGACTAAAACTGCATCACATTGAAAATTCTGTCGACAGAGGGAGTGTCAGAAACTTTGATCCCCTAGGCCCTGTTCGAGAAGGATGAAGAGGGTGCAGTTTCAATTCCGACAGCTTGATCGATTTCAGTGGGTGTCACCTCCGCTGATTTCTTCCTCTTCTCTGGACACTCTTCCAGCTAAGCATTCGGGCCTTCAACAGCAGTTACCATCTGTTTGTACCTTGCGTTGGCCATTATACTGTAGTCTCTCAGAGCGTGCTTTCTCTAGAGCCCGTTTGACTTTTTTGGTTTCCCGGGACAAGGTTTCAAAAACAGCACTCTCCCAACTAATACATTCTGATGAAAATAAACCGCAACAGATTGAACTTCTCCGGTGCTCTCTCCATTATTCCAACTTAAGTTATTAAACGTGTAGTGGAAAAAGCTGCAGGAGTCATCGAAAGATATAGCATATCCTGGGTCAGTATAATCTTTTAGGGTCACCTCCATGCTATTTAAACATTTAATGTTTAGTTTAGAAGTCTTTGGCCCTTAATTCGACGTTTAACCAATAAAAAAATGGACTCATGCAACTATACTATCTAAAAATAACAGAAACGCATCGCCACAATTGCAGAACCATCTGCAGAGCTAACAGATTGCAACACTAGAGCTGGATGAAAGCATGAGCTGAATCTCTGCTAATTTCGGATGAAAACCAAATTAGAAATACATATATTGTATTGTATATTGTATGATGAACATTTAGTAGAATGGGGACTAAATAAAAAGATAAAAGTACATGCTAGCTGTACGGTAGAAGGAGTATTTTCCTTCTGCGTACCTTAATTCCAAGCAAAGATGAACAAATTGCAGCTAAAAACCAAAACCTACATTTACTGATAATGGCAGCTTGTTCTTTTGAGTCTTTTTCCGGCGAATCAAAGAGGAAAAATACTTATGTATATTGCCTAAGAAATGAAGTCTATTGGACTGCAAAACCTAGAATTAGGAGAATCTGCGTGTTATCTGTTCTTGCCAAAATAATGGCGAATGCGAAATGAATTTAAAATTGAAAAACGGTTCATCTTTAAGACACTCTTGAAGCCGGAAAAGACGGTACTCACTCTGTATTCCCCGGTGTGCAGCACATCCCTACTACTTACTACGAGAAGTAAATTTCTTAGTGTACCAAATACAGTATAAATTCTTGTTTTTTTAAATTTAATTCCATTTGTCTAATTTTATTCAACAGAGCATTTAGGTTTGCCCAGAAAGAAGGCGCCACAAAGCAAATGATAAGTCAGATTGCACAAAACTTTTATCATGACTTTCTGAATGTCGGCGAAACTTTGTAAAGCAAAAGCAAATTTGCCAGACATGCAGACTCTTCATCAGACAGAGTGACTCTTTACAAAATAAGAAAGTTCTTCAAGTAAATAAGTAACACGCAACCATCCACTTTATTATGAAGCGACCTATCAGACGAAATAATTACCTTAGTTACGCAACGCATACATTATTCTCTTAGCAATTTGTCCTCATAATGGTTTCACATATCTCATCCCTCCATTACCAAAGCGCACTTCTTCATTTCCAAATTTAAGTTAATATCTAATCAGAGGCCATTTATTATACACATTAAGCCACCACTACCCCTAGAACGGCACTCAACAATCCAGCCACCCCTCCTCCGCCTCACCATCGCCATCAACATCAAAATACACTAACAAAGCCCGAAAAAGGACTAATAATAATAATTCGATAATAATTAAGAGGAACATCCTTACCAAGCGAGTAATGTCGAGGTTTATGCTATACACAGATAGCTGGCTTATACGAGCATTCACCAATCCCAAGGATACGTAGGGAAGGGAGCATTTCGTCTCCTTTTAAAAAGTTACCCCCAGATGTGATTAATCATATGGAACACATTAAATTGGCCAAAGGAGCTTTTTGCGGGAAGATGCCTTACAGGAACCATCAACCGGCCGGAGCTGGGGGCAATAAGGATTATGAAAAACGATAATTTCATTCCATCAGTGAGACATAAATTTCCTCACATACTCGTACACACCAAGGAAAAAAAAGTACTCGTACCAACCCCAACCCCTCTGAAAATACCAATGATAAAAGTGGGTACTTACTTGTGAACAAAAAAATAAAATAAAATAAAATCTGCGGCACCAGTATCTGTATCTTTTTTTTCTGAAGTGAGAGCGAATTTTCTAAACATGGAAATTCCATTAAAATTTCTTCATCAGAACGGAACCGCGTACGAAAATTGTTGGATGTACCTGTGGAATACGAAAGAAAAAGAGGAGATTTCTTTTGGAGTCTTTTGTCGGCGCTATTAATGCATGCAGGTGAAGTACATTAGGGGTTAACAACTTCAGGGTAAATATGGGCGCTTAGGCGGAGAGGACCTTCCCAAATATGAAAGTGGAGTATACTGGCGGAGTACGTGCCAAAAAATTATTTTCAAGGGAAGTTAATGACATACTTGTGTGACAATTTCACTCGAACTTCAACACTTTATCGGAGATCTTGGACTTTGTCATCACTTTGACCGGTGATTCTTGTTGATCTACTTGCAAAGTGCGCAGCAGTCGCACTTGATGGTGCTTGCATTTATTTTTCACCGGCATCTAGAGGTAAGCCTAAAAAGTGCCAAGTGTGGTCTTGAAAGGTTCATCCTGCCCATGGCAAAATCAGTTTTTCATTGTATAATTGGAACTCAAACAAAAAAATTCTGCGTGTGAAGGCATAACACTGACACGTAGATTTGGCTGTTATAAGAGTTTCAAGCAATGAAAAAAATATTGGGAATTATATCTCGAATCACTCTGAGTGAAGAAAAACTCTCCGTCCTATTCGGACTCCCACCCCTGGAGAGTAAACATAGAAAGCAAACACACCTGAGTTTCAAACCACTACAAAAAAAAACAATTTTCCTTTCTCCTCCCTCCTTCTATCTTTCCGCCCGCGCCCTGGCAACAGTAAAAGGGTATCAACCCCTTAGGCGCGCGTAAATTATAAAAAAAAAAAAAGTGCAGCAGATAATTCTACAGAACCCAACATTCTTCCTAATTCCACTATAGGCAGTCCAAAGTCCCTTTGAGAAAGTTGGTTGCGAGAGAAGCCGATTCAGTTCAATCCTGGCATTCCTCCATGTGGGTTAAAGTTGGTAATAACCAACACAATTGTATCCAAGGCGTTGGTTATCTGAAGTCAGAAGACGAAACTAGAGGGTTCCTTAACTCTTCCAAATTTAAATTCTTGTCCTTTTGTCTTCGGGGCCATCGGACAAGATACCTCACTTCGAAGGTGCTGTAAGCGATGTACGGTCAGGAAATCAAGGCTGGGGGTTACTCCCTTCAATAAGTGTTTTTTTTTTTAATGTTGCATGAATCTCCCGCTGTGGGGGAGACTGAATAAAGTCAAGAACGGTTTCGAGTACATCTTGTGGCAAAGCGGCTAATATGCAAAGGTACTGTGTTATATCTGTATTAATTTTTGCAACTGAAAATTGAGCTTCCCTTTGTATAAACCAAAGGGCTGGAGATTTTGGCCAATACGGTTGAAGCTTTATGTGGAATGCACTGATATTTGATTAAATTTTGGCGTTACCACTATTTTGGGGGGAATGATATTTCTTACTCTCTCTTCCGCTTGTTCTGAATTGCTCATTGTAGAGCCATACGCTTTCGGTATGTTAATTAAGTATAACTGTTTGTGAGTTGATGGTGGTTTGTACACTATTTTTTTGTTTTTCTTAAATTTATAGTTAGTTAGGTAGGTAGGTAAGAGTGGCTGTTGGAAATACCAACCCACTTAGGCCTATTGATCCATTGTGACGCCACGCGGATCTTTTATCCTCTTACTAATGGAACCAGTTTGAACTTATGATGAAGCGTAGAAGACTGTTAACGTCTACATTTTTTAGATCATTTAGGTCGTTGTAGAAATTTTCTTCTCTGGGAGAGAGCTGGACATGTACAGAGTAGGTGGAGGATTGTCTCCTCCCCTTCCTCGTCCATGCAGCTTTTACAGAAATCGTTTGTAAAAGCGACAAGCCTTCTTGCGTGCTTGCCTATAAGGCAGTGTCCAGTGATGACACCTATGATGGCGCTGAGCTGTTTCCTTCCTTTTTAGAAGGATCAGACACTTAGAGCGATTCAGATCCAGCTTTGGCCCGATCTGTTTGGTCGCAAGACATGTTTGCCCAACAGTCCACCTAAGGTCTGTCCCTTTATTGGCATCCAGCTTTAATGTTAGTTTGCACGTAGCGATTGGTGTAACTATGCTACCCTTTTCCGGTAGAATACATAGAGTGGTTCCAATTTTGGAGAGTTCGTCAGCTCTACAGTTCCCTGGAATGTCTCTGTGGCCCGGCATCCAACAAAGGTGAAGGTTGAACTGCTCTGCCATCTCCATAAGAGATGATCGGAAAGGCCGGTTTTAGAATTTAATGAGAACGATTTCAGGGACTTGATAGCGGCCTGACTATCCGAAAAGATGCGGATATCCTTTGCAGATATCATGTTTTTCATCAGCCAGGACTGAGCTTCTTTAATCGCCAAAACTTCCGCCTGGAACGCGCTACATTTGGAAGATGGAAGGAGAGGTTCAGACTTAGCTTATCTGAGAAAACACCGCCACCAACTCCGTTATCGGTTTTAGATCCATCTGTGTAGAGATGGATTGACTTGTCCTCCATGAAAGCATCTTCCTCCCAGAAGGATCTAGAGGGGAAGCTTAAGTGGAAGTTTTTGTAAAACCAAAGTTCAGTTATGGTGCAATCGATGTTCTCTGTGAGGATTTCTAATAGCTGCAGTCGCAGCTACTTGCTTGCTGAAAATATCGATGGGTGTCAAATACAGAATGTCTAATGCCGCACAAGGAGTAGACCTCAAGGCTCCGCTTATGCATAAGTATGCTGTTCTTTGCATGCTGTTGAAAGCAGTTGACTGCATTTTCTAAGGCCGTCCACCAGATGGCCACCCCATAAGTAAATTTCGGTCTTATGAGCAAGATGTATAGCCAGTGGGTTATACGAGGTTGAAGACCCCATTTATTCCCAATGGCTATTTCGCAAGAGAATAAAGCTATTGTAGCTTGAATGTTAGTTTTCCAGTTTAGTTTCCTGTCAAAAATGAGACCCAGATATTTTACTGTATCGGAAAATACTAAATTGGTACCGTTTGTTGAATTTGTATTTCTTGGAAAAGAGGGCAAGATTAGTTTTATGGGGGTTTATTCCCAATCCACAGCGATCTACCCCACGGGTTAATCAATTGAGATTTACTTAAAGAAGTTCTTCAATGGTATTAAGATACTTACCTGAGACGGATATAGCAACGTCATCCGCTCCCACCCACTTCTAGGTACTCGTATATCAGCAGTTCATTAACTACTAAGTTCCAGAGAAAGGGAGAGAGGACACCGCCTTGCGGCGCACCTCTGCTGACACATCTTTTAGCAGAAGTCTCACCCAGTTTGGAGTTGATTATCCTGCTTTTTAACATTAAACTGATCAATCCCCAAAGTGAGTCGTCTACCTGCAGAGTTGACAACGCAGTCGTGATTGCGGATGTGTTGACGTTGTTAAAGGCGCCCTCTATGTCTAGGAAAGCAACCATTGTGTACTCCTTATATTGTAGGGATCGTTCGATGTGACTAGTCAGTGAGTGCAGAGCCATTTCCACCGACTTTTCTTTACAGTAAGTATGTTGAGCCATTGACAGAAGTCTTGGATTTTAGCTCGTAGATGGATATCAATCAGTCGTTCTAGAGTTTTCAGAAGGAAAGATGATAGACTTATAGGTCTGAGGTCCTTTGGGACAACATGAGGACATTTTCCGGCTTTGGGAATGAAAACTACATTGACTTCTCTCCATGACAATGGAAAGTGGATAAGTTCTGCACATCTCCTCATAATATTTTCTAGCGCAGGCAGAATAAAATCTGAGGACCTCTGTAACTCGGCAGATATTATACCGTCCGAACCAGCAAACTTGTATGGTTTGAAGCTATACAGCGCCCAGAGCAGTTTGTCTCTTGTGATCAGACCATGAATTTTGGCCCGGGTGCATTAGGCCTGTTAGGGTTGCTAATGGCTGTGAATTAGGGTCTACCTGGAAAGTGGGTGTCCAGTAGCAGGTTGTCCAGGAGCCATCGGTTTTTTTTCAAACAGCTAGGCATCGTAGAATTTGTAGAGAGGATTTTTCTTAGCCGCGTTGCCTCAGAGATTTCCGTGATTTTGTCATAGAAATTCCGAAATTCTGGGGGTTTCTGTGGGGAGCATCATTCAGGCTGAATTGGGGAGAGAGTGAAAGGTGTTTGGGCTCAGTGGTTATTTCGCTCCATGGGTGGCATCCAACATCATGGCCAAAGTAAGCCGATGCAAGCCAGTAGGAGCCTTTGGTAGTCTCTAGTCTGCCAACGGTTAAGTCGGGGTCGCTGGGATTAGAAAGTAATCTCAGTATACATTAAGGCTATGTTTCACTAATATACAAGTTCTGATCTTAACTTTGTCTATTGTATAGGGCGGATCGTATACGGGTGTCCTAAGTCCAAGAACCAAGCCTTCTACAATCCATGGATACAATCCTATTGTAACGGAAAAGGGTTTGTTAAAATGAATGAATAAAGTTTATAAAAATATTTTTGGTTTTACAAGCATGCGAGTAAAATAAGAAAAAAAAATTCACAACGATATTTTAAGAAATAATTCAAATATATCAAATATAATAATAATAATTTAAATATATGTTATAATGAAAAATACAATCTGCTGCAAAAATAAATTGAATTTGCTTGTCAAGAGCTGGATATCCTGTTGATCCGGCTGATACGTTTGTGGTATTATGTCGTATTATGTCTGATGATTGTACCTACCGTTGTTTGCAGAAACTATGTATTTGTGTGGTGTATGTACGAGTATACTTATTGCTAACGACTCCGTTGCTTTGCGTTTAAAATTTTAGCTACCCACATATACATGCATGTGTATATACATATGTTTATAATGAATACTTGGTCCGTTAGAGTGGGTACAATTTTCCCCTTTAAAGTCGTTTTCACGGAGAAAAGAAAATTTTCGTTTTGCTTTTTTTTAAACTTTAATATGAACCTTAGTCTCTATAAAGTGCATATAGTCAAATGAATTAGAGTACTTGCACCATTAATTTGAAGAATTATACATTTCCTTTAATGCGGAATTCTTATTGCATCACCAGTAATCGAAACACTATTGCTTCTTAACAATTTATATAGCACATTACTTTATTTTGTTACTTGCTTATAGCGAACTTGTTCAATCATAATGTACGACCTACGAATATCTCAGAACGAACGAGAGAGTTAAAATGAGTAAATTTACGATCTATCAATTCGCTGCATATGTCTGATTCACTAAAAATGAACACACCATAGTACTCGTAACATAGAAGGTGCTTTTAGTGACTTACCAGCGTAGGCATTTTCTTGGAGAAATTGCGCGGGTCGATGCCTTAGAGAGGCGTACCTTTTATTGAGAAATTAGCTAACACAGATTCAAAAGAGCGTTATCTTCGCTGATAGCCACGCTGTAAATAAAGCTATCAATTCGGGTACTATAGGGTTATTTTAGATTAATAGAAAAGTGCTGCAGTTTTATGAAAAGTGATGCTGTTTTCATTTTAGTCTAAAGTACGAACTCTGGTGTAGACTTTATCTTTATCGATCTCGGCGGCCAATTGAAGATTTCATTTCGAGAATTGACTTTGTCCACATTTATAGCATCAATTTTAGGCAACAGAAACTCGATCGACATAGTTCGGTAACTCAATCCATTAACGGAAACGATTGCGCCTGCATCATTTTCGAAAAAATATGGCCCAATGACACCTTAGCCAAAAAAACCGCACCAATCTGTCACTTGTTGTGAATGGAGAAGTTGTTCCACTATTTGTCTTGGCTTTATGGAACCTCAGATGTGACAGTTTTGTTTGTTTTAAATATGATTGAGCCTCTTTACTCAGAATAATTTTGTATAAAAAGTCATGATCTTGTCGTTCATTTCCAGCACCTAATCAGTGAAGATATGACATTGTGCGTTGTCTGCTGGCTTCATTTCTTGACTCAACTGGACATTATAAACGTGTAGCTCAATATCTTTATGCAAACTGCGGGGAAAAGTGATTGCAGATAGGCCAAATTACTGTGGCCGTCTCAAAATGGACACACCTGGGTTTTCATTCTTCACATCACTATCCTGTCCGAGGCGTTCAAATTTATCTATTAAATTCACTGTAGCTGTGCGAGAAGGATGTCGATATTTCAGCACGTTGTGCGAGTGTGTATTGATCAATATTTAATAACATCCTAATTTTTACTTATCAAAAGTCATCGCAAAGGTAGTTGAGTGTTGACAGTTCAACTATGGAGCGAAATTTAAAATGACACCACTTGTTTTATGATCATCTGCATCCTGAAAACTTTAATCTTTAGCCAATCAACTGTTACCATCGTCTGTGTTCCAGGATACAGTGCCATTGAAGGTAACGAAACGGAGACGAACGGCCGGGCGGGGGTTGGATTTTGACGACTCACTAATAAAACAGTCAACTTTCCGCTGGGAGTAATCAAGGGCAACATATACCAACAATTCATCATGCCAGCCAAACGTCTGACCATAGACAAATAAACTGCGCCATATCTAAACAAATGTATCCCTGATATCATAGAGACAAGAAGACAAGATATTGCCAGAGTTAAGAGTATATCCATAATCGCAGGCCACTGAGAGTCATGCAATTAAGCTAGGTATAACCTTTGACACCTGTATGTTGAGAATATGAATATGAAAATAAAATTAGATATTAATGAGAAAAATAATCTTTTACCCACTTTCCTCGGAAGAGCCCGGCTCTAGCGAGTACCAGGCCCCGAGCCGTAGGTAAAAACCGTTTAAATGACGTAGAAGAGTTATCCAGAAAGAGGATCGGAGAACTAAACCCTTTGCTAAACTCTGCTGGATTGTGCTAACAAGCCATCCAGAAAAAAGAAAAATATAAGTATAAACACTCGCCGACAATCAGGTGAGCGAATCGTTGTAGCAAAATGGCAAAACAAGTGCTAATTGGGTTTTTTCTGATAAGAGCCGCTACTTCTACCTACCTACGATTGTCTGTCACTGGTTTTGGGAGCTAAAAAGAAAGGCAAGGAGGTAAGAAAAAGACATGGTAAAGAGACTTTATATCAGATGTCGTCATGCCAGACCTGGTTCACTATCATAGACCTTAACGAAGACTCATGGAGGTATCTTTAGTCGTTGACTAGTAGCCGTAGTTGTACGGTAATTTTAATTAAATCAGGAAAGTGCGCACCAGTCGCCTTAAATGGCTATGATATGTAGAGCTAATGGTGGCCATAGCTTTGGTCCAAAGACTATTCGATTCCAACATAAAAAGACAACGCAGTAGAGTGAGTATAATCTCAACCAACTTGGAGGTCGCAACTGGAGAAACTTAGTAATAGTGTTATTAGCTTTTGTTAGTTTTGCCGCTCTACCCTGACTTCCAATGTTTATAGGTCATTTGACAGTATCTTGGTGATGTAACTCAAGTTTCTATGAGTAACTGCCCCACGCTCGCATTCCACCAGTTTGAGATCTATTGACATATTCTACACACATACGCGTACATACGAACTTAGGTACTTCAAAAGGTCAGAATGATTCTATTAAGATATTTGACTATGGGTTTTCTGATAGCGTTCTAAATGTGCTAATTGGATTTTCTCAGACTGAGTAACCTATATGACAGCAAGATATCTAATTTATATTGCTTAGAAGTATTGAGAGCTCGAATTCTAGAGATCCCAACCAATACGCTACAAAATCAACATTCCCAACCTGCTACTGCGTCCTTATGCAGTAGGCTTTACATGTTGGCCACAAAACCTCACATAACATCCATACAGGAGTCATGGATGTGGAAAGAACGCATCTTCAGTTTTGGGTGTTTGCGGCATAATGGATATTCATACATAACGAGCAATCTAAAGCTAGAGATTAGGTGCTCAATGGAGTCTCAGCACCAAGTTTGGGAAATACTGCAGTCAAAAGAAAGTTGCTGCAGTCCTAAGATAAGATAAGAATTGAGAATGTCATAAGCCCGTCGCTACCACATGACTCGACATTACTACTACCACCAAAGGCAGGAGTCGAACTCATTGAATATTGGTTCTTAAATGGTTCTGTATGAGTACGCCCTTTACTATTCTAAGAATATGTTCGAGTATTATTATGGTATCCTTATTCGATACCATAAAGGGTAATATTGTAATTCAATTCTTTGAAAGAATAACCAACACCTGTATTAGACTATACTATTCCATACCTGGGAGATATGTACTGCAAAACTACAATTCGGCAAGCTACCTAAATGTTATCCAACTGCGCAGCCCATTGTTCAACGCAATTCCAGGAGCAAAGCTTTTGGCTTTTATTGATTTTCATTTTAAGGATTAATAAAACAAAACGTCAATCTGTGAAGATTTTTAAATGAAGAACTTTCAACCTTTATTACAAGAGGAACCCGGCAAGAAATGCATTTATGTACCTCGGCTCAGCAGGTACGATTTAAAATGACGATTTTAAATGATTAAGTTATTACCACATATAAAATTGAAGATTTTCTGACTAAAGATACATACAATCACAAATCAGATGAATAGTTTCAGTCTTGCAGGAGACCAGATATCCGAGAAAAGTCAATTGAACGTGTCTTTAGTTAAGGTTAGTAAATTTCCCAAAACTGTGATCTGCCAGGAAAAAGCTCTGCGTATGGTCTGATCAGAAAAATCTGCGAAAAGGAAAACCATAAGTTTGAAGTAGCCCTCATTTACCATATATTATTGAGAGTTGCCTGAAATGCTGTCACCTGCCCTGCCCTGCACACTGCCATCGTTTCTGCCGCAATAGAACACTAATCCAAAGAACTAGTCCAGTTGTATATTTTGTTTTTATTAGGTTTTCCCCATTTATTGTCGATAAATGAATAAGAACTTCAATTATAAGCTGCCTACCTGCTGAGTACCTACACCGTGATGCATGTGTTGGCCGAAGAGAAATTGATCCGCGACATTGTCATCACAGTATATTGTCTCACTTATGTCTAGCACATTTAGCTGCTTAGCATACGAGTAAGCATCGTTTCCCGTTCTGAAGATAGTTAGTAGTTACCTGCCATAACTGTGAATCTGCAAACCCAATTGTTACTGGTTCCCTTGATCCCACTGTGACCTGGGATACAAAACGACTCAGTAAATTTAGACCTACGATAGCATTCAGTGAAGTCTTACATTCTCAAAATAGCTTGGAAATTTAATCGCTGCAGACGCAAATTCTTCTCCTCTCTAGCGCCGCGTTTCAGATAGATTTTTGGAGTCATCTGTGAAGACCTGAATGCATTCATTTTCTGGCTCAAATTCCGGCACAAGGAAAGTAAATTTCATATTTTCAGCAAAAAGAGCTTTCGTGTTATTGTATCAGAATTGACGTTCATAATACTGCAGGCGTCGCAGGACAGACCGTTCCTTGGGGTCTGCTAAAGGCAGCAATGACGTATTTTCGTAAAAGCTTGTTTCACTAAACAATCGAAGCAAAATATATAATTGCCTTTATAATAGCTGTGTAGATCCAGTGATAGCCGTAGGTGCCAAGCCGCAGGTTTGATATCCAGGATGAAACCCAAATACTTAGATTCTTTGTAGAATTGGATGGTGATGCCTTTAAGCATGGGTGGCCGTGAAACAAGTGGTAGTGTATTGGCTTCCAAATCGGAAGGTTCGATGTTCGAATCCCAGCCTCTCCCAAAAGACATTTTCAGGCAACTTAGTTCACGTAAGACGAATGGTTGCCTATAATACAACAAGTCCAATTACACTAATAATTTAGTCTCCCCATTAAATGTTGGATGCCACCCATGGAGCGAAATAACCACTGAGCCCAAAAATCTTTCTTTCTCTCTCTGTCCCATTTGTTAAAAAAAAAAAATAGTCAGACCAGTCAGCTTCCTCCTTCTCGTAAAGAAAACAACCTTGGTTTTTTTGGGGATTGACTGAAAGAATTTTCTAGTGCACCAATCGGTAGGCATTATCCAACAGATAGTACAGCTACATCATCTGAATACACCTAAGCATAAACAACAGAACAATTGAGCAGTGAGTCCACAAATATGCAACATAGCAATAGAGACAGGATACCGCATTGCGGACAATCCCTGTTTACCGCCGCCATCACGTATTAGTCAACATCAGCAGTCTATGTACCAGCATTACTTTTATCCTAACTAGTGATTCATTTACGCCGTGTTCTTGGCCGAGTTATGTTACATATGCCGTAAGAAACTGCGTTGTCAAAATCACCCTCAATGTCGATTAAAATGTCCAGCTTGTGTTCTTCCTTGTTGAGTGAGCTTTTAAGTAGTTCTGCATACCAGAAATTGAAGCGCACTTTTTTCCGCAATAAATTCCGATATTCACAGCATAACTACTTGGGGAGCCCTCAACAGAGTGCAACAGAATCAACAACATACTGCCTGCTGTCGTCAAAGCGAAATTTGAAAACCCAGCCATTATCCATGCACTTGCATCACCGAAACCGAAAAACTTTCCATCCTCGGTATGTGTGTCAATGACAACTTACGTTAGAATGACCACATATTCGATGTGGCCAAAAATGCTGCGAAATGTCTAGGTTTCCTTAAGCAATGTAAGAAATACTTTTCACCTTCTGAGCTGCCCTCAGTATATAAGGCTCATAACTGGAGTGCAATGCCCATATCTGGTTCGGTGCCCCTCAGACCTATTTGCGCTTGCTAGATATGATTGATTCAAAACCGTGCGATTAAACTCATAGGTGGCACCAATATTGCACAGTCGATTGACAACCTTGAACAAAAATAAAATAACTCTTCCGCGTTGGTGTACATATTTCATGTTAGACAGATGGTACAAAACATGGAGCACACATGGAGCTTGACCATTCCCAATATTCTCTTCAAAATGAAAGAAGTCAGATTGATTGCTCTGAGTTCTTGGCGAGGGTGTGTTCATATTTTCTGATTTTCTGTATAAAGGCTACTCTCACTGTACGACAGAGTTTCACTATGTATTCCAGTGCTATGTATTCCGTCTACACAATCGATGACAAGTACCAACTACATCTACTTGCAGTTTTTTTATAGGACATCGTTGTGAACTGATTCTTACCAGGAAAGTATGTGGCATAGCTTTTGACTCAGTTTAGTGCCCACCAGAACTTCTGAGTGCTTCCAATCTGGCTGATTTGGCAATTTTGAGAATGCTGATTTCAACGAGTGGTTTCTGTCTTTTTGAAGATGTCTGAAGATCTGAGGGATAGGGCCAACATCAGTGACTCATACATATTTCAAATCTGAAACGAACGTAATTAGATCCAATCGCACATTTAAAAAAAAGTCCAAAAATTAAACAACTAAAATTATCTAAATTCAATGCATAGCCAACAAATGTATCTAGCGCTAACGAAGTTTAATTGGAAAACCGCAACAAGTACTCTGACCGAGCACATGAATCATTTACCACGAATTTTATTAAGCACACTATCTGCCAATCCCCCGAACCTGGGATGTGCTCTGAACTAGAATTAGAACTAGAACTCCGAACATTGTAGCCATGGTACCATGATACTAATCATCCCCATCCTCATCGGTCCTTCGTCTTTCATCCTCCATTCTCATCCATCCTCCTGCTCTCTGGGACTGAACACATAGTAATTGTAAAAAATTAATCAAACACACATTTGAGCTTATCCCAAAGTAAATCAATTCCACCAAGTTATGGTCTAATTAAATCCGCATTTAATGGCTTCATTTAGAAATATTATTATCGGCGTAATTAAAACCCGTTATATGGTGTTAGATTAGTGCAGGCTGAGTGTTTTTATCGAGCTATTTTACGAGGCTTGAGAGTGTGTCTACTCCACTCTACTCCGCTACTCACCAATCCGACACAATTGAGTGGTCCTCTGTCGGCGGCGCTACCGAGTATAGAACCTTCCCATCCCGATTCTATGGATACGAGGTTTTGGAAATCAATTACTGAAACACCCGCCTGAATTCACTTAGAAACGTAAAGCAACAAAAAATTAAAACAAAAAAAAACTGTAATTCGTTTAATACGCTTTGTTTGATCAGGGGGCTGATGAGGTGGTAGCATGCCTTGGGGTAGTGTCCTTTTTTTTACGGTTGTAAATTTGCGTTGCAGTTAATTCACATTATGCAAATTGTGTTGAGCTTCAAAAAGCCGCAATTTAACTTAATCAATTATTTCGATAACAGAGCGCGTGGCCATTGTCATTTTGCGGATTCAACTCGGGCATTGCTCGTCGTTGTGTAGCGACAATTGTTGGGGATATCCGGTACGAGTACTACACCGTAGCGGCTTGAACGCCCAACGCCATTATCAGGAGCACAACGAGAAGTAAATTTCATTAAAATCGCCACTCGAAACGAGAATTTATGTAATTCTGCAATAATTACACGAATTTAAGGGAAATAATGCATTTGTTGGTCGGCATTGTTGTTGTTTGTTTCGTTTATTACTTTTTTTTCAACAAACATGACCCAGCATCTTGATATGGACTTTAGTCCAGAACCAAAATCCGAATCGGAACCCGAACCAAAATCCAATCCCGATCCCGATCCCGGTCCAGGTCGATTTGGAATGGATGGCTGAATTAAGGCATTCGGGAACGTGGGGCAATGTCTGTTGTATTTGCTAATCCTTATGTGTGTCATTTTTCTTCGTTGGTAGTTTCTTGGCTCCATCTGTAACTGGGTCTGCCGGAGACGTATTGTTATTTTCTGGAAATGGATGAAAGACTTGAATGGAATACTTAAGTAGACGTAAGAACCACTCTTATTGTTGCAAAAATCCCAGTATTCCATTCGACTGAAGAGTTTGAAGGACTGATTACTCTGAATAGTAAGTAGATGAGGACGGACGACTACAAGTAATAGAGTTCGACGTTGGTAGAAAAAAAACATTACTTTGGTCTTAGGATGGCAGGAAGTCTGCGAGAGTACACTTAAAGATTGCTAAAAGGGCTGGTGGAAAGTCACAATGTCGTTGTCTTTATTTACAGTTGGAAATTTTCATTGAAGACGTCTTTGTTTCAATCTTAAACTATGATTACCTGAGTTTTCGGTAATAAGTGCCCTTGGGTAGTAGATTTACATTATAACTGACTGACTGACGTTTTGAGTTATAACCTTACAGCATCTGCTTATGGAAGTTCATCAACGAATGCACTTTGAATTGATTTAAGAGCGACTTTTAGGTCCTAGCAGAATTTTCGTGGTTAACAAAGCTCACAGGATATATACGACGTATACTTATCATCTTTCGCAAACAGTCCTGAGAATTGCCAAACAATGATTAAGCTGTAACTTTGATGTGGAGAACTTGATACTGCAGTATGCTACACAATATCTACAAATATCCTTACACGGTAGGCTGTGGTGGTGTTAGAATACAGTATCATAAGCCCAAAAATGCTACACTGAGCGATTAGGTGCTAACAAGTTTTGTCATACGAATAGTACTTACTTCATTGGATAGATCAGGGCTTCAGTTAAGAAGACTCTCCAGCATGCGCAGTCTTTTGGAATCTGCCCAGTTGCTCTCACGAGGTCAATGAGGTCCTCTTCCACTTGTGCGCGCCAACTTAGATGAGATCGTCCTCTTCTGCGTTGCCACTGAGAGTTGGAGTCGAAAACTTTCCGGACTGAAGCGCAGGTGTCTATGCGTACAAGGTAACCTAGCCCTTAGCTGGATCATCCTA
Organism: Volucella bombylans; assembly: GCA_949129095.1. Classification (NCBI taxonomy): domain Eukaryota; kingdom Metazoa; phylum Arthropoda; class Insecta; order Diptera; family Syrphidae; genus Volucella; species Volucella bombylans. Next base: position 351,537,081 of record OX422140.1, read on the forward strand.
GCTAGCATCGAACGACGTCGGGATCGAAGTACAGTCCATGCAGTTCGCTGTTGAATTGTTCATTGTTCATTGATGCAAACGGGACCTACAATTATCCGTTTTCATCTGCTTTCCTCATTGGCGGACCGCTGCAAAAGTTTCTTTTTGGCTGCTTGAGACATGGGTTTACTATTAAATTCTAGGCCCAAAGAAGAAGCGTCAATGATTCTTTACATGATTTTCGGGCTGGTGTCGTTGTTGAAGTTCAAAGCCACTATACACATCTTTGCCACTTCTGCTTCAACAGTCGAAAACGCTCCATTGACAACCCTCTGTGTTCTACCTATTATGTCGATATCGTTTGTGTATGCCAATACCGGACAAAAATTGGTGCCTCTGGAGTTGGCTTATGGGTTTAGCGATGTTGCAAAAACAACACGACAGGGCATTGCCTTGTTTAAGACCTTTTTTGACAATGAAGGTCTCGGTTTTATCACTACCGACCTCGTATTCTCCATGATCATCCTGCACAAATGAATGATCTTTGAAATCGATGCAGAATAATATAAGACATGACAAGGGTATCTGTCAACGCACTAATCTCCAAGTCCGAAGAAGCAGCAAATATGTAGGTACGACAGATACCTTGTCAAAATTCCCAACTACAACATACCTAAAATAGTAAAAGGACTAGATGGAAATCAGATTACCTCGGATGGGAGACAGCATGCCCTATGTGAAGAACATTTTTCAACAGTGATTACTTCTTAGGTAGCAGCGAAAACTCATATTTATACCTCCATCCCAACATTGGAATAACCTCAGCCATAAGGGCCCTGATTGGTTTGACAAAGACTCTTATATAAGCATCCCCTCTAGATCTTTCTGGGAAAAAGATGCTTTCAACTAAAATTCAATCCATTTCTGCACAGATGGATGCAAGACTGATAGCGGGATTGGTGGTAGTGTTTTCTCGGATAAGCTCAACCAAAACCTCTCGTTCTGCCTGCAAATCGCTGTAGCGTATTTCAGGTGGAAAGTTAAAGAAGTCCTGTCCGGGATGTAGAAAAACGTGATATCGGCAAACGATTCGGCATTTTTTCGGATAGTCAGGATACTATAAAGTTCCTGGACTCAGTCTCACTAAGTTCTAGAATTGCCCATGAATGCCGATCTTCTCTTAGGGAGATGGCAGAGCAGTTCAACTTCACCTATGTTGGGTATCGAGCCACAGAGACATTCTAAGGAATTGTTGGGCCGACGAATTCGCCAAAATTGGGACCACTATACCTATTCTACTGGAAAAGGGTAGCATCGGTATACCAATCGCTACGTGCAAATTAATATTAAAGCTGGATGCTCTTAGAAGAATAAACCTGAGGTGAACTGCTGGGTTTAACGACCAAACATATCTGGTCAAAACTGGATCTGAAACATTCTACGAGCTTCTCAAGCGTGCATGCAAAAATACTTGGCGTTTTCACAAACGACTTTCGCAGAACTTGTATGGACGGGGAGCGGGTGGCAACAATCCTACATCTACTCTGTACATATCCAACTTTCTACCAAAGAAGGAAACTTCACTTGGGAGCTTTCTTCTACAATGACTTAAGGGACCTAAACAATATACACGTTAATAACTCAAATTGGAGGATCATATATCCACGTGGCATCACAATGGGCCAATAGGCCTTAGCGGGTTGGTTTTTCTAATAGCCGTTTCAACCAAACCTAACAAAAAGGCCCTGAAGAAAATAAAAACATTTTGTATAAACCACATCGCAGTGAAAATTCTACAATCACTAATCATTAGCATAGGAATTCTCCTGAGATTGGAAAAGGGGAATGATAGTTAAGCTTCTCCAAAACGGGGAACTTGCATTCTTCTGATTCCTTAGTCATTACTAGAGTAATTTTGAATCGAGTGAAGGAACATTTTTATTCAACGACGTCGAACAGGCAGACTTTCGAGCTGGATTCTCCTGCAATGACTATATCAACACCTTGCGGATCATCATAGAACAATGCGTATTTCCCCTACATTTGTTGTACATCGATTTCAATAAGGCCTTCAGCAGCTTGAATTGAGATGATATATAGCGAGCTTGGCGCAGGAAACAAGTCGCTTAATTAATTGAGTAATTTATAGCTCAGAGTGGAATACAAAAAAGTTTTCATTCTTTGGCCCTTACTATTGCTTTTGGTATTCAGTGTTTTAATCCAACTGAGATGAGATGTACTACGTTATCACATTTTAAAAATCTTGTCTACGCTGAGGACGTTTGGTTGCTCTTATTTTATATGCTTAAAATATTGAACCTGACTATAGCTTGAAGTTCAAATAAAACAATTCAAATGAAACAATGGCTTCAAGATTTCAATTTCCCTGCACCAGTGCAATCCAACTCTATATTATCGAACTACTTGTCGAAATCATAAGCAGCTTTCTTTATTTGGGAAGTATGGCGGTACCGAACTGAATTCGGAGACAAAAAGGTGTCCACGGCTTGGTGTCCAAAATCTTCAGAAGCAATATTTTGAGAGCAAAAGGCAAAAAGACACTGTTCCGATCAAAAGTAGAAACAGTGCTGCTTTATGGGTATAGTACCTGAAAATTTCCATTATCGTCACAAATCTTCATTAATAGATGTCTTCGCTATATTTTAAGGATCTTCTCACGACGGAGAAAAAGTGGCAGTAGATTAGTCAGACCTTACGGGCATCTAATGCATCGTTGAATAAAAACATAATATCGGCAAACGAATTTAGAGCAGCTTAGTTCGGCTCCCAAACAACTGTTCTGTATGTCAGAAATTGAATTGGAGAAATCTAAATAGATGTAAGGGCCCCAAATTTAGTCTTGAAAACGTTAAAAGCAGTTGAAAAGTCGCTCACCACCCAAAAAGATTACTTCATAATCCGCATTTGCTGGATCACTGAAGAATTCGGGAAACTAATTAGCTTGCCGAAAATGGCACAACTCAGGACAGCCTTTCAGTCTCCAAAGACATAGGATTACCTTTCACTAAAGGAAGAATTATTGTCAAAGAAAATGTGATAGTTGAGGCTGATTAAATACGCTAAGATGACAGATCTAACCAAAGCTGGACAACAACCACGATTTTGCTAAATGATGCACTTAGAAAAAATTAGATAAACAGTTTTGTACTTCAAGCAGCTTCTGCAGAAATCGTTGTGAGGTGTACTCAACCGTTACCGGAATATGGATCATATTATTCTAAATATCTTACAGTTATTGCGCTGTATGTGTTATCGGTGGATTGACTTTACCAAACTGGCTATTATTATATTTGTTTTAAAAGATCTGCTTATCCATTTCGTTGAGAAGAACGCAGAAGTATACTTCAACCATCCTTCAATTCATGGTATTCTCAATGTGATCGCTGCTTGGCGTTCTATTTATATTGCAATATCCGACTACGGAATGAAAGATGGTACAATTAATGGGACGACTAAATGATTGGTCTTCAGAGAAGGCACCTGCGCCAACGCCTTCTTCTATCTTAGAGCCGTCTTTAAAGATGGAAATGGACTTTTTGAGAATAATTTCTCATTGTCTCCATTCTTTGCATTTTGGAATCAGGTGACTGAAGGCAACGTTGAAGTCAATTTTAGTGATTTGAAGGAAGGACGGTTGATTGGAGGAGGCCGCGATGTAACGTGAGTTGACTCGCATTTCCCACAGTTAGACCTTTCCATTTTATAGTGTCTTTCAGTCTGAGTTGTAGTTGTAGAGTTGTAGAGTAGTAGTAGTAGAGTTGATCGCAATCCGCATGTAGAAAAGGTCTATACGCTGGAGTAAGGTTTCCAGAGTAGCCATTAGAGAGATTTTTAATGCACCAGTTATGGTTAAAACGGCCACCCGGTGAATTTTTTAGCAGGTTTACGTAAGACGTTCTATCTTTTCCTTCATTCTTTACCAATCGTGGTAAAGACCCAGGGCAAGACTTCGGGTTGTAGATTCTACCGTGAACCTACAGTCCTCCTATATAACTGTTGTTTTGTTTTTTTTTGCTTTCTTTGCAACATTTGTGTTCGCCTTAATTTGCTATCCAGGATGACGCTTAGGCACAGGTACTCCTCGTCCTCGAGACCATTTGCACTTTTTGTTGTGAAGAAAACTGGCTTTGTTTTTACCCGAATTTAGATTTTAGAGGGTATCTGTGTGTATTTGACGAACATATTAAGAGCGAACTCGTTTGTGTAAGGTAACTCTGCTTTTACAAGGTAAGCAGCCCATTGGGTATTTGGTTCCAAAGGAGAGGAGAGAGTGTACCCGTTAGTGTATTCCTCTATGCAGCTTCCCGTAGAGCAGCGCCAAAGGTTTCATTTGTGACTCTAGTATTGAGAATGAAGTCGATCAAGATGTAGATGGGGTCACTTATGTCCAGTTTTGATCAGAATTGCAAATCGAAAAGATGTCAAGGTGTCAATATCAAGGACTGCCATCGTTGTGTACACTTCGGGTCATACCTAAGAGAAGGTTTAGTTCAGTCTCATTGATTTACATTTTTCGTAAGCATACAGTCAACTCGAAAGCCTTCTGTAATTTAGACTGCAATAGACCACTTAAGGCCGTGGCTCAAGTAGGACTGTATTGGCTTCCAAATCGGACGGTTCGGACATTCTTTTTTTCAGGGAAGTAAATTCAAGTAAAATGAGTGGTATCCTAGAATACAACAACAAGTCCAATTAAACTATTAATTTAGTCTCCCCATTAAAGGTTGGATACCATCCATGGAGCATAATAACCACTGAGCCCAAAAATCGTTCTTTCTATCTTTGTCCCATTTTCCTAAAAACCTGGCACGTGCTAAGGCATTTTATTTGTGGTAATACCCACTTGAGTGTTAAGTAATTTAAAAAAAAATCAGCAACAGTCTTCCTTCACCTTCGACGTGGCTTATTTTCATGTATTTTCCAATTGCAATTCAGAGCTGCAAGTATTCTTTGAATGAAACTTTCACGTTCAATTAACACAGCAATATTCCTACCCAAATTACAACGCTGCAAAGTCAAAAGCAACCCCTTCTCACAGGTCGGCACAGCGGCCGGCCTTATTGTTTATTCGATTTCCATTCCGATGCCCTGTCCCATAGGATTTAACGAATCGTAGCTCTTTAATGTAATTACAAACAGAATACTTTCACCATTAAAGTATCATTCAACCCTTTTGCTAGGGTAGGTCAACTGATATATAAAATTCCTTGCCCTCTGAACTATGTATAAAGAAAAAACCAAATTAAAAAAAAGTAACCCCTAACCTTCCGCCTTATTGCAGATACTTTTACCATTATTCGACCTTTAGCATCCGTATTCTGTATCCGTATTTGTTACACGCATTTCCATTCCACTTAGTGGAATTCTCGTGGCTCCTCTATCCGTGGAAAATAATTGCTGAATTCGATTCCCAGTTGAGGTTTCATTATAGCAAACGGTCCAAAGAGATTACAGGCACCGCATACCGATCGGATGAACGTTTTGATAATCCAACTGGAATCTCCCTGCTCAGATCCGAAAATTCAGTTCGGTTCTTCTAATTTGTAATCGGATATCTTCCGTCGAGGACGACAGCCGACGTGTAATCACTCTCCCACGAATTCCATTTGAACAAAACAAGTAAAAAGGAGCATTCCGTCCTGTCCGTTAGTTTAAAATTGTTTTTCTTTTTTCACAGAAAAATTCCCCTCTCAAAAACAGGAAAACTTCCGAAAAAGTAGAGGAAAATAGGATAACGATTTTGGATTGAGAATTTTTCGTTTTTTAGGGTAACCCCTTTCGTAAGTGGTATGAATTCCTGGAAATGTCGGTTCGAATTGCAACGTGCCCGACTGCCTGGATGAAGATTTGTCTCAACTATCTCAATTTTTTTTATTTACAATTTTACTTCATCATCCTTGTGAAGGATATGTACAATACAATTTTAAGAAACCTACATAGATACAAGCATGTGGCACCTGTAGCAAGCCCCGCCACCCACATTTGGAATCACCAAGGTCATATCAATCTGCTTCGTCTGTGTGCGTCGCTTTTGGTTTAAGTTTATGTGCGCTACCAGGGAAAAGGTCCTGGGACACAGTCGCACTTCATGTAGTAGGAACGTCATACACACTTGTGATATCCATGGTTGTAAAGTAAGTAGAGTTTTGTTTTCCGTTCAAATTGAATGATCTGACATCCCAGTAAAAACGGTAAGGGAAGCCATTAGATTGGAACTGAGTTAATAATTAATTTATCTGTTTGCTAGAATGAGATAAGACATACTTGTACATAGCTTGGGGTCGAGAAGTGATACAGATGTTTTCAGAACTGGCTTTAAATATTCAGACAAGGGACGAACACATGCCACAGTTGATAAAGTTTTTTTTTCTTTTTTTCTCTTGCTACCTTAATTTTGAACTTAAGATACGAGCATGCATGGGCCGTACTTTTATTACCTTCAGTTGTATGTTTCCATGAGGCATTCCATTTCATTCCGGAACATTAGACTTGACAATGTCTGATGTCTGCTTTAAAAAATGTGAAAAATAAATGCAGACGCCGTTCGCGGTAGTTGTGGGTTAATTTCGATACTATGGAAGAAACGCAAGCTATTTCGAATAGCGTCGTCACATTAATATAGGGTTTTCAGATAAGGACTTGACAACTTTTTTTTAAAATAAAACGCAAACTATTTGAGATATGTATTTCAAAAACTTTATTATCGGCTTGAAGTAAAATCAAAACATTATGAGTGTTTGGCATCATCCTGTTAAAACCACATGTCGTCCAAGTCCATATCTTCCAATTCGGTCCAAAAATAATCGATGATCATGGCGCGATAACGCTGATCATTCACAGTAACGTGACGATCGTTATCGTCGACGAAAGTATATGGCCCAATAACGCCGCCGGCATGCAAACCGCACCAAACAGTTATTTTTTGTGGATGATGTGGTGATTCATGAAGCACATGTGGATTTTCACCCGACCAATAACGCATATTTTGCTTATTGACGAACCCATTGAGCCAAAAATTTTGCTTCGTCACTGAAGATGATTTTGCGATGAAATTCATCATCTTGGCGCATCTTCTCCAGAACCCAATCGGAGAACGTACGTCGCTTCAAATGGTCCATCGGCTTCAATTCTCGAGTCAGCTTGATGTGGTATGGGTGTAAACCTAGATCCTTACCCAAAATATGCCATAATGTAGTCTGAGCGATGCTAAATTCTTGAGAACGTCGTGGAATTGACTGATTTGGATCGTTTGTTACGGATGCTTGAACGGCAGCGATATTTTCGACACTTCGACCAACCCGTTGTCTCACTGACACGGCAACATCACACAACGAATGTGTAGACTCAAATTTTTGCACTAAACTTGTTATTGCCTGTCTACTAGGGCGAGAATTACGACCGAAAATTGGAGTTAACGCTCTTAAAGTTGCAGTTACCGACTCCGAATTTCGGTAGAAAATTTTTATAATTTGCAGACGTTGCTCGTTCGTGTACTTTACCATGATGAAAATGTTGAGTTTACTGAATAAATTGACAGTGACAGTTTGATGATTAGTGAAAGAGTGTGTTCACAAATTAAATTCAAAGTTGTCAAGTCCCTATTGGAAAACCCTTTATATGCATAGACATACATAGATCTGAGAAATACACGTTGCGGTGTTCTAATCTTCGTGTAAGTTTGGGATTAGTTAGCAAACTAATATGCTAAGCAAACGTAATGTCTTCTGAGAAGATACCTACTCTGGATCTACCTTTTACCATAGATGTCTCTTTGTTCAGTGTTCTAAGTTATTCGGATTAAGTCACTAAAAGGTGCACTGTCGAAGCACTGAAGGTGCCTAAGACACTATCGACCTCTTATCTTTATTCTATTGACTGTTTTGTCCCAGTGGTCCTTCAGACGTACTTAGTTCCTATAATAGCTCTACATTGCGGGCTGGACCAATGCCACAGTTAGTTAGCGTCGTCTTTGGCCAACTACCTCCAGTTGTGGCTGAATCTTCATCCACTTGTAAGGACCATCTACAGAGAAGTAATCCCTTACTACGTGTCCTCCGGATAGGAATTGAAGACTCTTAAGCCCGAAGGGTTTGAAGCCATTTGCTCTTTACGTCTAACGACGACTGAAACCTCAAGTGTATCTGGTCGACAAATTTCATTGTCAGAGCTGAAGTGAGTGATTTTGGCATGGAGTGCGACCGATCCACTTTCTACTGATCTTTGTAATACGAGTATGTACTTGCCTTTTATAGAAAGAATTTGAGGAGATCTTTCCAGAATTGCTTTCGGTGAGCTTGACTATCTATCACCCATTCGGTTTACTCTATTTCAAAGCATTCGATCTAACATGCCTAAGCTGAAAGTGGGAGAAAAATTCAGAAATAATGTTTTGCGCTAGTTGTACGAATAGGTGATGTGAGGAGGGCAGTCTACATCAGTTGAATTGTTGTTTTTCAATACTCTGATTGCCGACGCTACTTCAGCACCAATCAACCAATAGCCTCAGATAAAATTTGAATCTCTGTAGATGGCCCTTGCAAACGTTTAAAGGATAAAATTCGTTGTCGTTAACAGGCCACGTGCAGCCGAATAATTAACTGATGCCTTTGACTGCTATCATGCAGATATCACCGTCAGCCAAGAATTGCGTCTGGTAACGGACTTAGGATTATTAACTTTGCGGCGGGACGAAATATCACTATAGCAAGCCATGTTTTCTTCACCTCAATATACACAAGGAGATTGATCACATTCCGATAGACGTAAGGCATGCCTCCAGTATTCTGAACGTTCGAACATTCCGGGTAACCAACTTTGACTCCAATTAGCACCTTGTTGCAGGAAAGGTGCGAATGCAGATTTCCCAAGCGCACAACAAAGAAGAACTACCGTGAGAAGATATAACGTAAAAAAGCTGCAATCTCAAGAGACCGCCAGAATCCGCGCCGAACGCGTATCCCGAAATCTTTCAAATAGTTCTATACCGCCAAAATGACATCAGAGACGCCGCAACTATTGTGCGTAATCCTCGGCATGAAGAATGCCGGCAAGCACATGCAACGAAACAGTAAGCGTACAAAGCGCCGCTGCATGGAATCGCGGGAGCAGCCGTTAGTGAGCTCTACTCGTATGAGTAGAAGAGGAGCGACAAACATAGGCTTCTCAGGAGAAAAAAGACGAAACATGAGAAGCACGTGTTCCAGGAAATTGAGAGATGCTACTCAAGGAATGAAGTTCGGAAGTTTTACCAAAAGTTACTAAATCTCAAAGTGGGTATCTTCAGTACAATTGATAAGGGAAGATCCCAGCGTCGGTCGGTGAAAATGTATGTACCAATGTACCTTGTTCTTACCTCATGCTTCTCTTCTTGGGAGAATACAGGCGAATGATGTTGCAAAGTCATTACCCAGTTCGCTTGTTATGATTGTGGCGTGGCCCTTCGGCTATGGTTTCCAAATAGTCAGCTGACTCAATCTTATAGCGCGCTTTTCGCTGCCGATTTTTACATATCGGGGCAAGAGACCAAATATAGTTTCTAGTCCTGCTGTTGGCGTCATTCTAATGGCATGAGTTGTACCAATATTTACTATCCTCTGTACTTTTGTAATTAACTTAAGGTTGCTAGATCTATGTGTGGATTGTCCCATCTATGGAGGCAAGGTCAAATTGTGGAATTATTATCATCATCATGATTGTGGAAAGGAATTTTCTAGCGGTCATAAGAACCATGCGTACGCAGTAGCTTTTATTCTCTTCCTTCTTAGGTTCAGAATTATTTCGTTGACAACTAGGGTTCACAGAAGAACTTCCGCTATTGCACCCTGGTAGTTTTCGTTGGCTGGGTTCCTTTTTTCCCTCTTGGCATCCTTGCCTACCCTGGGGGAGGTTGTGCCATTTAGGCGTCCTCCTTTCGATCTGCCGCCAACCGGCCCAAGGAGGAATCCTTGCTTGTTACGGTTGATGGTTGCATAGTAACAATTGCCGCAAGGGCATAAGGCTTTTGGCTTTGGTGAGAGCACATGGGGGCGCTGCAGACATTTATGCTCGAATTAACTGTGCATTCCGACATTTCTCTCACCCGAAACTAACATTCTTGGTAGCGGATTCCCGAATACGGTGCTATTCGCCCGGTCTTGAATTGAGTAGCTTAAAATAGAATTTCTTCTTATTATCTTAAGTGTGATTGCTTGCCATTTAGCCGCGTAAACTTAACTCCGGTTTTGCTCTTCGGTTCGTTAGAGATTACTAAAAGCCCTTTCACTGTGGACTCGGAACCCTATATTGCCTAAAATCAAAATATGTAGGCTACGTACGATTACTAATATGAGAAAATTGTCCATAGCTGCCATTGATGTTTTGATTTCAATTCGTATCGTATATCTCTGTCGAAAGGTGAGTCAGATAAGCTCTATACCACATAAATACAGTGTCTTATTAGTAGTTAGAAACCCGAAAATTTGAGGGATAGCTAGACATTTGGCAACCAGAACAACCAGAGCAGCGTTGAGAACACACCTTCACTATAGGTATTGTAAGCTAACTATTAAGTTGTGAGCTTCCGTATTTCAAGTCGAACTGCAGTCAGGAATGAACAGGACAGACTTAGGTCTTACACAACTTTTCGAATACCAAGCCACAATTAGAATTGTGAAATTACTACTTCTCCAACAATCCTGGGAGTGTTTCACTTTATTGTGACAATCAATGACATCTTGAAGGAAGGTCTGAAGAAGTTTAAGGCTCATACAAATCTCATGGTTTCAATCCAACAGAAAAGGACTCCTCACTGATCCCAAAGATCTTCGATGAATTTTTGCCAAAAAACGCGCTCTAGTTTTAAAAATTACTATCGTTCCTATCACCCTACTACCAAAATGTGAGGGGATTGCGTACAAAAACATCTTCAATTTATTTCAACTCTCAAAACCTTTCGTATGATATTTTTACTTTAACTGAAACGAATCTAATATCTAACTAGAACTAATAAATATTCAAACCTGAATTCCGCTTATTTCGCAACGATGGACGTGAAAACAATGATGATTCTATAGGACGAGGTGTCTTTCAGGCGGATCAAAGTCCGTGCGAACCCTGAGCTCGTCAAAAAGTCATCTATTGCCGATTTCGATTTCATCTGTGTTAAAGCTACTCCCTCCAAACACAAACTTTATATCCTCTGTTGCTATGTTCGCCCCTCCCAAACAATACACAGTTATCAACTCGCGACTAATGTAGTCGATTCCCTCTTTGAAATCACAGATCCCTGTAATGAAATCATTGTTCTCGATTATTTTAATCTCCCGCATCTCCAATGGACTCACTCGAATGAAGAATCCTATTTTGTTGCCACAAACACAGCTCCTGACAAAGAAATCCTCTTCACAAATTATCTCACAAACTCTGGCCTTTTTCAAATAAACCGAATTTCTATATGCATGGGTCGGAAACTAGATCTGATCTTTACATCCGACACCATGAACTGCCTTGCTTTCGAGTGTGAACTTATTCTTTTCAGATTAGACTGTCTACACACACTTCTACTTGTTATTTATTCATATGATAACAATAATTCCTTGAGACTTTCTTCGACTTCGATTTCCGTAAAACCAATTACACTGAGCTCAACAATCTGTTCAAAAGTGTTGACTTTAGTTTTCTTAGCTGTATTTATCTTATCGTAGAATAGAGAAGATAACTACTCCTTTTATTCGACACTGAAGTCCTCCATCATCTCCTGGTATAACAAAGAACTTCGTGCACTTCCTAATAAGAGCACCAATACGTTAAATCTGGTTCTGACTATGATCAACAAAACTACCTTCTAGCTTACAATCACTTCTCCCTAGTTGCTGAATCTCGTTACCAAAGATATCTCTGCCAAATGCAATCTATGTACCATCATCTCAAACCCTAAAAAATTCTATCAATTTATTAACACAAAAAAAAAATCCGATTACTTCGGAAAATTCGACAACCATCGCTGATCTATTTGCGGACTCCTTTAGTCAATCGTTTTCGGCCAAATCTGATGACCCCGATCCTGAGTACTTTTTTACATAAATAACTGTTGTCAAATATCTCCCTCGTGAGTTGGTTTTCTCAAAGGCAGATCTACGATCTACGATTGAGTTTGTTTCTAGTACGCTGTGCGCCCTAGATCAAGGGAAAGAAAATCGTCATGGACTTCAGTGATAAAATCTCCCACAAGTTAATTCTATTCAAACTCAAAACTCTTGGTTTTGAACCTAGACTGACCTCTTGATTGACCTTCCGGCCCAATTCTAGCCACTTCTGGTGTTCCACAAGGTAGTCATCTTGGTCCATTAATTTTTATCTTGACTATTAACGATGTTGTTAACATAAAGCACTCCCACATATCTATCTATGCCGATTATATGAAAATCTATAGACAGCTTTCGAGCGTCCTTTACACGATGGTCTTAATAGATTCTCGATACGGTGCAATAAAAACTTTCTCGAGCACAATATAGAAAAATGCCAAGCCATTTCTTACTCCCGGAGCCGTTTGCCACTTTCAACCCGCACCTATTATTTATACACAGCTACTTCAATGCGAGACTGCCATTTGTGTCATTTGTGTCATTTGTGATACGCAGATCAATTTTCGCATCCATATTGACTCCGCAATTAGCAAAGCTAACTCCGCTCTTGAATTTGTCAAACGATAGTCTAAAGAATTCTCCCACCCCTATGTCACCGAATCCCTGTACATAACCTTTGTTCGTCCACTTCTCGAGTATGCGAGCGAGATATGGCTCATTTACTACGATTTGCATATTCTGCGCATTGAAGCTGTCCAACGGACCTTCGCATTACGCGGGCTACTATGGGCTGACCCCAATATTTAACCCCAATATGTTAATTGATTCAAACTACTCGGTCTCCTGTCTTTGGAAAAACGTCGGGAGTCCGCCAATATTCTCTTCATCCACAAACTCTTAATTGGCATCATCGAATGTCCCACAATACTTTCCCAAATCCCATTCAATACCAACCCGAGTAATTTAAAATATGAGTATGTCAAAGGACAACTTATGGTCTTAACGAGCCACTGTGTCGAGTGCTACGTGAAACAAATCGGATACGTCAAGTCCGAGTAGTTTAACACTTCGAAAATCGCTGAACAACCATTTTTCCCGTCATTAGACCTTAGTTTTAGTAAAAATATTAGTTATAAGTCATAGTTTTAATTTGTATTAAACATTTCGATAAACTGTCCGAGTTTGACCCGGGCCTCAAATCAATCCGCAAACCTAACCTAACCTAACATCTAAAGACAGTTCGTTTGCTATGAAAGTTTCTTAAGGTTTCATCGCCGTTTCAACAAATTGTGGACGCAAACATGTTCAAAGAAAGGGTCATCTTTCAATTCTGCCATTCATTAAAGTCCACCCAAATGCAAGGCTTTCGAGACACAAACTCATTTCCTGTCATACGAAAATTTGTAGAGCAATGAAAAATCTAGAGCCAGTGTCACTCGACACCATGAATTGTGATCTCCTTTAAAGGGCATGACCCCACACAGAGGTGGCCACTTCAAAACCCATCTACTCTGTTCTGTTCACTTTAATATTCTGCAAATGGTGTACAGTACACTAGAGATTCGAATAAACTTGTTAGAGCATTAAAATACAAGTGGATCAAAAAACGACATACACCCGGTCGAAATTCAGAGATGCGAGGAAACCATTGAACTGTTGCGTCCTTATAATTCAGTTGATTGAATATTCAATGTCGATACACTTGAGATTCTAAAGGAGTGGGCATATGAAGAAATCGGGGTTCACAGTCATTAGTTTCGAAGCACAAGTCCTTAAAGAGAGACAATTTGTCTTAAAAAAAAAAAATCTTCACGATTCCTAGATGTGGACCTAAGAGAGGATAACATCCTGTCACTAAAGTCACCCTTGTACGCACATTAGACCTTGTAATATACATATACTCGTAATAGATAGGGTAGGCATTAATCGCCTAAAATTCATATCCCATGCGGTTGGTCAGTAGACCGGATGCTGTGAACCTTCACCCTTCATCTTCTACCATATGAGTAGGCATGTGCACCTACGTCTTAGAAGCGACTCATTCTGCTAGAGTTTCCATTCAGAGTTGGTTCCGATTAATGAAAATCACTTTTAACGTACGGCACTCGGTAAAAGATGGGTGCGACAAAATTGAACGAAACTTCAAAACGGCGCATGTTCGCTCTCTCAGATACGAGTACATTTAAGAGCTTTCTCATTCAGCAAAAGATTTCGTGCTGTTGGTTGGAATTAGATATCGAGTAAATGGAACCTTCTCCAGCTTTGCAGCTGGAAGGTGCTCCCTTCTGACTAAAGGGTAGTGAATTGAATTCTCTTATATCCATGATGGGGTGGATATTCCCCCCATAAAAGTCAACTTCAGCCACTCGCTCTTCTTGCTTCCATCAATTACCTTGATTTCCGAATGAGTAATGAAACTGGAGGTCGGTTTTTGATGAGAATTTATTGTGTCGCAACAATTGCGACAAAAGATTAAAGGTGTGGGCCTGCTATACATTTTCACCAATTTTCCCTTTGCACTTCATGGTGAGTGATTTTTTTAGGCCAAGGTTTCATCTTCCGGTCGGTATACCAACCTTTGAATAGATAACTCTAAAAGAGGGGAAATTTGATTAAGTGAAGGATGCATAGTCGGACAAGGTAAGCGGAAGGGAAGTTGTCGATTCTTTAAGATACTTTGGACCGATTGCCTAATCCAATAAACTTGATTTGGTCATGTGTAAGGGGAGTGAGCCATTCGTCTTGCCGAAAAAGGGTATTCGTATACTGGGAATGGTTTTCATTTATCTGCTTGTTGCTCTACTTTTTTGCACATTATTAGTTAAATGCCTTATTGGTGGCTTCTCATAACGGTTTTCATCATGTTTTAATTTTAACTTCCTTTACGGGTTTTTATAGTTTAGTTAGTTTTAAATGGATTTTGTTTACTTAATCTTTAACTCTTACATACTAACAAAAAATGCTTAAATGCTAGCTTACAATTACTTAACAATCTTATACTAACTTACTGGCCCCACACAGGCACTCTAAGCTACTCTAAATTCTTATGACTATGTCTTTCGACTTTATGTACATTTTACTTAGAACAATTTATTTTGAATACTTAAGGCTAAGAAAAAATATTTGTTGAGAAAAACTTAGCATATGGACATATTTTTTTATTTTTTATAAAAACTTAGTATCTAACTTAAAATAAACCTTAGCCTACCTAACCTAAATGCACAATACACACATAAACACATATATATCAGGTATATCAGTATATACCTTTGTATACACTGATACATGTATATGTTTCTTAAATGCTAACCTAAACCTATGTAAGCTGGCCACCGCTATTTACAGAGCAAATAAATTGGTCAGCTCTGCATCATTAGTGAGGCTGGTCCGTAATTGACGGAAACGACGACGAAACATCTTCCCCATCTTTCAACCACCAGAAATGCTGGTGCTGCCGAACGATATCCCTCTTATCGCGATTCCCCATCGCCCTACTGAACCCGAGACGATCCACACTGCCGTGTGCGACGTCTCTGTTGTAGTTGAGTTGCCTGTCCCCAGCTGTCCGAGCGACATGGAACATTAACGGCACCGCTGATCTATCCTGGATCAACCCTAACTGATCTAGGCAGAGGAATACTTCCGGTAGAACGAAGCCGTCAGAGCGCACACTCTAGTGGTAAGGGTAATTGGGGTAGTAAGCCCCAGATATCAGGTTATTCGTCGAGGTCATTGCTCTTGCAATGTGCCTTCGAGGCAGCTTAATTACGAAGTTGTCCACTCGTATTAGGTTCGCCCTATTGTAAAGAACCTCATTAGGATACAATTTCTTGTACTCCGACTCTGGTGTTCTGTACAAGCGAAGACAAGCCCTAAGACAAGCCCTCTCAAACACCCGAATCTTTTCCATTAAGCTTGCTCGTACATTGAACCACACGGGACAACCAAATACCAGCATGGGCCTGATAAGGGCCATGTAGCAGATTACCTTTACCCTCGCATCGAGTTGGCTGCTATAAAACAGTCTCTTTGCAAGGGCAAAAGCACCTTTAGCTCTGGCCAGAGCAGCATCTACATTTTTGCCAAAATACAGAAACTGATCTAGCCAGATTCCAAGGTATCTAACTACATTTCGACAGGCAAGAGGTTGTCCGTGTTGTCCACTGATAGAGAACTTTCGCCAATTTTTTCTGGTATCCCTAGAGGCTCCAGACAACGGCGTCCTAAAGAGAATGGTTTCCGACTTCTGAAAGTTGATTTTCAACTTCCAGTCATCGCAAAATCGTCTTATCTTATCGAAGTCACTCTGCAAGAGAGTATTAATAACCTCGATTTTTGGACCTGTTCTGTACACTATCAAATCGTCTGCGTACGCAATAGTATGGGGAAGTGAACCTATCAAGTCGCTTGTATAAATGTTAAATAGAATCGGCGAATTGACCGCGCCTTGCTGAAGACCATTTTTAATTTGAAATATTCCAACAGAAGTCACACCGCCATGCTTCTGTTAGTTAGCATATTATAAAGAATGTACAAGAGTGGTTTACTGATCCCCAGCCTAGTCAGCTTATAGAAAAGACCCTCTAACCATACGGTGTCGAAGGCCTTCTCCAAGTCAACAAGGCAGGCACCAGTACATTGTTTTTTGCATTTATTCCACTAGATATCGGACACCAGTTTAGACGCGGCATGTGAGATATCATGTCCCGCCTTAAAACCGAATTGATTATCCGGAACTATATGTTTGTCTTCAACCCACCTAGACAGAAGTCTATTGATTACCTTTTCAAAAACCTTACTGATATTCGGAAGGAGACTTATCGACCGGAGATTCGCCGGATTGGATGTATCTTTATCCCTTTTGGGGATGGGATGTACCACCGCCGTTTTCCAATGCGCTGGATAATGTGCATTATTCATTGCATTATTAAACAGGGTGGTGTAAACGTCCACCGCTTCTAGAGGAAGATGTCGAAGCACGATGTTCGGAATACCATCGGTCCCCACCGATTTCTTAGCCCTGATTGTGTCGAAGATCTCATGGAGTCCTTCCTTCGAAATGAACGGGGGTAGGTCACCCTCTCTGGCAATGACGTTATTTGCCATATTTTCGTCGCTAAACCGGGTGAAACCAGAGCCATCGGATCGCCAGTTCCCTATTTCATTTCGAATGCAGAAGTCGTGCACCAAGACGCGATTGTCCAGGTCGTAATTAGGGCCAATGTTATCAATGGCCTTGTATACTTCCTGGAAAGTCGCCCCTATGGCCTCAACCTTCTCCTGTAGATCCTCGATCACAAGAAAGTCGTCATCATCAGCGGCCTCATTTGGATCAATGCCTGCTATTGTCAGTAACCGTTCGTTGTCTGTTGTCCGGGCTATTTTAAGACACTGAAGGTCGTTTTGATTTTTTCTCCGAAATAGTTTATTTATTTGCGGAAACATATTCGGGTTGCTGGTGTTTACAGCCCTTGTTGTTCCAATATGAGCTTACAGAAATTCTATAATTCTCTTTTATTAACTTTTGCACATTTTTAATTGACGACTTCAGTGTCCTAATCTCCGGGTCTTGTCGGTCAGTTAACTGTCTATACAGGTTTTTGAGTCTTGTCAGAAGTCTACTTTTCTGTCGGTGCAGTGCGTCAGTAGTAGGATTGCGGAACAGGGCTTCGTTAGTCTTACGTCGATACCGTGGTATTGTAGTGTCCATAGTTTGTTTAATTGTCTCGACCATTTGTTTTAGGTAATTGTCGATCTCCTCGTTTGACAAATTCCTATTGGGCGGTGGGTGGAGCGTGTTCGAGGAGAGCGCTCTTGTCAAGGTTGCGGAGAAGCGTTGTCCATCGAGTCTTACTGTAGTTGTAAGTATATCTTTCGACAAACTCCTCCAATTCCGCAATTTCTTTTTTCGGTGCTAAAACCGGAATGGTCACTGGCATACACGAATGTGCGCAGACAGTTTAGCGTTTGTAAATTCGTACCTGTCAGTCGTATGCGTTCGTCGTTCAGCAGTAGATCCAAATAAGAGCCGCTTTAAGACCGAGTCTGTACATGACATCGTGCTGACCCCACCAGTCGTGTAGTAGGTTCCCTCTAGTATTTGGCAAATTATTTCCCCAATCTCTGTGTCTAGCGTTGAAATACCCACCGATTATAAAATAATTCTCCCTCGATTCCAGCTTCAGAAGTCGAAAAAGCGTGTCGAGCTCTGTAATGAATAGGGTGGATTGTGAAGCCTCAGGTGCATAAACAGAGGCCAAGTACAGCCGCTTTCCACTGCGGAGCGGTATGTACATGTAAATGGAACCTACGCAACACTCCCTTGTACACTCTGTGAAATTTTATACCTTCTTTAATGAAGATCGCGACACCGCCTCCACGTTTGGATCTGGGCCGGTTTCTTCTTCTAACAATATAATTATTGTACTCCAGTTTGTGCTTGTCGGTTAGCTTGGTTTCGCTAGCGAAAAGCACATCAGGAGTTTGGTCTTGTAGCAATTTAAACATCGCGGCTCTTCGTTCGATCGTAATCAGTGAATTAACCTTCACCCCAAGGACCTTCAAAGTTTGCTCCACTATGTGCGTACCCATTACGTCATGTGTTGCGTTAGGCCCGGCAGCAGCGCGTAGATCTGGTCCACCCGCTTGGCCTGTTCTTGTACTTTCTGCTGCAGCTGAGCCATCTGCCCTTGGATTGCGAGCAAGATGGCTAGCATGTTAGGTGCAACTTCCGTTGTTCTCGGCATCGGCGCCGGAGAAGCAACAGTCGCTTGCTATACCGTAGCCCCCCTATCTGACGCCATTTGGGCGTAGGAAATTTGGGATGTGACGGCTGGTGTTTGAAACCTAACAGGTGAACGTTTGACCTCCACCTTCTGCTGCCGAGCCAGTTTTGCTTTTTTAATGTCAGCGAACTTAGGACAACCCCTATAGTTTGCGGTGTGTCCCACGTTCCCACATAACATGCACGAGAGCTGCGTCCTATCGGATGCTCCGTCCTTACCCAGAGCACACTCCTCGGAGCTGTGGTTCTTTGCGCACTTCACGCATCGAGGCTGCATTTGGCAGTTCGACGCGGCGTGATAACGCATTGTATAACGCATTCACTCCTTTTTAATTTTTTCCAGTGAACCACCTGGTAGTCTAGAACATTGATACTCCTTAGACTATCCAGACGGCTTTCGGGACTGAGCTGCACTAGGAAGAACGGCAAACTCCGTTTCTCCCGCCTGGCTCTAGCTGTGGTAAATGGCTTTACCCCCACAAACTTGAGTTCTTCGCACTCCTTCTCTTTAAGCAGTGCTAGGATCTCCTCAGGATCAGAAGACGGCTCCAACCCCTTCAGCAGCATCGATTGCCGCTTTTCACACTTCGGTGTGTATGAGTAGTGCTCCGTCGTCGTTTCTTTACGGGTTTTTATCTGAGAAACAGCGTTCTCAGACGCTTGGGTCCGACGTACTCCCATCATCCTGTCATATCAAGGCTCGATATTCTGTTATCTTTTACATGCATCCAGGACGAAGACAATTTGAAGGCGGAAGGGTTGTTTGGCATGTCAAAGAAGGGGTTAGCTTTTAGGAGATTCATCTACACCTTATTGCCCCATAGAGTGCTTTCCTCAATCTGCTTTCCTCACATTATTTACTGTCAATCTACATACAATAGTTGGAAGACCTTTATACATAGGTTTGCAAAACTCTGTAATCGATTTCTGGTATCTCTAATTTAACTGATACTCGTAAGATCGTCGACTTTTTGACTTCATCAAGTAGGCCGAAGGTGTCTCCGGCGTGGGCTCCTAGGGTAAAACTGGAAAAATTACGAGTAACCGGCACGGTTAACTGTAGCTGTTTCTCCCACCAGGAAAGTGTTGATAATATTTTTCTTTGGGTTTTTTTTTCGGATACTCTCGGAATTGCTCCTTTTATAACGTGGAGACCAGCAATAAGATTAATGTGAGCAATGTAAGAAGTGAACCCCTTTTTTAAAAAAATCCCCAATCCAAAGTGAAACAGCATACACCGATGAATACTAGTACAATAATATAGTGAATACCAGGCGATCTTCGATTTCAATACCAGCTTACTTTTCAGCAAAACGGGGTTTGCTGGCTGGTGACTTTATTTTCCCGATTAATAATGGAAATCAAAATAGATCCAAAATTAAATCTGACAATAAAGGCCGATATCTCAACTTCCATGGATGCAACTGCAGTTCCTGTTAATACCGTGAACAATAAGGTCAATAAGACTGGTCCTGCGATTCTTGGCACCAAAATAAGAAGTGAAGGCGGGAATATATCCTCTCCCTCAGATTAGAACAACTACGTTTTTTTAACTCTATTTCATTATTTTTCCTTATTCCCATCTTACAAAAAGAAGATCTAGCAATCTTGATTTGATGAGATTGATTTTTCATTTCTGTCTTCTGTCGAAGCAGCGCACTCAGACAAAGAACTAGTCTATTGTACTCCTTCCAAGTGCCTTTTAACAGAATCTTCAGCTCGAAGAAAGCCAAGTAAGCGCTTCAAGTCAACGCCAAGTGCCTGCAGCTCGATGTGAGCGTAACAATCACAGAGGTAATGTTCCGCGGTGTCGTTATCACTTTCACAGCAAGCGTCGCAGGATGTTGTATAGTTTATGTCCAGCACATTTAAGTGCTTAGAAAAAATGTAGTACACGTGTCTTGAGTTTAACGTAAATACCGGTCTATGAAGTCTTTATTTCACGGGATGCCCATACATTTATCGGAGCAAGGATAATCCTTGCCATCGCCTGTCGCCTTCTTGAGTACCAATTCGGAACAGTGTTGGGGCAAAAATTCCACTCTTGGTATGAGTCGAGAATAATCTAAAACCTCTTGCTGATCTTAGGGTCACAGCACCCAGTACTTGTTGCAACTCTAGATTGGGTCTAAACCAACAGCAGGACCATTTACGCGATTTGAGCTTACACCACAGCCACCTCCCACAGCCACTCCCACAAGGGGGCCTACCTCAACAAGCCAGGCCCGGTCCGAGATCCGGGGGCTCCTGACCCCCATGGTACCGTGATTTGTAACTAGTCAAATCGTAGCAACTTTCGGTGGCGTCATCTGAAAAGCCTTACGATAAAACCAGTACTCTGCCTCCGCTTTTTATTAGATAACGTCAATGAAGCCTTGATAATCGTCCGGGGGCGTCGTCAGGAGTCCAGTAAGCTGCCTTCAGTCTTTCCTACTGCGGGACAGCAGGAAGGCCGCTGACCTTTTAGAGACGCCCGGAAGCATTTGTTTTGTTCACTGCTAACCTGAAGAGCCTGTGCCATCTGTAGTTTTGCTCATATCTTCATATTGCTCATATCCAACTTTCAATGGAAGCATTAAACAAGAACGCAGGCATACCTAACGAAGGTTCGGATCCTGAAAATATCTTCTCTGGGCCGTTCCTATCAAGTTCGTCGACGATTTTATTTGATCCAACGTCGTCGTTGGTTTTGGAGCGGACCCGACCATATTCCTTTTCTTGCTCGGATTCTGATTGAAACCGGTCTTGGGCACAAGGAAAGTCGATTTCATATTTATATATTAAAATATTAAATAAATAAATTAATAAATAAAATATATTAAATATTAAATATTAAATATATTAAAGACCACTTCTTATTAAACGGAAGATGGATTTCAGAGTTCGGCTCACGATATAAATATCAAGACCGACAGTTCTTTGGATTCACGTATTTTCGTGAAAGCCTATTCCACCAGTGAACTGACGCATAGGATATAATTGTAGATCCAGTGGACCCACGTCGGATACAATCCAAAGAAGTTTGTTATCCAGGATGACACGAAGAAAGTCAGACTTATAGGTCTGAAGCTTTTGGTGAACTTGTAGCCCTCTTTTCTGATTTTCGGTAGAAAAGCTGCTCTCACTGTTCGCCAGGGTTTCGGGATGTATGCCAGTGACAGGCTAGCAGCAACGATTCTCTTCGGAGTTGCCGGCAGCTGGTGTTTAACGTGTTGCAACATAAGTGCATACATGCCATCAAATGAAACAACGACATATTTGATGGTCGCATCCGTCACCACAGCCGATGAAATATATCAGCTACGGCGTGTTGTGTCATTCAGCTCAACAGCCGCTTCGTTAATAGGAGCTGGTTGTGAGCTGGTTCTGATTGCGTTATCTGGGAAATGAGCCTCAAGTATGCGACGAAGAGTCGACTACTTTCAACTGATGGTATATGCCATCGGATTTTCTGAGGGATTCCAGCTTGGTTGATCTACCCATTTTGAGAACTTTTACCAGCCTACTGGTTTCACTAACAGTTTCGTTCTCTTTGCCAAAGCCTTTATAAGAGGCAAAATCCGAATCAACTTCTTGGATTCTTTTTGCTTCCATCTGTAAAGACTCCAGTGACTCATACCTAGACTTAATGGTCTATACAAAGAGCCGTCCTTGTTTTCCTGATTCTTTGTCTCCTTGTGAGAGTAGATTTTCCACTTTTCAGTGGCAAGTCCAGGGTTCTGAGTATGAAGACGCATTCGCACATCTGAGTTGCCCTGGAACCCAGAAGATGGCGCTTGTCAGTTTTGGTTGTTTGGAAACCTCGAAAGTTTAGTTTTCAGGGGCGGAATTTTCGGCACAGACTATTTGACCATTCAAGAGTTTGCTGCGTGAACCACTTCACTTTAAGGGTTCCGTTTTTCAAATCGTAGCCCTCTGTTTGAATGCAAACATTCTCTGCTTTGACTAGTTCCCACAGTTGATCGGCACAGTGTTTACACTCAGCGTCGTTAAAACTGCTATCATTGCCAGAATTCCCAATTCGGAGCACCAGAGAGGTGATAACGGCATACTTATACGTGCGCCGGGTTTGTGTCCCTTGGGATTTTGAGATTTTCTTCTAGGTGGGTTCTATGGCGACATCCAAGTTTTGTCCACCAGAGCGGCAACTATTACTGGTTGCAGTACCGGTTTCAGCCGGATATTGTGCGTTGCGAAAACGGTGGTTCTTTCAAGAGTTCTTTCTTAGATTTCGCCGCATTAACCGATTCCCGTCGGCCAGGATCACTATCTTTGCTGGTTCTGGCAACGGGCTAATACTGACAACGTATGCAGGTCAAACTACTGCTAGCTTTGTTGTTTAATGGATCTAGCATCTTAATTTGATTTCTGTCCACTGGAATTGCAGCCTTTTTTGGTTGTAGCACCGGTTTCATCCAGCCATCGAGCGAGGAAAGGTACATCGACAGACAGAATGCTTGGCACTGTCGGGGACAGAAGAAGAGAGCGCAGTTTCTGTTTCAAGGGGTTGGTCAATTTCAGTAGGTATCACTTGCGCCGACCTGTTACTCTTCTCTGTTGCTGCTCGGTGAGTGAGACGGGTGTTGGCCGGTATGTCCTTCAGGAAGTCAGTATAGACCTTTTGGATGACTTCTGCATCCACGAAACGCTTACCTTTAATTCGCAAATGCATTTTTCCGAAAAGATAAAAGTAGAACGGTACCAAATCAGGCGACTACGTGGAGTGGTTGACAGTTATAGTACAATGCGATTTTTAGCCGAAAAAATCGGCCACAAGTATCGATCGATGAGATGGCGCATTATTGTGTAACAAACATCAATTTCCTTCTGCGGAATATGGCGAATACGATAACATAAAAGTTTTAACACACCCAGATAGAATTATTGTGCATTAACTGTTTGGAATGGGGGAACGAACTTTTTGTGGAAAGTTCCGTTTGGAAATTGGCAGCAGCACTTTTATTGACTGAGCTTATCGATCGTGTTTTGAAAACGATTCCACTCAGCTTTAAAAACGCTATCTATTGGTCTGACTCAACCATCGTACTATCATGGATCTGGTCACTAGCATGCGCTTGGAATACATTTGTGGCCAATAGAATTGAAAAAATTCAAAATCTTTCAAGAAATGTTGAGTGGAGACATATTCGCACTAATCACAACCCAGTGGATATTCTCTCACGGGGGATGTCTCCTTTAAGTTTAATCAGGTCTGATTTATAGTTTAATGGTCCCCATTTTCTAAAAGTTGACTCCGCTTCTCGGACGAGCTTAGAAATGCGTTCAACTGATGATGTTCCTGAAAGATAGCTTCAAAGATACCAGACATTGCAGTGCATTGTAAATTTATAAATAATTTCAATCGGATACGTAGAACGTTCGCTTTTATTCATCGTTTCATCAAAAAATACATCTTTGCCTAAGGAAGATCGGGTATACACGCCATTGTCGGCAGCTGATTTAGATTCTGGACTACAATTATTAATCAGATCGATACAAAGGACATCATTTCCTGATGAGTACAAGCGGCTTCGAAACGCCATAGAGATTAGAACGCCTGAGGACGTTGCATTCATTTTTAGATGACTTTGGACCCATACGCATTGGAGGAAGGCTGAAAAACTCATTCATAGATTTATCGCGTGATTATGAGGAGCAAGTTAACTTATGTAAATAAATTATTTACAGTGGTGATCAAATGTAATAATTCATTAAATATTAACGTTTAAAAATAAAATTGAATGTGATTGAAATTGAATTCATATACCACCTTGATCAAAAAGTTTTATTTTATTTTTATTTATTCAGAAAATTAAAAATACAAGTTTATTCATCTATATTGTCCCCTTCAAAGTAATCCCTATCGACTGCAACACACTTATGCCAGCGCTTGATCCAATCCTCGAAATATTTTTTATATTCGGTTTTCGGTATGTCCATCAGTGCTTCCTGCGATTTTAACATTACTTCGTCTTGGCTGCTAAAAGGCGTTCCCAGTAGTGGTTTTTTTTAACTCGATTGAACAGAAAGAAGTCACAGGGAGCCAAATCAAGTGAATTCGGTGGCTGTTGGATGGTATTTGTTGCATTTTTCGTAAAAAAATTACAAATAATAATGGCACCGTGCGACGGTGCGTTATCATGGTGCAAAATCCACGATTCTGGTCTCTTTCGGCGAATTGCTTCACGCAAACGTCTCATAACGCCCAAATAATACTCTTTGTTTACTGTCTGGCCTTCTAGCAAAAATTCATGATGCACTACACCGTTGTAATCCATGAAAACCGTGAGCATTGCCTTCTTTTTTGACTGAAAACGACGTGGTTTTTTTGGTCTCGGCTCATTTGGCCATTCACTTGCCTGATGTCTGGATTGCGTGTCGTACTCATTATCATTAATCATTAATCAAAATGTCTTGGACGGATCCATAGGCAATATTCAAGTCCTCCGCTATCTCTCTGATGGTTAATTTGCGGTTATTGACCAACATATCTTTTACTCCATCAATGTTTTCATCGGTTTTCGATGTCGATGGTCTGCCACTGCGTTTATCATCTTCGATTGACTCACGACCAGTTTTGAACCGCTCGTGCCACTGGTAAATGACCGTTTTCTTCAGAGAATCGTTGCCGAAACACTTTTCCAACATTTCCAACGTTCGCGCACCATTAAATTCGTTTTTACGAAAAATTTAATACAAGTTCGTTGTTACAAATTTAAATCCATTTCAAAAATTGTAAAAAATCGCCAACATTATCGATAAATATCGCAACGGGCGAGCGGTGAAACGAAAAGTAGAAACAAAACTAATTCCTAAAGTGAAACCTCTTATCAACATATATATGTGCATTCAACTGTACGATCTTTGAGTAGATAAGTCTCTTCACTACTCAATACTCATTGTTCAGTGTTTACATTCTAACTCATGTTTTCCTATCCTAATATGGCTTGAAATCCCCACAACGGTTTCCTTAACTTTTATATGTATCTACGAGTGTGGTGACACTGATTAATACATACAGTTTGTCAATAAAGTTTAGTTAAGCACCTTCATATCTTCACACATAAGAATAATATACAACAATGCAATATTTTCGAATTCATTATTTTAAATTAATTCAATTTAATTTAAATGATGTATTTGCAAATAATATATTTTCAAATAAACAAAATAATCATTTCAAAATTTAATTACAT
This sequence comes from Volucella bombylans, assembly GCA_949129095.1. Classification (NCBI taxonomy): domain Eukaryota; kingdom Metazoa; phylum Arthropoda; class Insecta; order Diptera; family Syrphidae; genus Volucella; species Volucella bombylans. The sequence continues at coordinate 351,563,123 of OX422140.1, forward strand.
ACAAATTAATTGAAGAAATTATTTGCAAAGCTATATTCTTAAATTTGTATTTGAAAATTATTTGAATAATTTTTTAATTGAATAATGCCAATCTTTGAATATGCCCCTTCTTGCGAGTTCTGGCTGTGGCAAATATGTCATGGCGGGGATAAATACAGATTACCAACATGGGGGCGTCATGTCTCCATAGCTATGGTGCATGTTGGTCGAGCTAAAGCTTAGCGCTTAAGTTCACAGTTCTAACATCTATGCTTAGGATAACATCGATGCTGCACTGTCTTTTGGTTCATGCCTAGCGATTGTCTGCTCTAAATCTCTGGCATTCGTAGAAGTGTCAGGATACCCCTGAGCCACAATTAATTAGCGTCTCCAGCCAGCTCGATATTTAGGCAGCTGCCTCTCAAGCAGCCAAGAGCGCCCTCATCAATTTCTGATAGAGTTCATGCCTCTGCGCCATAGGACAGGACTGGGATTATTAGGGTCTTATGTCTATGGGATAGCTTTCGTTGTTCGAGAGAGGGCTTTGCTAATCGATTGCCTTCTTAGCCCAAAGTATCAGCGCCTGGCGAGAGTTATTCTTCGTTTGATCTAAGTACTGGTGTCGTCGACAGAATTTATAGCGGAGACTAGATACACAAAGTCCTTAACTACCTCAAAGTTATATCTGTTGAGGGTGAAGTTGTGTCCGAGACATCTGTGTTAGGTGTTCTTTCTGCTTACAGTTGTGAGCGCAGTTATTTGAGATTAAAGCGACTATACTGTGGACAAATAAATTATTTGTTCACGCTAATATTCTTAACACACTAGGAATCTTTCAAGAGAACATCGACTACACTATACCCCAATATTGGTTTGGCAAAGCCTTTCCGGTAAGCACCCCTTCTAGATTCTTCTGGGAGGAAGATGCTTTCATGGATATCAAGTCAATCCATTTCTATACGGATAGACACAAGACTGAAAGAGGGATAGATTGCTGTGTTTTCTCAGATTAATTTACTCGTAAGTCTCTCCTTCCGTCATGCAAATCACTGCAGCGAGGTTCCAGACGGAACCTTTAGCGATTAAAGAAGTTATGTCCTAGTTGAGTAACAACATGGTATTTCTTACTGAGATGGCAGAGCAGTTACATTTTCGTCTATGTTGAGTGCTGGGGCGCAGATACCTTCCAGGAAATTGTAGGGTCGACCAACTCGCTATAATTGGAATCACTCTACCTATCCTGTTGGAAGAAGGAAGCATCTGTATAAATGTCGAGAGTGACATTATATCCGAGACGTCAGTGTTGGGTGTCCTTTCTTGTTGACTGCATATACTTGGTCTTGCATTCATTGGCCGTTAAACACATCTTTGCCTCAATACTCGCGGAAACACCGCTGACATCACACTACTTTCTTCTGATTATTCGGATTCTTCCAATTATGTCAATATCATCGGCATATGCGCATTATAGGACGAACTTTTAAAGATTATGCACGCGTTGGGCAAAGATTTTGGCGGTCTCTTGCGATTGCAACTTTTCTACATTTATTTCTTCTCATAGTAGTTCTTCGCTGTTGTAGCGCTTGGTAGATCCGTATTAACAACTTAGCTGCAACAAGGTCGTGATCCGAGTCAAGACTCGGATGGACAGAATACTGGAGGCATGTCTTACGTCTATCGCAATGTGATCAATTTGACTTAGCGTTTCATGATCCGAAGACCACCATATCCCTTTGTAGATATATACTAGTATTAAGGTCAGAAAACTGTGTGCCTGCTACAGTGATACTTGGTCCCGCCCCAAACTCAATAAACCTAAGTCCGTTGGCAGACGTTGTGTCGTGTAATCTATGCTTACCAACTGTCCTACCAAAGATATCGTCTTAGCACGATTTTATCGTTATACTTCGGACAGTGCTCATATGGCTTGTGGAGGAGCTCGTAGAAACATTCTATGGTTTCATCGACCTTGTCCTTCGTAGGGGCATGAGCGTATACTAGAATTATGTTAATGAATTTAACCTTGATTTAGCCTGTCATAATTTGATTTAGCACATGGTCATCAAAGAGTTGTGAGCCCTATGATGCCGTATGGCAAGCACTTCGCTACTAACTTGATTATTGCGCTGCTGGTCCAATCCAAGTTGTAAGACACTCAGTTTCCCGATCAATTGCCACGCAGATCCCCTTTCGGACGCAGACCTGTAAAAATGTGGGTTGCAATCTTGTCAAGCTAGTTAACATGAGAGATTCATTTGGGATTTGTCAAAGATCTTGGGATCGATCCTGTGAAACTGACTGTAGCGATTTAACGTTCCAAGAAATACAAAGGAAGGTGGAGTGTGGAAAAGGATGGTTTATTTAGCTTAACGGGGATTGTCGCTTACACTGAAGGAGAGATTTACGTCATTGAAAACTTCAAAACCTTTTGATTGAAGCAGACAATTTAACAAACTCACCACCTCTTACACATTTGCCAGTTGAAAGCGCAGATTCCGAACATCCCATTCAACACTTTTTCCTGTTGGCATGCCCAACTTTGTATTATTTTATGAAGATGAGAGACTCCAATTGAAAAATGGGCTAGTCAACAATAGGACCCTGTCTTTCTGCACAAACCATTTCCTTAGTCTATAAAACTAACAATGAAGTCTGACATTTTCTACGAAAACGAAATATTAGCTAACCCTAAGGCCTATTTGCTTAACAATCCACCACAAAGCAAACAATTCAACAGGATAAAAAGAAATCTCATTGTATCCCACTTCAATGTATCCTACAACAGTCCTTTCCGAAAACTAGAAGTCTGAGTGCAGACATTACGACAAGAACTCAAGACTGAAAGAAAGACATAAAAAGGAGATATAAATTCGTCTGCTTTGTAGGTAGGAAGCTGCAGCTAATGACAATATGTACGATTGCCATATCGTTCCAGAACCACGCCAACGCCAAGCAGTATGCCATTCACGTTCTGGCGACAATTCGCGTACCACCCCCTGCGCTCAGTTCGATACGAGTACAATGAGATCTCAAGAGTTATGAATGCTGACAACAACGACCGACAATATTACACTCTCGCGTCCTCATCCATTTTAAGGATTCATCATTTCCGATATGATGGTATTTATTTGCAATAATAATTGATGATACCAAACGATAACTCTGTCGACACTATGGTGGTACCTCTACCATCGTTCTTCAGTTCCAGCAGCTTCAGCGTCAGCAGCCGGTGGAAAAGATGACGTTTTTGTTTTAGAGGTTTCTTTCCGAATTCTGTCATCATCGAAGGCGAGCGTTAATAATGGCAGGCGGTTCAAGAAGGGTGACGACCACGACAACGTGGCAATGACAACGAAAACAACAACAGCTACAACTACAACTGCGACTACATGTACGACTACCACCATGACTACAATGATGACAAGGACTAAGGCGACAATGATGGCGTTGACAGTGGCTGGTTTGTGGGCGTTCCGACTGGCGATACTCATATACGGATACAATGCGCTGGGTAGTAATGAGGGTAATGGTTATTACGTACTAAAAACCGCACAAGACAAATTCGACAGGGGATTCCATTTGCCTGGCAGCTAGAGCTGGTAGAGGAAGATTGACACGGTAGCAGGGAAGAACATCTCGGATTGCGGTGAGTGAAAATATCCGTATTTTGGTTTTGGTGTGCTTTTGCTGTTATGGATGTGTTCTTTGGTGGATTCGTGAATTTTGAATCGTGAGTAGTGTCTTCCATAATAGTACGGAGAGATCGCCTGACAGGAAGTTTACCATCTTCTATTATTATTTGGTGCACTAAGAGCAGGAAGCGGATGTGCGCCGGGAACTGAAGACTGAAGGCTGATGAGTGATGAATCATCATCATTATCATTCTCATCATCATCATCATCATCATCATCATTGTTGTAGTCGTTTATTCCGGCAAATTAATTAATCATGGGAAATCTGGCAGATACTGCTGTTACTGTCACACAGTTTTGTTTTTATTTACCAAACGATGTGTGCCAAATACGTAGTTCCCAAAATAGCATTTTGTGTTTTTCTTCTTTTTTTCCAATAACCTAATCGTTTGGTGGATGGAGTGGTAATATTTAATTCAATATTGAAGGGGCGTGAAAGGAAAAATGATTAGTCAGAATTTTATCCCGTAGCATAAATCTCTACAAAGTTCCTTAAAACATATTTCCGGGAACTAACAAGTCCTTGGTTTCAGCGCCTGAAAGGCATCAAATAAAAGATACAGACCGTAAATTAAATGCAGATGACAGAGATTGTGCATTACTTAGAAATAATTCTCTATAGAAATATAATTTGTAGACAAAATGGCAATAAAAGAGTGAAGAAAGTTACGAATGTATTCTGTAAGTAAGCGTGCACGCAAATCTTCGACAGGAACTGGATATCAAGCTCCAAAATAAACCTGTAAATGTATACGGAAATTCTATGACATACGTCAGCACATTCTGATCGCAAACTACGGTCAAGCTGTGGCCAATTTTAAATCAATGACAAAAATACAAATATAAACTTTTATGACGACAACTATGGGGCTTGATGCAAGTCTTAATCAGTTAGCATCGGATCCATGCACGCAGGACACTGGTACCAAAAGTTTGTTGCAGAAAAATGAAACAAATACCAAGTTTGTTAGGTATGAACGTACTTAAGAAAGTAGCCAGAGAACGACGTTGGCTCTAGTTACCCACATATGTCTCAATACCTGAAATTTAACAGACCAGAACAGATTGTACAAGTAAACCGATGAAAAACAAAATCCATGTTCATCTACACAAACAAAGATGAACTATGAAAGCGTTGCTGGTTTATTTTAAATACCTATGCGAGTATACTCCGGCACAATTAGTCTCCCTTAATACGTTTGTATCATACAAGCTGTGGTTTTGGGAATTACAAAAGCGTCCCGCATGATATCAATGATGACAAAATCACAAAATAATTATCATTCTTGTTTTGTTTCTTTTTCGATTTTTTAATGGTAGTCAACGTCTACTCTGAGCATTGAACTGAAGCTAAAGGATGCTTACCCCCATTGCCCCTCTATCTTGCTTCCGTCCCTCTCCTTTGCTTATTTCCCTTTCCTTCCTTCCTACTCCTTTCTCCTAGGGGATCATACGCCCCGTGCCGATCAGGCTTGCTGAGGTCCCAGTATTTTAAAAATAGCTCAGTCGTGAACGGAACTGATTATGAAAAGTTATAAAACAAAATTCGAGACCGGTACTCTTTCTATATCGAGCTTAAGTACCACCGCAAGGCTATTCCCATTTTGGGCAAAGCTAAAACTTTGCAGACCATGGTGCACTTTCTAAAGGCAAGCTCAACGAGCCAAACCACAAAATCTCAAAGGGAGGCAACACTGTGTCAAGCCATAGCAGCATCAAGTTTGTGGCAGTCCACGATCTTCCTGCGGCTGCTAAAACTCCTCCCTTAAAAGAGGTATTAGAGGCTTAAACGCATCGTCAAGCCTCATCCAAGTTGTTCGTGTCCATCGGGTCTGAAGATCTAGAGAACTGGGGACATGAAGAACAAAATAAAGTGGGCCGAAAGCGTCAAAACCACTCTATGTCACATCTCTGAGGTCTTTTAGTGGAGTCCTAGAAGACGCAATAATGATCGCGGTGATTGATAAAAGCATTGCTGACGGTTAAGTTCGTTAAGTTAAAGCTTGCGAGCGACTTCTTCTTCATGGGAGAAAACCCCGGACCACCTACAATCACAAGCGATGTTGGCTTATCCTTAGAAGACCTGAAACACGTATCTAGATCCCAGCTGAACCCTCCTCCCCAGAAGACATCCTGAAGATCACTAGTCTCAGTAAACCGACCCTTCCGACTCAAGACTGGAAAGTCGAGAAACTGGAGGAACTAAAGGGCCCTTATAGATGCGAGTTAAATGTGATCAATAACGACTCCCTTAATCCTCTGGCGCAAACTAAAATATGTCTCAGTTCGGATTTGAGTCCAAAACCTTAAGGGTTTACAAAAATGATGAGCACTCATTCTGCGTCTACCAAAAAACGCAGACAGCTAAATACATTTCGATCTATAGGTACTGGTTTATAAAAGATAAAGATGATATCAAAACTTGTATATTAGTGAAACGCAGATTTAATGTACTTGGAAGCTGGAAGGCAGAAAACTTATCGGATGCGATGCCAACGCGCACCACAAGGTATGGAGCAGGTCTGACATTAACGAAAGAGGTGTGTCACTTATTGATTACATTATAAGTACTAAACTCATTGTTTGCAGTATTGGCAATGAGCCTGCCTTTATAACTAAAAACTGACTAGAAGTGATATCTAATCACTTTTGTCTCCGAAAACATCACTCAAATGCTAACGAACTGAATGGTATCGTCTGCACACTATCCAATTAAGTCTGAATGATGGTCCTCCCCAACAAATAGCATCCCGGAGTTATCGGAAAACTGATTGACCAAAATACCGAGGAATACATTTAAAATTATTCTCTTCGGAACTCTTAAGTCCCCCTTGGCTATCAATCAGGCAATGACTGCTTCTTTTCTTATTAATCAATCTAGAGGCAAAAAAATGCAGCACTGGTGGATATCAGCACTGGGACAGTTTAGAATCGATTGCAGGAAACCTTCTAAACGCAACAAGCGCAAGAAAAGGGACAGACTGGGATTCATGTAGGAAATCCCTCAAAATACAATATATAAAAAATAACTGAGGAAGGCAAAGCGATAATCCTGGAGTGACCTCCAACAAAGTGACCTGTGGAAAATTAAAAGAATCCTCGGAGGTATCGCCGTTAAGAAAAATCCTATTTACAAAACCGACCTTCAGCGATGAATCACTAAACCTATTAATAGACATCCACTTTCCAAGTAGCCCACATTCCCCTGTCATTTGGAGAAGTCAATTATCATGTTGTCACAAAAGACCTCAAACCTGTAAGTCTATCACCTTTCTTTCTGAAAACTCTAAAATTACTGATTGATATCCATACTCGACCTAGAATTGATCCACGACTTTAGTTTACTGTTCAACATGCCAACTATAAAGGAAAGACGTTGGAAATGACTCTACATTCACTGACTAGCCACATCGAACGATCCCTACATTATAGAGAGTACACAGTTCCTGGGTATAGAAGGAGGTGCCTTTTACTACGTCACTACATCCGCAATCACAACTGCGCTGTCAACTCTGAAGGTTGGGGAGTTTATCAATCTTATACTATAGTTAATAGCAGGATAAACGAATTCAAACGGGGAGAGGCTTCTGCTAAAAGATGTGTCAGGAGAAGTACGCCGCAAGGTGTTGTCCTTTCACCCGTTTTCTGGAACCGTTGAGTGGTCAAGCAACTGCTGACATATCTGGAAGCTGGTGGTAGCAGGGTAGTTACGAGTACCTATGCGGATGACGTTGCTGTAGTCGTCTCAAGAAAGCAGCTCAATACTATTAAATAACTCTTGCAGCAAAGTCTTAACATATTAACCCATTGGACATAAAACTGATCTTGTTCTCTCTTCAAGTAAATATAAAATTCCGATCGTAGACCCTCTCTCAATCAACTATACCAGTTTAGTCCTTTCAGATACAATCAAATGTCTGGGTCTTATTTTTGATTGACAGGAAACTAAACTGGAAACCTAATATTCAAGAAAGAGTAAGGAAAGCCTCAGTAGCCGCTGGGAACAAATGGAGTCTTCAACTGCGCATTACCCACAGGCTATTCGTCTCGGGGTGGTTGTCTGATGGACGGCCTCAGGCATTGCAGTCAACTGCAGCAAACTAAGCAAAGTCAAAGGACAGCAGCCCTACGTACTACTCCCTCAGCGTCACTGGATATTCTGTTTTACTTGACACCTCTCGATATTTGCATCAGGCAAGTGGCTACCAACGCAGCTATTCGCGACTGCAGAGTAGACAAGTAAATTATTCGGACACGCTAATATTCTTAATACACTAGGAATACTTCCAGAGAACATGCCCCAACATTGGTTTGACAAAGACTTTCATGTCAGATGTCAGCAGCTCCTCTAGGACTTACTGGGGGGAAGATGCTTTCATGGATCGCAAGTCAATCCACTTCTATACAGATGAATCTAAGACTGATACCGGGGTTAGTGGCGGTGTTTTCAGATAAGCTTAATCTAAGTTTCTCCTTCCGCCTTCCAAACCACTGTAGAGTGTTCCAGGCGGAAATTTTGGCGATTAAAGGAGTCCTGTCCTTGCTGAAGAAAAGCGTGATATTTGCAAAGGATATCCAAAAAGACAAAAAGGTGTTGTCTTTTTACAAACGAATTCTGCTGAAGCTGCATGGACCAGGAAGAGGGGAAGACAATCCTCCACCTACTCTGTATATTCCCAACTCTTTACCAAAGAAGAAAACATCACAATGACTTAAGTGATCTGAACAATATAGACGTTAACAGTCTCCTACCCTTCGTCAGAAGCTCAAATCACTTCCAAAAGAAGGGCGACCACGTTGATGGCCACATAATGGGCCAGTAAACCTAAGTGGGTTGGTTTTTCTAACAGCCGGTCTAACTAAATCTAACTTATGGTGGTCAACCATTTTATGAAGACACAAGCTTCGAGCTTAGCACTTTTGAGTGGACGTAGGGTACCCAACGAGTCGTCATTTGCAACTGCAAACGAGATAAGGGGAAAGTGTTCGCACTAGGGCACTGATCCTAGTGTTTGTTTTAGGAGGTTTTTTATTCGATATGACACTCCTCAGAGAGTTGATAATTATTTTGACAGCTGACATAATTCTTTACTCGGTATTGTTTGCCAACGCAAAGTACGCCAGTGCAAAGTATACAAAGTTGAGAAATGCTTATAGCCCCCTACGCCAGTGTAACGATGAACATAATCGATCAAAATATTCGCATCTTTGCACTTCCAGCCACTGACAAGAATGCGCAGAGTGCGCAGAGTGCGCAGAGTGTGCAGAGTGCCTCGCCTAGGCCGATTAAGAAAATCCCAATTCATCGATTCATCATTGACAATTTTGCGCAAGGATCTTGGTTTACGCTCTCACCATCGTTTGTCCGATGTTCTACTAAAGATGCCACCGTTTCGTAATTTGGTGTTAAAGTCACCAAAAACGTGCTTTATTTATTTGCTCGTTAGTTTGTCGAGAAGCTCGTACAACCACTATATGACGGTCGATCGGAAAAACCGAGAGCTTGTCTTTACATGCCGAACTCACTCTCAATATTTAAACTCGGGTATTTTTCCAACCAAGATATACTGTAGTTGCTGCAGACATTAGCTACAAAACGAATGGGGAATGGCACAAATTCGTTGTTGCGTCTGATTATTTTCCGTATATTACCACCACGACCGAAGGCATTAACCGAATTCATTGCATACTGTGATTTTAGAAAGATGGGACTTATCATTTGCTGCAATGCTAATACTCAGAATACTTTTTGGGGTAATAGCAAATGCAACGTGAGAGGCAATCATCTCCTGGATTTCATCTGACTCGGCTGTCAACAATATTGGCTCTCAGACAACAACTGTTACGAGAGTAAGACAGCAAGAAATCGGCTTAACTTAATCCAACAGGTATGCTAAGGAGATTACTGGTTGGAAAGTACTACAGGAAGTTTCAATGTCAGACCATAGGTACATGGAATTTAGAATCGGATGCGAGATACTGACCTTGTTGAAGCGGAAAACTAACTGGACACGTTTTAAGGCAACAAGACGTAGACGAATCACAAGTTTTGTGAATCAAAGCGATTCTGGTGAATAGGACACTGATCGCGGATGCTGATCAATAAGTGATGGCGGTGGTAAAAAGTGGTTTGCCTGCAAGGCAGCGTTCTGTCTTCACTGCTAATGTGCATGTTGGTCGACTCACTGCTAAAAGCGGTCAATAGTACTGACGTGTATGCACAAGCATACGCATAGAAGAGATGCAAGCTGGGTTTTGAGTCTTTCTGAATCCTCTTACGACTTCCAACCTAATTTGAGAATACAGGACTTCACTGAACACAGTCGGAATGCTAAATTTACTGAATCTTGTGCGGGTCCTATGTCACAATGGTGTCATGGGAAATGAAATCGCTGATAATCGCAGGTAAGGCTCAGAGAAGAGTTTCTCAGGACCCGAACCTACGTTGGGTTTATCTTCGTCCCCGGTTAGGGCTTGGTTTCCATATGAGCACAATTGTAGATGGCACGACGCAGGCAAAGCAAACGAATACTTCCTGACATCTCTAAGAAGTCAGCTGCCTTCCTACTGTCCCTGTGTAGGAAATATTGCGGGCTACCTACCGGTGTCATGACGGGGCACTACACTTTTTCTAAGCACTCTAATGAGCTGAGCATAAGTGATACAGCATCCTGCGACGCTTGCTGTGGACGTAATGATGACACCCCGGAGCACTTCCTCTGTAAATATCCGGTTTACTCTCGCGTCTGCCTACAGGAACTTATCGTTAACGTGGTTAGTGCTGGTACTATGCATAGTATTTCTTCAAAAAACTGAACAATTCCATTAAAAAGAACTTACAAAGAGTACACAATGGATTAATTCTTTGCGTGAGAACTTTGTTCCGACGAAAAATAAAAAGACCATCGTATAGGGAAGCATCGTAAACATCGTTCGCAGATCTCCGCAGACAACAGACGTGTTTCGGCTTTTCATAGAGAGAAAAAGTTAAAAGTTTAAATTTACTTGTACAGTAATTGGTCGCAATTCCGTTACTTGAATCGATAACCAACTGGATAGCGGCGTCGGTCATCACATTCACAAGGCCTGGGTTTGATTCCCAACTTTAGACAATTGTTTTTTTTATTTTATTGAAATAATAAAAAGTGAACGGTAAAAAAAAAACAAAAAAAAAAGAAGAAGAGAAATCACGTGATGTGTGATTTCCCATTATTGGGAAAAGCTAGTGGGAGCAGAAAGAGACTTGATGAAATGTCAACATCAAGCGCCCTCTCACTTGCGGTAACAGGAAGTAATGCCAAACGGAGGAGGAAGCTAAGGCCAACCCCCAATAGGCTGAAGCGCCGCTCTCTATCACAAGCCACCGAAAAGCTGTCAGGTGGATTAAGGGAGACGACGCCTTCAACTTCTACGGCGGCTGCAATAAATACTACGCGTCATGAGTCAGACAATGACGAATACCCATATAATTCGGATAGGTGCGAAGGTCGTTACATGGGAAGCGACAACAGCTTCGCAGCTCTGGCTGTCTCAGAGTCGGACGACGAAGAGGATGAAGTCCAAGCTATAATGAGCACCATCAGGCAGCTTGAAGAAAAAGTACTTGCCATTAAGGCAAAGTATACAGCCAGGCGTGAAAAGGAGCAACAAGTATGCTCCCAATCACAACAACAACAACAACAACAACAGCAAAAGGTTGCAAGCCAGCAACAGTTAAAATTACAAACGGACAAAATAAAACAAAAACATCAGCCAAAACAGAAGACACAAACACATCAACAAGAAAAGCATACGCAGCCGCCACAACAACAACAGAATCTGAAACAGAAGCAACAACAACAACACAACCAACAACTACATCAGCAAAAGCAACAGCAGCAGAGACAACAACAGCAAGAGCAGAAAGCCACCAAGCAAAAAGTGCCACCAATCAACACTTTTAAACTGGAGTTAAAGGACACTGTTGATCTGTGTAAGTCGGCAATAGGCAACAACTTTTTTATAAAACGATTGTCACTAGATAGGCATGCGATCCACTGTAACACAGGGAGCGCTATTATAAAATAAAAAAATTACTGAAGGATTCGACGACGGAGTTCTTCTCCTACACCCCGAAGGGGGACAAGCTGCAAACAATGCTGCTGAGGGGATTAGAACCGTCGACTGATCCGGAGGAGCTCCTTGCACTGCTGAAAGAGAAGAAGTGCGAAGGGCTCCAATTCGTGGGGGTCAAGCCTTTCACCACAGCCAGAGCCAAAAGGGAGAAGCGGCAACTGCCGATTTTCCTAGTCCAACTAAGTCCCACCAGCAATCTGGATGGTCTAAGGAGTATTAAAGTCCTAGACTACCAGGTTGTCCACTGGGAGAAATTAAAGAGGAGCGAAAACATTTTACAATGTGTTCGCTGCCAAAGGTTCGGGCACGCCGCGTCGAACTGCGAAATGCAGCCTCGATGCTTGAAGTGCGGAAAGAACCACAAGTCGGAGGAATGCGCTCTGGGTAAGGTCGGAACGTCTGAAAAAAGCCAACTCTCTTGTGCTTTATGTAGGAACACGGGACACACCGCAAATTATCGGGGTTGTCCCAAATTCCAGTACATTAAAAGAATTAATCTGGCCCGGCAGCAGAAAGTGGAAGTTAAACGTCCACCCGTGCATTCACAAACTCCAGCCGTTACTCCCCATATTACCTACGCCCAAATGGCGACAGGTAGGGGAAATACGGTACAGCAAGTGAAGGTTGCTTCTCAGGCCCCAGCGCCCAGAGCACCGGAACCAGTACCTGACATGCTAGCTATCTTGCTCTCTATCCAGGGGCAGATGGCTCAGCTACAACGTCATTTAACTGAACAGACCGCGCGGGTGGATCAAGTATACGCTCTGCTGCCTGGCCTAACGCACCTTTTGCCGTAATGGGTACGTGCGTGGCGGAGCAAACCCTGAAGGTCCTTGCTGTGAATGTGAATTCACTGACAAGGTTCGAACGACGAGCCGCACTATTTAAGTTGCTTAAAGACCAAGCCTCTGATGTGCTTTTGGTTAGCGAAACTAAGCTTACTAAGAGACACAAAATGAGGCACAGAAGATACAAAATAGTACGGAGAAACCGACCCAACTCCATTCAGGGAGGTGGCGTTGCAATTCTCGTACGAAAAGGTATACATTTTAAAAGAGTATACAATCGTGTAGTACGTAGGTTCCAGGTGCTGGAAGCATGCATCGTGTATATCCCACTCCGTAGTGGAAAGCGGTTGTACATGGTGTCTGTCTATGCACCTAAGGCTACTCAATCCACAATATTTATCTCAGAGCTCGAGACGCTTTTTCGATTCCTGAGGTTGGAATTGAAAGACAACTACTTTATTATCGGCGGAGATTTCAACGCCAAACATAGTGATTGGGGAAATAATACACCAAATACTAGAGGGAACCTACTATTCAATTGGTGGGGTCAGCACAGTGTGATGTATCGACTCGGGCTTAAGGCGACGGATAGTCCGTCGTTTCCCAGACACGGGTCTTATTTGGATCTTTTGCTGTTCGACTCACGAATACAACTGACATGTACTAACCAACAAACTACAAACTGTCTACGCACTTTCGTGTATGACAGTGACCATTGCGGTCTCAGCACCGAAATAACTGTTCCCAACGAAATTGCGGAATTGGATGAGTTTGTCCAAAGGCATTCCTACAATTATAGTAGGGTGCGTTGGACACACTTCACCAGAACACTGACTAGAGCACTCTCCTCGAATTCGCTCTACCCACCGTCCAACAGAAATCTGTCAAACGAGGAGATTGACAGGTATCTAAGACTAATAGACAAGACAATAAAACGAACAATGGACATAACGATACCTCGGTACCGACACACTGACGAAGAAGACCTATTCCGCAACGCAACTATTGACGCACTGCACCGACATAAAAGTAGACTACTGTCAAGACTAAAAACCTTGTACAGACGGTTTACTGACAGACATAACCCGGAGATCGTGACACTGAAGTCGTCGATTAAAAACCTCCAAACATTAATAAAAGAAAATTACAGAGCATCTATAAATTTGTATTGGAACAATAAAATTCGGGCTGTAAACACCAGCAACCCGAATATGTTCCCGCAAATAAATAAAATATTTCGGAGAAATAATCAGAACGACCTTCCTTGTCTTAAAATCGCCCGAACGACGAACAACGAACAAATACAGGTAGAAGCTATAGGAGCGACTTTCCAGGAAGTGTACAAGGCGAATGTTATCATTGGCCCGAACCACGATCTGGAGAATCGAGTCCTTGTGCACAATTTCTACCTTCGAAATGAAATTGTGAATTGGCGATTCGAGAGCTCGGGTTTCACCCAGTTCAGTGACGAGAATATGGCAAATAATGTCATCACCAACGATAGGGTACTACAAACGATCTTCGAATCACTTAGAAGTAAGAAATCAATGGGGACCGATGAAATACCGAGCATTGTGCTTCGACATCTCCCACTGTTCGGAAATCAACAAATTCAAAATAAAAAATATATTGTAAAAATAAGTTTATATTTATATAAACAAAGAAATGTTAACAAGTAGTTTATAAAACAAACAAAACATGTACTAAAACGAACCATAATAATGTCACGACACAAATGTCAATCAGAACAAACATAACATTGGTTTTAGCAGTTAAAATAAAGATTTCAGTTTTAAGAATTATAACGTAAAAATTACCGAAAGATAGTCGTTTGTTTTATTTCTCCTTTTTTATCGAAAAAAGTTCTTTTTTTGGGAAAATCAACATTTGGTCCATTCGAGCCAAATCAAGAATTTTTAATACAATCAACACAAAATTGTACAAGTACATTTGTCAACACAAGGATCTACATATAGATATACTCGTACATACATATTTAGAAACGAAATTATCAACACTGAAGTTTTATAATAGTTATACATAAATTATCAAAATCAACACAACAAGTTAAGATAATAAGAAGAAAACCTGCAACCAGCAATTCATCAAGGATTCCATCGCTGCAGCCTTCAACAAAAATTTAAAAAAAAAGCTCCAAAAGTGCGTGTGTGTGAGCAGGAAAAGTCATCAGGAGAAGTGCATACCTGGAAGAAATTAAAAGGAAATCATCAGTCGGAAGTTCAAGTGAGTCCTTTCCATTATAATTACTCGTACTTACATTGTACACAAAAATTTACATATAGATATATACATATATATATATAATACGATTATTACTCCACATCTTTGTACATTTTAAAACATATATACATATATATATAATATAATATTATTAGTGGTTTTGTGTAATAATTTTCAACATCTCATATAAAAATTCACATCATGTCGTTCGGAAAATTACAATTAAACGTCCTTGAACGTATCAAAAAGGATTATGAGAATTTTGGGAAGGCAGACAGTGCGCGTTTGAAAAGGGCGAATTATATTCAAACCCGTATTTCCATTTTAGATGAACAAATGGTTCAGGCAAATAAATACCATGAGCACATCATGGTAGATGATAGCAAAATTGATCCTGGGCAGATTTCTTTATTAGTGGAGACATACGATAAGATCCGCGAGTTATTTGCTGATTACAAGGCAGATTTGTTAGATGGTCTAGACAAAATTTCAGTTAGTAAAGGTGTTACATACGATGCAAGAACTTCTCAATCAACGGACGATACCAAGGAACGAGGCCACAACGAGCTGCGATTGCCGGTCATCAACATTCCAACGTTTTCTGGCAGTTATGAAACCTGGAGGTCGTTTCATGACATGTTCCTGGCATTGATTCATAACAACCAATCTTTAAGTGATGTCCAGAAGCTTCATTATTTGAAGTCGTCGGTTAGCGGTGAAGCAGATCGTCTTCTACAGCACTTGACTATAGATCAAAGCAATTATGGTCCAGCATGGAAGATCTTGACAGAACGCTACGATCATAAAAGAGTGTTGGTTAATACGCAGCTGAAACTTTTATTTAATCAACATACAATTACCTCTGATTCATCGGCTAACATCAAAAGAATCCTCGATACTTCACAAGAAATAATTCATGCATTGAAGAATTTAGGCCTGCCTGTAGAGAGTTGGGATGTTATTTTAATTTTTATTATTTTGCAAAAGCTTTCGAATAATACACAGCAGTTATGGGAAGAAAAGCTAGGTTCGAGTAAGGAGTTGCCATCATTCAAGGAGTTTGTAGAATTTTTAGAGTGTCGGTTTCGTACCTTAGAAGCAGTAGATCCCAAGGGTTCGAGTAGCAAATCCGAGCAGCGTAGGCCAGGAACCCATGTTTTTTATAGCCAGCAGGAATCGAAAAGACAGGTCAACTGTAGCGTGTGTCAAAGAGGTCAGCATTCGCTTAGGAAGTGTGATCGGTTTCTGCAAATGGATGTGGAGCGTAGGAGGCAAACTGTGCGTAGGGTAAAGGTGTGCGAAAACTGTTTGGCATACAGTCATTTCAAATCAAGATGCCCAAGTGCGAAGTGCTGTCATTTCTGTAAGCAGCGCCACCATTCTTTGCTACACGAAAATACATGCAACACAGGTCAAATCACACACAGTGCACCTTTAGCTACACAAGTTGTTCCTCATCCATTTACGTCTAACCACACAAATAACCTTCATTCACAACAGATGTCAGTCAATCCAAATGCGTCCGAGTTTCAACCACACACAACAAACAACAGTCATCTTAACAGCTACCATGTCAACACGAACACCAGGGTTTTGTTAGTGTATAAGACAAACGCAACCGGATATCTCAGACGCCAGGATGTCGCAGGTTCTACGAGAGGCAACGGTTCAATCAAGCTGAACAAACAACGATATCATGGGTTACAGACAGCAAGCAAAAACAAGGCAAATATTTCCACAATAATCGAACGACGCATCTTTACATTTACAAGGAAACAACAGACAGGCAGCGATAACGATCACGATCAGGCGACAACTTACATAAACATGCAACCTATCAGCACAAGACTAGCAGCAGGCAGAAGTACAAACTACTAAAATGGCAATCTGGCAATGAGATAATGTAAACATGTATATACCTTTTTACTTTTCTTTTTAAATGACTGTTGTCTTCTATGGCAGTTGTGTTTTGGTCGCTCAATAAAGTGGTCCAGTGGATTGTAACATTTCATTATTTTCGTTTGGCTTACCTTTTTCCATTTTCAAATGTATATTGCATAGATACATTTTTTGGTGCCTCCTGTGAGGAATTGTTTGAATTTGCCCTGAGTACATATCGAAACAGTTTTTTGCAATAAATTATTTGGTTCAGTTACGAGTTTCACAAAATTGCATAACGTTATATCAACCAGTGGTTTTGTGCAAACCTTCTAAAACATTCGACTACGTGTGGCACGTGTGGAGAAGAATCGATCGAATTCGTGGGATTTCATACAACTTTGTTAATCTCTGGACATTGGCACTTGTATTACACAGTAAGTAACGTGTTAATTTGGCGTGTGCATTAAATCCCGACATAATGGCTGAGTTAAATCGACGCACATCCGAAGCTAACATATTGCGCCGTATGACAACCGCAATTTTGGCTGAGGCATTCACTGGCGACGCCCATACATGCTCCCAAGAATTGGCTAGTTTAACCATGCATTTCGAACGGTTTACTGCCGCTCATGATGTGCTAGTTGGCGACGCAGCCAATGACAACGAATTGGAGGCACATCAGCGGCTGTGGAACGAACTAGAGGATCTATACAAGCCATCGGTAGCGAAGCTCAATCGATTGATGGCTCCTAAGCCTGAATCATTGGTCCAGGAGGATTCGGCAGAACTGCGATCGGCCACTATGGATTTGAAATTGGATCCGATTACAGTTCCGAAATTTAATGGCTCACTACGCAACTGGCTAGCATTCAAAGATGCAATTCAAACGCTCATCGATAAACCTGGAATTCCCGAGTACTACAAATTGCAAAAATTGCGCGAATCATTGGTTGGCGATTCACTCGAAGCACTTGTTGGCAATTTATACACTGGCGGCTATCAGGCTACTTGGGATGAGTTAGTGAGACGGTACGACAACAAGAAACAATTGGCGGAATTACACGTCTCTCGCTTCGTTGGCATCAAACCAGTTACTATCGAAACTGGCGCTGGACTTTTGACTATTGTGGACACCGTGCGCGAATCGCTTCGCGCATTGCGTGTAATGGCATTGCCAGTTGATCAATGGGATGCGTTATCTGTGCCCATAGTCACATCGAAATTACCCCAGGTAACGCAACATGCATGGGGTATGCACACAAGTCAAAAGGATATTCCTAAATTGGGTGATTTGCTGGACTTCGTCGAGAAGAGAGCACAGAGTCTATCGCTTGACGTTATTCATTGGCCTGGCTCCTCCAACAATGGCAACGCAAGTGGCTCATCACAGCGGCGTTCAACATATGGACCACGTTTGGTGAAGTCGAAGTTGGCAGCGACTTCCCCTGGCAATTGTGAGTTTTGCGACAGCAGTACACATCGCATCAGTAGTTGTCCAAAACTGCTGGCCTTACCTGTGGCTGAACGGTTCAACAAACTACGCAGCTCTAATCTATGCTTCAACTGCTTGAGGCCCGGACATGCAACCAAGGTGTGTGCAGGTGGCAACTGTCGAAATTGTCAAGGCAGGCACAATACATTGCTGTGTCGCGGTAACTCTACTGGCGCCGCACCACCTGTTAGATCAACATCAACATCGACAGCTGCGCTGAACCCTGCAGCATCCAAATCTCAACCACCACAAAATTACATAGATTGACTACCATCGACACCCAAGACGTTTGTGGTAATTGGCGAACGATTGGTTTTATTGGCGACTGCAATCGTTCACATTAAGGATGGCTATGGCACTACACATCGTTGCCGAATCATTTGCGACCCAGGCAGTCAGGTCAGTTTTATGAAGTACAAATTTTTTAATCAATTGGCTATTTGCAGGAAACCCTGTACAATTCAAGTAGAAGGTGTGGGTTCAGCTATCACACACACGCGTGCCCTCGTCACACTCAATTTAGCATCGTGCGACAAAACATTTGACATTGATGTGAACTTTTATTTGCTTAGTACGATTACTACACCAACACCAGTAGCTGACATTGCACCGTCGTGCTGGGAACATTTGCGCACATTGGCCTTGGCAGATCCGTCGTTTGGTAGAACGGGTCGAATAGATGCTCTTATTGGCGCAGACGTGTGGGGTAACATCATACAAGAAGGCATAATACGCGGTTCAGTGAATGAACCATTTGCCCAATCAACTTCGCTGGGATGGGTGGTATTTGGACCAGCCACAGTTGACACTTCATTTGCTGCATTAGCTCGCTCACTACACACAGCCCATGGCAATATTGATGGTGGCAACGGGCGGCTCGACTTGATACTGGCCCGTATATTCGAAGTTGACGCAGAAAACAAGACCACAGTTGCCGATAACGATATATGCGAGAATGTATTCATGGCTACGCATCGACGTGATTCCGATGGCCGTTACGTCGTCCAGATCCCCTTTCATCCAGACGCACCGGCTCTTGGCAACTCGCATCCTCTGGCACAACGTCAATTTTATCAGTTGGAGCGCAGATTGGCGAACGATCCAGAGCTCAAGGCGAAATATGTGGCATTCATACAAGAGTACATGGCTTTAGGTCATATGAAGCCTGTCTTAGACCTCTCATCTGACCCATCACAGCAATACATTATACCACATCATCCGGTATTGGCAAAATTTCGCGTTGTTTTCAATGCTTCAGCGAAGACAACAAATGGCGTTTCTTTAAATGACACACAATTGAGTGGACCGCTCATACAGGAATCGCTCACTACCATCATCTTCCGTTTTCGACGCTTCGCAGTGGCTCTCTCGGCAGACGTAGAGAAAATGTTCCGACAAGTCCGAATCCACGAACGCCATCAACGCTGGCAGCAAATTTTGTGGCGCGAATCACCTACTGAACCGATTCGCACGTACCAATTGACTACTGTCACATATGGCATGGCATCGGGTCCGTACAACGCTGTTCGAGCAATGCAGCAGTGCGGCCGCGACAACTGCAACATATTGGCGAATAAGAACCGAGCGGCGACCGCTCTCACAAGCATCCTTCGTGACTTCTACGTCGACGATTACTTAACGAGTGTCGAAACCACCCACCAGGCAATTCAATTGGCAAATGACGTCGATACAGTGTTGCAGCAAGGTCATTTCCACCTCCGCAAATGGCAATCCAACGACAAAGTGGCAGTGGCTGGAATCACAGGCAATCGGGGGACAGCAGTTGACATCGAATTGAAATCTCCGGAGGTTACGGTGCTTGGTTTGCATTGGAATCCAACAACGGATGAGTTGTACTATCGAATCAACATTGGCGAAACGACATCTACCACAAAACGGCAGGTCCTGAGCGATACTGCGCGATTATACGACCCAACAAATATGCTTGCACCCGTTATTATTGTGGCAAAAATATTTATCCAGACTTTATGGCGTACTGGCTTGGGATGGGACTCGCAACTACCAACGGAACTGATTCAAGAATGGATGGATTATCGCAGCAAATTGCAAAGGCTGCAACAATTACGAATTCCACGTTGTTTGCGGATGCAAGCATCGGCCACAACACATTTGCATGGCTTTTGCGACGCTAGCATCAAGGCGTATGCAGCTGTCGTGTACGTCTGCACGACGAGCATCAATGGCGACTTCACCTCAGCACTCGTTACTGCAAAAACGCGTGTTGCACCATATCGAGTCGATCAACAAGGCAATTCGACGACAACGATACCACGTTTGGAGTTGTGCGCAGCACGACTTTTGGCAGAAACTATTGGCAGTATTAAACATTCATTGGACTTGGAGCATGCACCCTGCACGCTACATAGCGACTCAGCGATTGTACATTGTTGGCTGCGTAAACCAATTGCTACGCTAAAACCCTATGTTGCGAACAGAGTTGGCTACATCCAGCAACATACCAACGTGGCGGATTGGCGACATGTCCGCAGTCATCTAAATCCAGCCGACTGTGCGAGTCGCGGGATTTCAGCGGATTCTTTAGTTGGTCACCCGTTATGGTGGCATGGCCCAACTGAACTAATGCGATCCAGAGTGGCCACCGATATTCCAGCTCCCTCGAAGGCAGACGTGGAGGCGATGGCAGTAGAATCTAAACCTATCAAGGCTCATATTGCGCGTACGTCGCTACCGCCTATCATCCAAACGAGATATCGCTGTGGCGACGAAGTCATCACCATCAATTTAGTCGAACGTTTCTCTTCAATTGGCCGACTAATACGAACAACTGCATATGTGCTTCGTGGCAATCCAATTCGACGACAATATTGGCATCACACCGTTGTGGACTGTGATGAAATGGCTATGGCTTTGAAATGGCATCTTCGAGCGGAACAAGACAGGTACTTTTACAATGAAATTCAACAGTTAACCCATTCAAAGCAGGTTGCAGTAACAAGCAAATTGGCATCGTTGGCGCCATATTTGGATTCAGAGGGTATATTACGAGTCGGCGGTAGATTACAACATTCTGGACTAACGACTGATCAAAAGCATCCGATCATTATGGCTAAAGGAAGTTCCTTATCGCGACTTATCGTACATGATATCCATCTCACGAACTCCCACGCGCAGGCTGCGCTCATGCTGCAAATACTCCGGCATCGATATTGGATCATCAGTGGCCGTGCGCTTGTCAAACAATGCGTCTATGAATGTGTCATATGTCGACGACACGCTCAGCGAATGGCTCAACAGCAAATGGCATCATTACCAGCGGTGCGGGTTATGGCTTCCCCACCCTTTTCATCATCTGGCATCGACTACTGTGGACCTGTCAGCATTCGAATTGGGGCACAGCGCACACGTACGACGAAAAAAACATATGTGGCTATCTTCATCTGTATGGCAACCAAGGCTGTCCACATCGAGTTGGCGGAGGATTTATCAGCAAGATCATTCCTCAACGTTTTCGCACGCTTCGTTGGTCGGCGAGGCCCATGCAGTCATCTTTATAGCGACAATGGCACGCAGTTCAAAAGGGCGAACAAACTTCTTCAAACCGACTTGGTCGAATGGCGCAGTGAATACACACAACAGCAATTGGCGAATCAACAGACTCAATGGCATTTCATCTCAGCAGCGGCTCCACATCAAGGCGGTCTATGGGAAGCCGCCGTTAAATCAGCAAAGAGGCATTTGTTGCGCGTAGTTGGTGGCCAGACGCTATACTTCGATCAATTGCATACATTGCTTGTGCGAATTGAGGCTTGTTTAAATTCGCGACCGTTGGTTGCAGTACATGACGGCGTGGATGACCGTTTGGCACTGTCTCCGGCTGATTTCTTGATCGGTCGTTCGCTCGTGGCATTACCTGAACCTACCGTTCCCGAGGCTCCTACAAATCGACTTCAACATTGGCAACTCTTACGACAAATGCATCAATCTTTTTGGCATCGTTGGCACGATGAATATTTGGCTTCGCTGCAGCAGCGCACAAAGTGGCGGCGAACATGCGAAAATCTGCAGGTTGGTGATGTCGTCGTACTTCGTCACGAAAATTTGTCCCCAGCCAAATGGCGACTGGCACGCATCACTGCTGTTCATCCGGGCAGTGACGGTCTTGTTCGCAACGTCACCGTGGAATATTGCTTGGAGAATAACAAATTGAAGAGCACAACGCGACCGGCGCAGAAGGTGTGTCGGCTATTCAGCATTGGTCCTGAGCCTACCGGCCCAGCCGGGCAGTAAATGTATAAGACAAACGCAACCGGATATCTCAGACGCCAGGATGTCGCAGGTTCTACGAGAGGCAACGGTTCAATCAAGCTGAACAAACAACGATATCATGGGTTACAGACAGCAAGCAAAAACAAGGCAAATATTTCCACAATAATCGAACGACGCATCTTTACATTTACAAGGAAACAACAGACAGGCAGCGATAACGATCACGATCAGGCGACAACTTACATAAACATGCAACCTATCAGCACAAGACTAGCAGCAGGCAGAAGTACAAACTACTAAAATGGCAATCTGGTAATGAGATAATGTAAACATGTATATACCTTTTTACTTTTCTTTTTAAATGACTGTTGTCTTCTATGGCAGTTGTGTTTTGGTCGCTCAATAAAGTGGTCCAGTTTTTTGGTGGATTGTAACATTTCATTATTTTCGTTTGGCTTACCTTTTTCCATTTTCAAATGTATATTGCATAGATACAGTTAGCTACAGCATTGTTGAGGGTTAGATCTTCAGATGGCGGCAGGTTAGTTTTGAGAGCGTTAGTAGATCCGGGATCTGAGGCTTCGTTCATCACTGAGTCAGCGGTCCAACGACTTGGTCTGAAACCAAAGAGGACGTTTATGAAGGTTAATGGGCTGGGGTTGGTCAGCAGTGGAACCACACAAAAGGCCGTCGACCTGGAACTTGAGTCGTTAACCTCAAGCTATACAGGCAAGGCGCATGTATTGGTCTTTAGGACACTGACTGGGCTTCTTCCGGCCCAACACATTAACTTCGATAAATGGAGCAGTATTCAAAACTTACCTCTGGCGGATCCAACGTTCAATATACCATCAAAGGTGGACATGCTGTTGGGTGGTGACGTCTATAGCGACATTCTTCTTGGTGA
The DNA here is from genome assembly GCA_949129095.1 of Volucella bombylans. NCBI lineage: Eukaryota > Metazoa > Arthropoda > Insecta > Diptera > Syrphidae > Volucella > Volucella bombylans. The sequence continues at coordinate 351,586,466 of OX422140.1, forward strand.
GGTCATCAGGATTGCGGGAAATTCCAGTCCGGTCGCTCAAAAAACCCAGTTAGGATGGATTCTATTTGGAAAGATACCCAGTAGCGCTCAAGTAAGCAGTTTTTCGTGCCAACTCGACTCAACCATCGACACAACACTCCGAAAATTTTGGGAGATCGAAGAAGAGCCCTTTCCAAGGTATGAAGCTGAGGAAGAAAAAGAATGTGAGGTACATTTTATAAAAAATACGATAAGATTACCTTGTGGTCGATATCAAGTTTGCCTACCCTTTAAGGGTGAGAATCGTCCGACCATGGGACCAACACGTCAAGGTGCCTTTAAACGATTCTTACAGTTGGAAAGGAGACTCCACTGCAACCCAACACTGTTAAGGGAGTATTCGAATTGCATGAAGGAATATCTCAAACTCGGTCACATGTCTCCTGTAAATGAGTCGGATCAGGTTCTTCAAACCCCATACCATTATTTTATTCCTCACCATGCGGTCATCAAGGAGTCCAGCACGACAACGAAGCTGCGAGTGGTCTTTGATGCGACGTTTAAGCCAATCGGCGGAGAATCATTGAACGACCACTTGATGATCGGACCAAAGATGCAGAAGAACAAGTCATACAAGTACACATTTACAGGAGATGTTGAAAAGATGTACCGTCAAATTCAAGTCAGCAACCAGGACTCAAATTACCAACACATACACTGGAGAGAACAACCGGAAGAGGATATAAAGATTTTTCGCCTGCGAACGGTGACATTTGGTACAGCTTCGGCACCGTACCTAGCTATAAGAGTTTTCCAGCAGTTGGCAGACGACGAGGCGCATAGATTTCCGTCAGGAGCACAGGTTTTGAAGGAGGAAACATATGTTGATGACGTCATCAGCGGAGGAGACAGTATTGAAGAGACACAGGATAAGTTGAAGGCTGTTAAGGAACTGTTGGAGACCGCAGGATTCCACTTGCGAAAGCATGTCAGCAACTCCAACTTAGTACTTCAGCACATTCCACTGGATCAGCGTGGAATTGACTTTACCATTCCAATGGATGAAAATATCAACGTCAGAACTTTGGGCATAAGGTGGCTACCAGCACTTGACGTTTTTTCCTTCCAGGTTGCATCGATAAGTACTGCAGACTTCACGAAACGGTCAATCTTGTCTTCAATAGCCAAGCTCTACGATCCGTTGGGCTGGGTTTCACCATGTATAGTCAAGGCAAAGATGATAATGCAGAAACTATGGTTTAAGGGATCGGAGTGGGACAAACCAGAACTACTCTATGAACTGGTGAAAATGAATTACCTAAAGCGATGGAAACGAGTGCAGGCATTATTGCAATCGTTCTGGAGAAGTTGGAGTTCGGAATACTTGTCACGACTGCAGCAGAGACCAAAGTGGATAAAGGCAATACACGGCCAAATCAAGGAAGGCGATTTAGTTCTCGTCAAAGATGAAAGGCTACCACCACTGAAATGGAGAATGGCCAGAGTAAAGAAGCTTCATCCTGGTCCCGATGGTCTGGTCAGAGTAGTGACACTTAAAACAGATAGTGCGGAACTAAAAAGACCGGTAACGAAGATATGCCCACTTCCGAGCAACACATCAAACGCGGACACAACACAGATTTAAAACAGGCATACAACATCACAAACATAACCACCTATCGACTTACTTATAACACAGATACCAATACCCAACACAACAAAATTTCTACATAAAGCGGAAACGTGATTGTGTCGCCAAATGGCCCCTCCTTGACCGTACTCGGACCAACAGCAACGTAGGATCTCGAGGAGGCAATCACGTCCGCAAAACTCTGAAAATTCAACACGACACTAAAACCATTGCGGATCTAGAACAAATATACGAACAAAAACCCACAAAACCGACACTCTCAAAACAACAACACACAGAAATAAAACATTTTACCTTCAGCGGAACCGTGATTGTGTCGCCAAATGGCCCCTCCTCGACCGTACTCGGACCACCAGCAACGTAGGATCTCGGGGAGGCAATCACGTCCGCAAAATTCCACAAAAGTTCAACACAACGCTAAAACTATATGGGATCTTGCACAAGGATTCGAACAAAAATCCACAGAACCGACACTCTAAAATTAACAAAGAAAATAATAACGATCATACCAACTCAAGCGGAACTGTGATTGTGTCGCCAAATGGCCCCTCCTGGACCGTACTCGTACCGCTAGTATCGTAGGATCTCCAGGAGGCAATCACTTCCGCAAATACTCCGCAAAGTTTAACAGACTCTAAAAACAACAACACAAAAAAAATAATAAAAACAAAAATACAATTTAAAATAAATATCGGAAAACGAAAACATTTTAATTTAGAAAAAGGGGCAAATATTTAGAGTAGTGTAGTCAACGGCAACACTCCCAGTACAAAAAAAATCACTCCAGCAAGATAACCGACATAAACCACTCAAACACAAAATTCACTCATCATTCATTGCAATCTAAGGTTATCCGTACTACACATGCGCAAAATCAATATAACACACCACACAAAATACTCAATTCGTTCAAACCAACTAATCATTACACACCCACTCATACAGTCCACTTACCCATTCATAATACAGAATGCAACAATATAATGCAACTCGATCAAACACAAATCTCCATTGAAGAACAGGAACACGCACACACACACATAATTTACGCACTTGAAGCTAAAGAAAAACACATAAAATGAAATCAAAACAAAAAAAACGAATGGAGGCGAAAACTAATAAACAACATTTAAAATATTACTAAATCAATGAAATAATAGAATTTAATCAAAAAACAACTTACCCGAAAATACAGCAACTAACTTTTAACAAAAAAAGCAAAACCAGAAAACAAAAAAAAAATATGCGAATTTACTACCGCGCACTTCACTTCCACATAATAGAACAAATTTTGTCACCACAAATTACGAAAGCTGTAGTATTGAGAAAATTAGAAAGGGAGATGGGGAGTAGCATCTGCATTACTCAAAAGTAGTTTTCTTTTGTTTGTCATGTCCTCTCGTTCACGTCCATTAGTGTGCATTGTAAATTGTTCTAATGTCATTTCTTTTTTACATGAACTTGAATTCAAATTGCCATTAATGGTCAGAACATCTGAAGACGGCAGCATCCAGAGACATTCACAATTGCGAACGCTGTTCACGGCCGGGGAGAATGTTCGGAAATCAACAAATTCAAAATAAAAAATATATTGTAAAAATAAGTTTATATTTATATAAACAAAGAAATGTTAACAAGTAGTTTATAAAACAAACAAAACATGTACTAAAACGAACCATAATAATGTCACGACACAAATGTCAATCAGAACAAACATAACATTGGTTTTAGCAGTTAAAATAAAGATTTCAGTTTTAAGAATTATAACGTAAAAATTACCGAAAGATAGTCGTTTGTTTTATTTCTCCTTTTTTATCGAAAAAAGTTCTTTTTTTGGGAAAATCAACACCCACTAGAAGCGGTGAACATTTATACCACCCTGTTTAATAATGCAATGAATAATGCACATTATCCAGCGCGTTGGAAAACTGCGGTGGTGCATCCCATCCCCAAAAGAGATAAAGATACTTCCAATCCGGCGAATCTCCGCTCGATCAGTCTTCTTCCAAACATCAGTAAGGGTTTCGAGAAGGTGATCAATAGAGTTCTGACTAAGTGGGTTGAGGACAAAAATATAGTTCCGGATAATCAATTCGGTTTCAAGGCGGGGCATGATATCATTCATGCTGCGTCTAAACTGGTTTCTGATATCCAATGGAACAAAGGCAAGAACCAGTGCACTGGTGCCTGCCTGATTGACTTGGAGAAGGCCTTCGATACCGTATGGTTAGAAGGACTCTTTTTCAAGCTGGACAGGTTGGGCATTAGTAAACCACTGCTGTATATTCTTTCTGATATAGTCTCCAGTAGACAGTTCATCGTGAAGAATGGCGATGTGACTTCTGCTGGAACATTTAACATTACAAACGGTCTGCAACAAGGTGCGGTAAATTCGCCGATCTTACTCAACATTTACACAAGTGATCTGATAGGTTCACTTCACCATTGCATAGCGTACGCAGACGACATAATCGCGTACAGATCAGTTCCACACTTGCTTGTCGAAATGTAGTCAGATACCTTGGGATCTGGCTAGATCAATTTCTGTATTTTAACAAACATATAGATGTTGCTCTGGCCAGAGCCAAAGGTGCTTTTGCCGTTACAAAGAGACTGTTTTATAACAGCCAACTCGATGCGAGGGTGAAGGTAATCTCCTACATGGCCCTTATCAGGCCCATGCTTGTATTTGGATGTCCCGTGTGGTTCAACGTGAGAGCAAGTTTATTGGAAAAGATTCGGGTGCTTGAGAGGGCTTGTCTTAGGACTTGTCTTCGCTTATACAGAACACCAGAGTCTCAGTACATAAAATTCTATCCCAATGAGGTCTTATACAATAGGGCGAATCTAATAATAGTGGACAATTTCGTCATTAAGTTGACTCGAGGGCACATTGCGGGAGCAATAGCCTCATCGAACAACCTGATATCCGGGGCTTACTACCCCAATTATATGTACGAGTATCACGAGAGAGTTCGCTTTGACGGCATTATTCCTCCAGAAGCGTTCCTCTACCTAGATATGAAAGGTCTGATCCATGACAGATTGGCGGTGCCGCTAATCTTCCACGTCGCTCGAACAGCTGCGGACAGGCGACTCAACTACGACAGAGACGTCGCACATGGCAGTGCGGAGCGTCTCCGGTTCAGTAGGTCGGTAGGGAGTCGCGACATGAGACATGTTGCTCGGCAGCACCAACAATTTTGGTGGCTTGTTGAAGAGGAGGATGCTTCGTCGTCGAACTCCTCCAGTGATAATTAGCTTCATGTGAAGTAAGGTGGGCCAGCCAAATTTTTTAATTTTTTTTAGCCATGGCCGGCTTACATAGTTCTAGGTAGGTTTAAGTTAGGTCTTAAGAAAAAAAAATATACAAAAACACAAAAAAAAAAAAAAATGTATATATACATATGCTTATATATTACGTATATAGGTATTATGTATATATATATATATATATATATATATGTATGTATGTGTATGTATTAGACGTAAGTAGGTTAAGTAGTTTAAGATTTATTTTTAGGTAGTCTATAAGGTTTTAGTTTTAAGTTTTTATAGATAAAAAAAAAAAGTCCAGACACTAAGTTTTTCTTTCATTTTCTTAGTTCTAATAAATGTTAAAATAAAAATAAAATTAGACTGTAAGTTACGTCGAAAGACATAGATCAAGTATTATGTTTAATTTAGAGTACCCGCATGGGGCCAGTAAGTTACAATAAGATTATTTTTTAAGTTAATTAAGCTAATTTTTAAGCGTTTTTTGTTTAGCATATAAGAGTAATTTAAGTTATAGAAATAAAATGCATAAAAAACTAACTAAAAACATCGTAAACATCGTCTATAAGACATTTTCTGCCGTTTAGTATGAGCTTCTGAGCACTAGCTATACAACGCCATGTATAGTTTTGACATCTGTTGTAAACTATAGAGAATTCTCGCTGCTCCTTCAAAGTTTGTAATGAATCAAGTGAGACATCTAGAAAGAAAGGTTTTAGACAAGGTCGTGACTTATTAGACATCGCTCTAGAGAGGATCATGCTAAATTCACTGGCCTAGAAAACAAGCCACTTTTTAAGTTTTTCGATTGAACTAACACAGCGAGCCGTCAATGAAACTGTCGTGAATATTAATGCGGAAGCGGCAAAAATTAATCTGCACAAAGTCATTCATCAAGTCGACGGTCCCATTTGTATTGACGGGAATAGACCAAATTTCAGCTATAAAATGTACGGGCTGTACAGCGACATTGATCTAGTTAGGCGACTGCGGATCCAACGGCTCAAATAGCTAGGCCGTGTTGAGCACCAGTTTTTGTGGGGCTTATTTCTTAAAAAATAATGCCGGCCCTAGCGTTACAGTCAAGGGAAAGCTACTAATATTTGCATTTCCCAATTGAATGGCATTAATGTGGAAGAGCCATGGTTTCAATAAGACTGCAAGAAATACCATAAAACGCATGCCACAATCAATTTATTGAACGAAACATTTAATGAGCGCATAATATCGTGTAATGGGCATGTGGATTGACTCCAAGATCGTGTTATTTAACAGATTTGGGAGAATTTTCTGTTGTGATGTGTGAAGTCGCAAGTGTATGCCAATAAACCAGAGACGATGAAGGACTTGGAAGCCAACATTGGCTGCATCATTGCCAACAAACAAAATCAGCTGTTTGAAAATGTAGCTACGATTCCTTTTAACAGAATATTTACAAACCCAAACATCATAGCAGGATCTATTTTAGGTAAGACTTTATTCTAAATCCTTAAGAAAAATCTATAATGGAACCCATCGTCGTCTGATTCCTCCAAGATGGAGCATTCCCGCGATGATTGTAAATGTCTCCCCAATTCAAAAAAATTCCGGTGTCACTTTATTTTTACCACTCTCTGTGATACGAGAAAATCCCCTTTAATTATCTAAAAGCCTTTTAGAAACCCTCAGCATAACCCAAACAAAAATAAAATCCACTCTCTTGTTCAACCCTGCCATCATCAGTTAGAGCCCGTTTAAGAACTACTAAATGAAATAAAGAAAATCCACTCAAACCTTCACGAAGGATCCGTCACCGTCACCGTCACTCAACCCTCACAATCCTTTTATGTAAAATTCAAAAATTCTTTCTAAACAGAAACATCCTTTGCAAATAAATGCTTTATTGTACTTGGCCCCAATTAATATCCGGTTGCCGGAATGAATTTTCCAAAGTAATAACACAGAAACAAAAAACCAGTAAAAAACAGGAAAAAACACAACAAAAATCCTTTCCTCCAGCGTCGTCGTGCTGTTTCTAAAAAAAAAATGGAATCAAGGAATCCACCCCACGGCGGCATGACGGCAATGGCCAAGAGTTGAAGAGAAAAACCCGGGAAAACTCGAAAATTTTTCTCACACCGTTTACGTTCTCTCATGCCAACAAGAATTTGATTACAAATTTATTCGCTCTCGTTCTTTGACTGTATTCTCATCTCGTCCTTTCACCCACCCCACTGTAAAGGGGAAAAATGGAGATGTTAACAATAATCATAATATTCCCGTTAGTACCGTTGTTCGGGGTAATTTTATATCAGAGGGTTGGCCAATTTTACATGATCTCTATGCGGCACTTCGCCCTCAGCACCCTACACACGTATTTGCAGCTTCCTCTTGTCATTCTCCTTTGTGTATCATTCATCGGAAATGGAGTTATTAAGGATTCTTTATGTGTTCCTCGATGTCTTTCAACTGACTGCTGTAGTCAAAGATAAGGGGGTTGTGTGGCCGCCGTTGCTGTTGACGTTGTCGATTATCGATGGTTAAGGACAAATGCGAGGGGGCGCTTTTGTTCATCTAATGGAATAAAGGAGAAAAAAAGGATCAAGCCCTTTTTTACAACGGGGAATAATGATTTTCCTTTGGTATCACAGTGTCGTGAGAAAATATTGAGTTATGGCCACGATTTGTTTGCATGGGTTTTACGAGAAGGGGAGGGTTACAAATCGGCAATAGATTTGGGAAGGCTTTTGAGCATGAGAAACACTTTTCAGAGGATCTTGTTAACGGGAAAAGTAACTTAGAGGTTGCATACTCCTAGTTTTGCTAGTTTACTTGCATTAGGACCTTTTTGGCTGATCCATTACCAACGACTCTCAGATTTTGTAATACATACATGCATAAGTCTCTTGAGGTAAAGCACAATGCAAATACTTTGGCAAAGGGATGCCCATGATGGAGTCAGGAGCCAGATTCAGTAGTAATCTCATTTACTTCTCATTACTTCAACACATTCTGAATTAACGTCGTTTGAGCATTATCGACATCTACTCAGGATGACGAAAGGGATGAGCAATTCCGAGCCTTGTAGTGGGTTACATGCACCATCCTCTGAAGAATTTCTGCCCCTTCAAGCTGGGGATTGTGCCATCGCTCTAGCTACCTGACTAATATACCCTGTGAATGGACAAACAGCTTTGGATACGCATGTTCCGACTGCAGGTTGATCTTCCATTCCTTCCTACTGTGCGTTGTGTCGTCATGTAACATGGCTGCCTGCTTGACGCACCGTATTAAATATTGATTAAGTGTGACAGATACTTCCTGCTCTCAGATAACGACAGCTCTGAAAGCAGCCACAGGATGATAATGACAATGTTTTCCGCCTCAATAAACTTCGAAGTATATCAACTTTCGGAGCTCCTGCAACTAAAAGACAACTAGAAGCCCGCTGAACTCCCTTTAATGATGATATAGATGTAAGAATTCAGGCTAATTACATAAAGACTGACAGAATTGAATCTTGAGATGTTGGAAGCTTTGTAACATTAAATTACATGGAAAACTATAGCCAATCCGACGAAACGCTTTCACTTTTACAGAAACCGCAGATAGTTTTAGAGTCGCTCCAGTGCACGAATTTGAGAATAGTATGTTGATGGTATGTTCTATCGTGCAAGCTTCTGCTGGCAGTTCTAGGTGAGGAAGAGACAACATCTTCTGCGGTGCACATCTGGTTTCTGCACCAATGAAAGTAACTCAAATTTCTTCTTGCAAGACCACAGGAAGATACCCCACAACTGCAAATGCACTTTCCCTGTCAGCGTTCTCATTGACATAAGCACATCCTTTGCAATCCGATGAAATTTAAGCTCGAACCGGAACGTGTTGTCTCGGGTGTTCCAATAGGTTCAGTCATTTTTCTCTCCTTCATCACTAATGTTAGAAAAGAGTTTGGGATATAATTTACGATTAACATGTTTTATTATAATGGCATGACAGGACTGATAGGTGAAATGTGGTTGATGAGATGAGAATTGACTTAAAAACGGGCAATCAGGTTTTGACAGATTATTCGTCTGTCTATCCCTGGGCTACCTGAATCGAAGTTACACTTAGGATCGTGTTGCATTATTCCCTTCGTTTCATTTTTGCCTTCTGATACTCTCCAAATGGCAGGGTGTTGTTAATTATGTAGTGGGAAAATGAGTGGGAAAGTTGGTTATTTAAGGCTGCTGGTAATGAATGCAATTCAATTTCAATGCCATCATCAGCACTTTAATTCGCTGAAGACTCCTGATATCTTATCTTGCTTGGCGCTGATTTTGGTGTCGTTTCATTGTACCATTAGGTGTGTGCAAAATGTATTACCAATCGCCTTGTTAATACTTCCAGGAATCCAATGATTTCTTCTGTTGTAGCAACGAGCGTAGACTTTTTGGCCACCTTGAAATTTTCGAGGGTTCAATTGGATCCGATAGTTCGGAGCAAAAGTTCTTCTGGAGACTTCCCAGACTCTTGATTGGGGGTTGTCCTAAAAGTCATGAGGTATTTATATAGAGCTTTCTCCTTATGGTCTTCGTCCTCTATAATTTTTTTAAACGCTTCTTTGAATGTTCTTACTGCACGCTCGGCAAGGCTATTTAAAGCTTGATGAAATGGAAAGGTTGTGATGTGCTCAATAGAGTTCAAATGGAAATTCGTTGTATAGCACGTAAAGTGTGGTTTGTTGTCATTGGCAATCGTCTTCGGTAAGTCTTCAATCATGAAAACATTTTGCAGTGCGAAAATTGTTGATGATGAAGTTGGTGATAAAAATTCGTAAACAAACGGGAAACTAGAAAACGAATCGACATATATTAGCCACATATGAGAAGAGAACAGACCTCCAAAATCTATGAGGATCCTTTTCGCTTTAGAAAAAAATTGCTTCTCTGAGTGACTAAGGTTTGTACGGCAGGTAGCACACCTTTCCGTCGTTTGATTGATTGCTTGATCAATATTGAGAAACCAAAGGTATCTGCGCACCAAATACTTCACTCGAGTTAGCTCCCTGTGGCCCTCGTGTAGCATTTAGAGGATCCTTGCTTCGAGCGATGATGTGGATATAACAACGCGGATGTGATCGGTGGAAAGGAGTAAGACTCCGCTCTGTAGCAAAAAGGAACCTTTCTCAACTTAATTTGAGTGGAAAGTTACACACATTGGACGTTGTTTATTTTTTAATTTGGTGCGAAAGTTTGAGGAATAAGTTGCTATTTACGTGGTTTGAACGTGTAGTACGAGTACTCTATTATCTGAGCAAGAAAGAGTGAACTCTTACAGAAATGGCTTTTAGGTTAATTCTGAAAGCGCCTCGTCCTGTAAAACCTTGGCAGGCCTCAAAGTACGTTCAATGTTTCGTCGTATGTCCTCACTGCTGGCAACCATGGGATCCTTAGGTGACTGAAAATTCGAACATCGATAGCGGCTTTAAGGGGGGATCTTCCCTTATAGAAATGAACACAACTAAAATAAAGAAAAACACCGGAAGACTAGTTGAGGAGACCATTGAAAATCCCTTTCAGGGAGGATCAAGGGTGCTGAGGTCAACAGTTAGCAGTATCGCAAAGAACTACCGAACGATGCGAGTCATCCGCAATACGAATGCTGGCAGTAGAATCAACCGTCCAGCAATCTAACTCCCTAGTTGAGCAAATAAGAGGGCTGCTAGAAATGCTGGAAAATAACAAAAGACGCTCGATCCATTAAGCGATAGAAAGCATCAGAGCTCTCGGCGATTCAGTTACATGACGAGAAAGCAAAGGAAGTAATTCGTCACAACAATTCATCGCAAACTTCGCCAGGGCTAAAGGCAACATTAGAGCGCAAAAGAAGACAGCAATACCGATCAAATGGTGTTGTAGACAACGTACTACCGTAGCCTAAACGCAGGCAAGATAATGCTGCGAACAATGTTGCAGACAGAAGACATCCGAATCAGAAACGTAAACAAATACACCCATCTTTGCAGGCAAGATGTCTTGAGTTTCCGACGAGTTATTGAGCGTCTTATGATAATCCGCATACTAACATAAGGCACGACACGAGTATTCTGGACATTCGAAAATTCCGCGCAGCCAAAATTGACTCGGATCACCACCTTGCCAAGTTAAGAATGCGGATCTCCCAAGCGCCACAATAGAGAACTATTGTGAGAAGGTATAACGTAGAAAAGCTGCAATCGCAAGAGGCCACCAGGATATTTGCCCAACGCGTATCCTATGCCGCCAATATAAAGTACGGAAGACCAGTGGCAACGCTGCCACCATGCCATTAGAGATGCCCTAACTGATGTGCTGAGTTTCATCCGATCATCACCAAAAAATCCCAGGTTTGATGAAGAATGCCAACAAGCACATGCAGCTAAACAAAAAGACTACAAAGCGGCGCTTCAACGAACGACGGGAGATTCTCGTGAGCTCTACTAGTAGAAGAGACGGGAAGAACACCGTCTTTTATAGGAGAAAAAAAATTAGTACGAGAAGAGCGCAATCAAAGATATTGAGGGGTTGTACTCTAGGAATAAAGTACGGAAGTTTTACAAGCAAGTAAAAGAGCCCGTCAAGGCAAGAAAACCCGTACAGAAGCACGTAGAGATGAAGAAGGAAAGCTCTTAATATCGTCACAGTGGGTGCTATCAATATGTAAAAAACACTTTTTCTTCGGACTGTATAACGACCAGGAAGTCAAACATCCCTCCGTCAGTCACAGTAGACCGTTCAAATTAGACGATAATAGGCAAAACTTCCGTTCATTTGTTCCTTTGCTGGTGTTCAAAAACTGTCTTAATTTACGTGAAGTTACCAATTCATAACGATGAAATGTTTTCCTATGCAGTGGAAAAATAGTCTCTGAAGCCATGTTATCTGAATTAAAATAAAATAAGATTCCAAATCAAATCGAACGTTCCTAGTTTTCTTTATTGTTCAACTGCAATCGTACTATAAAAGCGAATGCCAGTTGATGCAACACTCAAGACAATTCCTGTAATAACATTACCCCAAATCCATAAATCTCATTCACATGAAGCATCCATAACCAATTTACAATAAAAGAAATTCCAAAATCAAAAATCGTCACCAAATATGAAAATCCCATCACCCCGATTTTTTCTGAATTATTGCGAGCAATTCCAATCCAAGAAGAGTTGATCCCAAAATTTGCATGATGAAATTCGAATTCAATGCGGTCTCCTCCAATCATCCCGACTGGAAGGAGTGGTACCTAAATACAAAATTCAAAAATTCATTCACTAAACCCATTTATGCGCCTTCGATTGTGGATACCTTCTCTTCGAATTTTGTTCTTTTTACGATATAATTTTCAACGCACATCGGCTAGGGTGTGCCCTTTATCTCATTTTAAAACGTCCCCCGGATCAGTCATAGCTAGCTCGTCTTCTGAAATAACATCAATTTGTGAAATTGCAAAGATGACCCTAAATCATATTTCTTACGATAACCAGGAGTAAACCCTCTTTTGGTTGGCTTCTCTCTTTGGTATGCTTCACAGGTTACATCACCTTTTTTTTGTACCTTTTTTTTTAGTAAGTCGTATTCTTCCTTTTCTTCGTTTTGAAACCGGAAAACACCGTCTTCGTTGTCGTTGTCGTAAAATCATGAAAACCCCCAAATCTCTGCAGGGGTTTTTCTCCTTTTATTTCTGACGCTCAATGGCCGTTTGTCCAAGGGGTTGAGAGGAGGATACACCATCGATCAGATTGCAAAGCACTCCTTTTTGTGTATGTACGTTCGTATCCAATATGGGGAGGACAGGGGTCAATATGTGGTGGTAAGAACGAAGACATCCTTTTCCTCTTGGAGCTTCTTCAGTGCACACAAAAACCCAAAGTCAATGCTTAATTCTGGAATACTGTGTCCTTGTGACTTTTGATTACACCAAAAGCAACTCGTTATCTCAGTTGCAAGACATGACAAATCCTTTCCAGCAAAGTCTCTGTGTCTCTACGTCTCTACACACTTTCTCGTACTCTGCCTTTAAGTCCACCTTTTATGGGTTGTCCTCTACACACATCTATGAGTATCCCTTTTTTTCAGGATCAGACTGTAAGCTTCCGTCGACATGTACACGTTTTTTTATCGATTTTCATTGAATTAAATTTAAGGAGCTATTTTCCAATGCATCCTTTTGAATTTTCACTTTTCAGGTGTCAGCTAGGGTTTGGTCCTGAATTTGTAGCATGTATTTAAGTATTTAGGCACCACACATGTGTGAGTGGTAGTATTGGTAATCAGAAGGGTCAAAACGAAATCAATGACTACGACGACGACAACGAAGAATCTTTTAATGAAGGGGATGATGGTGTCAACGTCAACTTTGAAGGCAGTAGACATTATGTGACAATTTCCGGAAGGATGGTGGAAATTCTTACAGCTGCACGTTTTTTGATTTGAAGAGATACGAATTTCGGTGAACCTTTTAAAAAGGCATTAATAATGGAGGGGTGTAGTACTTGTACATGTAACACATGAGGGCAGTGTCCGATTAAGAAAATTGATTTCAAAGAAATTGGGTGCACGTTTTTGACCATGACAGTGTCAATTTATAGCTGGCTTGAGAAAGGTGTCTTAAAGTATGAAGCAAGCTGATTCGTTACAATTAATCACATTTTTAATCTAGCACTAGCATCACAGCAGACATTCAGATAAACTTGTAGATCAGTTTGAATAAAATCGCAGGCATAGTTAATTTTTTTATATGTTGGTGGAGGTGGATCGATAAGTGGCAGTTAGTTCTAAAATATTATATATACTTCTGTGAATCTAGTCGGAAAGCTATAACCACTCAAAGACCAGTTAAAAATGAGCAGGAAAACCACTGAATACAAGATCATCGCCACTTCAGCATACTTAGTCTACACGTGAATTTTATACACCCGATCTGCATACGCACAGCTAAGTGAGTTTCATTTCGACCACGTAAAACACTGTACGCTGTAGAGAATCACACATCCTGGTACATGGATGACAGCACTGCACACAACCCCGGCTAACAAAAAACGGACAACGATTTTCGGCTACATAATACACTCGGCAACAAACACTGCCCCTAATGGAAGGGAATCACACACTCCGCAGCAAAGTCCAGCCCCAAAAAGGAAATGAAAGGGAACATGAACAACGAACAGACTGTGGGAGACGACAGCCATTGGTCCAATCGGTCACAAAGATTGGACATGCTATTTCAACTATGCGAATTAGGGGCATATTAGGGGCAAAAAAGTCTAACAAACTGTTGGAATCCGGCTAAAGAAAAATCAGGTGCCCAAAATTTTCACCATTTTTTTTTTTCAGTGAGGGCGTGTGAAAATCTTCCATCAGGCATTGAGAGGATCGCAAGCGCGTGCTGATAGTAGTGTGAGATTCTTACTCACACTACGATATTAATATTTAGCTCATGATAGCAAAATTATACCCCATACTTAGGCATCTATGATATATTTATATGATTTGCCATCATGAGCTATTACGAAATTGTTTCTCATCGTAGTAATCTAAAGTGTCCTGTTGTAAAAAGTAAGGAGCGCTATGCATTAAAGTTGGTGTCCTAAAACGTTGGGTAGCAATTCCAGCTCTTCCGACAAGAAATGAACACAATCTCTAAATGATTGCGCATCTACATATGTATTAAGGTTTCATAACCCCAAATACAAGACCAGGTAAAAGTGTATGTATAACGCCGAGAACAAAAATTTGATTAGTATATTGCCAGCTAGAGGGCAGTAGACAGACACCTCGATTTTCAACTTTACACAGTAACTAAGCACCAACAAAAAGATTACGTTACGGTGAGTAAAAATGTGTGTGAACTACTTTAAGGCAGATCTAGATACTCATAAAAACAAATACATACATATGTACGTTCAACCCAAGGGTCACAATAAAATTGTGTTTTAGTTTAACAAAAGACCAACGCCATGTTCAGAACTTTAAATTGCTGCTAATGCTCTGGCCTTGCCCTCGCTCAAAAATAAAGTTTAAAGGGTAAGGGAAACCGACTTCTTCTCATACCTAAAGTAAATGTAATACGAGTATCGTATGTGTGAATGAATTAAAAAGTCTACACCACACTATATCACAGTGTACAACATTGAAAGGAGGAATAAACATTTTAGCGTCCTTTTCAGAGGAGATTACTCAGAGATGGACAACAATGTGCTGAGGCAATATAGGGAAGAAAAAGTGAAAATCTGAAAATAACCGGAGGATGTACAATAGTTTTCCTGGAGCATTATATCCGTGCAACATACGTGGTCGTCCTTAAGTGCATGGTAAGACGTGGAAAGGTTTCGCAAATATAATTCTGGGTTTAGATTTCATTGTTATTTGCTACTTTCAAGTTTATGATATTTTTTTTAGATCTACCTACGAATACTTACGAATACCTACTTGTATCTGCACTATTATAAAGCCGTAACAAATAGATACGGATCTGCACGTTGTAAGCAAATGTCTACTATTTTGATGCAGATACAAAGGATTTTGATTCAGAATTTCTGTTTGTTTGTGCAAGTACCAAGCAAAAACTACTTACCCAATTTTTAAGGTATTTTAGGCGTTAATGAGGGTATCATTAGACTTAAATTTGTAGGCACACTTCATTAAACTTCATCAACAATACTCCCTATGAGTCCTTTTCAGGTGCCTTACACTTACTTGGGAATTTTTGTGATGAATAAAATATATATTTTATCACTTATGACTGGGTGTGTACGCAAATATCGACATCAACCTGGCGCTAACTAGTGCTGCAACTACAACCTCACATCATTTATGCTTCTTTTACCTCATCCTGGTAGCCGCTGATTACAGGTCTCTCGAACTTAATCGGCAAACTTATAAGCGCGATTGCTGACAGAGAGAAAATAAAAACATCTACCTCAGAAAGAAGACGCACAACGGATGAATCCACATCATTGAATCAACGGTGGCTTCGACAGTCAGTATGGCTAATATTGTACCTGATATAGTTTAATTCAACATATTTGGAGCGGAGATCAGGAAGGCTTTTCAGGACTAGTCAGTGTGCTGAAATAGAGATGGTGGCGGACGAACCCAAAATGGGTTGCTGGCTCCGTAATGTTCTGACCACTCTCATCCCAGGAGTTATAGAAGGCCCTAGCCATCCAGGTTAAGGATTGTGCGTGAGCCTAACTACCCGGCAACGTAGAAAGCTTACAGGTGCGAAGCAACTAAAAGTCTCGGATAAGCCGGACCTGATGTTGACGAGCTCCTTAACAACACACATTGTCTAAGGTGTTCTTATCGCCAAAGTGGGAGAGGAGAACGTTTTCGGCAACGCAGTCGGGAGGCATAGCTTGCACGACACCACGTTTGGAAATGGACTAGGACTAATTTACAATGCTGAAACGATAACGGGTGGCCCGAATGCAAGTCTCTTTTAATCATATAAAGGGTGGACAGATAGCAATGACAGCTTTTCCAATTGTTATATTTCAGCAGCTGTCAAAGTTATCAATGACATCCAGCTGTCAAAATATTCGATAAGGTTTGCCATTCCATTATGCATCGTTTTACGCTTGCCGAACGTGCGGAAATTACTACAAAATATTATCGAAATTCCGGCTCAGGTCGGTCGTCATCATGGCTTCAGTGTGTAGGCAATTCGTCACAACGTGGAAAAGTTTGAGCATGGGTACACTCTTTTGGATCTTAAGCCACCAACTAGACAGAGAATGGTGCGAAATGAGGAAAACATAGCTGCAGCAGCGGCCAGTATCGAAGAAGACGCAGGGATGTCGATTCGGCGCCGATCAGTTGGATTTACACCTACATCCATATAATATTGTGCTGACGCAGGAATTGAAGTGCGTTTGACCGGCTTACTTGCGGACAACACTCACGATTCCCATGTCGTCATACTGCACGCACCGACGAGAATGTGGCTGCTGTGGCCGAGAGCGTTCGACAGGAACACCGACTCGCCATTGATCTCAACAACTCAACATTTCACGTGCAGACTGATGAGAAAGATCTCGGATTATTCCCTTATAAAGTCCCATTGACTCGGCATTTGAAGGCAAATGAGCATGCGCTTCGTGACCACTTCTCGTTTGCAGCTCGAATTGGGCGTCGAATTTGCCTGTAAAATAATTTCTTCGGACGAATTTTCATCACGGTTAAAAAACAGAATTTCCGCATCTGGAGATCGATAAACTCGCATTTGATTGTGGAGAAGTCAATGCATTCGCAGAGAGTGACAATTTGGTTACAATGGGTACCATTGGCACAATTGGCCCATTGTATTTTGAAAATTCTGCTGGAAACACAATTTCATCAACTGTGGGCGCTGCAGACTTATGATTAATGAATTTTTGTGGGCTGAAATTGAAGACATGGGCTTAGACGAACTTTGGTTACAGCACGATGGAGCGCCATGACAAACAGCCCATCAAACGATCAACCTTTGGCGCGCTAAGTTCGGCAATCGTATTATCATCACCGCCTTGGTGATTTCAATTGGCAGCCTCAGAACTGCAATCTGACCCCGTTAGACTTCTTTTTTGCAGGTGCCCTTATAGATCGATGTTATGCGGACGAGCCCTTAAAGCGAATATCGTCCGACCCATTCGTGAGATAGATCCAGAAACAGTCAACAAGATCTTGGAAAATTGGGTTGACAGGATGTGCTACTGCGAAGCCAGCTGAGGTAGCCACATGAAAGAAATCTCATTCTATAACTAATGGGAATGTTCGCTCTTTCTATTCGCCTATGAAACGGCACCGCATAGAAGAACGAGAGTGGTCCGTGAGCTCTACAAGCAAAAGGGGAGGAAAGAACATCAGCCTCCCCGAAGGAAACAGTAAGACCATGCGAAGCACGAGATCGAGGAAATAGAGAGATGCCTATCTAGGAAGAATGTTCGAAAGTTTTACCAAAAAGTAAAAAGAACTAGTCAAGGCAACAAGACCCGAATAGATGTCGCAGAGATAAATAGGGAAACTAACTAGTTGAGTCGGTACAAGGATATGGAAAAACCACTTATCCGATCTGTAAAACGTGCAGAACAACCCAAATTCCGCTGTCTAGTAGAATTAATTTTTCAACCTAGAAGATGAAAGTCAAGAGATCTGTCCATCCGAACAAAATGAAGTAAATATAGCAATATCCAAGCTAAAGTACAAGAGGGTCTTTGGATCGTACGACCTACATGCTGAGCTATTTGGGGCAATGGGGGACGACTGGGGGAAGAGCCTGCATTAACTTATTTCCAAGCATGTCTAAAGAATGGAACCTTACCACCATTTGCTCGATCGACAGGAAAGAAGACTCTCATCTGCCATCTTGAGTGGGCATCTGAAATCATTTATAAACGATCTGATTGGCCCCTATCAGTGCCGGCCCCGTAAATCCACTATCCACCAAATATTCACTCTACGGTAGCTCCTGGAAAAACCCAAGGAGGCCAAATCAGTACTCACCACCTCTTTATGGTTTTTATGGCCTTATGTGACAGCATCTATAGACACGAGCTGTATACAGCCATTTCTAGTCTTTTTATCCCTGCCAAACTCATCAGAAAGTACATCATGACAATTGAGAATGCTCGCGGCTTTGTAAAACAAAACAGAATCACTGCAAGGTGATGAGCTGTCATGTAACTTTTTCATAACCATGCTACCGCTGCTAATATGACCACGAACACTTCTGTCTTCGAAATGAGGTCTTTTATCCCTCATCGGATGAAGAGCATCAAACCTAAGGAAAAGACAATGTACGACTAGATCTGTAAAGAGGTTTTCAGGGTTAGAGAAATGTTTTATCGGTCCTACAAGATCAATCCGACAGAGGAAAAGCGAATAAAGTTTAAATGACCCAGGAATGACGGCAACGTCTTTCTTAAGCGTGTGAAATTTCAATACGACCAAAAGCTGAGGCTAAAATTCCTGCAATATCCCAAAGGTAGTAAAAACTTCCATAACTAATGGGGGTGTAGTAAAAACTTTTGGTCGTTCGTCAAAAGTATTTGAAATTCTGCCTTTCCTCCATTCCAATAGTAATTTATGTATAATAACAATTCCAAATGTCAGCTTGGAAAATGTCAATCTGCTTGCTGCACACTTTGCAGCCAGTTCAACTCTTTCCGGATGTGCTTTGTCTCCGCCTACACTTAAGTGTGTCGAATCTTCAATGGAATGAATCCACTTTCGCATTCGTATACTTAAACGTCTTAACATACACAAATTCGCTGGTACAAATGGCATACAAGTATCTCTCTTTCTTAGAGGTGTTCTTCTAATGTTGCGAAACCAATGAGTTAGCTTTTCCATCAATCGTACTCTTTAGGACTCTTTCCGAGCAGATTTTTCTAGCCCGTCTATGAGAAAGACGATCCTTCGTCTCTATTCTCCTACAGACCCATTGCACTTTAAGTCCCTTCTTTCTAATCATGGAAACGCTGACAAACAGTTAGCTAATGAAATATCTCGAAACACGAAAACTTCTTAATCACCAGAATAGATTTAGTAGCAACCGGCTCACTGGTGATTTGATGGCATGTCTCACCGAAAACTGGAACCAAAGCCTCTATCAATCTATCGAAAGCGAGATAGATGCACTTGAGGTTTCTAACGCATTTGACAGAGTTTGGCATCAGACTTTTTGTCGGAAATGTGAGCACGAATCTCTTCTTCAGTGGATTAGAAACTACCTCTCAATTCAAAGTTTGATGTCTCATATCCACAAAATAAATACTGTTGTACCCTAAGGTTCCGTGCTTTTTAACTTTCATCAATGATCTCTTTTCTGTCAGTTCTAATCCAATATTCGCCTTTGCTGACGATAGTACTCTCTGCTTTTCATATTCGTTCCCGGACTCACTGCTCCTCGGCTGTAGATTGGAAATGACACCGTATGTTAAGTTCATTAAATTGCGATATAAACTACATGAGTGAATGCGGCCCAATTTTCCAAGATTTTTTCCCATAATTCGCTCAATATTCCAGCAATTTCATGACATATGTTTACCTCTAAGTTTTCCAAAGCTGCTAACTTATTTGCATTGACCAGAAACTAAATATTGCCCAAAGGAAAGAGTCTGAAGGTGTTAAATCACAACGAACGGAGCGACCAATTGACGGGGTCATTTATGGCGATAGACGATCACCGAATTTCATCTTTAATAAGTCGATTATGGGACGCACTGTGTGTCACGTGGAACCGTTATATTGAAACTGTATATCCTCCAAGTGATATCGAACTCCGGCATTATCTCGAAAGAACTACGACTCAATAACACCTCCAACATGAAAACCACACCAAACAGTTAATTTTTTTGTATACAATGGCTGCTATTGGAACACTTCCGGCTGTTCGGTCAAGCGAACTACAGCCATTGGAACAAAAAAGTCACTTGACACTGTGGATGATTTTTCTATGAAATTCTGGAGCTTCTTCCATAGACATTAATCAGCGAAAGTACGTGTGAAATAATCATTTGGCTTAAGCTCTTAGTTCAATATGATTCTAAATGGCCGTATAGCCAAGTCTTTTTGAAAAATACGCCACAAGGGCATTCGAGAGATGCCCTGCTTTTGAGAAAAGCATGGAATCGATTGATTGCGGTCTTGACTTACTGCAATACAACAGCCTACAGCAGCAATATTCTTTTCATCGCATCTGGTGTTTCGTTGTCTTACTGGCACGTCAACATTATGAAGCTAATAAATCGATTCGTTGATCGGGATGATTAAAACGGCCGAAAATTTGAGTTTATGCACGTAACGTAGTCATAACAGACCGCATCATCCAGTGAAGGCTCAAAACCAGACAGACAAGTGTCATCAAAATGATTTCTGTGTTACTTTCGAGAGAACTGCTGGGTTAACTTCGCAGTCGAAAATAGACTTTAACCAGGATAATAAGCTATTGTACATATGAAATGAGCCCTGTCGTACACCGCTTTGCTTATAAAAGCACCCGAGAGTGTAAAGTTTTGTTTTGACATCTCACGCTCACCATCATCTTGCGCAAGGCACTCTATATGAACTCCGATTCAGGCATCCGAGCATCTTACCCCAGTTCACAAAAAGTGATCAAAGAATGAAGTATTTGTATGAAATATTTCATATGAAGCTCTTAGCTTTCAGTGGCAAGTCACTTATACATATCACCCAGTCAGCATGGATTTTTGAAAGGTAGATCAGCTAATATAAACTTAGTTGAACTCGTATCCTTTGCGCTTCAAGCCCTAGAAAATGGCAACTAAATCGTTGTTATTGCTACGTATTATGCT
This sequence comes from Volucella bombylans, assembly GCA_949129095.1. Taxonomy (NCBI): domain Eukaryota; kingdom Metazoa; phylum Arthropoda; class Insecta; order Diptera; family Syrphidae; genus Volucella; species Volucella bombylans. The sequence continues at coordinate 351,607,666 of OX422140.1, forward strand.
AAGGCCTTCGATAAAATATCTCATCAATTGATCCTTTTCAAATTATCTTCCCTCGATTTTGACCATATATTGTTAAAACGAATATCTTCTTATCTGGAGAACCGTTATTATAGCGTTCGCTTTAGGTCAGCCTTCTCAACCTCGTTTTTCGCCACTTCTGGTGTCCCACAAGGCAGCCATCCATGTCCCCTCCTTTTCATTTTAACTATACACGATCTTGAGAGGATTTTTAAACACTGCTCCGTATCCATTTATGCCGATGACACTAAGTTCTCCAAAACTATTTCTTCACACCAAGATTCCTTCAAAAAGACCTCGATAGGTTTTCCATTTGGGTTCTAAAAAATTACTTTGAGCTTACTGTCTCCAAATATCAATCTATGACTTTGTCTCGTAGGTCCAATCAATCTCCCTATCGACTTTATATTCTGCATGACCAACCTGTATCCCAGGTTCAATCCCTTCGCGACCTTGAAATATTATACGATAGAGAGTTAAACTTCCGTTCGCATATTGATAAGATAATCCTGAGTTTTATCAAACTATGGTCTAAAGAATTTTGCAACCCTTATGTTGCAAAGACACTTTACGTTATAATTGTCCGGCCCCTTCTCGAATATGCCAGCCAAGTGTGGTCCCCCTTTCAGCGAATTCATATATCCCGAATCGAAAACATTCAACGTCGTTTTCTTCGATTTGTCCTTCGCAGACTATCCTCGGATGACCCATTTATCTTACCTCCCTATCGTGACCGCCAGTGGGTCAGCGCACACTGGACTAGTTACCACGGGGTACAAACCGGTTTGCCCTATCCATTCGCTGTCGTAACCACCTATGTACAATCTGGTTGATCGACACCATTCTGGAAAAGACCCGTGAATTTCAGATCGACACTCACAATCCGTTTGTCTACTTCAATGCCGCTTATGACAGCGTGCATAGCGACGTTATACAACTATACAACGTTATGTCCAGTTTTGACATATGCTTTTACCTGCCAAACTCATCAGATTGTGCAGGATGACCATGGGGAGTTTTACTGCTCCATCAAAGTCGCTAATGAACTAACCGAGACCTTCAATGTCAAGAAAGGTTTGGGACAAGGCTACGTGCTGTCATGGCAGTTTTTTAACATCGCTCTAACAAAAATCGTCCAAAACTCACTACCCAACAAAAGAAACACGATCTTTTTGAAGTTCGTCTGATGACGTGATTGGACGACCACAGCGAGCAGTCAATGAAGCGTTCGTGAGTATTTAAGTGGAAGCGGCCGAAATGGATCAGATAGTAAATGTGGGCAAAACAAAGTGCATTATATGCTGTCATCAGTAAAACACGCACACCGCTGACTGGGGGGCCACAACCATTGGCAGTTATAACAACAAAAAAAAAACTTCAAAAGTTATAACTTCCGTCTGCCGGAATTGTTTGAGAAGTCTGGCCCATGTTGAGCGAATGGACACTACAGCTTCGGTCCAAAGAGTTTTCGATTCTTACCGGGACGGCGCAGTAGAGGACGGCCGCATCTTAAGTGACAGACTCAAGTGGAAAAGGACCTAAACCAATTTGGAATGCTACACTGGAGCCAGCTGGCAAGAGATTATCCTGGCTGAAGAGGCCTTTTAGTTGAAACGCACTCACCCCGGACTGTAGCGCTACCTAAGTTAACAAAGTTGTTTTGAGCTGTGATCATCGGGAGCTTCTTGGTTATAAGATAAACACCGGTTTATAGCGTTTTTGGTGCAGACAAATTGCTGTTCCCGTCAAACACTTATTTTCACTGGAACGGCGCTTCAATTTTAGAGTTGTGCTGAAGATGTCGCGATTTTAACTCTGAATTAGATATCACATGCTCTTTGAATCGTCACATCGGTGTCTGCTATTAGCCATGTGATGTGCTTTCTCTGTCTCCTACCAGGCTTCGGTTACGAAAGCATTTTCATCAAATCGCTCATGTGTGTTCAAATATGCTGTTGTTTCGAGATAGTCCTTAAATTGTTGACGCATCCCAACATCTGCCAATATGAGGATAGCAATCATTTTGGCGTTGTTGGTATTACATTACGAATTGTGACCCATCTTACTTTGTGGGACATCCGATAGTTGAACAAATGCCTCCGGTGGCTAGACAACTGACATTGCAAAGCGCTCACCGTTCTCATTTTGATCATGCACGCCCATCGTGTGTTTGGGGATAATCTTGTTACATATCCAGTAGGCGTTGAGTCCCTCACAACGATCACGTTTTCATCCTTAGGTGTAAACCTATCGCCGGCACCGAATCATGGTTTCCCCTAGGTACATAGTTGGCCAGAGTAAAGTAAAAAGCATTCGCCGCCAACCGATTACATTCTTTTTCGCAACGAGTATAAGACATTCATGTTCCAGAGTCTGATGGTTGTGTGAGTAAACCTCTGAAAAACAATTCATGTGTATTTCTTCTACGGCGCCACACTACTCCACGCCACACTTATCTTCCTCTAACTACCCAACCTTAGAAATAATTTGCTGAAAGCGTCGCAAGGGGATGTGAAGTAGGAGTTCCAATAATCTTTAGGCCAAGATGTGGCTTAGTTCGTTACGTATTGGAGTAAGTCGTTGAAATGGACTTCCTAATCTCTGTAACATTTTCCATCCAATTCCTTCAAGATAAACTAATCTTCTGTCATAGAGGATATATAACATTAAAGAGAGTTGTATATCAATCAATGCCTAGTGCCACTCTGGTACCACTTTGTCAAACATACAGAGCCTTTTCTTTCAATTAACCAAAATCTTCAAAAAGGAAAACTTTTCAATCAGAAAATCAAAACCTTTCTCCAGCCATGGATTGGTATTATTTGCTGGTACCGCAGGTAATCAATTTTCCGGAAGAATTCCCCATTTCAGACCAAACATTTATTATTTCACTCACAGCTACCCACATTGGTCACACGAGTATAAGCCATGCCATACGTGTTAATTAAAATCCTTAATCCTCACCCTCATTGCCCTAGCACCTTTTGCTAATCACAGGTCGGGTACATATTTTAGAGTGTCACCTTATCCTAAAATTATGCTTGGCAGCCTTTCCGGCGTCTTGTCGTGACTCGTTTGTCCCCAAAAGGATTAGGATTAGATATGAAGCCAACAAATCTAGACCACACCAGACACTACTCTCATTCCTCACCGGAAACATTTTTATTACGTTCGATGAAAGGCGCCAAGCCTAGATCTACGAGTAACGACCGAAAACGAATACGAAAATGAAAACGACAACGCCAAATTCATCGGCGGCATTGGTGGCGGTAAAAGGCGGCAAGAGGCAACTGTAGGTGGTAAGGTGTTACACTAATTGATTTCCAACTCATTAGGCATAATTTTAATGCCTGAGTAGAGTGTAGGGATACGTAAATTACGACTAGATTCACTTCCGGCACAAATGGCCAAAATTCGCAGAATCCAGTTCCTTCTTTGGATTTGGCTTCCTTTTTGGTAGTCTCTGGCTCTGGTCCTGGCTATGGCTAAGGAAAAACAGATTTTCACATCTTAATTGGGGAGCGGTTTATCAGGGAGAGTACTGTGGGGTTTCCAGCAATTAGTTTTATTGCCTCGTGTCATGTGGAAGGAATTTGAATTTATGATTAAGGGAAACAACATAATTCATTAATTTATCGTCGAGTCGAAGTGGCTCGCATGGAACTGCGTTGTCGCTGTGCTCATCGGTAAACAGTAAATCAGCAGCATACTGATTTTCCACATTATGAACTCCGTAGACTTATTAGGATTAATCAAACGTTGGAGTTCGGAATACGGAATTGGAATTGGTGGTGATTTTTCAAGAGGAATCATTTTGGATTGAGGGCAATTTGAGGAGAGCACCGTTGTTATTAACGAACATCCTCCCCGGACGTGTCAAAGCCAAAGGATTTACCACATGCAAAAGTTGATCTTTTATTTTAAGAAAGAAAGCGATGTCAAAAATAATATATTTCTTCGAAAGCTAAGTGGATACCTATTCACTTATGCATGAATGTTTATAGGATATGCCATGTTTGATGGAAATAAGCCCCAAAACTTGATAGCGATCAAAGCTATTAAAATTATCGAATTCATGCAACTTGAATTACCTTACCTCACTTTAGAATAGGTGGTGATACAGTTTGTGAGGACCCAGTCCTCAATCCACATATCTTTCCGGATAGCGTCCTCTTATACTTATCACCTACAATTGCGCATACTAAGTTGGCTGAGGTCCTCTTCCAATTAATCCGCCTCCTAAGGCGAAGTCTTTTTATAGCACGTTATCCATACGGTATGATTTCAAAAACTGCTCCGGTGATATTCGTTCGCTCGACATCTCCTACCATCGGAGCGGATAATTTATAATCCTTCTAACCAAATCCATGACGCTGTTGGCCGTTCAGTTTTATGTATTCTACTCCAAGTTGCGATTATGCGGGCGGGATTGAAAATCACTCGAAGCAACCAAGGGCATTTATATTAAGTCCGTTCTTCCACATGGCATTGGGACGATAAGAGTCGTATACATTGCTCATCTTTCAGTTTCTGTCTTAGTCCTAAGAAACACCGATTGGTAAGACTGACCAATAGCCTTGGATAAGGACGGATTCACTGTTGACGACCCTGCAAAAGGCACAAAGGACAACGACTTTCGGATATTCACGTAAAATGTTCGGACCTTGAACAGGCCGCGCGGAGCCGAACAATTAGCATTTGCCCTAGACTGCTATAAAGCATATTTGCGCCATCCAGGAAGTGTGGTGGAATGGGACGGGCAAAAGAAAGATGAAAAACTGTTATGTGTACTACTGTGATTGCTATAGGGAACGTAAGCAGCGTCTATTTGGATGCGGATTTATTGTAAGCGGAAGACTTAGGCAGAAAGTCTTGATCTTTGAGTGGACTTATTTCTCTTTGGTGTTGGCCTGTTGAGTTTCGCACAATTCTTTGATGGATAATGTTGAAGAAATCACATGATAGTGCGTCACCTTATATTATATTAATTAGTTGACTTTTATCAGTTTTTTTCAGTTTTTATGCATTTTTATTTTTGGAACTTAAATTACTCTTATATGCTAGACAAAAATCGCTTAAAAATTAGCTTAAATAACTTAAATATAATCTTATTGTAACTTACTGGCCATGCGGGCACTTTAAATAAAACATAATACTCTAAATTAAACACAATACTTAATCTATGTCTTTCGACGTATATTACAGTCTAATTTTATTTGTAATTTAAACATTAATTAATCCTAAAACTAAGAAAATAAATTTTAAGTAAAAACACTAAGTTTTTGACATTTTTTTAATTTTTTATAAAACTTAAAACTAAAAGCTTACAAACTACCTAAAAGAATAAATCTTAATCTACTTAACCTACTTACATCTAACACAAATAGAGACATACAGAAATATTATTATTATTATTTATTAATTAGCAACTAGTTACAAAGTTAGCTGTTAGTAACTTAAATTAATGAGCCCTAGCTACAATCGACTATCAGCTCTATTGGTTTATACATTAAGTTCACATGATTTAATATAATCTAGTATACGGTTTATAATTTCTGTTGAAATATCACGAAGTATTTCATATGGATTAATGTTTGTTTTGAGGAATTTGTACAGAAATATATATATACATATGTATATATATACGTATATATATTTTTTTTTTTTTTTTTTTGTGTTTTTATATTTTTTTTTCTTAAAATCTAACTTAATCCTACCTAAAACTATGTAAGCCGGCCATGGCTAAAAAAGAGAAAACAAAATTAGGCTGGCCCACTTTGCTTCACATGAAGCTACATATCACTGAAGGAGTTCGACGACGAAGCATCTTCCCCTTCAACAAGCCACCAAAAGTTTTGGTGCTGCTGAGCAACATCCCTCATGTCGCGACTCCCTACCGCCCTACTGAACCGGAGACGCTCCGCACTGCCATGTGCGACGTCTCTGTCGTAGTTGAGTCGCCTGTCCGCAGCTGTTCGAGCAACGTGGAAGATTAGCGGCACCGCCAATCTGTCCTGGATCAGACCCTTGCTATCTAGATAGAGAAACGCTTCTGGAGGAATAAAGCCGTCAAAGCGAACTCTCTCGTGATACATATAATTGGGGTAGAAAGCCCCGGAGATCAGGTTGTTTGATGAGGTCATTGCTCTTGCAATGTGCCTTCGAGTCAATTTAATAACAAAATTGTATTGTATAAGACCTCATTACGATAGAATTTTATGTACTCAGACTCTGGTGTTCTGTATAAGCGAAGACAAGTCCTAAGACAAGCACTCTCAATCTCAACACGAATCTTTTCCAATAAACTTGCTCTCACGTTAGACCACACGGGACATACAAATACAAGCATGGGCCTGATAAGGGCCATGTAGCAGATTACCTTCACCCTCGCATCAAGTTGGCTGTTATAAAACAGTCTCTTTGTAAGAGAAAAAGCGCCTTTGGCTCTGGCCAGAGCAACATCTATATGTTTGTTAAAATACAAAATTTGATCAGATCAAACCAGATCCCAAGGTATCTGACTACATTTCGACAAGCAAGTGTGGACCTGATTTGTACGCGATTATGTCGTCTGCGTACGCTATGGCATGGTGAAGTGAACCTATCAGATCACTTGTGTAAATGTTGAGTAAGATCGGCGAATTTACCGCACCTTGTTGCAGACCGTTTGTAATGTTAAATGTTCCAGCAGAAGTCACATCGCCATTCTTCACGATGAACTGTCTACTGGAGAGTAGATATCAGAAAGAATATACAGCAATGGTTTACTAATGCCCAACCTGTCCAGCTTGAAAAAGAGTGCTTCTAACCATACGGTATCGAAGGCCTTCTCCAAGTCAATCAGGCAGGCACCAGTGCACTGGTTCTTGCCTTTGTTCCATTGGATATCAGAAACCAGTTTAGACGCAGCATGAATGATATCATGCCCCGCCTTGAAACCGAACTGATTATGCGGAACTATATTTTTGTCCTCAACCCAATTAGTCAGGACCCTATCACCTTCTCGAAAACCTTACTGATACAGAAGACTGATCGAGCGGAGATTCGCCGGATTGGAATCCCTTTTGCGGATGGGGTATACCACCGCAGTTTTCCTATGCGCTGGATAATGTGCATTATTCATTGCATTATTAAACAGGGTGGTATAAATGTTCACCGGTTCTAGAGGGAGATGTCGAAGCACAATGTTCGGTATTTCATCGGTCCCCACTGATTTCTTACTTCTAAGTGATTCGAAGATCGTTTGGAGCTCTTCCCTCGAAATGAACGGGGGTAGTACCCTATCGTTGTTGATGACATTTTTTGCCATATTCTCGCCACTGAACTGGGTGAAACCCGAGCTCTCAAATCGCCAATTCACAATTTCATTTCGAAGGTAGAAATTGTGCACAAGGACTCGATTCCAGATCGTGGTTAGGGCCAATGATAACATTCGCCTTGTACACTTCCTGGAAAGTCGCTCCTATAGCCTCCACCTGCTCCTGCGGATCCTCGATCAAAAAGAAGCTCCTCATTTGGATCTATGCCCGCTGTTACCAGTATTTGTTCATTGTTTCATTGTTCGTCGTTCGGACGATCATTTGAGGGAACATATTCGGGTTGCTGGTGTTTACAGCCCGAATTTTATTGTTCCAATACAAACTTACAGATGTTCTGTAATTTTCCTTTATTAATGTTTGGAGGTTTTTAATCGACGACTTCAGTGTCATGATCTCCAGGTTATGTCTGTCAGTAAACTGTCTGTACAAGGTTTTTAGTCTCAACAGCAGTCTACTTTTATGTCGGTGCAGTGCGTCAATGGTTGCGTTGCGGAATAAGTCTTCTTCGTCAGTGTGTTGGTACCGAGGTATCGTTTTGTCCATTGTTCGTTTTATTGTCTCGTCCATTAGTCTTAGATACCTGTCAATCTCCTCGTTTGACAGATTTCTGTTGGACGGTGGGTAGAGCGAATTCGAGGAGAGTGCTCTAGTCAGTGTTCTGGTGAAGTGTGTCCAACGCACCCTACTATAATTGTAGGAATGCCTTTGGAAAAACTCATCCAATTCCGCAATTTCGTTGGGAACAGTTATTTCGGTGCTGAGACCGCAATGGTCACTGTCATACACGAAAGTGCGTAGACAGTTTGTAGTTTGTTGGTTAGTACATGTCAGTTGTATTCGTGAGTCGAACAGCAAAAGATCCAAATAAGACCCGTGTCTGGGAAACGACGGACTATCCGTCGCCTTAAGCCCGAGTCGATACATCACACTGTGCTGACCCCACCAATTGAATAGTAGGTTCCCTCTAATATTTGGTGTATTATTTCCCCAATCACTATGTTTGGCGTTGAAATCTCCGCCGATAATAAAGTAGTTGTCTTCCAATTCCAGCCTCAGGAATCGAAAAAGTGTCTCGAGCTCGGAGATGAATAAAGTGGATTGAGTAGCCGTGCATAGACAGACACCATGTACAACCGCTTTCCACTACGGAGAGGGATACCATATACACGATGCATGCTTCCAGAACCTGGAACCTACGTACTACACGACTGTATACTCTTTTAAAACTTATACCTTTTCCTACGAAAATCGCACCGCCACCTCCCTGAATGGAGTTGGGTCGGTTTCTCTGTACTATTTTGTATCTTCTGTGCCTCATTTTGTGTCTTATGGTAAGCTTAATTTCGCTAACCAAAAGCACATCAGGGGCTTGGTCTTTAAGCAACTTTAATAGTGCGGCTCGTCGTTCGAACCTTATCAGTGAATTCACATTCATAGCAAGGACCTTCAGGGTTTGCTCCGCCACGTACGTACCCATTACGGCAAAAGGTGCGATAGGCCAGGCAGCAGCGCGTATACTTGATCCACCAGCGCGGTCTGTTCAGTTAAATGACGTTGGAGCTGAGCCATCTGCCCCTGGATAGAGAGCAAGATAGCTAGCATGTCAGGAACTAGTTCCGGTGCTCTGGGCGCTGGGGCCTGAGAAGCAACCTTCGCTTGTTGTACCGTATTTCCCCTACCTGCCACCATTTGGGAGTAGGTAACATGGGGAGTAACAGCTGGAGTTTGTAAATGCACGGGTGGACGTTTAACTTCCACTTTCTGCTGCCGGGCTAGATTTATTCTGTGCTGGAATTTGGGACAACTCCGAAAATTTACGGTGTGTCCTGTGTTCCGACATAAGGCACAAGAGAGTTGCCCCATGGTGCTATAGCTATCTAATAGTGAACCAACGATAAGAGTAGGCTGAGTCGGACTGTATACGTAAAGCTGAACACTCGGAGCAAGCAAGATGAGCCGGGTGAATCTAAGTACGCGTAGGTCAGACGAAGAATCTCTTGTTGACCTGAGGGAGGAGTGTCTTCAATAGGACCTGTAGTGCAGGAATTCTTCTTGACTGACATTGTTATACTACAAAGAGGGAAAAGATGGCCACAGAAAAGCAGAAATCTCAGGCGAATAACGCTCCGTGGTGTTATCATAATTCTCATAGCAAGCATCTCAGGATATCATTTCTGCCTATGACGCGCTAAGCGAAGTCCCCGGTAATGAGGACAGGAAGTAGTCTCTAGGGTTTCCTGTAATAGTAAACCAGTGACTGATCTATAAAATACATCGGAAATTCGGTTGGATTGAGGGTATCGTGGTGAGTCATCCCATCTGCAGTTATGTTCATATAAAACCAAAATGTAAATGGAATGGATTTTCCGACTGCGTTCAAAGAAGCCTTGCATTTTCCATCTTGTCTGGAAGTCTTAAGTGCATCTTAACTAGCACTATTTAATTTTTTACAATATAGTTCATCGCCATTAGAATTGGAGGTCCGTAAATACATAACTACATTCCGTTTCTGGTTCGGATTCTAGCTGAAACCATTCCTGATTTTGAAAGTCGATTTCGCATTTTTTAATAACAAAAGTTTTGTTGTCATTGCATCAGACGGCATGTCTATAACGCCGCAGCCAAAAGACAGTTGGGGTGCATTACTTTTCAGACCACAGATACATCCAATTCAACCTGAGTGATGACCACCCCAGTCAACCAGCATTCCGGAACTACCGCAAAACTAATTGGCCAAAATACAGAGGAATACTGTCAGAAACACTATACTCTGAACTATCAAGTCCCCCGCGTGACACCAATGATCTTGACATGAAAGTCAAGTAATTTACTCTGGCTCTCAATCAGGCTATGGCCGCTTCCTGCCCTCTTATTCAACCTAGAGGCAGGAAAAAGCCACATTGGTGGACATCATAGAACTGCTTAGAAACACTTATAGAAAACTTTTCAATGTAGCAAAAAGTACAATAAAAGTTACTGACTGGGACTCATAAAAAGAATCCCTCACATTATACAAAAAAGAACTGAGGAAGGCAAAGCGACAATCCTGGAGGTCATTCTCTGACAAAATCACAGAAACCTCTGAGGCATCGCTGCTAACAAAAGTCCTCTCTACAAATCCTATGATGCTTAGTTGTTTGAAAAAAACCGATGGCTCCTGGGCAATCTCCAATGATGAATCACTCAACCTGCTACTGGATACCCACTTTCCTGGTAGATCCCAATTCGCGGCCAGTAGCAACCATAACAGGCAGTAGATAAAGGGACCTAAATTCATGGCCTGATTACAAGAGACAAACTGGTAAACGACTCATTTTGGGAGTTGATCAGTCTTATGCTAAAAATCAGGATAATCAACTCCAAACTGGGTGAGACTTCTGCTAAAAGAAGTGTCAGCAGAGGTACGCCACAAGGTGGTGTCCTCTCTCCCCTTCTCAGGAACTTAGTAGTTAATGAACTACTGATATACCTGGAAGCGGGTGGTAGGAGGGTGATTGCCTATGCAGATGACGTTGCTACAGCCGTCTCAGGTAAGCATCTCAATGCCATTAAAGAACTCCTTCAAGTAAATCTCAATAGATTAACCTGATGGGCAGATCGCTGTAGATTAGGAATAAACCCCCATAAAAGTGATCTTGTCCTCTTTTCCAGGAAATACAAAATTCCAATTATGGCCCTCCTTCAATAAACGGTACCAGTTTAGTATTTTCCGATACAGCAAAATATCTGGGTCTCATTTTGGACAGGAAACTAAACTGGAAACCTAACATTCAAGAAAGAGTCAATAAAGCTACAATAGCTGCAATAGCTTTATTCTCTTGCAAAATGGCTATTGGAAATAAATGGGGCCTTCAACCTCGCATAACCTATTGGCTATACATCTCGATCATAAGACCGATACTTACTTACGGGGTGGACGTCTGGTGGACGACCTTAGAAAATGCAGTCAACTGCATTAAACTAAGCAGAGCCCAAAGAACAGCATGTCTATGGACATCGGTCTACTCCCTCTGCGGGGTTTCATTTGACACCTCTCGATGTTTTCAACAGGCAAGTAGCTACGATTCCAGGTACTCGCCTTAAAGCGATTAAACAATGGACAAATAATTCATTTGGCCACGCCGGATAGCCAGGCCACCATCAAGTCCCTGGACTCGGTCTCATTATATTCTAAAACCGCCCTTGAATGCCGGTCATCTCACATGGAGATGGCAGAGCAGGTCAACATTCACCTTTGTTTGATGCCCGGCCACAGAGACATTCCAGGAAACTGCAGAACTCGCCAAAATTGGAACCACTCTACCTATATATGTACGTATACCAATCGCTACTTGCAAACTAACATTAAAGCTGGATGTCAATAAAAGAACAACAGTCCGCCGTTGGGCAAACATGCCTAGCTACCAAAAAGATCTGGCCAAAGCTGGATCTGAATCGCTCTATGTGTCTGATCTTTCTAAATGGGGAAACATCTCAGCGCCATCATAGGTGTCATCACTAGACACTGTCTCATAGGCAAGCACGCAAGAAGGCTTGTCGCTTTTACAAATGATTTCTGTAGAAGCTGCATAGAAGAGGAAGAGGAGGAGACAATCCTCCACCTCCTCTTGAAATGTCCAGCTCTCTCCCAGAGAAGTAAACTTCTCTTATGAGCTTTCTTCTACAACAACCTAAACGATCTAAAAAATATAGACGTAAACAGTCTCCTACGCTTCATCACAAGCCCAAACTGGTTCGATTAGTAAGAGGATCATAGACCCAAGTGGCATCACAATGGATCAATAGGCCTAAGTGGCTTGGTATTTCCAACAGTCACTCTTACCTACCTAGCTACCTATATCGAAATCCACTTTTTTTTAAAGGAAAGATGGCCTTGAGAGTGTAGCCAATGATACTAATATCAACGGGAGGGAGGAAGTCAAGTCAGTCAGTCATGACAGACAGTTCTTTCAAGTTAGGTAAAGGCAGCAGCGACGTATTTTCCTGAAAGCTTGTTTCACCAGATAACGCGCGCATAGGATATAATAACCAGCCGTCTAGATCCAAATGACTTTGGTTAGGAGCTCCACGACCTTCCGAAATCTCCACGTTGGTAGGAATCTTCCATCCTGGAAAGAGAATGAATCCACCTTCCGTGTTCATAATATTTGTCCATAATTATTCTATACTTAGGAGTACACCAAGAGTCAGCAGTGAGCATTCTCTTCAGAGTTACCAGCAGCTGGTCTGTACCTTTTCGTAGCAGTTGAGAGCTCGTTCTGATCAATTTAAGTACCAATAAGCCTCAACCATGAGACAGAAGGTCTCTTCGGCTTCTGCCATTTGGTGATGGGTTTAGAGACATGAAAACGTAAGCTGACACAACATGTGATTTTTGCACTTCAACTTTTCTTTTCATTCTGAGAGCCGATATTCGTCCCGTCACACTTGCTAATAGAGTTTGTGAGCAGTTCCAATCCCAAAGTCTCTGATTTCACTGCAAACACGTCCCGATACTCTTCGTTTCGTTGTGGTGTCGGGTCCCATCAGATACTTGGTGACAATGTTGTCGCTCATCTGCTACAGTGTTTCGGATGTCCGAACGTTCCAAAGAGCTGAAATTGATTATCTTGTTGTAGACGAAATAGTGATGCGGATATCTGTAACAGCCAAAAGCCAGCTACAATCATTGTGAGGAAGTTCAACATTACAATCTCAAAAGACCACCAGGGCCTTTTCCGGTCGAGTTTGACTTAACATCTCGAGGGGTCCGACTCCTCCAGCAGAAGACCATTTACCAAGGAATAATCAGAAAGACCGCTTTGAATGCACTATGTTTCAACTCGCTCCAACATGGGGCTGATGACAAATGCAGGCAGGCAAATGTAGAAAAACAATAGCAGAAAAATGAAAGAGCACGCGAAGCGCTCGATCGAGGTCTTAGGTAGACGCTATCAGAAAAATGAAATCTTACCAAAAAATAAAACGAACATCCCAAAACTGTAAAGACTGGACACAAATGTGTAAGGATGAAAAAGCAAATCTAACAGTAAACCACAATCAGATTGCATAACTGTCGAGCTGTTTAAAGCAGCAGAAGGTGATTGGATGCAGAGCATTCATCATCTGATCTCTAACATTTTGGTAGACAAAAGTATGAACGACGAATAGAACCTCAGCATTCTTTGTCCAACCTTAAATAAGGGAGATCACCTGATCTATGCCACTATCCCTATAGTGGCAGTTGAGTTTCCTCAACATCGCACATAAAACCCTATCTGCCTTATTACGTGAATGTCTAGGACCTTCGCAAATAGACTGACCGCCCCTATCTATGTGGTTTTAGGCCAGGAAAGTCCACCATAGATCAACTTTCCATATTACGGCATATCTTGATAAGAAAACAAAGAGTTCCAAATCGATACACACTACCTCTTCATTGATTTAGAAGCAACATTTGACAACAACTATACACAGCCATGTCTAGTTTTGGCACCCCTGCCAATCTCGCTGCTCCGTTAAGGTCGGTAATAACAATTCAGAGACCTCGAATGTCAAAAAAGAACTTAAATGAGGCGATGCGCTAGTTGGAGAAATAGGTTAGCTAACACTCTGGTTCACTCCGAACTATAGCTCCACCTGAGTAAGTAATATATGTGTATTAACTTGCTTTTGTCATTACTATCTGCTTTTCATATTCGTTCCCGAACACACGTCCCTATCCATCTCCTTTACAAGGGGATTGTCAGATTATGTTTAGGTAAATAAATTAAATTAAGATCATAACTAATTGGGCAACTACCAACCGAGGGAATTTGAACACCCAACAATGTCGAATCCGAAAAAATCTCCATTCTCGGTATGCATATGTGTCAAAGACAACTTACATTGGATTTACCACATTTTCGATTCTGCGAAATGCCTATGTTCCCTCAAGCGATGTTAGAAACGCTTTACCCTGTCTGATCTGGCCGTAATATGGAAAACATTTATGTATTTCTCCTATAATAGTGTAGAAGACCCACATCCGGTCAGGTGCTCCTAAAACCTATCCGCACTTGCTATGAATTTAAAATCGTGCGATAAAGCTCATAAATGACGCCAATACCGTCGCAATGTCCCTTCCTTTACTTATATTTCACCGTACCCACCACATTTTCTTCATGAAATTACCAGTTGCACTACAGGCCTCTTCAACAGAGCAGACGTATAAGTGTGAATGCTCATTAATTTACAAAACAACTATCGCATATTCTGAAATATCGTAATTATTTGCTAAGCCGTACAACTCGCTTATGGGAAGCCCTATCGCGCTCTTTATTTCCTACCCATTATAACTTGCAAACATTCAAAACTAACCTAACTACATAGGTATCACTCTTTCTATTAGCAAGCTTATCCGCTATATCTGCACTATACTCGTATTTGAAAAAATCATACAAAACCCCCAAGTTAACAACTTTTTTTTTTTTTAATTTCTCATTAAGATCACCTGCATTTTTCACCTGCTTTATCCTAGCAAACGAACTCCTTCAGGTTTTAGCCGTTCCTATACAATAAGTTTGAGCAAGAACTTAAAGTTCCTGTGCTTGGGCAACTGCCAAATAGGTCATCACCACCCAGTCTGTCCAATATTCAACACGTTTCTCAAGTCTATTTTCATAAATCATGTCTCAAGGCACTCTCAGATACATCCATACTGATATACTTCTAGATGTATTCATACGAGTATAACATACTGTTTATAAGTAGTTACTCCATTATGTTACCATGTGTACGAGTACACATCGACTAAGAGTTTCCTCTTTGAAAAACCAAAGAAGCCGCGCATAATACCCCACTAAATACACACCCTCAATTTGGATTGAATTGATTAAAATTGAAAGGATACCACAAGCTTCGTTCGAAAACAAAAATCAAGCCTGTGATAGAAGGGGTGGAAGTGCAATGGTAACGGGTAGAACTCGTAGCTAACCTCAAACTTCGGATGTAATAGTTTTTGTCTAAATTGCTGAAACGTTTTTAACTTCTACTATGTCAATAGTAAGGATTAAGCATTTCAAGTAACGGAAATGATAATATCCGTTTCGGTTTCCTATTACCATATCCCATTACCAGCAAAAACTGACAGCAGAAAGGATATTTGCACTCAATCCCGACGACATAGCCATAACTGCTACTCCATACGAATATATGTAAAACGTATGCATAAACCAGGATTCTCGTCTATTCTCGTCGTCAGCCGGAGACGGAGACGGAGATGGAGACTTGGGTTGGAGTTGTTTTTCCTCATACTCGAGGACATTAGTCCTGCATATGTTATGTGTAAGAGGGCGCATTCAGAAACACAGTATCACATTTTACTTTCGAAAAAAGAAAGAAGGAACATTGAAAAGTTGCCTCAGTAACTATGAGTACTCGTATGTGACTGAATCTCAATGGCTGGAAAGGTTTTTTGCAAAGTTTGGCAAAACTTTCTCCTCGAACTTATAATGCGTTGACAAATTGAAATTCATAAGTGAACACAAATGTACGAGTAGATACCAATTCTTCAACTTTAGCATGTTAATAGATTGTACAATGAGGTCTAAACGAACTTCACTTCACATTTTCATGTTGGAGGTGGGCAGAGCTCATCAGGTATGGAAATTATTTCGAGGAACCGTGTGTCTTTTTCAAATTTAAAAGCCGACACTTTCAACAGGAAGCTAACACACTGCGTTGTTTTTTTTTTTTTTTTTTGCTATTTTTGTGCACTGTGAGAGGGATCTACAATTGGTTGTCTAGTCAAATTTCTTGAAGGTCCACTGCTTCTCACCGAAGTCGTTGTTTCTTTTGGGAGAGATTTGCATGCAAACCCTGTTACACAGGAATCGTCAAAATTAACCACGGCGCTATGCCAATATCTCTGGATATCAAATTGTATTCCCTACATTCATGTCATAAGATCGGATAAATGAAGCCTAAAATGAGGATAAGGGACACAAGTTTCCCTGGATCGTTTTTAACTACAGCAAACAAAAAATGGGGAGATGTTTTAGCTACACATTCCTGTAGTTAAACGACAAGATGAAGGTAGATTAGGTTAGACTAGGAATGCTGACGGGACGGGAGAGTTGCACCTATCACACTCAGATAAACGTAAATATCACGGTTGTAGGTATTTGGACACGGACTACTGAACCTATGCACGTTATGAATATGTAAACCATCTTGAGGTGTTAATAAATTTGTGCAGTCCATTCACACTTTTTTATTTTTTTTTTTTTGTGAACAAAACCACAACCACATCATCTCCTCACGTGGTGCTATCATTCATTTCATTTTATATGCATTTTTATTATATTGAATTAATTAATACTTACAAGGTATACAAAAAACGCTTAAAAATTAGCTTAATTAACTTAAAATTATCTTATTCTAACTTACTGGCTCCATATTAAACCTAACACTTA
Organism: Volucella bombylans; assembly: GCA_949129095.1. NCBI lineage: Eukaryota > Metazoa > Arthropoda > Insecta > Diptera > Syrphidae > Volucella > Volucella bombylans. Next base: position 351,624,437 of record OX422140.1, read on the forward strand.
AGCTATGTTTTTCCACGTATCTTACAGTCTCATTTTATTTTTATTTTAAAATTAATTAATTAAATTAAATAAATTTTAAGTAAAAACTTAGTGAATGGACATATTAGTAATTTTTAAAAAAAAACTTAAATCTAAAAGCCTACAGACTACCTAAAAATAAATCTTAATCTACTCAACCTACTTACATCTAATACATACATACAGCTGTCCGCAGCTGGTCGAGCGACGTGGAAGATTAACGGCACCGCCAATCTGTCTTGGATCAGACCTTTACTATCTGTAACCGCTTCTGGAGGAATAAAGCCGTCAAAGCGAACTCTCTCGTGATATATATAATCGGGGTAGAAAGCCCGGAGATCAGGTTGTTCGACGAGGTCATTGCTCTTGCAACGTGGCTTCGAGCCAACTTAAAGACGGAATTGTCCACTCTTATTAGGTTCGCCCTATGGTACAAGACCGCATTACGATAGAATTTTATGTACTCAGACTCTGGTGTTCTGTATAAGCGAAGACAAGTTCTAAAACAAGCCCTTTCAAACACCCAAATCTTTTCCAATAAACTTGATCTCATGTCACGGGACATCCAAATACAAGAATATGCCTGATAAGGGCCATGTAGCAGATCACCTTCACCCTCGCATTGAGTTGGCTGTTATAAAACAGTCTCTTGTAAGGCCAAAAGCACCTTTGGTTCTGCCCAAAGCAACATCTATATGTTTGTTAAAATACAGACATTGATCTATCCAGATCCCAAGGTATCTGACTACATTTCAACAAGCAAGTGGCTGCCGTGCTGCCCCACGATCGAACATTTTCGCCAATTCTTTCTGGTATCCCTAGAGGTCTCAGACAAAGGTGTCCTAAACTGAGTGGTTTCCGGCTTCTGAAAGTTGATTTTCAACTTCCAGTCATCGCAATATCGCTTAATTTTGTCGAAGTCACATTGCAAAAGTATATTAATGACCTAAATAATATACAGCAGTGGTTTACTAATGCCCAACCTGTCCAGCTTGAAAAAGAGTCCCTCTAACCATACGGTATCGAATGCCCTTTCCAAGTCAATCAGGCAGGCACCAGTGCACTGTTTCTTGCCTTTGTTCCACTGGATATCAGAAACCAGTTTAGACGCACCATGAATGATATCATTTCCTGCTTTGAAACCGAATTGATTGCCGGAACTATATTTTTGTCCTCAACCCACTTAGTCAGGACTCTATTGATCACCTTCTCGAAAACCTTACTGATGTTTGGACGAAGACTGATCGAGCGGAGATTCGCCGGATTGGAAGTATCTTTATCCCTTTTGGTGATGGGATGTACCACCGCAGTTTTCCAATGCGCTGGATAATGTGCATTATTCATTGCATTATTAAACAGGGTGGTATAAATGTTCACCGCTTCTAGTGGGAGATGTCGAAGCACAATGCTCGGTATTTCATCGGTTCCCACTGATTTCTTACTTCTAAGTGGGGTAGTACCCTATCGTTGGTGATGACATTATTTACCATATTCTCGTCACTAAACTGGATGAAACCCGAGCTCTCGAATCGCCAATTCACTATTTCATTTCGAAGGCAGAAATTGTGCACAAGGACTCGATTCTCCAGATCTTCCTCGAAAGTTGCTCCTATAGCCTCAACTTTCTCCTGCGGATCCTTGATCACAAAGAAGTTTTCATCATCAGCAGCCTCATTTGGATATATGCCTGCTGTTACCAGTATTTGTTCGTTGTTCGTCTTTCGGGCGATTTTAAGATATGGAAGGTCTGTTGAAAATTATATCATGAAATAACTTGTGTATATGTAAAGCTAAATAATTCATGGATTAACTTTATCTCTTTGTTACTCTTATATGTGTATACGAGTATAATACCTAATTGGAAGTTTTAACTACACATGTGTTTGTATTACTATTGTACTTGCATAGAAAACACTGTAGTTTTATCATGCGTTTTTGGGGTGACCAGTAGCTCTTACAAAGTGGACGAATAAATCCTATATTTCTCACGTTTAAGTCTCGGTCTTTTATTCTTAAAGTTTTCAGCCGGAGATTTCGCATAATTTTTGTTACAAGGTCGTTTTGATTATTTCTCCGAAATATTTTATTTATTTGCGGGAACATATTCGGGTTGCTGGTGTTTACAGCCCGAATTTTATTGTTCCAATACAAACGTACAGAATTTCCGTAATTTCCATTTATTAAATTTGGAGGTTTTTAATCCACCACTTCAGTGTCATAATCTCTGGGTTATGTCTGTCAGTAAACTGTCTGTACAAGGTTGTTAGTCTTAACAGCAGTCTACTTTTATGTCGGTGCAGTGCGTCAATAGTTGCGTTGCGGAATAAGTCTTCTTCGTCAGTGTGTTGATACCACGGTATCGTTTTGTCCATTGTTCGTTTGATTGTCTCGTCCATTAGTCTTAGATACCTGTCAATCTCCTCGTTTGACAGATTTCTGTTGGACGGTGGGTTGAGCAAATTCGAGGAAAGTGCTCTCGTCAGTGTCTCTGGTGAAGTGTGTCCAACGCATCCTATTATAATTGTAGGAATGCCTTTGGACAAACTCATCCAATTCCGCAATTTTGTTGGGAACAGTTATTTCGGTTCTAAGACCGCAATGGTCACTGTCATACACGAAAGTGCGTAGACAGTGTGTAGTTTGTTGGTTATTGCACGTTAGTTGCATTCGTGAGACGAACAGCAGGAGATCCAAATAGGACCCGTGTCTGGTAAACGATGGACTTTGAGGCGGAGTTGATACATCACGCTCTGCTGACCCCACCAATTGAATAGTAGGTTCCCTCTAGTATTTGGTGTATTATTTCCCCAATCACTAAGTTTGGCGTTGAAATCTCCGCCGATAATAAAATAGTTGTCTTCCAATTCCAGCCTCAGAAATCGAAAAAGTGTCTCAACCTCTGATATGAATAAGGTGGATTGAGTAGCCTTAGTTGCATAGACAGACACCATGTACAACCGCTTTCCACTACGGAGAGGGATACCATATACACGATGCATGCTTCCAGCACATGGAACCTACGTACTACACAACTGTATACTTTTTTTAAAACGTATTCCTTTTCTTACAAAGATCGCGGGTCGGTTTCTTCGTACTATTTTATATCTTCTGTGCCTCATTTTGCGTCTTTTGGTAAGCTTAGTTTCGCTAACCGAAAGCACATCAGGGGCTTGGTCATTAAGCAACTTAAATATTGCGGCTCGTCGTTCGAAGCTAATCAGTGAATTCACATTCACTCTAAGGACTTTCATGGTTTGAGGTAAATTCGAGGACACGATCTCGAATCACCTCCAGAGATCTTTGAATCTAGTTGCTGAATGGTGCACAAAAGTTGGCCTGAAAGCCAATCCCAAGAAAAACACTATTGTTAAATTCACCAAAAGAAGAAGGCTGGAAAGACTCAGAAAAGTTACTCCCTTCGGTGAAACAATAGAGTTCTCAACGGAAGTCAAATATCTAGTAATCACAGTGGATGAAAAACTTACGTGGAACACTCATCGTTCTAAGACTATTGACAAGGCCTGGACCTCACTATGGACCAATAAAAGTCTAGCTGGAAAAAATGGGGGATTTAGTCCCAAAATGACAATGTGGATATACACGGCAACAACGAGACCTATCATCACTTATGCAGCCGCCGTTTGGTGGCAAAAAGCAAAGCAGAGGTCAACACCGGCCAAACTCAACAAACTACAGAGACAAGCTTATGTATGCGCAATTGGTGCAATGAAAACCGTACCAACAACTTCATCTGGAACTCGTGAAAGAAGCAATGGTAAATGCCTACATGCTCATCACAGAAGATGAATCCAATTCCAAACTAGTTCATGCTGCAATTCTTCATGAATTCAAAAAAAAACGAACTACTTGGGATACACTTAATAGACAAATGTCTACCACGATATAACTTTCGGCACAACTGTAAGGTTACATTTCCAGATCGTCTTAACTGGGAACAGAAAAAACCAATATTTGCCAAGGACTCACATGTATTGTACACAGACGGATCCAAAACAAATGAATGAGTTTGAGCCGGAGTATATGGTCCTCGCATCCATGCATGCGTGTATGGGTAGAAGCAACTCCGTATTTTAGGCTGCAATCCATGCAATAGAGCTTTGCATTCCAGAAAATCTAAACAGACACATAACAAACAAAAACATTTATATTTTCTCCGACAGCGGAGCAGCCCTAATTACAATTAACGTCTTTGAAATAAAATCAAACCTGGTCTGGGATTGCCTTCAACTCCTACAACTATTGGCCACCACATCTGATTTGGGTACCAGGAAATGAAGGCAACGAAAAAGCAGACGAACTAGCTAGGAAAGGATCCGCATCTCAATTCATTATGCCAAGACCATTCTGTGGGCTATCAATTAATATTTACAATAAAATGAAGTATTAAAACCTGGCTAGAGGTAAGAAGCTTCGTTTCTGGAGGAAAACCGAAGGAAACAGACAAGCCAAAAACTGTATGCCAAGCTGTTGCCACAAAAAAACAAAACAACTACTACAACTTAGTACAAGTCAGATTCGAGTGACCACAGATTCTCACAGGACACTGCCTTGTGAAAAAACACCTGATGACCATGGGCATAGCAGAAGACGATGCATGCAGACTGTGCAACGAGGACGTGGAAACAACAGAACACATGCTAAGTGACTGCATTGGTTTAACCAAAACACGTCAACGTTACCTAGGTAAATTCTACCTTGAAACGGCGGACATATGTAGCCGGCAGCTCACCCAAAAACTTAACCGACTTCCTAACAAATTGCGGCATCCTGGATGAGCTCTAAATGGAGGATACCACAATAGGTCCATCTGTGGCCACAGTGACCTGGGATTCCTTATAACATCGCCCACTGCAATCTAATTTAATCCAAGGCAAGAAGCCTCGAGCTTCCGACTAAATTCTCTAAAACAGTCCTAATATGGGCTCATGGAAGTTTCGACTAGCTCCTAGGAAGGACATATTATGAACAAGGTTCTAACTACGACGTTAAATTCAAACCAGGTGATTTCAGCCCCAAGATGGGAAAGGAATCTTTAGTAGGACAGTTGGTAAGTATAGCCTACACGACAATACTCGTATGTCTGGAGTTATGCACACGAGTTCCTCATCCACATGGCCACTCACAGTGGGCCGACTCCATACATTTAGAAATGAAAAAGCAATATCATAACATGCATTTTTTTTTATTTATCAATAACGAATAATTGTTGACTACAAGAATAGATTTTTTCACTCTCTAACCCAACATACTGAAAAGTAATAAAATCACCAAAGTCAATGATCGAAATTACCACAGATGATTTTGGATAATTTAGCATTTATTAAAACATCATAAATATATATATATATATATATATATATATAACATATATACATATATATATATATAACATCATAATATCATTGTTAATAAAAATGTTGATTTAAGTGTAATTTGGTTTTAAAAAAATGGAAGCAGGTTATGAAGGTATTTACTTTTTTAAGAGTCAAAAAAATTAATTACTCATAAAAAACTGTTTTTACAGTGTTTCGGACAATCTAAATGGGTCCTTGATAGTCCTTTAAAACTAAATAATTTGTTTTGTTTGCTGTGACTGTCTGCCTTTTTGGATGTGTATTAGTTTTGCCTTTCACGGATTTGCATGCCATTTTTTTTTAATTTTTAGGGACACACTATAGCTTTCTTCGTATTGAATTTTTTAAGGTTTGGTGGTCAAACCCTAAATTGACTGTTAATGAGAAATTGCTCGAAGAAATTTTAAGAAGAATGGAATTACCAGAACCAAAAACCAATTTGTAAGTTCAAAATCGGCAAGTTTGTTTTCAAAATTTAAATCAGCATGTATGCATAAAGAGAGGTTTATGTTGCATTCAGTCGTTCGCAGATCTCCGGAGAGAATACACGTGTGTCGGCTTTTCCTAAAATAAAATAAATTTAGTGATTCAGTGTCGTACTAAAAGTAAACTAGTTACAGTTTCACTAATTGACCCGGTAGCTCGCTGGTTAGCGGCGTCTGGCATCGAATCAGTGAACACTAGTTCGAATCCCCGGCCAAATTAAGACTTTTTTTTTGTTTTGTTTTGTTTGGTTTTCTCCTACGTGAAATCAGAACAGAACCAACAAGTGAAAAAAAAAAATCAAACGATGGATGGCGAAGAGCGTTCCACTCTTCCCATAACGGGAGTTACAAAAGGCAACAATACGGTTGCTGGTGCCGTGACAAAAGGAATCAAACGTAGGAAGAGTTTGAAAACTCCTCCTAATTTAACCAGAAAAAAAACAAGTGCCATTTTAAGAGCTGATGATGAGAAAGATGAATTCCAGTATGAGGGGGGCAGTAACAACTTTGCCTCTTTAGCTGCATCTGAGTCGGAAGACGAAGATGAAGAAATAAGTAATATTACCAGCAGCATATTAAAGCTGGAACAAGAAGTGCTTTCTATTAAGCAGAGGCAAACTGTACGAAGGCAGAGGGAGCAAGTACAAGCAGATAGCTCCCAACAACAAGAGCAGAAACAAAAACTGCAGCAACAACAAAACCAGCAGCAGCAGAAACAACAGCAGCAGCAGAAACAGCAACAGTTGAAAAATCAGCAGCTGAACAAACAGCAGCAACAGCAGAAACAACAACAACAACAACAACAGCAGCAGCAGCAGACGAAGAAGAAGGAGAAGGTGCCTCCCATCAACACCTATAAATTAGAGGTGAATGCAACCAAGGACCTGTGTAAGTTGGTCATTGGAAGTAACTTTAATATTAAACGATTGGGGAACGATCGCCATGCCATCCACTGTAACACAGTGGAGGGCTACGCGAAAGTGAAAGAGCTCCTAAAGGAAACGACGACGGAGCACTTCTCATTCACACCAAAGTGTGAAAAGCGGCAATCGATGCTGCTGAAAGGGTTGGAACCGTCTTCTGATCCTGAGGAGATCCTGGCACTGCTCAAAGAGAAGGAGAGCGAAGGACTCAAGTTTGTGGGGGTAAAGCCATTTACCACAGCTAGAGCCAGGCGGGAGAAACGGAGTCTGCCGTTCTTCCTGGTGCAGCTCAGTCCCGAAAGCCGTCTGGATAGTCTAAGGAGTATCAATGTCCTAGACTACCAGGTGGTCCACTGGGAAAAACTAAAAAGGAGCGACGGCGTTATACAATGCGTTCGCTGCCAGAGGTTCGGGCACGCCGCGTCGAACTGCCAAATGCAGCCTCGATGCGTGAAGTGCGCAAAGAACCACAGCTCCGAGGAGTGTGCTCTGGGTAAGGACGGAGCATCCGATAGGACGCAGCTGTCGTGCATATTATGTGGGAACGTGGGACACACCGCAAACTATAGGGGTTGTCCTAAGTTCGCTGACATTAAAAAAGCAAAACTGGCTCGGCAGCAGAAGGTGGAGGTCAAACGTTCACCTGTTAGGTTTCAAACATCAGCCGTCACGTCCCAAATTTCCTACGCCCAAATGGCGTCAGGTAGGGGGGCTACGGTATAGCAAGCGACTGTTGCTTCTCCGGCGCCGATGCCGAGAACAACGGAAGTTGCACCTAACATGCTAGCCATCTTGCTCGCAATCCAAGGGCAGATGGCTCAGCTGCAGCAGCAAGTACAAGAACAGGCCAAGCGGGTGGACCAGATCTACGCGTTGCTGCCGGGCCTATCGCAACACATGCCGTAATGGGTACGCACATGGTGGAGCAAACTTTGAATGTCCTTGCGGTGAATGTTAATTCACTGATTACGATCGAACGAAGAGCCGCGATGTTTAAATTGCTACAAGACCAAACTCCTGATGTGCTTTTCGCTAGCGAAACCAAGCTAACCGACAAGCACAAACTGGAGTACAATAATTATATTGTTAGAAGAAGAAACCGGCCCAGATCCAAACGTGGAGGCGGTGTCGCGATCTTCATTAAAGAAGGTATAAAATTTCACAGAGTGTACAAGGGAGTGTTGCGTAGGTTCCATTTACATGTACATACCGCTCCGCAGTGGAAAGCGGCTGTACTTGGCCTCTGTTTATGCACCTGAGGCTTCACAATCCACCCTATTCATTACAGAGCTCGACACGCTTTTTTGTCTTCTGAAGGTGGAATCGAGGGAGAATTATTTTATAATCGGTGGGTATTTCAACGCTAGACACAGAGATTGGGGAAATAATTTGGCAAATACTAGAGGGAACCTACTACTCGACTGGTGGGGTCAGCACGATGTCATGTACAGACTCGGTCTTAAAGCGGCTCTTATTTGGATCTACTGCTGAACGACGAACGCATACGACTGACAGGTACGAATTTACAAACGCTAAACTGTCTGCGCACATTCGTGTATGCCAGTGACCATTCCGGTTTTAGCACCGAAAAAAGAAATTGCGGAATTGGAGGAGTTTGTCGAAAGATATACTTACAACTACAGTAAGACTCGATGGACAACGCTTCTCCGCAACCTTGACAAGAGCGCTCTCCTCGAACACGCTCCACCCACCGCCCAATAGGAATTTGTCAAACGAGGAGATCGACAATTACCTAAAACAAATGGTCGAGACAATTAAACAAACTATGGACACTACAATACCGCGGTATCGACGTAAGACTAACGAAGCCCTGTTCCGCAATCCTACTACTGACGCACTGCACCGACAGAAAAGTAGACTTCTGACAAGACTCAAAAACTTGTATAGACAGTTAACTGACCGACAAGACCCGGAGATTAGGACACTGAAGTCGTCGAATAAAAATATTCAAACGCTAATAAAAGAGAATTACAGAATTTCTGTAAGTTTGTATTGGAACAACAAGGTTCGGGCTGTAAACACCAGCAACCCGAATATGTTTCCGCAAATAAATAAACTATTTCGGAGAAAAAAATCAAAACGACCTTCAGTGTCTTAAAATAGCCCGGACAACAGACAACGAACGATTACTGACAATAGCAGGTATTGATCCAAATGAGGCCGCTGATGATGACGACTTCTTTGTGATCGAGGATCCACAGGAGAAAGTTGAGACCATAGGGGCGACTTTCCAGGAAGTATACAAGGCCATTGATATCATTGGCCCTAATTATGACCTGGACAATCGCGTCTTGGTGCACGACTTCTGCATTCGAAATGAAATGGGGAACTGGCGATCCGAAGGCTCTGGTTTCACCCAGTTCAACGACGAAAATATGGCAAATAATGTCATTGCCAGAGAGGGTGACCTACCCCCGTTCATTTCGAAGGAAGAACTCCGTGAGATCTTTGCCACAATCAGGGCTAAGAAATCAGTGGGGACCGATGGTATTCCGAACATCGTGCTTCGACATCTTCCTCTAGAAGCGGTGGACATTTACACCACCCTGTTTAATAATGCAATGAATAATGCACATTATCCAGCGCATTGGAAAACGGCGGTGGTTCAACCTATCCCCAAAAAGGGGAAGGATATATCCAATCCGGCGAATCTCCGGTCGATAAGTCTCCTTCCGAATATCAGTAAGGTTTTTGAAAAGGTAATCAATAGAGCTCTGTCTAGGTGGGTTGAGGACAAACATATAATTCCGGATAATCAATTCGGTTTTAAGGCGGGACATGATATCTCACATGCCACGTCTAAACTGGTGTCCGATATCCAATGGAATAAAGGCAAAAAACAATGCACTGGTGCCTGCCTTGTTGACTTGGAGAAGGCCTTCGACACCGTATGGTTAGAGGGTCTTTTCTATAAGCTGACTCGGTTGGGGATCAGTAAGCCACTCTTGTACATACTTTATAATGTGCTAACCAACAGACAGTTCATCGTGAAGAATGGCGATGTGACTTCTGTTGGAATATTTCAAATTAAAAATGGTCTTCAGCAAGGCGCGGTCAATTCGCCGATCCTTTTCAACATTTTTACAAGCGACTTGATAGGTTCACTTTCCCATACTATTGCGTACGCAGACGAATTGGTTATTGGTAGCGTACAGAACAGGTCTAAAAATCGAGGTCATTAATACTCTCTTGCAGCGTGACTTCGATAAGATAAGACGATTTTGCGATGACTGGAAGTTGAAAATCAACTTTCAGAAGTCGGAAACCATTCTCTTTAGGACGCCGTTGTCTGGAGCCTCTAGGGATACCAGAAAAAATTGGCGAAAGTTCTCTATCGTTGGACAACATGGACAACCTCTTGCCTGTCGAAATGTAGTCAGATATATTGGAATCTGGCTAGATCAGTTTCTGTATTTTGGCAAAAATGTAGATGCTGCTCTGGCCAGAGCTAAAGGTGCTTTTGCCCTTGCAAAGAGACTGTTTTATAGCAGCCAACTCGATGCGAGGGTAAAGGTAATCTGCTACATGGCCCTTATCAGGCCCATGCTGGTATTTGGTTGTCCCGTGTGGTTCAATGTACGAGCAAGCTTAATGGAAAAGATTCGGGTGTTTGAGAGGGCTTGTCTTAGGACTTGTCTTCGCTTGTACAGAACACCAGAGTCGGAGTACAAGAAATTGTATCCTAATGAGGTCCTTTACAATAGGGCGAACCTAATACGAGTGGACAACTTCGTAATTAAGCTGACTCGAAGGCACATTGCAAGAGCAATGACCTCGACGAATAACCTGATATCTGGGGCTTACTACCCCAATTACCTTTACCACGAGAGTGTGCGCTCTGACGGCTTCGTTCCACCAGAAGCATTCCTCTACCTAGATCAGATAGGGTTGATCCAGGATAGATCAGCGGTGCCGTTAATCTTCCATGTCGCTCGGACAGCTGGGGACAGGCGACTCAACTACAACAGAGACGTCGCACACGGAAGTTTGGATCGCCTCAGGTTCAGTAGGGCGGTGGGGAATCGCGATAAGAGGGATGTCGTTCGGCAGCACCAGCATTTCTGGTGGTTGAATGATGGGGAAGATGTTTCCTCGTCGTTTCCGTCATTTACGGACCAGCCTCACTAATGATGCAGAGCTGACCAATCTATTTGCTCAGTAAATAGCGATGACCAGCTTACATAGGTTTAGGTTAGCATTTAAGAAACATATACATATATCAGTGTATACAAAGGTGTATACTGATATATGTATATGATTGTGTATAATGTCTATGTGTGTTTATGTGTGTATTGTACATTTAGGTTAGGTAGGCTAAGGTTTAGTTTAAGTTAGATACTAAATTTTTATAAAAACGAAAAAAATGTCCATATGCTAAGTTTTTGCAAGCAAATTTTTTCTTAGCCTTGAGTATAGAAAATAAGTATTTATAAATAAAATGTAAATGCAGTCAAAAGACATAGATATAAGTATTTAGAGTAGCTTAGAGTGCCTGTGTGGGGCCAGTAAGTTAGTATAAGATTGTTAAGTAATTGTAAGCTAGCATTTAAGCATTTTTTGTTAGAATGTAAGAGTTAGTGTTAAGAAAATAAAATGCATTAAAACTGAACTGAACTGTTTATGTTGCACGAAAGTTCAAAAAGTCAATACTAATGAAAACTTTGAGAACTGTGGAGAACACACACTCTAAGCGTGCCAAAGAAGACAAGACTCCATCTGCTACTTTATGCAGCACAGCTGGCAACCCGAATGAGTGGTAATCATATAAGTGCAGAGGTGACACTCCTGAACCAACAAAAGAATTTAAAAAATCACAGGAGAAGATTGAGTCACTTAAGCCATACAGTGCCGAGGGAGCACTTGTATATAGAGACAAAAATGACTTCGAATTCTGATAAAATTATAAGGATATTCACTCTAGTCTCCAAATGGGGTGGTGATGGAAGTTCAGCTCATAGTACGTACAAGCTAATGTTTAAAGAACAGAATAAGACCGACGAATATCTATTTGTAATTTCAGTTGTGCCAATAAGACTAAAATTAACAGGTAACCCGAAAAAGATGATTTGGCAAAATCCTCATCCATCCTCCGCTCGGTTGTGTCGCCCTTTTTAATTTAGTTTCGCTAAGGAAACAGAAGAGATAGCAGAAAAAATCCGCAGTGGAATAAACAATCTCCAAGACCTTGTAGTTTCGGTTGAATCAAAAATTATAAAAATGAAATATTAGTTCCTTTTAATTATAATAGATGGTAAGATTATAAATCGTCTCTCTTCCAAGAATTCTACCCAGAGCTACGATACTTGTGGGGCTAAGCCCAGTGACATTAATAATTAAAATAATATCCCGCAAACAACCAAAACCTGTATTACATGAGCATGGTCTATCTACTTTACATGCCTGGACAAAAGCTTTCGAATATTTTTTGCATATGGCCTGATTTAAGCCTGAAATGGGAGTGAAATTGAAATACCGCAAAACTTTTTTCAACAACCACCACCAAATTGGACAAATAACTGAAATAGATTTGAATATCTGGAATAGATGAGAATCTAATAAAGCGATTTCATGTTCTACTAACTTGCATATCCTAAGGTTATAATATAGACTTTTCCACTACTATATGTACCTTTGACGGCAACATTCACTAAATGTTACGATATTCTGTTGACACCATGAAGCACTTTATTATTCCCATAGTTCAATTATGGGAAGAAGCCCAAGGAGCGCGAAGTAGGGACTGCAGACGAATTCGCAAAAAATTTCGAGAATCAATGCAAACAGGGATTTGCTTAATGTTCCGCTAATAACTTTAGATCCATTGATAGATTCATTTCGGGAAATAGCATTAACAAATTTGAAATCGATGTCTCCTGGAGTCTTCCATTTTTTCATTGAATCTGAAACTGACTCTACACACAACCAGAACTACTAACGGTCAATGAAAATTATTTAGAGCCTAACACTGACAGTGACAAAAGACACGGCGATTAAGAAAACAGTTTTCACAGCTCGGATTAATTTTTTTATCTCAAGTTCGCTATATCCATTTATAATAAATTTTTCTATTCTATTTTACAGTATCATTAAAAATTTAATTGCTTACAAACATTTTCTTTTTCACGAGATTTGATTTTTCCACTTCTAAATGTATGAGGTCGATGCTCTGTGCGGACTAGCGGTCTCTGAATCCTGAAATGCTGAACCTAATAATTAATTTTGCGATTGACGTAAGGCATAACCCCAGTATTCTAGACATCCAAGCCTTCCGGGCAGTCCACATTAACTCGGATCACAAGAACTACAATAAGGAGGTATAACGTAGAAAAGCTGCAATTGCAAGAGATTTTCAGAATATGTGCCAACACCATTATTGAACCGAAAACCAGTGACAGCGCTTCCAGCTCGCCATCGAAAACGCTACAACTGATATGCTGAGTTTCACCCAGTCATCACTAAGAAATCCTTGATAGTGATAAAGAAGGCCGGCAACCAGATGCAGCTGAACAAGAAGTGTACAAAGTAACACGACATCGAAGGACGAGGACCGTTCGTGAACTCTACAACTATACTCGTAAGAGACGGTAAGAGCATCGACTTCTACAGAAGATACTGAGAGCTTGTAAACTTTCTTCTGTAGACTGACGATAACGTCAGGTAGAATAAACCGTTCAACATAGACGATGATAGTAAAAACTTCCGTACAGCTGATCAAAATGAAGTAAAGACAGTAACATCTAAGCTTAAGTATAACATGGCTACTGGACTGAACGGACTACCTTCCGATAAAGCAGCGGGAGACGACTTGGTAGGAAGGATGTAGCAACTTATTTCCAAAATTTGGTCGGCAGAGAGTATGACTGAAGAACGGAGGCCTAGCACCGTTTGCCCATAAGACCCGCAAGAAAGGGCATTCTCTTAATTTCACCAATTACGAGTATAGAGGGATCAGTCTCCTTTACATTGCATATAAGATTTTATCTGCCATCTAGTGTGAACTCATAAAGGCATCAATGGGGACTTAGGCTCATTCGACCAACTATTAACACTATGGAGGATCTGCAACAGAGAATTTTAAAAGATGTATCCAATCTGATCCAAAATGTAGTCATAAATTGCCAGAGGTGCCTGGTACATGAAGCGCAGGGGTGACCAGTTAAAAAATTAAAGAACAACTTTGTGAGATGTAAAATTGATTCTGATTGATTGATTCAAACGGCCGCCTCGGCTTCGCTAGCAGCACTTCAAGCGGTTGGTCCAATTTTTAATGACTCGGTCCAATATGTACGGCGTTATTCCGACAATAGCGTGTCGAATGTTGGCCTCGAGCTCGTCCAAAGTGGTTGACTTGTTAGCGTAGACTAAGGACATGATGTAGCCCCAGAGAAAATAATCGAGTGGTGTCAAATTGCATGATGGCGGCGGCTAACTGATGAATGCTCTCCGTGAGAGAGCTTACATGGCATGTAGCGCCGTCTTGTTGGAACCACTGCTCGGATATATCGATTTTGTCAAGCTCTAACCACTGAAAGTAGGTTAACATCGCTCTATACCTGAGACCATTGATGGTAACGGTGTCTCCTTCCTCAATTCGAAAGAAATAAGGTCCGATGATGCCGCCATGCCATAGACCACACCAAACAGTCAATCATTGTCGATGCATTAATGCTTGGCCGAACACTTGTAGATTTTGTTCGCTCCAATAACGTCAATTTAGCTTGTTGATATAGTCGCTGAGCGAAAAATGGGTCTCGTCCGAGACGATGATTTTTTTTTGCCAAAATCTGCATCTCCGGCCAACATTTCCAGTGTCCAATTAGGGAACTAACGGCGTTGTCTAAGGTTGTGCGGCTTTAATTCTGTTATCAGGGCAACCTTATACGGATGTAGGCCCAAATCCAAACCCAAAATAAGCCGAGTTTACTCTCTGGCAATGCCCAATTCAGCTGATCGGCGCCGAATCGACATTTCTGGATCTTCTTCAATATTGGCCGCTACGCTGGCTATGTTGGTGGCTTAAGATCCAAAAGAGTGTACTGACGCTCAAACTTTTCCAGGGCGCTATGAATTGCCTGCACACTAAAGCCATGATGAAGACCGACATCACGACGAAATTCACGTTATGTATTTCGCACGTTCGGCAAGTGTTAAACGATGCATGATGAAATGGCAAACCTTACTGACTATTTTGACAGCTGGATGTCATTGGTAGCTTTGACAGCTGCCATTGGAAAAACTATCATTGCTATCCGGTCACCCTTTATATTAACACTTTGGAGCCTTCGATTCCTACACGGAGCTACAATGCAGTACAGGAAGACCTTGCTTTATGGTGTTCGGGCAAGTGGAAAGATAACTTCAATTATCCGGAAGTACGCAACGAGGCCTAGACGGCACTTAATGGCTGAAGCCCGGGTAATGCGTTTTTGTTTTATAGGGTCCGCCACCTAACATTTTTTTTTTCAACTAGTGCTTATTTCGTGAATGGTAACACTTAGCTCATGTCTGATTTGACAGATAATTTTATTTTTTTATTATTTAGTTTTATCCTTCCGGTTAATAATGGAAAATAATTTCATTCAAATAGCTGCCTCGGCTGGCCATGCAGTAGCCTACACGATCGGTCCAATTTTTAAGCACAATATCGATTGTGTGCAGCTGTATTTCACCAATGGCTTCACGAATATTGTCCTTTAAAGCGTCAATTGTCTCTGGCTTGTCGGCGTAACACTTATCTTTTACGGCACCCCACAAATAATAGTCCAACGGTGTCAAATCGCAGCTCCGAGGTGGCCAAATGACATCAGCTCTGCGGCTGATAATGCGATCTTCAAAAACAGGGCGCAAAACATCGAGTGTAGCTTCGGCTGTGTGGCACGTAGCGCCGTCCTGTTGAAACCAAATGTTGCCAGTATCGTCCTCTTCAATTTTTGTGAACAAAAGTTCGTTCAACATGGCCCGATAACGATCGCCATTAACTGTAACGGCCACTCCTTGCTCATTTTCGAAGAAAAATGGCTCAATTATGCCTCTGGACCAAAATCCACATCAAACAGTGACTCGTTTTGGGTGTATCAGCTTTTCAATGTATGCGTGCGGGTTTTCTGTCCCCCAAATGCGACAATTTTGCTTGTTTACATACCCGCCAAGATCAAAATGAGCTTCATCTGAAAAGATGGTTTTTTTGGCAAAATCGGCATCTTCTCTAAATCGATCGCAGGCCCACTTAGCGAAGCGTTGTTCAAGCGTATACACAAACTTTTTCGTTCAGCGGAAGGATAAAACTAATTATCTGTCAAATCAGACGTGAGCTAAGTGTTACCATTCACGAAATAAGTACTAGTTGAAAAAAAAAAACGTTAGATGGCGGACCCTTTATCAGAACAGGGAATTCAGACAAAAACCTAGTCCTTCTACGAGTATATATTATCTTAACTGGAATTTCTCAGTATTCTATAGAAGGATGAATAAGAACCTCAGTGATAAAGTGCCTATAATAGCAGTGCTAAGCAGGTTACCTCTGGGAACTTGCAGTCTAATGTGAGAGTAGGTCGGACATTCACAGAGAAAGTGCACCACGGTATCGTGATAACTTTCACACCAAGCGTCGCGGGATATAGAATCACTTATGTATGTGTGTCTAGCACACTTAAGTATATATTTAGCAAAAGCCTGGTGCCCGTTATAACCCTATTGATCATTCATACTGAGAAACTATATAAGGTGACTTCTTAGAGAGGTCGGGAAAATTCATTCATACAGCTATGTATACTGATATGAAATAACTATTAGTTGGAGCCCTTACCGAGGACACAGGCAGACTTAACGCAGTTCCAGACTGGTTCTGAGATACTATGCTCTCCAACAATCGGAGACACGGAACGATCTCGGGCGGAAAACCAGAAAATTGATGGATCACGTTTTAGTGCTCCTCAGTAGCAAGAAAATAGTATCAGCGGTTATAGAACTAAATATCAATGATATTTATCATATATTATATGATATGCAAAGTAGCACAGAAGACAGACAAATAATGGTGCATAAATATATAAGTGATTACAAAGTTACTCAAGCTAAGGCAAATGCTGACTGAAATAAACTAGACCAATATGTAGGCGTAAACAAATTTTATACCGAGATACACCGAGATATAATATGACAGAAGCGGCAAAAACAAGAAGGGAAATGGATAAAAGGATACAATGGGTGCAACTGGATGACAAGGGAATAAAGAGACCGACTATAGAGGAGATTAAAAACAAAATACGAAACCATGAATATGAAAAGAAATATAAACATTCTCGAAATGCCCTGAACAAGTTAATCAACGCTACAAAATCTGGATTTTTCAAACAACGATTTCGTAAGGTAAAAGGAAACTCAAGGGAAGCATGGAATCTCATCAATAACATTTTATCAGAATATCAGAACCCACAGTCCCTGTAATGACAAAAGTGTCTATTGTCAGGCCAATATACATATATACAAGAGTGGAAAAAATAGTGACGTATTGAACTATAAGCCAATATCCATTTTGGCTGAATAACTACCTTGAAAGATTTGAGTTGTTAGAAAGGAACAAATTCAGCTTTCGCAAGCACAAAATCGATAACCCCTAACTATTATGAGATTTTGCCAATCAAATAAATAGCAGTCTGAATAGAAACCATAACATTATTGTTTTGTTCATATAGTAGATTTCAATAAGGCATTAGACACCCTGTGCCATCAAAATATACAAGGAGTTATTCTTACGTGATTCGAAAGGTGTCTAAAAACTCGAAGCTTCATAGTTGAAATTCAACATTATTGTAGCAATCCCGACAGATTATCATTTGGAGTACCGCAAGGACCGAGACTTGGACCACTGCTTTTCATAATATATGTGAGTGATCTTCTCCCTGTTCTTCAGAATAGTACGGAATACGCTTACGCAGATGATATACGTCAGCCGTAGACGTGTGGGGAAAGTAAATAACAATTATAACGTGGAGCCATGGTCATGCTCTGGTGATAAATCCATCGTCCACCGAACTTGTGTTGATATGACTGCCAATGATTTCAGCAAAGCCTTTGATAGAATTGCTCATGATATAATCCTTCTAAAATTAAAGGCTCTTGGTTTCCAGATAAACTTTATAACTTGAGTTCAATCCTATTTAAATGAACGACTTTACTATGTTCTATTTAGGTCCATGGTTTCTGACCCAATTAAAGCCTCCTCTGGTGTCCCCCAAGGCAGCCACCTTGGTCCCTTATTATTTATTCTGACCATTAATGATGTTGCTTGTATCATTAAAAATTCATACATATCTGTTTACGCAGATATATATATATATCATCTTCCTCAGACAGCCTACTTCTGCAGCAAGATCTAGACAGGTTTTGTACTTGGTGTCAGAAGGATTTTCTTGAGCTTAACGTCAATAAGTGTCAATCTATAACTTATACCCGTAAACGCCTCCTTACTTCACCTCGTTGCTATCTAATCTTTAATCTGCCTGTTCCCTTAGTGAATGAGTTGCGTGATTTATGTGTTATCTGCGACAAGGAACTCAATTTCCGTTCTCACATTGATAGTATAATAAAAAAAGCCAACTCTGCCCTTGGTTTTATCAAGCGCTGGTCTAAGGAGTTTTCCAATCCTTATGTTACCAAATCTCTTTACATAACCTTTGTTAGGCCTCTTCTTGAATATGGCCAGCCAAGTTTGGTCACATCCTCCGGATAGAAGCTGTTCAACGCAGGTTTTTACGGTTTGCTTTACGTGGTCTTCCCTGGGATGATAACCAAAACTTACCACCTTACACTGACCGGCTGAAACTTATAAATTTACAACCCCTTTCTATACGCCGAAAAGATGCCAACATTCTCTTTATTCATCAAATTTTAGTAGGTAATATCGATTGTCCTTCCTTACTTCAAATTATTTCTTTTAACACCAATCCCCGCAATCTTAGGTCTGTGCCACTTTTCCGGCTCAATCTTCACAGAACGAATTACGGACACCTGGAGCCAATGTCTAGGATGCTTCGCGAAGTTAACGATATTCTCTCTCTCTTCGATTACCATGTCAGCAAACTCTCCCTCAAGAACATACTTATTTCCACCTATGCCTTACGTCCTAACTTTAATAAATCTGTCCGGGATTGACCCGGGCAGCAAAATCAAAATCAAAAACTTACAAAACACAAAACAGAAAATTAAAAAGGCACGGTACTGAATATGTGCACAGAACGGGGAGTAATTTACAACTTCAAGAAAACGATAGATACAAATAATTTATAGAGAATGTATCAAAATGTAAATACCTAAGTGTCGTCGTCGACTTCAACTTTAAATAGAACTTTCACATAAAAGCCCTTGAGAACAAACTTCATCTGTCAACGCATGTGATGTTCCATCTCGGCAACGTATGTACGACATCTCACCTACGACACGGTATACAATCAAACCACTGCAACAATTACAAACAAAAAACCACAACATACATCATACATCAAAGAAGACCAGGGCAGCAATATGACCGACAACATACGAGCAGTGAAGCCAAACTATTAAGCGTTCAACAACTTCATAGGATGGAGGTTATTTCTGATGATAATACTTTCAAAACTCTAGTCCAACATAATTTCAACACCCGAAGAAGACTACAAGGATTTTACAATATACCACGATATTGGAATGTGTACGGAAGAAAGCGAAAGTGTTGTTGTTGTTGCGCTCGGTCACTGCCGTTACTGTACGAAAAGTGACTGAGTATGTATATGTAACAACCGATGGATAGCCGTGTGAATTTTGTTGGTGAACTGTGTAGCGTGTTCAATATTGCAGTGCAAAATGCAATATTGATTTGTCACAGCAGTTCTTGAAGAGAGCGTTTTCTGATGACCATACGCGTATCTGGGCTCTCTCATTTGTCATTCCGGCCTAGCTCAGCCTGCGTGGATCCGGATATGCGAGATGGTGTGAGAATTGTAATGAGTTATGACGTACGAGTATTACTGTACCTATGTAGGCTGGTGGAACCGAGCAAATGAAACCAACTTGACTTCTTATCAAATTCAGTACATGATCATTGTATTAAAGCAAACAAAAAAATAGGAACTCATAGAAAAACTTAACTTAAAGAAAAGTGTGTAAAAGACAACGTACTAGGTACCGCGAGATATATTTCGTGCTATCCTAATGATTCATAATAAAGTCACTCTCTTACCTCTGTAATCCGCTGGTCATGGTCACGTCAGGATCAGTTGATTGATTTGCACCTTTTTTCTCTTTTTTTTCGAGACTTTTGTTATCTTTTTTCGATTTCTTATTTCTATTCTCTTTTTTTTCTTAGATATATCATGGTTCACAATTTAGTATTATTCTTATCATTACATATATTTTTTTTAAACATAGGTCACTTAAATATACAAGACATTTGGCTTTTGTTTTTTTTTTTCTTTTTGATCACTTCCTTTAGGTTTTTTTTCTCTTTTTTCGAATGAAATTTTGCACTTTGGTTTTTTTTTGTTTTTTTTTTACAGGGGCGAAAAAGAAAAGACATGAGGCTGCGATAGTTGAGGATTTGAGGATTTTGCTGCCGTGGATGCTTGGGAGGTTGCGCAACAAAGATCTTTGAAAAGTTCTTCCTTAGGTTGTGGCGACTTGTGCTCCGCGTTCTCCAGGTACTCCGCTTTTCAGGTGTTTTATCATATACCTTCTCGAGCACTTGTTCGAGCAATAATCTTGGCGGATGGTTTGCCAACTACGTAGTTGCTCTTCTCTGGTAATGAAATCAGCCTGGTATGTTTTTCTTTCGGGTGGGAGCTTATCCCATGCACGAGAGCAAAAGAAAAGCTAGCTCGGTAATTTTTTTCCTCAACCTTAGAAAACACCGTATAAAAAAATGAACCAGAAAAAGAATCGTACGTACTCGTACCTTAGAAGTGTGTCAGGATGAAAATCTTTAGAAGACGTCTTACCGCCTCAATAGATTAGATCGAAAGGAGGACGTTTTTTTGGCGGAAGCGCAGCGAGGAAGTGTAAACGCAATAATTTGAGTAGCGACCCCTAGTTGAAATTTCTGTTTAGGTACTCGTTACATAATTAAATATGTGCGTTCAGTGCTGAGCATTAGAAATTTGTTGGTATTAAGATATTTTTTATACGAATTCTGTAACTGTTTCATATTGTTGTAAGGATGCAACACCTACAGCAATTTGATTCGGTAAACCAACATCAAAATTCTCACTTCGCAGCCTTACTTCACATCGCCGGTATTTGTGTTTCTTTTTATTATGGAAACTTAGGGTGGACGTAGCCAATATACGCGGACTAAAAAGTACTCACTTTTCTGCGTACGTCCATGTCGGTAAATACAGACCGGCTGTTTTGGCACTAAATAAAACACAGGTAGATCTCCGCCCACATCTCTTAGATCACTCTGATCTGGAGCTACCGGGCTACGAATTAGTGTCATTATTCATCTCTCAACGCGGTCTCGCAATTTACGTGCATAGTGATGTTGCTTACCAAACTCCACCACAATGTAACCCCTGTTCCAATCCCGAATTCAATTTCATTCATGTGGTTAAAATTCCATCTCCGTAAGCAATACATGTACACAAGCATGGGTGACTTCGACATTCTGTACAGACAGCACTCGAAGAACGGTATGATGAGATCTTCGCTGCGAAAAACAGCCTGACCCAGCTTATACCCAGCCAACACCCTGGACTTGTTTTTAATTTCTCACCATGATAAGTACTCGTACAAGGTCGATGTGCTATCCACTCTAGGCTGGTCGGACCATTGTGTCATATCGTACACCGACCACATAATAAAGAAGAAGAGAAAAGATTCCTAAAAGAACCGTAAGGCAATATGAGAAAGCCAATTGGAGCGGACTTAACGCCTTCTTTAGGGATTTTAACTGGTCGTTATGTTTCCTCGATAACGACGTGGACGCCGCTGCTGATATGATCACAGACACTATTCTCTTTAGAATGAGATCCTTTATCGCTCATCGGATGAAGAGTATCAGACCAAAAGAAAAGGCATGGTACGTCTCGAGCTGTAAAGAGAGTGTCAGGGTTAGAGAAATGGTTTATCGGTTTGACAAGACCAACCCGACAGAGGAAAACCGAAAAATATTCAAACGAGCCCGAAATGCCTGCAACGTCTTTCTCCAGCGTGCAATGTCCCTTTCTCCAGCGTGCAATTAGTCGTTTGTCAAAAACATTAAAAATACTGCCTCATTTGCCTAATTTGCTTAAAAAATTCTATATTATTCTTTGTAATTTGCTCTATTCTACATTTTGCCAAAAAGCTTTGTGTACGGGTGCATTGCATTATCGATCTCTTTTAACCAACAACTACCAACTGCGATATATTAGCTACCAGTCCACACCGTTTTTTTGTCTTGATCGCTGGCAATTAGCAAAAAAAAATAAAATTTATATCGTTGTTTGAATTTTTGCTTTTTTTTCATTGCTGATCAGCAAGAGTACTTAAAGATCTCAATATACACAAATCCTCTGGTCCAGATGGTATATCTCCTTTTCTTCTGAAGAGGTGTCCTTCACCGCTGGCAAAACTATTTCGTAAGCTTTTTCATCAATCCTACTCTTTACAACTCCTTCCCAGCATATTTGTCCCGTCCCTAAAAAAGGCGAATATTCTTCTCTCTCCTCCTACAAACCCATTCTTCTTCTTCTACCGCGAGCATCGAACTTGTCGAGTTTTTGGGGCTGAGTAGGGTCAATGAATCTCGAGAAGAAATTATCCATACGAGTCCTGACACCAAAGGATGCTCCCCCGCCCCACCACCCAACCAATCACTCCCCTTTTCTCCTCGGCTAGATCAAGGTGTCATACGACCCGTGCCGAAGATCAACCCGGCTGAGGGCCCAGCATATCCAAAAATAGCTCAGGGGCGAACGGAGTATGCGGATACCTGGCGACCTCCGGATTAGCTAGCCTTATCTTTCTCCACCATCCTTTCTCCGCTACTCGTGGGACCACATCATGGATAACACACCAAATAAAACAAAACCCGAGGCCGGTACTCCTTTAATGCCGGGCGGTAGAACGATGATTGCACTGAATACGGGCAAGGCTCCTGCATTGTCGAGAGGGGGTAAAACTGTGGAAGGCCATGATGCTAAGACTGTGGCAAGCCATGGTCCTATCACTTCCTCCACCCCTAGCAACAGCAAGTTTGTGGCAGGCCACGGACTTGTCACTGCTACCAAAACTCCTCCCCGCAAGGAGGAATCTGGAGCTCAGCCGCATCGTCAAGCTCCATCTAAGGCGCTCTACGCAAGACAAAACCTACGGATTCATTCCGGAGGTTGAGAGAAGTGCGGCCGTAAAGAGCAAGATTGAGTGGGCTAAAAACATCCTAAAAGACGAATTACCCACTGCTTCCACTGCTCTCAAAACTCCAAAAGACTCCTCCAAGCGTCTGAGATCGTTGGAGGAAAACATGCCGGTTTCCAAGAGGCCCAAAACTCATAGTACCAAAACCTCTGGGCCATCCAATAGCACATCTCAGAGGTCTTTTAGTGAAATCCTAAAGAAGGCAATAGTGATCGCGATAATCGATAGGAACGATACCGACGATTCTATAACACCTGAACGGTGGCAGCTGGTCAAGATGAAGCTTTCGAGCAACTTCTTGGCCATCATGCGGGACCACCTCCCATCACAAGCGATGCTGGCTTGCACCATGGCACACGCGATGAGCTTGATGTGGCCTTTCTCTTGATCTCTTCACTAAGGCCATAGGTGGTTTAGGAGAGATTTGGTCAGATGCAAAACTCGAGGTCGTGTCTAAGGAGGACATCCCTAGCAGACCTCGAACTCGCACCTGGATTCCAACCGAACCCTCCTCCCCAGAAAGTATTCTGAAAATCATCAGGCTCAGTAACCCAACCCTTACGGAACTAAGGGGCTCCTATAGATGCTCGTTGATCGTGATCAATAAGGAATCCCTTAACCCTCTAGCGCAGCTAAAAGGCATGATTTGGTTCGGATTCGAGTCTAAACATTTAAGAGTCTACAAAAAAGATGAGCTGGATGCTGATAAGCAACCTCCTCCTCTTTTAAGGGAGACACCTCCTTTAAAACACAACCTTAGATCTTGGAGCGTCGATATCCTTTCCAGAAATGGATAGCGATGACTCCAATCTATCCGAGGTAACAATCAAGCCATTGGTCCTCTCTTCTAACGCCCTGTCGGAAATGGAAACCAACGACGAAGGAAGAAGAAGTCCTGTACGATAAGAGGAAGAAGATGAGATCTTGAGCACATCTTCAGAATCGGAGGACCTCAACAGCACCGTGGTCGAGGCTACTCTGGAAGACTATAGCAATGATATGGTTTCTCCAGATTAATCTCCATCACTCAAGAAAGGCTTCGGCCGCACTAATTCTGCGTCTTCCAAAAAACTCAGAAGACATTATCCTAATCCAGGAACCATGGATTGTAGAAGGCGTGGTTCTTTGACTTAGGACAACCGTATACGCTCCGCTCTATACAAGAGACAAAGGTAAGATCAGAACTTGTATATTAGTGAAATGTAGCCTTACTGTAGCCAGACTAGAGACTACCAAAGGCTCCCACTGTCTGGCATCGGCTTACCTTGGCCACGATCATGTGGACCCTCTCCCTGGTGATAACCTAGAAAGGATGGTACTGGAAGCTGGAGGGCAAAAAACTGGCCTCATCATCGGATGCGACGCTAACGCACATCACACGGTATGGGGCAGTTCCGACATCAATGATAGAGGTGAGGCACTTTTTGGCTATATTTTAAGTACTAACCTCTTTATTATTATTATTATAATCTTTATTGTTATGTAAGTAAATTACAAGAACAATATTTGCTTAGCCATAGCTACCAGGACTATCAGCTAATATATATACATATATAATACATGGATAATTATATAGATAGTGTTAATGAAGTTATAATTGTGGGGGTTATAATATTAAACAAAATAATATACATAATTGTTTAGATGTCATTAACAAAATTTAAATACTTAAGCAGCATAAAAGTTTTCTTGATGTTGGTTTCTGATGGTGTCATTAGCAGTTCTTTAAGTGAAAGAGAGCAAGATGTGCTTGTGAGTGCGTCCTTAATCTTCTGGCAGTCGAGGAGATGTTGCATGGATTGTGGTGTATTGTTGCAGCATAGTTGACAGTTGGATGGTGTGGTTTTGTTTAGGAGGTACCCATGAGTAATTTGGGTATGTCCCATTCGGAGACGCAGAAAACATGTTAGCATTTTTTTTGAACAGCTGGATGGGTATATTGTCGAAAGGCCTCCGGGGTTGATAGATGAGTAGTGATGTGTGTAGTTTTTCCAAAGTGTTTGCCTTTTAGCTTCAAAAAGTCTTTTGATTTCCCTCTGAAGATCTATTCTGTTGAGGCAGTTGAACATTTGAAGTGGTTCTTTAATCGCCAATTTCGCTACTTGATCAGCGTTCTCGTTTCCTAGAATTCCCATGTGCCCAGGTACCCAAAGAAGTTTTAATGAATTTTTGTATTGTATCAGTTTGTCCCTGATGGCTTCGATAATTTCACAATTATTGTTGATGTTTTTTAAAGCTTCTAAGGTAGATAAGCTATCTGTACAAATAAGTGTAGTTTTTTCCCCGGCAACAATTGTAGCTTGAAGTATCGCTCTAGCTTCAGCGGTGAAGATTGAAGCGAAATGAACTAACCTCTTTATCTGCAACATTGGCAATGAGACCACTTTTATAACTAAAAACCGACAGGAAGTACTAGTTATCACTCTTGTCTCCGACAGCATCACACATGATTGATATCCATATACGAGCTGAAATTGATCCAAGACTTCTGTCAACGGGTCAACATGCCTACTGTAAAGAAAAGTCAGTGGAAACGGCTCTGCACTCACTGACTAGCCATATCGAACGATCCCTACAATATAAAGAGTACACAATGGTTACTTTCCTTGTCATAAAGGGCGCCTTTAACAACGTCACTACATCCGTAATAACGACTGCGCTGTCAATTCTGCAGGTAGACGACTCACTTGGGGCGTTGATCAGTCTTATGCTAAAAAACAGGATAATCAACTCCAAACTGGGTGAGACTTCTGCTAAAAGATGTGGCAGCAGAGGTGCGCCGCAAGGCGCTGTCCTCTCTCCCCTTCTCTGGAACTTAGTAGTTAATGAACTACTGATATACCTGGAAGCGGTGGTAGAAGGGTGATTGATTATGCGGATGACGTTGCTATAGCCGTCTCAGGTAAGCATCTCAATACCATTAAAGAACTTCTTCAAGTAAATCTCAATAGATTAACCCGCTGGGCAGATCGCTGTGGATTTGGAATAAACCCCCATAAAACTGATCTTGTCCTCTTTTCCAGGAAATACAAAATTCCAACTATAGGCCCTCCTTCAATAAATGGTACCAGTTTAATATTTTCCGATACAGCAAAATATATGTGTCTCATTTCTGACAGGAAACTCAACTGGAAACTTAACATTCAAGAATGAGTCAATAAAGCTACAATAGCTTTATTCTCTTGCGAAAAAGCAATTGGGAATTAATAGGACCTTCAATCTCACATAGCCTACTGGCTATACATATCGGTCATAAGACCGATACTTACTTACAGGGTAGTCGTCTGGTGGACGGCATTAGAAAAAGCAGTCAACTGCACTAAACTAAGCAAAGTCCAAAGAACAGCATGTCTACGCATAAGTGGAGCCTTGAGGTCTACCCCGTCTGCGGCATTAGACATTCTGTTTCATTTCACACCCCACGATATTTTCAGCAGGTAAGTAGCTACGACTCCAGCTATTCGCCTCAAAGCGACTAAACAATGGACAAATAATTTGGCCACGCCAACATTCTTATTACAGTAAGAATCCTCACAGAGGACATCAATTACACCGGACCTGAACTTTGGATTGGCAAAAACTTCCATGTAAACTTCCCTTCTAGATCATTCTGGGAAGAAGATGCTTTCATGGAGGATAAGTCAATGCACCTCTACACAGATGGATCTAAAACCGATAGCGCAGTTGGTGGCGGTGTTTTCTGAGATAAGCTAAATCTGATCCTCTCTTTCCGTCTTCCAAATCACGGTTCCGTGTTCCAGGTGGAAATTTTGGCGATTAAAGAAGCTCTGTCTTGGCTGAAGTAAAACGTGATATCTGCAAAGGATATCCGGATCTTTTCGGATAGCCAGGCCACCATGAAGTCCCTGGACTCGGTCTCATTATATTCTAAAACCGCCCTTGAATGCCGCTCATCTCTCATGGAGATGGCAGAGCAGTTCAACATTCACCTTTGTTTGATGCCGGGCCACAGAGACATTCCAGGAAACTGCAGAGCCGATGAACTCGCCAAAATTGGAATCACTCTACCTATTCTACCGTAAAAGGTATACCAATCGCTACATGCAAGCTAACGTTAAAGCTGGATGCCAATAAAAGAACAGATCTGGCCAAAGCTTGATCTGAATCGCTCTAAGTGTCCGATCCTTTTAAAAAGAAAACATCTCAGCGCCATAATAGGTGTCATCACTGGACACTACCTCATAGACAAGCACGCAAGAAGGCATGGCGCTTTAACAAATGATTTCTGTACAAGCTGCATGGACGAGGAAGAGCTCATGAAATATCTCGAAGCACGAGATCTTCTCAATGCTCGGCAGTACGGTTTTCGTAGCAACAGGTCCATGGGTTATCTGGCGAAGGCAAGATAGTTGCATTTGATATTTCTAAAGCATTTGCCAGAGTTTGGCATCAGGCTATTTTGTCGAAAATGCATGCATTTGTGATCGACGATGATCTTCTTCAATGGATTAGAAATTACCTTTCGGAATGTTCAATTCAAGTTGTCTTGGACAGATTGAAGTCTGATATTCACAAAACGAAATGCTGATGTGCCCCAGAGCTCTGTTCCGTCTCCGACACTATTTTTAATTTTCATTAGTGATCTCTTGTTTGCTACTTCTAACCAATATATTCTTTTGCTGATGATAGTACTTTCTGCTTTTCATATTCGTTCCCGGACTCACGCCTCTGTTTTTTGGCTGTAGAACGGTAACGGCAGCCTACGTTAAGTTCATTAAATCCCGATATTAACTGCATAACCAATTTGGAAACTATCAACAGAGTGGAATTTAATGCTTCCAAAATTCAATGCTATCTGCTGTTATTAAAGCGAAATTTAAACACACTGCCATTATCCATGAATCTCACTTGCATCGCTGAAACCGAAAAACTTTCCATTCTGGGCAAGTGTGTCAATGAAAACTTACGTTGGAACGACCTCATATTCGATGTCGCCAAAAATGCTGCGAAAAACTAGGTTTCCTTAAGCGATGTAAGAAATATTTCACTCCCTCTGACCTGACTTCAATATATAAGGCATTCATTCGCCCAAAATTGAGGTACAATGCATACATCTGGTCAGGTGCTCCTAAGACCACTTTGCACTTGCTAGATAGGATGCAAAATCGAGCGATAGAACTCATAGGTGATGTCAATATTACGTAGTCATTCGACACCCTCGAACACCGACGTAACGTCTCCTATCTCACGCTGATGTATCGCTTCATCACCAGTGCTCCACCGAAATTACCAGTCGCATTTCGCCCCTTCAAACTTTTAGCCATAACACCCGTCACGCTGTGAATGCTCATCAGTACATCCTCAAGCCCACCTTCGGACGTAATTTGAAATATCGTGATTCTTTCCTAAGCCGTACAACTCGCGCTTATGGAATACCCTGCCGAGCTTTTTACTGCCTAGTCACTACAACTTGCAAACATTTAAAACCAACGTACATCGGTATCTCTCCTTTTTCCCTCCCTAACTTCCTTTCGCCCGCGCTGTGTGCAAACATCTTAAGACTACATTTAGAGCTCATAACTCTCGACCGTAACTGTTTTTCAATGACAACTCCATACTCTCTCTCGGCCACCAACAGCTGGTTTTATGATGAACTAGAATTCTACAAATATCCTTAAGCCGCATCTCTGATTTTGGGATACCCAATCAGTTAGACATCTTCCTCCACAGTGCATATCATCCAGAATTATTAACAAAACAAATGTACATTTGACACAACCACCCCTGTAAAAGATTAATGACTCACCGATGAAGTCAAACTCTCCCCCTCATGGCGAAACCTTTTCATCCATTTAATAGTAGAATGTTCTTCGAAGTTTTAATTACATTTTCAGCAGCTTCACTGTTTTCCGATTATAATTACACATCAATGAGTTTGCACTTTGACCAATCGGGCAACCACACGAACCAACCACACTCACTCGATAAATTAATCGAAAACGAATTCATAAAAACCATCCATGCCCACGCCGTCCTAACTCAAAATCATTGCACGGATATAACCAAAAGAGAAAAAAATCCAATCGAACTTTTGCCAATCTTCCAATCCAGCACATAACCTCAGACCACATTTACGAGCTCATCCCCCAGATGGAACATCGCCACCCCGAGTTCAACTCCTCGAAAAAAAAAAGGAAAACCGAAAAAAACACGACACCAACCTACTGCGAGTGAGTTAATAATTCGTTGCCGTGTAAATTTTCAAATTAAAAATAAGAAAAAAAAAATATAGAAATAAAATTAATTAAAAATTTAACATTGTTGCTCAAGAGCAATGGCAGAGGAATGTAGCAGCCATCAGCAGAGGAACATTGCTACGAAGTCGTAGAAGCAGCGTTCTCCCGTCTCGAGTCAACTCAGAGATGGCTCTGATGCAAAAAACACACCACTCCAAGCAACTTCAAGTTGTGCCTGACATTTGCAACAACGACTATTCGTACACTAGCAAAATTCACACCCCGGAGGACAGACAAAAACTTAGTACTCTAACGATGCCAACGGATTCCAACCACACCCATTCCACTCGTCACCGTCACCGTCACCGTTGCCAACACCGCTGCCACCGCCCACTTTTCAAACGAAATTTACTCTCCGAGAGACTCCACTCGACTTGTTTTTCCCTGCCAACCATTTCTCAGGAGAAATTTGAAATATTTAAATTAAATTTCCTCTGTGATTTCGCAAAACCAACTTAATATCGCACCGAAAGTCGGGCGCAAAAACCTGAAGGTGAACTCACCCGAAATTCCTTCCACCGACAGTTTCAGCTCCCAGTACCTAGTACCCAACGACCGCCTATGTTAGTAGTAGCCGGGTGCGTGGTGTTTGCCGCTTGTGCAGTTACTTACTGCCACCCAGTGTCTCGTTCCTTTGGAAAAATGCTACTCCTCTCGCCCATGGAACATTTACAAGTCGACGGACAACAAAGTGTCGAGTAGGGGAAACAATATTTTCATAAGCTCACAAACAAAAGCAACAAAAACGACGACAAGGTCCTTGCAGAACGACTAAACAACGGACAAAAACATCAAAAACGAAGAAAACTTCTTCTATCCAGGTGAGGTGTGGGTAGAGAAGACCGTAAACTAAAGACACTCCTGCATAGATATATATGTTAGATGGTCTTGCTTGACTGACTAGGGGAGATAGGGAACAATAACAATTTTTGGAAACTGCCACTCAAGATGTAACACAGAAACCCTGGTGAGCTCGGGAAAATTTTATACGTCGTCGTTGCATACCTATTGTCATCATTACACCACCAACAGACCCATCACCACACCTACCCACCACACCCACTACACTGACTCTACCCAAAGTAGCTTTACTAAAGAGCGATACACTGTTTAAAAAACAACAAACCAATACAAAAACGACAGAACACCCAGCGGTCGTGTTCTCCAAAAGGTAGAAAAGCCATTGCACTGACAACAGGTCAATGAACACATTCTTCGTCGTAACATCGACATGTATCTGATGGCCTAGATGTAAATTTCTCGCACACCAACCACCACCACATCATCGCCAATACCTCGCACCACTATCAGGGTACTCAAACCTCAAGCGCAGCATAAATAACGGTGTAGCTCCAGGGGACCATATCAAAGCATTCCACAGTAGGTAGAGCAAAACTTTTGATCTTCTTTGGTCGCATCGGACTTGTGCTACGTTTCGTCGACCATCAACAAATTTAAACTCTTGCCGCGTGCTTGGTGTTGTACTTTCTTGTGTCCCGCATACTTTAGATATGCTGGCAGGATCAGCACGTATCTCTGACCAGACCATTTATCCTCGGCAACAGAAAATGGACGGTTGTCGACTTCTTGGCCACTTATTTATTTTTTTTATTTTTAAACCATTGTTTGGGGTAGCAGTTAGGATGGCTACGAGTATCAGTGGAGAACGAATGTGGGCAATCCAGTGAGTAATGTGTGCTCTTTGTTATGTATCAATGGAGTTGGATATGAAATTGGAAGTTGGTTATGACAACCGGGTTTGTGGTTGATGTGCGCCTTAATTAGCTTACTACTTTTGCTTTCCTGCTGTGGGACAGCAGAAAGACGCTGACTTCCTAAAGTCGTCGGAAAGCATTCGTTTGGTATGCCCGCGTCCCGGGGAGCTTTGCCATCTCGCCATATGATACCCAACTGTTAATTGAAATCTTAACCGAGGACGCAGACAGGCCCATTCGGATCCTGAAAAACTCTCCCATCAAGCTTGCCTGGCAAGTTCATCGTCTATTTCATTTGTGACCTGGGACCCAAATAAGGGTTACAGAATTTAGCCTTCCCGCTTCGTTCAGTGATCTCTTGCATTCTTGAACTAGCTTGGAAGTCTTAATAGGATTCAGCAAGACTATAAGCGCAGCTAGCCTGCCGCTACAGATGCAAATGCTTCGCCCCCTCCACTGGTTCTCCAGAATATAGTTCGCTGTCATTAGCGAACCGTTCGTGGAAATCTAACTGCATTCCTTTTCTGGCTCAGATTGTGGCCGAAGCTAGTCCCGGGCACTGCAAAAGTCGATTTCGTATTTTTTTCCGCAATAGAAGTTTTGGTGTCATTTCATCAGACGGCTTGTCCATAAGGCCAGAGTCAAATGCCTTCAAAGCTCCAGTGCGTGTTGTGCCAAAGACCAATTCTTTTTAAACCGGAGATGGCTTTGAGAGTGTAATCCATTATATGAATATCAAAGGAAGACAGATTCATAAAGGCGTCCAGGGCGGAGCCGCATCCGAGACAATCCGTTCTTTGGAGTCAGGTAAAAGCAGTAATTACGTATTTTCGCGAGAACTTATTCCACCAGACAACCGACGTATAGGATATAATTTGCCTTATCATAGCCATGTAGATCCAAAGGACCCTTCTCGGTGGCAGGCCCCATGTCTTGCCGATGCCATAAGACCGACAGCACCTTAGATGCTTTCGACGTAACATGTTTAGTTCAGAGAAGTTTGTCATCCAGGATGACGCCCAAATACTTAGCTTCTTTGGAGAATTGGATGGTGACGCCTTTAAGCACTAGATGAGTCAGACCAGGCAGCTTCCTCCTTCTCGCAAAGAGAACAACCTCAGTTTCGGGAAGATTGACTGAAAGCCCATTACTAGTGCATCAGTCGTCGATCACATCTAGAGCTGCTTGCGCTTTAGAGCAGTGCATCGACAAACATGCACCATAGCTGTGGAGACAGAACGCCCCCTTGCGGGCAACCCCTTTTTACACCGGCCACCACATATTGGCCGCAGCCAGCATCCGCAATCAATGTTCTATTTACCAGCATTGCTTTTATCCACAAAACTAGTGATTCGTCTACGACGTGTTCTCTGGCCGACCTACATATGACGTCAAAAGTTGCGTTGTGGAAAGCACCCTCAACGTCTGTGAAAATGCCTATTCCTTCTAGTCGAGTACGCCTTCAGTTCTGCCTACCAGATTCTGAAGCGCACTCTCGCAGGATCTTCTGCGTTACATCACCGACAGAGGATGCATTCGCAAGGCCGTTTCCCGCACATGGATCTCGACCATTCTTTCGATGCTTTTCGGCATGAAGGAAGTCAGACTTATCGGTCTGAAACTATTGGTGAGCGAGTAGTCCTCCTTTCCGATTTTCGGTATAAAGGCCACTCTCACTGTTCGCCAGGGATTCGGTATGTATGCCAGTGTCAGGCTAGCAGTGAAAATTCTCTTCAAATTCGCCAGCAGCTGGTAACATAACGGGTACATACCATCGATGCTAGGTGACTTGAAGCCATCGAAGGAAGCAACAGCACGTTTAATGGCGTCATCCGTCACCACAACCGATGAGATGTACCAGCTATGTTGTGTTGTTCAGCTCACTACCAGCTAGGAGCTAGTTGTGAGCTGGGAAGTGAGGCTCAAGCAAGAGACGGAGAGTCTCCGCTTTCGACTCAGTATAAGTACCGCCTGGTTGATCTTCCCCTATTTAAGGGCTTTGAAGTCTACTAGTTTCACCGATAGTTTCGATCTTCTCGCAAAA
This sequence comes from Volucella bombylans, assembly GCA_949129095.1. Classification (NCBI taxonomy): domain Eukaryota; kingdom Metazoa; phylum Arthropoda; class Insecta; order Diptera; family Syrphidae; genus Volucella; species Volucella bombylans. The sequence goes on from OX422140.1 coordinate 351,657,643, forward strand.
AGCATACCAGTTGGATAAAGTTTTTTTGTATTCGCTATGTTACTGCCCCAAAAAGTGTTCTGAGCATTAGCATCGCAGCATATGGTAAGTTCCATCTTCCTGGAGTCACAGTATTCAATGAGTTCTGCTACCGCCTCTGGTGGTGGCAGCAGCAACTAATCATAGTGGAAATAAACAGGAAAGTCATCAGTTAGCAGAGCCCGTTTTACTGGGGGATGACTGGCATTGAAATTGTAGGGCGCCTAGTATCCGAAGTTCACATGCTAGTATCTTCGCATTTTCCTAGCCATGCATTAATTAGCGTATGGATTAAAGGTTTTTTCAAAGAGGCTCGCTCCTTACATTGCTCAGTTTAGCAGGAAATCTTGTTCCATGTCTCCAAGTTCCCGAAGGACTACTTCCCACATTGTCAAAGAAAAAAATTAAGGAAAACGTTATCAAAACTACTTATGCAGGTTACCCTATAAGCCGACACATCTCGTTTCCACCTTAGTAGTTCGGCAGATGATTAAGAATTACCATCATTCTTCTGCTTACCTAGTTGTGGATTGTGGGGTATTCGCAATGGACTTTGTTTTACCCTCTCTGCTGATATACTCAAGTGTTCACAGCTGTTCCACACAATTCGTATGGAAACGCGAACATCATTATTCTTTGTTCGTTATGAAGGATCGTTTGCAGTGAATCTGCACTTAAGCGACGCTCTTGGTAGCTTCGCAGTATATTACAAAAGTATTTATGTGACGAGTCGTTTCCTCTACTCACAACCCTCAACCCTGGATACCAGACTGCCCTTTCTGGGACGCTTCAGTCAATGCCTACTTTAATCGTGCAATACTCAATCACCGGCATAACACAGGCAATTCTTTCAAAGTGCTCCTCCGAGCAACTTCATCAACGATTTCAATTATCATAATCCGGTAGTGACCTAGGACGTAGACGAGGCACTGTGAATTTCACTTTCCGACTATGTTTGAACAATTCTTTTTAATAACGCTTTGGCTACCCTCCCAGACATATAAACTTCGTCCTTTTTCACTTATTTTTCACTATATGTTCCATGTCCATTAGAGATTGTTTACACTTTCAATGAATCAATCGTCTAAAAAGTTAATCATGATGACAAGCAAAGTAGACTTCAATTTTAGCAGTAGATTGAATTCTGTTGTTTTTCCGTTAGACAATAAGTCCATAAGATAAATGTCAAAGTATCGTCAACGCACAAGCCAGCATTTAAGATGTTTCATTATAAACACTGTATTGAGCCTGGTTCAAATGAATATTATCCTGATTATTATCATTAGCAGTAATCTAGCACCAAAAGAGAGTACGCTGACACTCATTTCAAGAATTTGAATTCCTAAACCCTAAAACTCGAGCAAGGCAACGTAAAGCGCGATCCTTTGGATATTTTCGAATTTCTTCTTCTGGTTATGTGGCAGTATACCATGTCAAATTGAATGTAGTTTTCTTTATGGAGACTCAATTCATAGACCATGTATACTCCCACTTGTGTCTACATTTAAGGAAAACTTTTTCTAAAAGTCCTTTAGTTAAAAAAAAAAAAAAAAAAACAGCATAACTTACTCGTAAGTGCGACAGCATAACACCAAATGACAGTGGTTTTTCAATTTATTTATTTCTGTGGTTTCCTCCACCTCCAGTTCACTTCAGTTCACTCCATTTGCTCCTACTTTTGGAGGGCTTTTATTATGTGAAAACAAATCTGAATAACAGACCGAGCACACATGCTTTCTCTGTTTGTCGGCTTCATCACAGCCCTGTAAAGGATCTAATGCGTATGTGAACGCTATCCTTAAGTCATTACCATTAATCACAACACTTGACTTGAATTTTATCTCTTCACTTACCGCCTACTGCCTTCCAATTGTGGGCGGAATAAAGGACGAAAGTGTTTGGCAAAAAACCAAAAAAATAAAAAATAAAAATTCAAATCTGTGTACAGTTCTCTTTTAGTTCTCTCACCACCAACCAGCAGCAGAACTCTGTAAAAAGCTTCTAACTAAACACAGATCTCATCGTCCTGATTGCAACAGAAACAACATCCAACGACTATATATCCGTATGTCTGTATCTACAACCAGTGTTCATCTTCGTATGTGTGTCTCTATTAGTAACGCGACATGAATATCGCAGCACATTTAGCTCACTTTGAAGAAGAACAAGACGAAGAAGAAAGGATATTTGCATAACCTCATTTCAAGGATATGAAACGAGAGAGAGTGTGGCAAATACCGCGACCAAGAAACTTTTATCCCACACTTCACTTACAACGCCAACCATAACATCAAATATTGAAAAAGACTTCTTATTTGACTTCCGTATTACTGTCAATTTGTAGGGTGAAAAGTTTCCTGCAGTTTTTTGCTTATGTTGCGCTATACGAGGAATAAGCCATAGGCGATACCATCAAGCTAATTGTCCTCACATTCTATGGATACGAATCTTAAAGAGTGAACTTTAGTGACTCGGTTGTCAGTATTGACTGTTGTTGGAGCCTCTTGGAGTCCCCATTCGAATTGTTGGGAATGAAGATTGCAATTGTGTGTTTTGGGGTCATGTCGGAGAGATTCCTTGCCTGACAATTTTCTAATTTTTTTCCAAGAAATCTTGTCTTCTGTCAAAGCAGCAGCAGCAAAACCAAAGAAGAATAAATCCTGAACTCAAATGCATGCCATAGCAAAGGAATGTGCCACAAAAAATGGGTTGCCCTGAATGTTGAGGGTGTGCTATTGCTATTGAAATGCCATAGTGACAATAGATTTCAATAAATGTCCACAAGTTTAAATTGCTGCGGTGGACAGGAGGCAAAAAAAAAATCATACGAAAAGTGGTATAAGGAAAAAGAAATCGTTCATTCGGGAATCCGGTATCCCATAAACATTCCAGTCGGCTCGATTTAATTTGATTCAAGGCCTGTCGATGGTAGCAATCGGAGCTGATTCGTTTAAGGGTACTCTGGTGTCCTGTGACATGTCGCATTGTGAACGTGCAATTATTTGAAATGTTTTCATAGATTCCCAAAAATTAGGAATTGAGAATTAGGTGGATTCTGTTAGAAGATTTAGGTAAATTGTTTGAATGGCATTCATCGGAGGTGTTATTGCTCCGCAAATATTTGTAGTCATTATTGCGGGAATAGGAATTAGGAAGACGGAACTATAGAACTTATATGAACTACTTCAACACTGACGCCAGTATGGATTTTTAAGAATTTGTTTGGGTGCTGAAATCGAGATGATGAACCCTTAATTGGTCAACGGAAGCTCTCATACCCTGAAACAGGTACTGGATGGATTGGCTCCGGAATATTCGGCAACTTTTCCCCTCCCCAAGCGGTCGCAATGAGTGACTAATCCTTAAGCCAAGTAAGATACCTACTTATGCTAAGCAAACATGAGCCTCGAATAAGAACTGATTCTTTCAAACTTCAAACGGCTGGAATCGCAACCAGTCGCCAGAACCTTAACCGATCGCATGTGCCCCAACCCACACGTAGTTCTTGGTTTGGTGAAAGGTGCAGGCCAATACATGTAACTGAGCAGCTCGCCTATGAAACGTAGCTCTAGAGCTAGAAGAACATCGGCGTCTCTGGAAGAAAAACAACAATTTCGAAAAGCGTCGAGGAAATGGAATAGGAACACTCTAGAGACAACATAAATTAAAACGGAAGAGTTATCTCCTATGGACCTGACCAAGAACTTGTAGAGATGAGAAAAGAAATTACGTAAAAGAATCATAGTCGTTATTGAGGATATGAAGGAGCTATTATCGTAGATGCTAGGGAAAACGCATGAAGTCCAGTTCGTTTTCAGCATTTCTTCATCAGTTTCAGTATGGCATATGATAGCATTTAGATAAGAGCTGCACAGAGCCATTATCTTGGACATCTCTGCAGAATGACGATGGAGAACTTTCCCTGCTTTTTAAGGTGGGAAGCGTTTGCAACAAATAGTTTTATGTCAAAAACGAGCTTATAGGAGGTGACGCTATGTTAAGTGACTTCTTTAATACAAGTATGATTGTTGCAAAACTCGAAAGCTAACACAAGGGGCACAATTTTGATATCGGAAGTAGAAGATAGCGAAAAAGCAATTTGTGCGACACTTGGAAGCCAATACCAGAAGGACAAACGTTTCAAAACGTCTGTGCCAGTACTTGCATATGCTGATCACATCGATATCATTAGCAGAACACAGCGAGGTTCATTCGAAATTTTTGAAACACATGCGGAAAATATCGATGGTTAAAACTTAACCAAAGCATATTCTGGCGACAAGAAGGAACGCACAACATTACAATAGACAGCTAACACTTTAACGTACTTATTGATTTTGGCAATCTCGCTCCGCTATTAAAATAAGGAAAATCCTTTAGAAACCAAACGAAGAGTTATACCACTATAGATTCTTATAATGATCCGACTCATTCCAATCCCACCACCACGCGGGAGGTAGATGAATATAAACTTACCATCGGTGTTTTAAACGCCAGATTATTCGAGTAATTTTTTGGAGATATAAAAACGAACTCTACAAGCACATGTAGAACGAGTGGATATTGGCGCTCCGACCCGAAAATTAGAGACCTTACCCTAGATGGCGCGCACAAGTGTAAAGGGACATTAAACATTTTGAAGCGTGCAACTGGGGGCAATTGGCTAAAAGCCAGAGACATCTAAATAAGTAAGTGATGAAGACTATGAACATGAGTCTTATGAATACACAAGCGCCGACACTTAAGTCGTTCAATTAAGTTCGGACAGCAGCGGGCGAGAGAGGGGGAGGGAAGTGTTCACACCAGAGCGCCTATACGTTATCATGACGGTGGGGGATGAATATCATATACAGATCAACGTCAGTTTCCACGACTCCAGACGGTTTAATCTGATTGATGCACACTTCCCCTTAAGGGCTACGTCAATGTACTCGGAGCACAAGTCTAACCCTGGAGTAGAGAAGACGGCGCAAGAAACCTGAATAGTCCAACGGCGGCTCTTATTACCTGAGCGAGGCTACTGGCACCGACTGTTTAGCCGGACCCTTTGTCCGAGGGTTTTATTAAGAGCCTGGCCTGGAGGCTGGGTGTAACTTCCCCAGAGACAAACAATAGCTTCAGTTACCGATGGATATAATGTTGACGAGCCCAGAAAATGTTCTAAGAATGTTAGGATTCATAGTAGACCACGTACTGAATAGGATAAAAAAAAACAACATCTACTACGGCGGCTGCAACGAGAAAACAGGGCTTATTTAAATGCAAACGTCTTAAGCTTTTGGCATGGTATATAGAGGATAAGGATGACAGTATCAAAGACAGAACCCCCTAAACCTAACATATGCTGGGTGCCATACCTATGATCGCAAAATTGTGCTAAGAGATCTTATCGCAAGGGTGGGTAAGTATGTCGCCTTTGTGAGCGTCATCAGAAAATACAGCCTGTATAACACTGCATCCGAAAATATGATAGATTCAAATTTTAGAACAAGGCATCACCTTATAGTAGCTAGCAGACGGTTCCCCCATCTCAACATCCATAAAGGGATTTGATTATGACTTGGTCAATCTATGGTCAACCGGATTGATCACATACTCCTCCAGCGTTGTGTATGAATACGGATATCACAGCTGCTGCTGCTGCTCAATGCCTTCTTAGTTATTGAAAGCAGCTGGAGATGACCTGGCTAGGAATATGTTCCACCTTATCAATAAGATACGGTTAGAGTAAAGCATTCCCGCACCATCGGATCTCAGCATCATTCGTCCAGTCCACTAAAAGCGATGTCTTTTAACTATAGAGGTATAAGTCTTCTTTATATCTCAAATAAGATCATTTCTTCGTTATTATGTGAACATGTGAAACCATTCATGAAAAATTCAGTTCGCCCATCTCAGATATCCAGTTTCAAGCCAAAAAAGTCCACCATTTATCAAACATTCACGCTACGGCAGATCTTGGAAAAGTCCAAGGAATGTCAGATCGACAGATCGAGGGAGGCAATCCTATTTACGGGCATCGTAGAGGCTTGCAGTAGCGTGAGACTCATGCAATGGTTGGGTTCGAGCCAACTTAATACTCACTAAAACCTTCCTCTTGCCGCGTGGTTTTAATCCACCCAGGAACCGCGTTCTCATTACTTCAGGGCAGAGACACCGTTCCGGTTATTAAAGCCCCGCGACAGCAACGAGGAACCTCGTCTTTTAGTCTAAAAGACACCCATCGCAAGTATACCAAAGGGTACCGTGGCCTCTTATCGGTGGGCTTCTATTCAGACCTCCTATAGCGACTGTTTGTTCTGGTGTTTCACCGTGCTGGCAACCAGGGGGGTTAAAGACATGCACAGCAAGCGTAGTACCGAGTCGACCATCGTCGAGTGCACAGCTCCACCAGTGCACTCGCAATATTGTTGTGTGCTGTGCAGCAAAAAAAAAAGCGCGTGCGAAAAAATAAAAAAAATATAAATATATAAAAAACAAAAAGAAGTGCAGTGCAGTGACAGTGAATATTACACAGTGCGGGTATCCCACCTCACCCGCTCCGAGTCGAAGTACTGTTGCTTGCACTCAGTCACTGCCGTTACTGTATTTACCATACGGTACGGGTAGTGGCTGAGTGTATGTAACAACTGATGGATAGCGGGGTTGTGAGTGAAAATTTTGTTGGTGCACTGTTTCATATTGTTGTAAGGGCATAACACCTACAACAATTTGATTCGGTAAGCCAACGTCAGAATTTCCACTTCGCAGCCTTGCTTAGTATCGTCGGTGTTTGTGTTTTCTGTGTTTGTCTGTGGTTATGACTAGGGAATTCAGGGTAGACGTAGCCAATATACGCGGGCTAAAAAGTAATCACTTTTCTGCGTACGTCCACGTCTGTAAGTACAGACCAGCTGTTTTGGCACTTAGTGAAACACAGGTAGATCCCCGCCCACACCTCTCAGATCATTCTGATCTGAAGCTACCTGGCTACGAATTAGTGCCATTATTCTTCTCTCACCGCGGTCTCGCCATTTATGTGCGTAGTGATGTAGCTTACCAAACTCCACCACAATGTGATCCATGTTCCAATCCGGAATTCAACTTCATGTGGTTAAAATTCCATCTCCGTAAGCAAATTATACACTACTGCTTTATTTATAGAAGCCCCAAACTGGACAGCAATTCAACCTTTAACGAGTTTGATGCGCTGTCTGACTCCATTCAAAGAATTGTATCCCTGTATCCTCATACTGAAATCGTTATTACGGGCGACTTCAATATACACAATTCTGGGTGGCTTCGACATTCTGGACAGACAACACCCGAAGGACGGTGTGTTGAGATCTTCGCTGCGGAAAACAACCTAACGCAGCTTGTAAATGAGCCCACGCGAATACCAGACGTTGATAGTCATACCGCCAACACCCTGGACTTGTTTTTAACTTCTCACCCTGATAAGTACACCATTGATGTGCTCTCCCCTCTAGGCTCGTCGGACCATTGTGTCATATCAGCTAATTTCTCGTACACCGACCACACAGTTAGAGAAAAAATTCCTAAAAGAACCGTATGGCAATACGAGAAAGCCAACTGGAGCGGTCTTAACAGCTTCTTTAGGAATTTTAACTGGTCGTTATGCTTCCTCGATAACGACGTGGATGCCGCTGCTGATATGATTACAGACACCATTCTCTTTGGAATGAGATCCTTTATTCCTCATCGGATGAAGAGTATCAAACCAAAAGAAAAGGCATGGTACGACTCGAACTGTAAAGAGGCCGTCAGGGTTAGAGAAATGTTTTTTCGGTCCTACAAGACCAACCCGACAGAGGAAAACCGAAAAAAGTTCAAACGAGCCAGAAATGACTGCAACGCCTTTCTTAAGCGTGTGAAATTCCTATACGACCAACAACTGAGGCAAAAAATACTGCAATGTCCCAAAGGCAGTAAAAATTTTTGGTCGTTCGTCAAAAACATTAGAAATTCCGCCTCATCCTCCATCCCAACGCTCATTTACAATGACATTCCAGTTGTCAGCTCTTTGGATAAGGCCAATCTGCTTGCTGCACACTTTGCGGCCAGCTCAACACTCCCAGATTGTGCTTTGTCTCCGCCTACACTTGAGTGCGTCGAATCTTCAATGGGACGAATCTACTTTCGCACTCGTGTGGTAGCAAGAGTACTTAAAGATCTCAACATACATAAATCCGCTGGTCCAGATGGTATATCTCCCCTTCTTCTGAAGAGGTGTTCTTCCTCGCTGGCAAAACCACTGCGTAAGCTTTTTCATCAATCCTACACTTTAGGACTCTTCCCGAGCAGATGGAAAACAGCATTTGTCCAGCCCGTCCCTAAAAAAGGCGAATCATCTTCTCTCTCCTCCTACAGACCCATTGCACTTACGTCCCTTCTTTCCAAGGTCATGGAAACACTGATAAATCGTCAGCTCATGAAATATCTCGAAACACGAAAACTTCTCAATGACCGACAGTACGGTTTTCGTAGCAACAGGTCCACTGGTGATTTGATGGCATGTCTCACCGAAAAGTGGAACCAAAGCGTACATCAATCTGGCGAAAGCAAGATAGTTGCACTTGATAATTCTAAGGCATTTGACAGAGTTTGGCATCAGGCTCTTTTGTCGAAAATGCGTGCATTTGGGATCGACGACTCTCTTCTTCAATGGATTAGAAATTACCTTTCGGAACGTTCAATTCAAGTTGTCTTGGACGGTTTCAAGTCTGATATTCACAAAATAAATGCTGGTGTGCCCCAGGGCTCTGTTCTGTCACCGACACTCTTTTTAATTTTCATTAACGATCTCTTGTCTACTACTTCTAATCCAATATATTCCTTTGCTGATGACAGTACTCTCTGCTTTTCATATTCGTTCCCGGACTCACGGCCCTGCTCTTCGGCTGTAGTACGAGAACGGCAGCGTATGCTAAGCTCATTAAATTCCGATATCAACAGCATAACCAATTGGGGAACTATCAATAGAGTGGAATTTAATGCTTCCAAAACACAATGCTGTCTGCTGTCTTTAAAGCGAAATTTAAACACCCAGCCATTATCTATGAATGGCACTTGCATCGTCGAAACCGAAAAACTTTCCATTCTCGGTATGTGTGTCAATGACAACTTACGTTGGAATGACCACATATTTGATGTCGCCAAAAATGCTGCGAAATGTCTAGGTTTCCTCAAGCGATGTAAGAAATATTTTACCCCCTCTGATCTGGCCTCAATATATAAGGCATTCATCCGCCCAAAATTGGAGTACAACTCCCACATCTGGTCAGGTGCTCCTAAAACATCTCTGCACCTGCTAGATAGGATTCAAAACCGTGCGATAAAACTTATTGACGATACTAATATCAGTCAATCAATGGACACCCTCGAACACCGACGAAATGTCTCGTGTCTCACTTTGTTTTATCGCTACTTCCACCACCAGTGCTCCACTGAAATCGCCAGTAGCATTCCGCCCATTCAAACTTTCAACCGTAACACCCGTCTCGCTATGAATGCTCATCAGTATACCCTCAAGCCCATTTTCGGACGTACTCTAAAATATCGTGATTCGTTCCTAAGCCGTACAACTCGCTTATGGAATGCCCTGCCGATCTCTGTATTTCCTGGTCGTTATAACATGCAAACATTTAAAAACAATGTACATCGGTACCTCTCTTTTCTTCCTCCCTAAATTTCCTTTGCCCGCGCTGTGTACAATCACCTTAAGGGTACTCAAACCCCTTGAGCGCGCGCTCATTATAAAAAAAAAAAAAAGGCAGGCACGTCCACTTTTCTTTTCCGTTATTATCGATCGAATACCTCCACGATATCCTCCACCTCTGTTCTATTTCTCGTATTGCTATCTTATTCGGATACGAGGACAGAAATTTATCTCTGCACACACGACGATCCCAGTTTTAGCGATCATCATAACGGCTGCTGCTAAGACCGTGCGGTAAGCGCAAGCGATCTAAAGGGACCTGACGCGCTGTGCCGAGATAAGTCGCTTTCGGAGACCCCGTCCCGATGATTCGATTTGGAGAGCTTCTCTACTGTTCCTTTATCCAACGTTGAGTCCGGACTCGCGCTTGTAATTTGTAGCTAGCAAATATGTATAAGGGCTTGCACATGGAGTTCTCAGGAGCCACTACAAGTGTTAAAGCAAACATTTTAGATGAAGCTAAGAGTTGCTCAATTGGAATAAATCATGGCCTAAAACATACTAGCTAATACGTTGGCGTTAAAGTAGCTCTGAACAAATTTGAACACTGTTTGGTCACATGTGGCCCTATATTGCATAAGTAGGACACGCGATTTTAGATACACAGACATCGAGTGCCAAAGAGCTTAGATATTTCACTTATTTTGAAGAAAAATGAAAAGTAAATATCATAAGTATGTCACCAACTTCACGACCTGTTATAAGGAATTGTTAGTTAGTTAGTTTCAAGTGATCAAAATAGAGTAGCAGATTGCAACTATGAGTTCATGGTAATCCTTGTGACGCGAAACAAGATAAACTTTCCGTGTACAGCTTCTACGCGCTATATAATACTGCAGGCTAACAATTTGAGGCCGTCCACACTGCTCGAAAGAAAAAGAAAATCTTACTTACTTACTTAAGGTGGCGCTACAGGCCGGGGTGAACTTGGACCTCAACCAACAAAAGTCTTCAGCCAGATCGATCTTTAGCTGACTGCCTCCAGTTTCGCACGCTAAGTTGGTTGAGGATCCCTTCATTCTACCTATCCTACCGAAAAAAGGAAGCATCTGTATACCTGTCGAGGGTTACATTATATACGAGACCTCAGTGTTGGGTATCCTTTCTGGATGACGGTATATACTTGGTCTTGCACCCACTGACCGTTAAACCCATCATCACCGCTTCCGCCTTAATACTCGCGAAAACACCACTGACATCACGCTGCTTTCTTCTGATTATTTGAATTCTTCCAATTATGTCAATATCATCGGCGTTTGTGAGTAATTGGACGGACTTTTGAAAGATTTTGCCTCTTTTGCACTATTCTTTAAAGAAAAATGTTAAACAAATCACATGACAGCGCATCGCCTTGTCTAAATCCTTTTTGGCATAAATGTCTTGGTGAGTTCTTTACAGACCTTGATGAAGCAACGTCATCCTGCACAAATGGATGAGCTTAGCAGGGATGCCGAAACTAAACATTCCTCTGTATAGCTCGTCTTTATACGCGGCCTTCAAATCGATGAATAGGCGGTATACCACCTTATCAAAAAGGAATTTGGTTAATTTGCGGTTATTGACCAACATTTCTTTTACTCCATCAATGTTTTCGTCGGTTTTCGATGTCGATGGTCTGCCACTGCGTTCATCATCTTCGATTGACTCACGACCAGTTTTGAACCGCTTGTGCCACTTGTAAATGACCGTTTTCTTTAGAGAACCGTTGCCGAAATACCTTTTCAACATTTCCAACATTCGCGCATCATTAAATCCGTTTTTTACGCAAAATTTAATACAAGTTCATTGTTGCAAATTTAAATCCATTTCTAAAATTGTAAAAAATCGCCAACACACAGAGATAGATGTACTCTTGGCTACGTTATTATTGCAAATGTCAAGCTATGACGCTAAGATTTAGAGAGAATGTCAACAATAGATTTACCAACTTAACAAAAAAAACGGAATTCAAATCGGAACAATGGGAGCGCCATTGGTATATCGATTAGGAGCTCATGGAATTTTTTCAAGATCTGCCGTAGTGTGAATATTTGATCGATAATGCACTTTCCTGGCCTAAAGCCACGCTAATATGGACCATTCACGTTGCTGAGGAATGGCCTAAGGCGTTTATATAGCACGGCAGATAGGATCTTGTAGGCAATGTTAAGTAGACTGATGCCTCTTAAATCGGCACAGTTCAGAGGGTCTCCTTTCTTGAGGATCGGACAAACAATGCTCAAACAAACAACATTCATTGGGCCTTCTTTCATCTGACTATATTTTACAGATGAGTTTTTTACTGGGCGCGGGTGGAAAGGTAGAAGGAGCAGAAAGGAATTGTTTTATAGTGGTTTGAAACTCAGGTGTGTTTGGTTTCGATATTCGCTCTCCAGGGGGGGGGGGGGGGGAGTCCGAATAGGACGGAGAGTTTTTTCTTCAATCAGAGTGATTCGAGGTATAATTCGCAGTATTTTTTTCTGTGCTTGAAACTCTACAACAGCCAATTCTACGTGTCAGTGTTATGCCTTCATACGCATAATTTTTCTGTCTGAGTTCCAATTACACAAATGAAAAACTGACTTGCCATGGGCAGGATTCGAACCTGAACCCTCCGAGTGAGAAGCGATTGCTAGTACCACTACACCACGGCCACATCTTGGTTCTTCACCAAGCCACATCGAGCTACTTTGAAGAGCTCTGTAGTCAGGCCATCCGCTCCAGCAGCTTTGTTAGACTTAAACTTAGATATGGCTATCTTCACTTCATATACGTCGGGTGGACTGAATTGTTGGTCTACATAGTCCAGGTTGAAAGGTTTATTCTGCCTGACAGCGGTATTTTGCTCACCATCCTCGTTATGCAATCTACAAAAGTGCTGTCTCCAAATTCTCAGCATCGACAGCGGCTCTATTACTAGGATCCCTTGTTCATTCAGGGTTTGTGTCAGCGGCAGTTTTTTATTACCTTTTGGTAAAACTTCCGAATCTCATTCCTGGGTTAGCATTTCTTAATTTCCTCATGCTCTTATGCTCCTTCTTTTTCGTTCTGAGAAGCCGGTGTTCGTCTCTCCTCTTCTGCTCGTGAGCAGCTCTAGACCGCTTTGCATGCATCTTGCTTAGCTTCAGATACTTGCCGGCACTTGTCGTCAAATCAAGGATTTCATTGTGGTGGCCGAGCGAAGACCAGCAGATAAGGGGTGGCATCTCTGATGACTTTTTAGCAATTTCAATATATGATGCTAGCGGCCAAGGACCTCTTAAGACATTAAGGGAGACTCGATCGGAAGAGGATTTGGCGATCTCTACGATTGTAGTCGTCTGACGTCGAACTTTCTCACAGTATTAGCTTGTCTGTATGATGTTCGGGATATCCGCAACAGTAACTTGGCTACAACAATGTTATGATGCAAGACGATATTGGTGCCTCGGAACGTTCCGGCATCAATAATACTGGAGGGGTTCCTTGCGTTGATCGCGATGTGGTCAATCTAGTACACGGTTGATTGATTAGGAGACCTCAAAGTCCCTTTATGAATATCAAAATGCAGGAACCGCGTGAGTTATGTTTGGGAGCAAAAAAAACACAAATCTTTATTTATAACAATTATTCATAACAATTTATTAGATGCTCTTTATTTCGTGGTCAGAACAAGAATGGTCAAAATGTTATGCTGCTAGTGTTGCACTCCCACAGTTGTCCTCTCTATTCTCCCTGTTGGTGAACTTGTCTTTTGGGTAGAACATTCGGGTGGCTTGGCTTTTGCCGATGCTGATGGTTCGATGTTATTGTTGAGTATGGTGATCATGCATTCGGAGCGTGTTGATGCATGATATGATCCTAGCGCCTGATGTAAACAACTGCAACTACTAGATCTATGGATCACGCACCAAATGTGTGTTAAATGCGTGTTGCTGTTTTTATCGCCAGCCATTGTTGAATCTGCAAACATGCTTTCGTGCGTGATTTGTGCATGACCAATGCATCACCAAATGCATGGTTATTTGTAGCTCGGTTGAGTGGCACAGGGTGGCACGTAACTCCTCCCGCCCAAGAGTGAATTTGCCGATGCATATGAATACAAATTGCAACAGTTCAGTTTTGCCCCCGGCTTTCGTCCTTTCTCTATTGACTATATATAAATGGGAAATGGATGAAGTGGAGTGGACAGGGATGGGTACAGAGTTGCTCTTCTTTATACTTTTATCTTTATATTTATGTTTTTCTTTAGATTCAGTACATATTTTCGATGTAGCTGGAACTGAGCTGTCTTAAAACTTACCAAAATTTCATTTGTTAATCTATATATTCATGTTCTATATATTTATTTTTATATTTTATATCTATAGACAAGTAGATACTTGTTCAGTTATTTGGATTTTTATTATTTGAGAAAAAAAAATTCCGAAGCCAATGTTGAAAATATTAAGATTTTTTTTTTTGTTAAATATGTTTTCTTTTATTCTTTATTTTTTGTTTGTGAACTTTTCTTTTATCTGTTTCGACTGTTGCCCTATTGTCTCGTTTAATTTTATGTTCGATAAATCTGGCAGCTAGCTTGTTTCTTCTGTCATCTTTCTCAAATATTTTTTCATTAACATCGAATTCTGGAGCATTTTTTCGGGTTTCATTTAATTTTGAAATAACATGTTTTTTATATGCTAAACTTCTATCAAAAGCTATTTGTTTTAATGAATCATAGTTTTTAATGTGTTCAACTAGGTAGTCTTGTTCTGTATGAAAATTGTTTACTTTAGGGAAAAAGTTGGTTTTGACCGTGTGCCCGGTTAATAACTCAAATGGAGACATTTTGGTAACAGAGTGTATGGAGCTATTGTAGGCAATTACCGCTTCATCAACAATCTCAGCTATAGATTTATTTGAAGATTTAGCTTTTATGATTCTTATTAACTCTGTGAGAGTGGAATGGAATCTCTCGACTGGTGAATTTCCAGTAGAATTTTTTGCACAAGTTGTATGAAAATTTATATTATATAGAACCAAAAATTCTTTATAGAGTGTGGAAAGAAACTCCATGCCATTGTCTGAAACTATTTTTTCGGGAATTCCATGATGCGAGAAAAAATGTTTCAGTGATTTTATAAGATTCAAGGTATTTCTAGATGTTAAAAAATAAACACTTGCGAATCTACTAAACTTATCCAAAATGGTTAGAAAATTTTCTTTTTGTAAACGGAATAAATATCTAAATGGAGTATTTGTAAGGGTCTTGACGGTGTTTCAGTCAATTCAAATTTTAATGGATGTACTTGACGTTCGTACTTATATTTTTGGCAGATATCGCAGTTGTTAATGATTCGAGATATGACATGCTTCATATTGGGGAAGTATATCTTTGCCCTAAGATGTTCTAAAGTTTCGTTTATTCCCCTATGATTGGATTTGTCATGATAATGTCTTACTTCTCTTTCTTGTTCGTCTGGACAAATTATATCTTTTAAAAGTACATGACTTCTAACCAGTTTTAAGTTGGAATAATTAAAGTATTTTGAGTAAACCCGTTTTACAATTTTAAAAGTTTCGTCATCTGCTAAAATAGCAGTTATTCTTTTGGTGTTCATAAAGTTTTTAAAAATTTTAATTATCTCATCCTCTTCTTTTATGTTTTTACTTTCTATACGGTGTCGTTTTTTTTCCTTTTAAATAATATTTTAAGAGTCGAATGAAGTTTTGCTCTATTTGGGTTTTCGATTAGAATTATCTGATTAGAAAATTCGTTAATTGCTCTTTCAGAAATTGGAATACCATCACCCATATTTTCTGATGTTGAATGAATAGTGCTTAAGCTTTCAAATTCATCAATATTGTTTTGAGTGGATATTAAATCAAGATTTTCGACCTCCTGACTTATGTTTTCGTTTAGATTTATTTCAACACGGGACAAGGCATCAGCGTTGGAGTTTAATTTTCCACTTTTGTGTATTATTGTGTCGAACTCTTCAAGGCGTAAGCGCCACCTCATAAGCTTGGAACTAGGATCCTTTAAAGAGAATAGACAGAGTAGAGGCTTATGATCCGTTATGATGGTAAATTTTCTGCAATAGACATATGGCCGAAAGTATTTCGTTGCCCAAACAATAGCTAAAAGTTCTCGTTCCACAGTACTATAATTTTGCTCAGACTTAGACAAGGTGCGACTTGCATAACAAATCGGTTTGTCTGATCCTACAGAGCCTTGCGAAAGTACTGCGCCAATTGCAACATTACTGGCATTTGTCGTAATGTTGAATGGTTTAGAAAAATTAGGGTATTGTAATATGGGCTCATTGCATAAAAGATTCTTGCAAGTTTCAAAACAGCTTACGTACTTGGAATCTAGAGTTATTTTATTACCTTTTCTAAGACATTCGGTCATGGGCTTTGTAAGTTTTGCAAAATCCTTAATAAATTTACGATAGTACCCTAGAAGGCCTAAAAAGGACTTGATTTGCTTAGATGTTCGTGGAATGGGAAAATTTTTAATGGCATAGATTTTGTCTACGTTAGGCTTAACCCCTTCAGATGTGACTATGTGTCCAAGAAAAGATACTTCTTTTCTGAGAAACTCAGATTTGTTAAGCTGAACCTTTAAATTGGCTTCTTCTAGTTTTTTGAAGACCTTCTCTAAACTTTCAATATGCTCTTGAAGGGATGTTGAAAATATTATCACATCATCCATATAAACAAAGCATATTTCTCCCTGCAGATCTTGTAATACCCAATCCATCACTCTTTGGAATGTTGATGGAGCATTCTTTAAACCGAACGGCATCCTTACAAATTCAAAACTGCCATTATTAACCGAAAAAGCTGTTTTCTGAGTGTCCTTTTCCTCAACCTGAATTTGATGGAATCCAGATGCCAGGTCAAGCGTAGTGAAATACATAGATTTACCTAATTTATCGAGGATATCAGATATATTCGGTATTGGATATCTGTCGTCTATAGTTTTTTCATTCAATTTCCGATAGTCTATAACTAATCGCCATTTTTCCTTTCCACTTGCGTCTTTCTTCTTTGGAACCATCCAAATCGGAGATGACCAGGGAGAAAAACTTCGACGAATGATACCTGCATGAAGCCTATCCAAAATCTGTTTTTGAATCTCCTCCCTCAGAATATGAGGGTGCCTATATGATTTCGTGTAAATTGGAATATCATCGGTGGTTTTTATCTGATGCTTGATTTTGCTAGAGCACGATAATGCTTCATTTTCATTGAAAAAGATATGATGGTATTTAAAGCAGAGAGTTTTAATTGCTTTTTGCTCTTCCAAATTTAAATGGTCAGTTCTAATTAAATCTTGTATATTAATATTATCTGGGGACTTTATATTCCTAACGGACAAATTATGTATTTCAATGACTTCATCTGAATTAATTTTGGTGGCTTGTATGGGTTGTTCCACTAAAAACTTTTGAGGATGATCAGTTAAATTGACAACCTCCAAAAATCTAAAATATCTATTGGCTTCGTAAACGCCTTCAGAAATAAATAAACCTGGTTTTATCGAAGTTGGTTTTATATAGATATTTCCGAATTCTACTTCTACGGGAAGTCGACTTATAATTTTGGTTCTTGCAGGTACTAAATATTTTTCTGACACAAGGTTGGGTTTGAATTTTAGAACTATTTTAACGTTTTCATTGGTTAAAATTGAATTCTCAAAATCGATTTTCATTTTAAGGCCCTTTAATATATCGATGCCGATAAGACCGTCAAAGTAATTGTGAAAATTGAAAATGAGAAATGATAGTACTTTATCTGAATTTAGTTCTAAAAGGCCATTTAACGTAGTTTTTTTTTTGAACTGTTTGACTTCCAAACAGAGTTTTTATTTCTATTGGATCTATTTGTGTAACAGGTAAATTTATTGGAATAGTTGGATTAATGAAGGATTTGTTGCTTCCTGTATCTATGAGGAATTTAAGTTTCGAATTATTTAAGCTACTAATTTCTATATAGGGCAGTAAACTATTCTTAAAATTATTAATGTCAATGTAATCTATTGAGTTTCCGAGGCAATTGTTAAAAAATTTGAGTCATCTATTTCACTTTCAACGATTTGTTCGGAACGAATTAAAGGGTCAAGATCTTGATAGTAATTTTGTGGCTCTTGATATGCTAAGTTTTGTTCTCGATCTTGTGTATAATGTGGGAAGGTATTGGTTTCGATGTTGTGAAGAAAATTTCTTTTACTTCCGCTTGCTATATCCATGGGTTCTTGGCGGGAACGTTTTGTATGACTTGAAGATGGCTTGTCGCAATTATAATTGGTAAAACGCTGGGAAGATGTTTGAGGAATTTGGTTTATGTCAGGGGAATATTGTCTGGTTTAATTTGAAGGGTTTGTCCATTGCTGCTTTCCAGAAAGCTGTTGAGGGATTGGTGAAAGATAAGGCCTATTGAAATGTTGTTGGTTTATATATGAATTGTTTGGAATATGAGGCAACTGTTGTTTGTAATTTGAAGTGAATTGCTGAGATGACGGTATGCTATTATTTTGACGAATATTTTGTGTGTTAGTTCGACCAAGAATTCTATTAGGGGTGTAAGGCATATAGGTTGATGTATGATCACGAAAATAAGTACAATTTTGTTCCTTTAAACAAAAGCTAAGAGCATCTATCAACTTATTTGGCCTCATGGCTCTAACGGTAGAACCTAGCGGTTCCCGGAGGCCTGAAATAAAGGCATTTAGACACATTTCTTCGTACAACACTAATTTGGAACCTATAACGTTTTGATTACTCTCATGTACCCTAACGTGGTTTGTTAATGCTGCTTGTAATTCGATTATATTTGAGTAGAAGACGTTTACTGTATTATTGCCTTGTCGTAACAGATGTAAATCGCGAATTAAACTAGTCTCATTACGTTTATCTGAGTAATGTATTATTAAATTATGCTTAATTTCTTGCCAAACGGCTGGAGTCCCATACAAATTAAGGACTTCATTCGCTTGACCAACAACTTTGTTGCGAATTGCCCTAAGAATAATTTTATTGTACGGGGAGTTGTTAACTTCGGGTATTAAACTTAATATTTCTTCAACATTGGAAAGGAAATCAAATATGAGACGTGGATTTCCATCAAAATTTGGCAAGTCTTTTACTGCATCAGGTATCCTGAGTGAGTTGAAGACACTAAGGGCAATATCAGAATTGTTTGAATTCATTTCAATTAAATTATTATTGTAGAAACTTTTAATAATATTACTAAGATTACTTTTTAAAGTGCTATTGTTTAAACTTAAAGAACAACTTAATTTATTGATTTTGGATGCTTTGAAGGAAGGCATAGGATAATAAGGAATATATATAGTCTTTTACAGAGAAGGACTTACCTTAGCATGCTCTTTTAGCAATTATTTAAACAATGTGCAATCTTTAGGATCACTTTTAGATTCGTTTCACACCAAACACGTGTGTTCACGTTTTTTTTTTTTTTTTTTTTTAAGTTTTTTTCTGGGTATATTTTGACTTAGTTCAACGTTGAATGTTTTAAATAGCTTTCACTTATTCTAAGATTCTTTTTCTTTTCGATATTCTTTCGAAATTCCAGCAGACACTTAGGCTACTAATTATTCACCTCTTAATTACTGGATAGACCGACTGCGCCAGTTATGTTTGGGAGCAAAAAAAACACAAATCTTTATTTATAACAATTATTCATAACAATTTATTAGATGCTCTTTATTTCGTGGTCAGAACAAGAATGGTCAAAATGTTATGCTGCTAGTGTTGCACTCCCACAGTTGTCCTCTCTATTCTCCCTGTTGGTGAACTTCTCTTTTGGGTAGAACATTCGGGTGGCTTGGCTTTTGCCGATGCTGATGGTTCGATGTTATTGTTGAGTATGGTGATCATGCATTCGGAGCGTGTTGATGCATGATATGATCCTAGCGCCTGATGTAAACAACTGCAACTACTAGATCTATGGATCACGCACCAAATGCGTGTTAAATGCGTGTTGCTGTTTTTATCGCCAGCCATTGTTGAGTCTGCAAACATGCTTTCGTGCGTGATTTGTGCATGACCAATGCATCACCAAATACATGGTTATTTGTAGCTCGGTTGAGTGGCACAGGGTGGCACGTAACTCGTGCAGGTAACGAAAATGTTTCGCCCCGAAGCAAAGTCGATTAGGCTGCATCCGTTATCGGACGTGGTGTCGCGCATGCTAGACTTTCCCACAGTACTACCAAATATCAATATCTTAATAGCTTTCCAAGTACAATTTTAATGTCATAGCTGGGCACTGCTCGTAGGTCTTGCCCAAGAGCTCGTAGAGGCAACCTTTGGTGTCTTCATCTTTCTCCTCTGTGTGGGGAGCGCGCATATAGCGCTAATATTGAAAAATATAGCCTTAATACCGATTGTTACGATACGGTCTTTAACATTCCGGAAATTCATCACTTCTTACCCAAGTCTGCCTCTAACAACAAATCCGCATCCAAATAGGCACTGCTTTTGTATCAATAAGAATTGCTATCGTATATCTATAATGGTGGTTTGGTGCGATAGAAATAGAGTAGGCACTGAGAGGTTTCATATTTGCGATGCCCAGTATTGTAACTATTTCTACACATGAATTGGGCTTATTTTACCTCCAAGTGGTAACTATCGGGTACCTGACTCGACATGCCAAACTTGTAAGCGCGAGTGCTGACCAGCAGACAAAAACCACAGCACTATAAACAAGACAGCGGATGAAGCTCAGGACGAAAAGAATTTCCGAATCATAGTCAGGGTCTTGGAAAAGAGTGGTGTCGGCTGAGCCGTTAATGGACCAACAGCGGCGCTTACACCCCCGAACAGGTTACTAGCTTTGGTCTAACCGAACCGACTGCTGCAAAGCAAATTTTAACGCCATCCAAGAAATGCAATGGGATGGGCTGAATACAAAGAGGAAGAAATACTGCGGCATAAACAAAATCTAACATCGAAAAAAAGTCTTTAGCAGAATAACAATCACAGGTATAAAATGAACAGGAAAGATATATGAAACTAAAATAAGAAAAGAAATATTTTCACTTTATTCTAAATATAAAGGAATCTATTAAAAAGTAGAAAAAATATCTTAAACCGATTTTTCGTCGAAGAAACCACATCCCTCTCATCTGCTCTAGCAATCTAATAGTATATTCCACAGCGTAGTTTCTGATGATGGGCACTGGTCCCAGACCCTTTTATCCAGCTCCTTGGACAACAGCAGGGTTTGTAAGATTTCTTCGTCTTCCCTTTGTTTCAGGTAGTCTCGACAAGGTCTTGTCGTGTATGTTTTATTTTAGTGCAGAGGTCACAGCATTTTCTTCCAATATTGTTTTGGGGATATCGCTTATTCAATTTTTCAATCTCGCGAACCAGATTTGTCACTCCACTTGAAGAGAAACATCCCCTGGCCATAACAGAACCACCTCCATGCTTGACAGTAGGAGCCACATAGTCTATCAGCATCTTTTTTACAGCGCTGCATCGAACGACAACTCACCGTTTTGTGGCAAATACCTCGAATTTGAATTCATCACAACATAAAACTATTTGAAATCTTATTTCGTCCAGTCTTTATGCTTGTTGGCCCATTCTAACCTTTTCTGCTTGTTTTGTGGTCGCAACAAGAGTTTTCGAAAAGCAACCCGACCAGCATGTCTTAAACTTCGGTTGACCGTTGTCAGGGACAGAGGTTTATTCCTTGCTTTTAGGTGTTGCTCTAGGCCATCCTGACCGTGATTTATCCTCAAGACTTCCTTGATACATTGATACCTTTAACAGTGAAGCAACTTCCCACTGCGCGTTGCAGATCGTTTCTTGATTGCAATTTTTGTGACTTTTCCCACTTTTAACAAGTTGTTTACTCAAAACGAGAAGAATCTCAAAAATAAATTCTTATGACTTCAAAGTGTGGCCCTTGTAATCGAGATTGCCAAAGTAATTCATAAAATTCAATGTCCATTCATGAATGAAGTCAGTTGTTTAGGGTGGCTCTAGACCTTTGGTGGTTGGAAAATGATTACAATTTAATAACCGAACAACATTTTTGTGGGAATAGATCCAGTTTTCCATCATCCTTCCGAATCATTCACATAACGATTTCCTCAATCTCATTGCTCTATACCTTCCAAGTTAGCTTTCCCATCTAGAGATACCTTAATGGGACTATGAAATTAAGATATTGTTCCACAGCCCGTAGTCAATTGATTATTTTTTTTGGAACCCAGTTAGCAGAGTTTACTCTTGAACAATTATACTCAATCCAATGGATTCGTGTTCTCTTTTTTTATTAAAAATTTAAATTTTCCCATTGAGTCAGGGACAAAAGCCTCTTCGGTCAAGCCGCCTATATCTGGATTCCACCAGCCTAATGGACTATTGATGAAGGGCCGATAAAAATTACTGCGCAATGCATATTCAATGGTTGGGGCTGTCTTAAGTAAAACTTAATTTGACTTTCAATGGTTAATTAGAACTCGCAAAAATGCTAATTGAAATCAATTATTCCGATATCTCGAAGAAGTGGGGGAATCTTATTCGGTTCGTAATAAGGAATGCTAGTCGGCCAAAAAAACAACAAAAAATTAAACACTTTACGGATATTCTGCCTGGAAGTAGGGAAACTTAAGGGTAAAGTCAAATATTTGCTAAACAGTTGATTTTTCGATCGAAAAGCGATGTTATTATTGGACAGTGAACGTACACTAATTAATTTCAATGTAGTGATTACAAGGGTGTCTTTGGTCTAATAATAACTAACCAAATCAATTCGTCAAAAACGTTCATCTGAAACATTCGGGGGGAGTGGGAAGAAGATATGAGATTTTTAGTGTTCATTACCCATTTTTCGAGAACAAGAATAGAATCAGAATCAAGAGGTGGGAAACACATTTTAATATGTCCTGGAAAAAGTTTATTCTGGTGGATATCGTTTTTTACGTAATGGAATGCATGTTAGTTGGGAGAAGGTGGTTCCTACCCTAAGGAAATGGCGATGTCTAGTTCTGTCACACATCGAGTTCGCCTGTTTTATTTCCCGTAGCTCCGGTTACTAATTTCGTCCAGATTTGACTTTATAAACTTTTGTGTACAAGTACTAAGCAATAAAAAAACATCAACATACGATGGGCGTTCAATATATTCTCGGTATCAATAAGAAGGAAAATGCGAATTCAATTTAAATTGTTTTTATTTTTCAATATAATCTCCCCTAACATCAATGCATTTGTTACATCTTGAGATAAGCTATTGTAAACCCTCAAAAAAATAAATTTCCTCTTTCTCTGCAAAATACCCATTTATTGCCGACTTGAGTTCTTCATCATCCGAAAATCTTTTTCCACGAAGACATGTTTTCAAATCCGGAAACAGGAAATAATCACTAGGGGCAAGGTCTGGACTATAGGGTGGGTGTTGGATTTCTTCGAAACCACAATCTCGCACAGCAGCCTTGGAAACTCGCGCTGTGTGAACAGGAGCGTTGTCATGAAGAAGCAACACACCCGCTGCGAGTTTACCCCGTCTTTTCTTTTTAATTTCCTACCGCAAATTATGCAAAGTGGAAGCGTAGGATGTGGCGTTGATGGTTTCACCTTTTTTTGTACTCAATGAGCAAGATTCCCTTTGAGTCCCAAAAAACTGTGGCCATGAGCTCCTCGGCAGACGGAGTGACTTTGAACTTCTTCGGGGGGTCTGTTCCTTTTTTATGCCACTGCATGGACTCTTGTTTGCTTTCAGGGTCATAGTGGTGGACACACGTTTCGTCCCCAGTAACAATTCGATCCATAACACCGTCCGCGTTCTCACTACACATCTCCAAAAGCTCTCTACAGCATGCGATTCTCACTTTTTTCTGAGGCGCTGTGAGCATTCGTGGCACCCACCTTGCACTGACCTTTGAAAGGTTAAGATGGTCATGAAGAATGGTGTGAATGGTACCAATTGAAAGCTTGGTGATCTCTGCCATCATTTTCACCTTTATTCGGGCATCCTCAAGAACAAGTTTTTCGACTTCTTTGAAGCTTTCTCCCGTACAAGCAGTAGCCGGGGCGCCGGAGCGGGGGTCGTCTTCGATGCTCTCTCTGCCTCTCTTGAACTCACTTGACCACTTTTGCACAGTTGATAATGAAGGTGCGGAACCCTGGTAAACAGCCACCATCTCTTCATGAATAGTTTTTTGACTTTTTCCTTGCTTAGTGAGAAATTTAATTACAGCGCGATGCTCAATTTTCACCATCATCGTTTCAGTTGCCATTATGATTCTGTTTAACTAGGGATAAAACGCGAATTAACAATCACATTTATATGAAATTTTACATGAATAATGATAAATAAGTCAATTTATATATACAACCACAGCTTCACCCCGATACAGAGAATATGTTGAACGCCCC